>JAWNOV010000185.1:14232500-15432500 GCA_035045575.1 Drosophila falleni
TCATGGCGCCTGGGGTGAGGCCAATGGCATTGGCATGACCATGACCATGGGCATTGGCATGGGTTCCCAGTTGGCGCTGCAGAAGAGCACCTACTGGAAGCTGGATGCCTGGGAGGATGATGCACGGCGTCGCAAGCGCATGGTTCAGAATCCCCGGGGCTCATCCCATCCACAGGCTACGCTCAAGGCGGCTCTGGAGAATGGTGCTCCGGAGGATGCAATTCTACAGACACGCGATGAGTTCCACACTCAGATTGCCGTCTCCAGATCACATCCATCGGCTCAGCACAACAGCGAACTGCTCGATGATGCCGAGTTGTTGATCGAGGATCGGGAACTGGACTTGGATCTGACGGGACCAGTGAATATCAGCACCAAGGCACGTCTGATAGCACCTGGACTGGTGGCACCTGGAACTGTGTCCATTACCAGCACGGAGATGTTCTTTGAGGTCGACGAGGATCATCCGGAGTTCCATAAGATCGATGCGGAGGTCTTAAAGTATTGCGATCATCTGCATGGCAAATGGTATTTCTCCGAGGTGCGTGCGATCTTCTCGCGTCGCTATCTGCTCCAGAATGTGGCACTCGAGATCTTTCTGGCCAGTCGCACCTCGATCCTCTTTGCCTTTCCCGATCAGCATACGGTGAAGAAGGTGATCAAGGCATTACCCCGTGTTGGAGTGGGCATTAAGTACGGCATTCCACAGACCCGACGGGCCTCGATGATGTCACCCCGGCAGCTGATGAGGAACTCGAACATGACACAGAAGTGGCAACGTCGCGAGATCTCCAACTTTGAGTACTTGATGTTTCTCAACACGATCGCGGGTCGCACATACAACGATCTAAATCAATATCCCATCTTTCCCTGGGTCCTCACCAACTACGATTCCAAAGATCTTGATCTTAGTCTGCCCTCCAACTATCGCGATCTATCGAAACCGATCGGTGCTCTGAATCCCTCACGTCGTGCATACTTCGAGGAGCGCTACGAGAGTTGGGATAGCGATACCATACCACCATTCCATTATGGCACCCATTATTCAACCGCTGCCTTTACACTCAACTGGCTGGTAAGGGTGGAACCCTTTACGACCATGTTCCTGGCTTTACAGGGCGGCAAATTTGATTATCCCGATCGCTTGTTCTCCTCGGTCTCGTTGAGCTGGAAGAACTGTCAGCGGGACACGTCGGATGTGAAGGAACTGATACCCGAATGGTATTTCCTGCCCGAAATGTTCTACAACTCATCGGGCTATCGCCTGGGACATCGCGAAGATGGCGCCCTTGTGGATGACATTGAATTGCCGCCTTGGGCGAAAAGTCCCGAGGAATTTGTGAGAATCAATCGCATGGCATTGGAATCGGAGTTTGTCTCCTGTCAGCTGCATCAGTGGATCGATCTGATATTCGGTTACAAGCAGCGTGGACCTGAGGCAATTCGGGCCACCAATGTCTTCTATTATCTCACCTACGAGGGCAGCGTCGATCTCGATGGTGTTCTTGATCCGGTAATGCGTGAAGCGGTCGAGAATCAGATACGCAACTTTGGCCAAACACCGAGTCAACTATTGATGGAACCACATCCACCACGCAGCTCGGCAATGCATCTGTCACCCATGATGTTCAGTGCCATGCCCGAGGATCTATGTCAGATGCTCAAGTTCTATCAGAACTCACCGGTCATCCACATTTCGGCCAATACGTATCCACAGCTATCGTTGCCCTCGGTGGTCACTGTGACGGCGGGTCATCAATTTGCCGTGAATCGATGGAACTGCAATTACACCGCATCCGTCCAGAGTCCCAGCTATGCTGAATCACCGCAAACGCCGGGCTCCAATCAACCGCTGACAATCGATCCAGTTTTGGGTGAGTTTTAACTTCATCAACTTCTTCGAGTCAATGATTCACCAACTCTCTTTATTAATCGCCACAATTCCATTTCCATTTCCATTACCAACTCTATTTCCACTTTCAGCTGTTCATGGCACCAACAACAACAGCAATGCGGTCAGTCGTCGTCACTTGGGCGACAACTTTAGCCAAATGCTGAAAATACGCTCCAATTGCTTTGTTACCACCGTCGACAGTCGATTTCTGATTGCCTGCGGCTTCTGGGACAACAGTTTTCGTGTGTTTGCCACCGAAACGGGTAAGTTTACGCTTCCATTTTAATTGTCTACTCTACGCACAGAGAAAGAGAGAAACTATATCAAGTGTTTTGCACTTAGAATCCCCAAATATCAAACTTGATTTCTCACGAAAATTAAAATTAGTAGATTTAAGAAGTTTAATTTCCATCAAAAATTGTATTATTTTTTTCAGGAATTGTAATCATTATAAGTTTTATTGTAAAACTCAAGAAATAATCATTATTCTATGATTTTTATTATTTTACTGATGATTACTTTTCATCAAAAAAATAAAACTCAAGAATAATCATTATTTTAGAGCACGAAAATAAAGCTCATAGAATAATGATTATTTCTTGAATTTTATTTTTATAAATCTAAAATAAAGCTCAAGGTGTTATTTTGACCATCCATTTTGAGTTTTATTTCTGATTAAAAAATTTAAACTCAAGAAATAATCATTATTCTATGAGTTATATTTTTTTTGCTCGAAAATAATGATTATTTCATAAGTAAAATATTAAGAATATAAAATTTAATTTATATTGTTTGTTTACCTTTTTTTTATGAGTATTCAATGTACGAAAACCCTAGTTTCAGTTAGTTCGGGGCTATTCACACTTAATTTAAGCATAGCTTTTTTCTCACTGTGCATTCCTTTAGAAATGAACCTCTCGCTTATCGATTTTTAACACCTGTCTTTATGTTTAACTTTTTCTGCTGCTTCCTTCAGCGAAAATCGTGCAAATTGTGTTTGGACACTTTGGCGTTGTCACCTGCATGGCTCGATCCGAGTGCAACATAACATCGGACTGTTATATTGCCTCCGGGTCGGCAGATTGCACGGTTTTATTGTGGCACTGGAATGCGCGTACCCAAAGCATTGTCGGTGAGGGAGATGTCCCGACGCCACGTGCCACATTGACAGGTCACGAGCAGGCTGTCACCTCGGTGGTCATCAGTGCCGAGCTGGGACTCGTTGTATCCGGTTCAACGAGTAAGTTGCAAGTTGCAAGCAACTAGTAGTAACTAAATACTCTAACAATGCATCTCTCTCACTTCCCTCTCTCTCCCTCTCGCTCTCGCTCTTTGTCTATTTCTTTCCCACTCTTTAGATGGTCCCGTTCTTATACACACTACCTTTGGCGATTTGCTGCGCTCGCTGGATCCACCCGTTGATTTCCACTCGCCGGAGTTGATAACTATGTCTCGGGAGGGATTCATTGTCATCAACTATGACAAGGGCAATGTGGCTGCCTACACGGTGAATGGCAAGAAGCTGCGCCATGAAACGCACAACGACAATCTGCAGGTAAGACAAGTAACGAGTAACCAGTAACGAGTAACGGGTGACGAGTTGACACAGTTTAAAGATATTTTGTATCGAGTATGGGGTATGGAAAATTGGATAATAGATGGCTTGGTATCGAAAAATTATCAAAATTTCTAGATGGTAAAAATTTAAATGCAGAATGAATTTAGAGGCCAAATCATGATCAAAATGGCATTCCGCTTGAAAATCGGTTCATTTTTAGTGAAGTTATGGGAGATCAAAGTTTTTGAAAAAATGTCAAGGGGTTAGTATGGAAAATTGAACAATAGATGGCTTGGTATCGAAAAATTATCAAATTTTCTAGATGAATAAAATTTAAATGCAGAATGAATTTAGAGGCCGAATCATGATCAAAATGACCTTCCATTTAGAAATCGGTTTAGTTTTGACATAGTTATGGCAGTTCAAAGTTTAAAAATTATAAATTCTTAAAATTCCAAAATTCAAAATTCTCTCTCTCCCTTTCTCTCCCTCTCTCTCTCTCTCTCTCTCTCTCTCTCTCTCTCTCTCACTCTCTCACTCTCTCTACAGTGCATGCTGCTCTCGCGCGATGGCGAGTATCTGATGACGGCTGGTGATCGAGGTATTGTCGAGGTGTGGCGCACCTTCAATCTGGCCCCACTCTATGCCTTCCCCGCCTGCAACGCGGGCATACGTTCCCTCTCGCTCACTCACGATCAGAAGTAAGTAACGAGTAGATCATTTAAATTAATTTTAAGTTTAATTAAGTAAACTCTTAACAATTGCCAAAACTTAACACTTAAATTTTCCATATTTTCCTTTACTTTTTCTCGTATTTCTTATAGATATTTGCTGGCTGGTTTGTCAACTGGTTCAATAATTGTATTCCATATTGACTTCAATCGCTGGCATCACGAGTATCAACAACGGTACTAAGCGACTCGTCACTCGCTCGTTTCACATTCCACGTTCCACATTCCACATTCCACAATCCATGTCAACGCAATAACAAAACAGCTGAATAAAATGTGAGATCGGGAAAGAGACAGAGAGAGAGAGCAGGCAAGTAAAAGAGTGCGGCAATAAAGTACTTAAGTGAAAGACAGAGAGAAAGTGAAACAGCAGAAGAAAGGCAAAGAACGAGAACGAAAAAAAGTTCGTTGTTCAATGTTAGTTTGTTTGTTTTATGTATGTTTTTTTTTAAATTTTTTTCTTATCAATAGACATTTACAAACACTAGACTAATAAGCAAAAAAAAAACAAAAAAAAATATTTTTTTTTTCTCTAGCATTACTTATGATAATAGCATATTAATTAGTACTCGTATGTTTGGTGTGAGCCAGTCAAAAAAACAAAATTTTTTTTACTAGTTATACGGCGTGTAGTATATGTATTAAGTTACGGACGAAACGATATGAAAACAAAATATAAAAACAAACACAAAATGATGATGAAAATTAAACACACACACAAGCAATTTCCCGGCTTAAGTTGAGTAGTTTTAATAAATTGTATGAGAAACGACGAGTTAGTGTTTATAAAACGCAATAAGCAGTTCATAAAATCTTCAAAGAAAAATAATAATAATAATAATAATAATAATACAAATAATTACGTAGCAAAGTTCTCACAATTATAGAAACGCTTGAAATGGAACGAAACGAAAAAAGAAACAAAATGAAACTAAGCGGCCAAATGAAAGACAACAAAAGAAAAGAAAAAAAAGACAGGTTGATAAGAATGAGAGATAAGCCAATTTTTAACAATGCTTGCGAAGCTTGTGACGTCACAAGTGACACAGAAAACTGTTCACAAATTAAGAAGGTAATCAAATATACAAAATACATGCATATATGCATATGACAAAGCATAAATGATACTAAAAAACAAACAATTAAAAAAATCCTTAAGACCGATTAATTATGACAATGCCAAGGCAATAAATGCTTAATCTAAAAAAGCAAATTAAAAAAGAGAAAGATAACTAAAGAATAAAAAGAGAAGAATGCGATTAGAAGAGAGAAAAACAGAATTAACTCGAGGTGAAAGGTTTGCGATTAGCGCAGAATACGCGATATTTTAATAAAAGTTAAAAAAAAACTAGTTAAAAAATGCAACTAACTCAAGCTAAATAAAAATAATTTACCAACACTGCTGAAAGCTAAATTATAAATACTAAAACAAAAGCAGGCATAATACATATAATTAAATAATATATATAAATATGAATACAATATGCAACTTAACAAATGTGGCTAAAAACGAATGAAGCTAGCAAATAACACGCATACGCCGCATTGCACAGCACAGCACAGCAAACTCCCTAACAACACTACATTTTGTGTACTTTTTTTTGTCAACGTTTTGCAACACTTTTTCAATTGCGTCCAAAATAAAGAAAACGAATTCGAAAGAAACAAGTTGTTTTTTGGCTTTAAATTCGGTTCGTTTGCTTCGAAAAAACCTTAAAAACCCTTCCTTAAAACCTTAAACATGTACGTCCAAAACTTAAATTTAGACAAGCTCATGCCTGTCCTTGATTAAGATTATATATGTATGCTATATAATGCTTATGGCTGTCTGTAAGACACAAACAAAATGAAAAATTAGAAGAACTAAACGAAGGCGCTGCAAATGTAATTGGAAAAGAAAATGAAGTTGATCTTCCTTCCGGCTTAAGCAGGCGCATATCATCAATTGATTCTTGTTATTATTATAATCATTATTGATTTTGATCGAAAGAGAATAAACCTATATATATAAATAGTATATGCAAATATTTACTATTTCCCCAAAGTCCATCCAAGTCGCCATCGCACTTACTGCTTAGTTTTGTACATACAACTAGGACATATTGATACACGGCCCCAAAAAAACACCCCCAAAAACATCCCCACACACCCTTACACATACATACGCAAAGTACTTCAAGTAGAACATGAACATTCGGTTGTAATATTGGCCCCCCAATTCTGAAGGCCACAATCAAAGTAAGCCCAAAAAAAAAAAATTGAAAACTTAAAATAATATAACTTAACTGAAGAAAAAAATAATTAAACTTAAAAGCAAAAAAAAAGTCCCACGAAATTCGCAATATTTCTTATGTTGTGTAGCAGGAAAATATCCTTACAGCGGGTATATGCATTTTATCATTAAACATGTCAGTCTTTAGGAAAAAAGTCTACCAATTGGTAAGCTAAATTAAATGAAATCAAAAAATCAAAGTACTCCAACTTTAAGGGTATCAAAACGTCGGCTTGCCGAAGTAAGCTAGCTGTTTAATCTTCTCCTTTTTTTTTTCAATTGTTTTTAATTTTTTTTATATACATTATACATATATTTGACTTAGGCTCTTGAAACTTATCAACTGACTAATGGCATCCATCCAAAATTTATGTACTTAAAGTTGAACTTAATTGCGGCTGAAAAATGCTGTCAAATAACATATGAGAAAAACATAATGAAACTTAAATATTTATTATAATTAAACAATAATTATGATGCAATTTATACTTTGTTTTCATTACCTAATTATATATGTGTGCGTCTGTGTGTATGTTTGAGTGTATCTGTATGTGTGTGTGTGTGTGTGTGTGTGTAGTTAATGTTATTTTATTGTCGGTTCAAGGCAAAATTTATATAAATATTTTATAATTACATATAAAAGTAAAAAAAAAAACTTTTGATGCTGTCCAATTTGCAATTTGATAAACATATTTGACTTTAGTTTGTTGTTCTATTTGTTTTTTGTTTATAAATTGAAAAAATAACATAAGCAAGAAGCACATAATTATTTATGTAAATAATTTGAAAGCGTAGTAAATTAATTATAATTAATACAAATGCAATTAATAATACATTTTTAAAATATATATACAATAATTGAGTTTACGTGTTTGGGCAAGTTAATTAAATAAAAAAAAGTGCATAAATAAACAAATGAATGAAAAACAAATACTATTAGTAACTTAAATGTTGTATATAAATCGAGAGCTAGCTTAAAGATATGTACTTAATTTTAATGAAATTATGTTGATTACACAAGAAGCCTAAACAAAGTAACTAAGCAGCCAAAATATGCAAAGAGCAAAAAATAAAAAAACTTAATAAAGATTACAGCAAAGCAGAATTTACAACAATTAAAATTACTAATAAAAAAAATACAGCAGAAGCCTAAAAAAAAATAAATAAATTTAAATAAACTATAATAATAACAATAATAATAATATGATTATGCAGAAGCAGCAACTAAATATATATACTATATATATAAATAAATGAATATTTTTTTTTGTAATATTATAATGTTTAGCTATTAAACTAACAATGAAAAGCAGCACAACAGGCAAATTAATAAAAAAAAGGAAATAAAAAACAAAAAGGCGAGCGCCAACAATTTTAAATTTATGCAGTTTTTATAGAAATAAACAAAGCAAATACGACAACAACAAAAAGTAAAATAATACAACAAAATGCATTGTAGTAAATGAATAAAAAATAACATGCGTAATGTTTTTATTAAACATTAACAAATGGCTGACAATTTTAAATTTACACAAGTAAAAAAAAAGAATATAGAAAAAAAGACAAAATAATTAAGAATTTATTCATGCACGTGCAAATTATTTAATATAAATTATTTTCAAACACACACACACATTTTAAAATACATAAAATAATATGAAATGAAATAAATAAATTTATAATATTTATGTAACAATACACACACACAACACTCACCTTAACTTAAATTTAAAAACAAATCTTGGCGCTTTTTACTGAATAGAAAAAACAACAACAAAATGTGCGCATTAAAAGCCTAAAAGTTTAACAAAAATTAAAAAAAAAATCATGAAAATTATAAATATTGTACTTGAACATATATTTTGTCAATAATGTTAATTAGCAACTAACAAATGCGAAAAACAACAAAAACAACAACACAGCCAAAAGATTTCAAAGCTAGTAAGAAGTATATATATATAAATATATATATATTAGAACAGTATATATATATATAACATTTACAGCTACAAATAAATATGGTTCATTATTATGGCTAACAATGTTTTTTTTTTACAAAACCTTAAAACAACAACAATTTATGCATATTGATATACGCTATGATTCTAAACTAACAAAATAAAATTAAAAATAATAAAACTAACAAAAATCTAAGCATAAATAATTGAAATAATATGAAAAAGAAATACATTTAAATAAATTAATTATTAATTAAGATAAAAGCGAAAACAACAATTTAACAAGCAAGTGAGCAAGCATTAAAAACCAACAACATCAACAACAACAAATTATTATGTTCAATAAAGAAAACAATGAAATCTTACACGAAAAAAAAACAACAACAAATTGAGTATTTATTTATTGCATTGATTGGGATTTTATTTTTCAGATGACCACAATGTATTGTTCTTAAAGGTATTAAATTTGTTTCAACAAAAAAAAATGTGCTCATGTTAATTAATTTATTTTTTATATTTTATCTTAAAAATCTGCCTGAATTAGAGGTACATTTTTAATAATAAAGATGTCATCTTGCAACTTTAATAACTGGGTAATTTTAAGGACTAAGTTGATGTCCTTGTAGCTCTAGATAGTCCTTGTTTATTTCGCTACCATTTGGAAAAGTCAGCATGGACTTAAGTTCTTTGGCAACTTAAAGTTAGCCGTTGTTTATTGTTCTGCTTGGTTTTGTTTTTTGTTTTCTTTTTCCTTGAGAAAGAACACAGTTATTTCCTGTATTCTTATCCTGGGCAATGTCTTTGATCTGTTGACTTGAAATAATTGAATGCTACCAACAATTGCACAGAGCATCGAAGGCGCAACGGAAATTCAATGGGCCAAGCAATTAAAGTATCCACGAACCCGATTCAGCTCCTGTTCCCTGTTCCTCTTACTGCTCCTGCTCCTGTTATTTTCCTGCTCCTGCTCATATTCTTGTTGTGTGCGCTCCAATTCCAAGATGACTGGGCAATAAAAGTGCAAGCAAACATTGAGTAGTCGACGAGAAGATGCCCTGCAGAGGCAACGTCATTCTGATATGAAAAAAACATCTAATTAAATATATATTTTTCATACAACATGTTTATTTTTATTTGATTTATTTATGCACGACTAAAAGCACTCGGCAAGAAACAAAAATATCAAAGCATAAAATTAATTTAAAGATTAAAAATAAAAATTAAATTAAATATATATTATGAACTGTAGTGAAAATATTAAAATTAAAATTAGAATTAAATCTGGTGTCGATTTGCTTTCAGTCTACGCGTCGTATACTTGTTGTGATTATGCATATTAAGTATACGCCCAGGTTGCCAACTAAAAAATTAAATGAAAAATTAAAGATTAAAAATAAAAATTATGAACTGTAGAGAAAATATTAAAATTAAAATTAGATCTGGGGTCGGTTTACTTTCAGTCTACGCGTCGTATACTTGTTGTGATTATGCATATTAAGTATACGCCCAGTTTGCCGTATATTTTTGCAGGGTAAAAAGTAAAAAGTAAGTGAGGCTAAAGCCAACGACTGACGACGACATCGACCAGCTGTCTAAACACGAAAAATGCATAAAACGCAGCTGTAGCAATAACAACAACAACAGCAGCAACAACAACAACAGCGACAGCAACACGAGCAATATGGAAAAATGTCGCCATTTCTCGTCTCTCTCCGTCTCTCTCTCTCGCTCTCTCTCTTTCTATGTTCGCCCACTCAGCTTGTCATCAGAAGTCATATCTCTGTGCATATTATTCGACTGCTCTCGCTGCTCGCTGTGTGCTGTGTGTTTTCTGGAGCGTGTAATATCCGCTTCCTGCATTTCCGGTTGGCGCTTTTTGCACCGCGTATACGTAATATTTCCACTAGACGACGATGACGACGACAGCGACGAAACTGCCACCAAATTGCTAGCGGAAATGCTGCAAAATTAACGAGCATGCAACGCAGCAGCAGGTCTCTGCAACAAGAGGTGGCACGAAGCAAGCCAAAAGGAGCCAAGGAAACTGAGACGACGCACAGTGGGATAATCTCTGATTTTGCTGTACAAAATGCATATCTTTAGAATTAAGATATTTCAAAAATTTAAAAACCATTTGATTAAAAACTTCTGGAACTTTAAAATTATTGAAACAAAATTCTACGGAAATTAATTAGAAATGAACATGCTTTTCAGATGAAATCAAAAACTTAAAGATCGGTCGTAAACCTTGACAGCAAAACAATTTTAAGGTTTTTAATTTTAAAGCTTATGAAATTTTTTATCAAATGCTTTTAAAATTTTTGAAATATCTTTACTGGTTCAAAAGATATGATTTTTGTACAGCAAAAACAGAGCTTGTCCCACTGTGCGCCGACAGAAACGGCGACTGAGGCAGCGACTGAGACTGAGACAGAGACAGCGACTAAGATGGAGATTGAGATTGAGGTAGCCGAGGCAACAGTGCCTCCTGGATGCCATTACTTACGTGGCTCACTGTGTGTGCTGTTCTGCTAGAGAGGGAGTTTATTGGGGCAAGCAGCAAAATGCAAATTCGCGACGCTCTGCGTTTTTTTTTTACTTTTTTTTCTTTTTGTATTTTGTTGGTCTTGCAACTTCAGCAGCGGCAACAGCTGCAAATTAGACGCATCACTTAACCAGCAATGACATAAAGCTGCCAAGTGGCATGAATGACGGTTTGCCTGCCTTCCAGCCTGCCACATTGCCACATTGCAATGCGATGCCATTCTCAATTTATCCATATCCTTTATCCCTGACAAATGAAAACAAACACTACCTGCGACAGATACTCAAAAGATATTCGAGTCACTCACAATTGAACATTGCATTCAATTTGAGTAAATTATGAATCTGTGGAATGGATACATCTGTAATATTTCAATATTGCAGCGAATAAATGTTTATAATGGTTAAATGGGAATTCTTTATAATTTATTTTGGCTTAATGTCTATATTTGAATCTATTATCCATATTGAAACTTTATTATAGAAATATTTATATCCAAACTTAAGGTTCAAAGATTCTTTTTGACCCTTAATATAACTAAGCTATAAATATTTCATATATAATCATGGGATTATTTGTTTAACAGAATACAAAGCATTCATGAATTTTTAAAAAATAAATCTTTATCTCTACAATATTGCAGCGAATAAATGTTTTTTCTTTATAGTTTATGTCGGTTTATCATTGTTTATTGTCCATATTTGAATCTATAGTTCATATTTAATTTTTATTATAAAAATATTTATACTTTGTCATAATTATACCAAAGTAAGTAAGTTTTAAAATATTAAGAATATAATTGAGTTTATTATAAATAAATAATCATATAACAGATTATTAAGAATGGCAGTGTGAGAATCAAACCCAATTATTTTTCCAACTGAATGTCTAATAAATTTTCAATTGTACTGGTTTAAAAATAAATAAGAAAATAAAATAAAAAGTTTGTCAAAATTATACCGAAGTAAGTAAGTTTTAAAATATCAAGAAAAATAAGTGATTTTATTATAAATATATATGAGTAGAACAGATTTCTTTCTACTTCTTTCCCGTAAATTTTAGGATTTGCAGTCTTTGTTTCCAAGTATTTCATATATAAGTCTTACTTTCTGAGCTACTTGCAACCTGAAACTTGAAACATTTATCTTATTCTACTGGTCAAATGTCTGTCTTAGTGTCTGTCTGTCTTTCTGTCTGTCAGTCTGTTAGAATGTTGCGCGTGAATTTGTCTGACGCTCTGACGCTTATTCACATGCATTATTCTTGGCTCGTGTGTGTGTGTGAGTGTGTGTGTGAGTGTGTGTGTGGCGTCTTTTGGACAGCGCTGAAAAGTATGCAATGCTCTGCGCACATGGCACATAATTGAGTGACAACGCGGTTAGGGCATTTTCCATGTCCACACACGCTAAAAGACCAGACCAGGCCAACATAGGACAGGACAGACCTGGCCAACATTGGGACAGACCTGGCCAACATACTATAGGCCAGGCAGCTAGAGAGGGGAAGGGGGAGGGCGGAGAGTGAGCCGCATAGCCGCAGCAGGCGCAGCGCATTTGAATTTGTAATGAGATTACACACACACACACACACACACACACACACCTACACCTACACCTACACCTACACCTACACAGATGGTCATGCCAAATGAAATGAAATGTGTCGCTCTGTGTGTAGCAAAGGGAGAACGCAAAGAACGGGGAGAGAGACAGAGGCAGAGAGAGAGGAAGAGAGAGAGAGAGGGAGAGAAGAGCGAACAAGTGGGTATGTAAGTGTGCCAAATGCAGCGCCTGGCGAATATCAAACTGTTAATTGTGACCATAATTAAGGTGACCTCCAACAGGCGCTCAACGTGTGACAAGCTCATTTGTTTAACGGCAAAAGCCAAAGCGAACGAAACAGGTTTTGATGCCAGACTTCAACTGCTTGTGAATTTCTATTAAATCAACAAAAACTATTTAATGTTTTAGCAAAATATTTTATTTAGATTGTCGAACAAAATTTTACATCAATAAAATAAATGTTTAAAGTTACAACTGAGCTGAACTGCTATCGAATTCGCTTGGAGAACATTTAAACTGAACTTAAGACAGTAAACATATACATGTTTCTTTTATTATATTTATTTTTTTTAATTTTCGAAAAAATTTTAAGTCTAACAAACCATTAAAAAAAAAAAGTGGGCGGTTACAGTCGAGCACGCTCGACAGTAGGATACCCTGAGCCCAATGGGCTCAAGTAGGCAACACTATTTGGCCCATTTAAGTAGGCAGCACTTTATTTGTCCATATAAGTAGGCAACACTATTTTTGCCCAAATAAGTATGCAACACTATTTTGCTCATATAAGTAGGCAACACTATTTTGCCCATTTAAGTAGGCAACACTATTTTTGTCCACATAAGTATGCAACACTTTTTTGTCCATATAAGTAGGCAGCACTTTTTTTGTCCATATAAGTAGGCAACACTATTTTTGCCCAAATAAGTAGGCAACACTATTTTTGCACATATAAGAAGGCAACACTATTTTGCCCATATAAGTAGGCAACACTATTTTTGCCCATATAAGTAGGCAACACTATTTTGCCCATATAAATAGGCAACACTATTTTTGCCCATGTGTATTCTATCAGGTTGGTTCTGATATCTCAATAAACAAACAACTTTTTCATACTAAAGCTTTATTTTCGATGTATTGTTCAAATGGCAGCTATAGTATATAGTAATTCCCTATTATAAACAAGTTTCTTGGGGCTACCTTAATATTTCACTGCACTTGTCAATCAAAAATTCCTAACTGAGAAATAAGAAAAGTGGAATGAAAGAAGAAGAAGATGTTTCTTTGCTTTTCGATTATCCTTTCTCAGCAATTGTTTTGCCTTTCATTTGAGCAAGCCTTTGGGTCACTATTTGAGCACTCAAAGGAAAGATCTGTTGGACTGAAAGTGGCAAAAGAGCAGTCAACATAACGCAAATAGAGAAGAGGAAAGAAAGATGAAGAGGTGCTGAGAAAGAGAGAAAGAGATAGAGAGGAGAGAAGTGGCAGGTGTTTCTCGGGTTGACGGACTGTAAAGGCGAGCGTGTGAGTTGCAAGTCAGGCAGATTTTAATCAACTTGGCTCAACCACAAACACACACACACACACACACACACATACATATAATTGCATATTTTTCTGTATGTGTGTGTGAGTGTGCGTGTGTGTTTGTAACTGTTTCGTGTAGCTTTGACGTTTTGCGGCTTGCCCACAGACGCGCCCAAAAGTTGCTGCAACATCAACAACCCTTTCAAATCTGTGCAAATATTTATTGTGCATGCTGTCGGCACAGTAAACACCCGCCATGTGAAACCCACCAACCACCCAACCAGCAACAGAGAGAGATTCATGAGACACATTCCAATTGCTTATCTCACACTTTAAGTTCAAGCTGCGTATACTTAATATTATGTTTAATTACCTAAGTTTGGTTGCTTATTTGACTAGTTTTACTGTACATATATGCATGTCTGTGACAGTCACAGCACAGTTGCAACAGAGAAATATACATGAGACACATGCTAATTCCTAATCTTAACTTTTAGTTTAAGCTGCGTATACTTAATATTATGTTTAATAACTCTAATTTTGTTGTACATTTCTGACTGGTTTTACTGTACTGCATGTCTGTTACAGTCACAGCACAGTTGCAACTTTTCTCGCCCTCTCTTTCTATATCTATCTCCATCTCTCTTTCTCTCTCTTTTTCTCTCTCTCTCTCACACTCTCTCTCAGCAGCTGCTTATCGTTGTTCACATACTATAAAAGAATATTTGATGATGCGACCCACTGACGATGTCGTTTCCCCTCTCTCTCCCCTCCCCGCTGCTCTTGCCCATGCACAGAGCCATTAACACACGCACACACACACACACACACACACACATACGCACACACACATACAGATACACATATGTGAGTATGCACAAATTGCATTAACACATTCGAAATGATGATTATCCTGCTCAGCTGCTGAGGCTTCTCTCTCTCTCTCCCCCCACTCTCTGTCTCTCTCCCTCTTCTTCTTCGCTACTTGCTTCTCTCTTTTCTTGTTTCTTCTGCTCTTATGTTGCTGTCACACAGTTGAGGCTGCAGTTTGACGAACTTTGTTGCACGATAAATAATGCAATTTGTAATTAAGTCAGTCAGCCAGTCAAGTGGGCGTCGACATACGCCCACACCTCGTGGGCGTGGCATATGTATATGGTGCGTAATTAGAAACCATTTGACAAGCGATGAGCAGCAACAACAACAACAACAATTAACAACAAACAGCAGCTAAGTAAACGAAAACGAAAACTCAAAGGGGAGTGAGAGAAAAAAATAAAGGAAAATATGCGCAGCTTAATTGAAAAACGAACTAAACACGTGTGTATGTATAAGTGAGCGTGTGTGTGTGTATCTGTAGGTGTGTGTGTGTGTGTGTGTGGCAGTCGCAATGTTTGTTAAATTAAATATGCAACATGTTAATTAAAGCAAATTAGGTTAACCGCAAAGGGGAATAAAGAGGGGAAAAGAGAGCCAAAAGGGGTCCAAGAACAATGTAAATTATACGTCTGGGCATTAACGTACATTAAAGACACAAACTCAGCTACACACACACATACACACCTACACACACAGAAACACTTGCACACACTTAAAGCAGCGCAAATAAAAGTTGTAAAAAAAATCGTAGCATACTTTTTTGGGCAACTTTAAATTGTATTCCTAATTCTAGCTAAGTGTGTGTGTGTGTGCGTGTGTGTGTGTGGGTGTTTGCTTTTCAAAACGTCATTTGTTGCAGCTTATGGCTTAGTGCTTGCCACACAAAGCTTTCCCCACTTTCCTCCCCCTCGCCAACAAAATCGAGTAACTTCAACTCAACTCAACTCTCAACTATTATGCAATTGTAAAAGCATTTGTGAGAATTAATTTTTTGCCATTGTGTGCTTGCCCGCATGCCACGCCCCTTTTTGGCCATTCTTTTATACTCTTTCTTTGTCACTCTCTGCTGTTCATTCATCGAAAACAATGAATATAAAAAGCAAAAAAGAAGCAACAAATGTTGAGAATCATTTAAAAAACAGTGCAGCATTTGTGTCTGCATATTATTGTGTGTGTGTGTGTGTGTGTGTGTGTGTGTGTGTGTGTGTGTGTGTGTGTGTGCCGGACACTGCACTTTGTTTGCACAGTTGTAGATGCGTAGGTGGAGGCGAAGTTGTGGGCGTGGCCTGAAGAAAGGGAAAGGGAAAGAGAAAGCAGCTGCCGTCTTCATTTAAAGCACAGAAAGAAACTCTCTCAATCTCTTAAGGATTCAATGTATAATGAGAGTTGAGAAAAAGATGAAGAAGAAGAAGCTGTATTGAAAAAAAGCAGTTAAGACAGCACAAAGCTAAAACCACTCATTGTATAATAGACAGAGAAAGACCTCACAAATTTTCAATTTCTCATTAATTCAACGTAGAAAATTAGTTGAAAAGCAGATTACAGTGCAGCTGCGCTATAACAAACTCAAAGGGAATCCTCAAATAGTTATAATAAGAATTTTACTTAAGCATTCTGACAAAGGAACATTATTTACTGCAAGTAGCAGCAATTTATTAAAATAAGAGCTTGAGGTGCATAGTTTCCAGAATTTTACAGTGTATGAATTTGGTTAAAAAAGTAATACTAATTCAAGTGGAATAATTATGCTTAATCTTTTTGAGTAAACATTTGAATTTATTTGTCTAGATCCTAATCGTATGCCTACAATCTTAAGCACTCAAATTTAAAGTTAAGTTTCAGTCAGTCAGTCAGGACAAACAGTTTTATATATATATAGAGCAAGTAATCTAAAAAAATAAATGTACTTGACACTAAGCTTTTGTTAATTTATCGAGATTTAAGCTGTTTGCCTGCAATCTTAACAACTCAAATTTAAGGTGAAGTTTCAGTCAGTCAGTCAGGACAAACAGTTTTATATATAAGTAATTTAAAATAATTATGTAGTGGGTATCTGCTGGTCGTGCATTGATGTCTTCTGCTTGTTTTTCTGGCAATTTGTTGCATTGTTTTCTTGGCAAAGAGAAAAACGAGAGAAAGCGAGAGAAAGCGAGACAAAGCGAGAGAAAGCGAGACAGCAAAGCGACAGACATGCCAGGCATACGAAGTGAAATTGCCGCTTGGTGTTGTTGCTGCCACACGTTGTTGTTGCCACGGGATGTTGCAGCCTCTGGCTGTATGCTCGGAACTATTGCGGTATCCAGTTGTGAATTTGGATCCAGATTCGAATTTCGAATCGCATGCAACGCGAGCATAAAAAGCATTTTCATTTCATTTCATTGCAAGAGAGAACTATTAAAATAGTCTGAAAGGGGCAGAAGGGGAATAGGGGAGGGGGGAAAGGGGGTCTGGAAAATTATGCGTTGACGCGTCGCCATAAATTCTTGTCCAGGTGGCAGCTGCTCTGTGGATATGACCAGAAATGCGGGCCAAAATGCTTTGAAATTCGCCTTTTCCGCCAGCGTTTTCCATGTGCCATTTTTGGGACTGAATGTCACATTTTAAGTCAAATATTTAACGCCAAAGCGACACACTGTGCATATTAGATGGGTAGAGAGTCAAGAGAGGGAGTGGTGTGTGTGTGACAGTTATGCACTGACAAAAAAAAAATTTTTTTAAATTAAGATTTTAGTATAAGAATTAAGATTTTTAATCATAAAAATGAGTCGAAAAAATAAAATTCTTAAATTAAGAAAGCACAGTTTGATTTTAAGAACATTTAAAAAAAGACGAAGTTCTTATTTGAAGAATAAATGTTTTTAAAATTAAAATCAAAATATAAAATACATAAAAATTATTTTTTTAATAATAATTTTTTTAGTTTTTAAATTTGATTTGTTTACATTTTATTATGTTTTGGTATTTTTTTTAAATGGTACTTTAATTTGTTAAACTTAGTTTTAGTAATTTGGTCTTAAAATAATCTTATTTTAAGAACAAAATATTCAAGATGAATGTTCTTGATTTTAGGAATTGGTCTTTTTTTCCAGTGTAGATGCAGGCGCACATGCGTTACGGATACGGAAACGGAAACGTCACTTTGCGGTCAACAGCAGCGCTGCACACACACACACCCACACACATAGATGTCTGACCAATCTCGACCCCTTTGCGACACGTTTCATTCAATTTATTTGCCATTTCCTGTTTCAATTCGTTTTTGGCCGCCAATTACACAACACATGTTCATGGCTTGCCCCATTTTGTTGCACTGCCTACGAAAACGCTGCTGCTGTTTTAAAAGCCTTTAACACGAAATGTTCTAGTCCAAAAAACAATCAGCAAAATTCAGTCAACTTCACCTTTTTCCCCCCCATTTTCCCCCTGTTTTTGGTCAGTGCAAAACCAAAGTCAAAAGCGCACAAGCAAACGCAGCGGGAAAGGGAGAGAGTGAGGCAAAGATAGAGCGAGACAGAGATAGGGAGCAGACAGTTTGTGGCACCAGCATCATTAGCATATTGACATGTGGCCAAATTCGGTCACGTTTCATTTCATTTCATTTCATTTGGTTTCATTTGAACATTTTTGCCCAAAAAGGAGTTGGCGAATCAATTTCCTTTCATTGTTTCACAAAACTTGACTACAGCTGTCACACATAAGAGTCAGTCAGTCAGTCAATTGTGCAATACATAAGTCAACACTCACACAGAGAGAGAGAGATAGATAGATAGAGTGAGAGAGAAACTACAAACAATGGGAAAACAAAAATGAAAAGGCAGCTGACAAAACTTAAACTTCAAAAGAATAGAAAACTGCTTACGAAACTAATTGTCTGCAAAACAGTTGCTGCCACATACACACACACACACACACACACACATACAGCTCGACAACACCTCTTTCTCTTTCTCCTTCCCTCTCTTTCCCTTACCCTACCTCTTCCTTCCACATAACATGACGAATGTACTCAAACGTGCAAGTGAGTTGCAGACAGCTCTAACTGAGCTTGTCTATACGCTACACTGAGCAAAATTGTGTGCAATTTTTAGTTTCTAATTCAACATTACTCTAGCCGTAATGCATGCTCTTCTAATAAAAACATTACTATTTTCCTATTGTATCTATTGATTTATCTGTATGTATAAAACTCTTTGTCCTGACTAACTGAGCATTATACAGGCCAAACCGTTAGAGTTGCGAACTTGAAATTTTGACACAACATACTTTAGTCGTAATGCATGTTTTTCTAATAAAAACATTTTTTTTTTTGCCATTTGTATCTATTGCTTTATCTATTTGAATAAAACCCTTTGTCCTGACTAACTGAGCATTATACAGGTCAAACCGTTAGAGTTATGATCTTGAAATTTTGACAAAACATATCTAAGATAAATTTATCGTGAGATAAAACGGAGTTTTTAAAAATTTCACCTGATAATGATTATATCAAAAAAATCTTGGCATTTTTGCTATGATTTGAAAATAATTTATTTAAAAAGATATGTATCTTCTGTTTAATTAAAGTATCTTTAAAGAGTTTAAACTAATTTTAATGCTGAGGCAAGCGGAAGAAAGCTGTTTTGTACTTATTTGTTTTTGAGCAGAGGTTCTTCAAAGCTTCAGTGCAGCTGCAGTGACAGCTGTGGCATTGGCAGCAGTGGCAGTGGCAGACGTTGCATGCAACTCTAACAAGCAAAGCACTCAACGGATTTGCCGGAGCCACCCGAGTCTCACTGTCTGCGAGTGTGTGTGTGGTGTGTGAGTATTTTGGGCTGAGCGCTGAGAAACGCCAGCTAAAGTATACAAAACTCCAGGCAATGCCTTTGACAGGCTTTGCCCTGCCACAAATCTTACCCTCCTCTTCCCTCCTCTCTCTCCCTCTTTCTCTCTCACTCTCTTTCTCTCACAATCTTCGCTTTCCTATTGGCAATCGCCTGCTTTGTCAGCCGATAAAAAGTTCAAGTTGTGTGTGTTTCAACATCTTCGTCGATAAGTTTTGCTTCTCTTCCGCCTTTGGCTGCCATCTTCAACGCATTCTCTGCGTCTCCAGTTTCTCCCTATCCTACTCTTGTTTCTTTTCTAGCTTCATCTACTTTCTCTGTGTTCATCTGCTGTCGGGGTCAGTTTGCTTATTTGCCATTTTTATTGTGTTTGGGGCAGCTGGCGTTGCTTTGGCACAAAATAATATTTGCATAATGGCAAAATAGACAAACTGCAGTTGAAACTTGGCCGACAGGAAGGAAGAAAGGCAGGAAGAAAGGCGGGAAGAATGCGGCGACTGCAAACCCAAAGATGACAAATGACATTAAGGAGGCTTAGCTATCAGCACGCCGCATTGGAATTTGACTTTCAAAACGAACGAATGAACATTGTGAATAGAGAAAGTGAGTGTGGAGTGTAGAGGGAGAGAGTGTAGAGGGTGGGGGAGCTGTGTTGCCATTTTAGCAATTTTATTGCTAGATTTGGCACTTTTTTAATTGCAAAAGCTAGAAAAATTTTTTAATTGCTATTAGCTATAAAACTAGCAATTTTGAAAATGATTTAGCTAGATTTAGCTAGATTAAGCTAGATTTAGCTAGATTAAGCTAGATTTAGCTAGATTTAGCTAGATTTCGCTAGATTTTGCTAGATTTGGAATTTGTATAATTACAAAAGCTTGAAAATTTAATGAAATTTTATGAGAATATCTATTTTGTCGAATGGGAGAACAAAGATGTCGAATTTCAGAGCTCGAAATATTTGAAAATATTGTCGAGGATGTCAACAATATTCTCAAAATATCATTGCTGTTGAATTAAAATAAGTTAAAAAACTTTTTTTTGTTTAATTTATGTAATTTATTCTTAGTCCTTAATCTGTTCAAGAAATTATATCTTTTTTTATAGGATTATACAATTTTTTTTTTGTTAGCTTTTCCATATTCAATAGTCTGGCAACACTGTGAAAGAGTGGGGAGAGGGGTAGAAATTATGCAGGCGAGCTGCGTCCTTTTGGCCAAAGGCAAAAAGTCCCGCAGACAGCAATTATTTTATGCAGCTGCAGCGCAACGCTCTTTGATCCTCTTTGGCCATATATTTGCTAACGACAATGACGCTGTCTCTGCCCAGGTATCTATCTATAAAGGTGTAACTGTGTGTATGTGTATCTGTGTGTATCTGTGTGTGTGTGTGCCACGTTGTTTGTTTTATGGGCACGCCCGCCACTTGGCCCAAGTGCAACTCTGCAGCCAACTTTTGCCATCGCTTCAAACTTCTCAATGGCACTCGGCACAGCACTCTCTCTCTCTCTCTCTCTCTCTCTCTGACTCTATATCACGCTCCCTCTCCCACTCCAGCTCTGTCTGCTGCTGTAAAGTCATTCCTAATCCTTGATGCTGCATATTTTTACTGCTCAGCACGTCGATGGCTGCCAAATTAGAGCCAAATGGAGCCAAAAAGGACTCCATCGATTTGGCTTACGGAACGACTTTGAACGTAGCTGCCAAACACGCTTTAAGCATTCTGCAAAATGCCACCTTCCTCAATAACTATGTGGGAATGAGCTTGCAACATCATCATTCAGCATTCAGCGTTCAGCTTCAACCTCCATAATAAACTCGCACTTCAATTGCCAGATTCAGAATCCAGATTGAATCTGCTGCTCACGGGTTCAAAAACAATTCCGATTTTTTCTCCATTCTTTTACTTTTTTTTTCATTTATTTACGAGCAATTCAATTGAAGTATAAATTGCTGGTCCACTTTTATTTTAAAGCTGGTTAAAGATTGAATGAATTTAAATTGTACAATCAAAATGCCAGCAAAATCTTATAAATACATATTTGTATGAAGCAGAATTGTGTATCCCACATATAATTGAAACTTTTCTATCCAAACTATATAATTTTTAATATAAAAATATAAATGTATTTTTAAAAGAGATGAATGTAGGTTCTAGATACTTTTTTTATATCATAAATACCAAATAGCACTTTTATTTCTATTATACACTTGATTAAACGAAAAGCAACTGTTGATAATATTTATCACAGATACTCTTGTTTTCCCAAGTATCTTTTTAGCATCTAGAAGATTCTTTTGCATATAAAAGATACATTTTTTAAGAGATTAAAAATATCTTTATGCTTTAAAGATACTTTTATGCATGCGATAATTGCATACATTTCGAATAAAGTTACGTTTGTAAAAAATATACTTTTGTATCTCAACGTTGCATTTTGTCATACTAGTATCTAAAAGATACTTTTGTATCTCAACGTTGCATTTCATCATACTAGTATCTATGAACGTTGTATCTCAACACAACATTTGTATGTAAATATCACATTTGTATCTCAAAGATGGTATGACATATCAAATATAATAGCATTTAAAAATTGTTTTCAAGATACATTTATTTACAAATTCTTGTACCTTAAAGACCTTCTGTCTTTAAGATATTATATACTTTATTACAAGTCCAAATATATTTATATACATGTGCATATTAACATCTATAATTATTCTAATAGATACCTTAACTGATTTCACAGACAAAACATCTCCCAGAACTTCTGTTATTTATCTAAGTACATATATCTTTAAGTTATCTTTTGTCTGCTGAACACATTTGCCAACCATGTATCTAATAGATACATTTGTCTCCAACAGCAAGTCATGTGTCATTGTAGAGCTTCCTCATCTTTTATCTTTTATCTCTTACCTCGGTGTATCTTCAAGATACTTGTGTAGCTGATGAGATACATCAGAGCCACAGCTGCAGCTCGTTTTTGACTTTTTATAGCAGCTTCAGAGCAGAATTGTCGTTCCAGCGCAAATTGTACAATAAATTTTAAGGGAGACTCGTAAATTATATTTATCTATAGTTCAACCTGTCTGGCTGTCTGTCTGTCTGTCTGTCTTTTTTAAAAACGTATCTAATCCAAATGGACAGAAAATGTTGCCAAACACAGTTGCAGTTACAATTGCAGCGTGTTGTTGTTGTTGTTGTTGTTGTTGTTGTTGGTAACAACTGTCACTGGCCATTTCGGACATTCGTTATCAATTGTCAACAACTGTTGTTGTTGTTGTTGTTGCTGTTGTTGTTGCCATCATTGTCAACGACAGAATGAGTGTGAATGCCATTGAAAGATGCCGCCTGCAGTTTTTGCAGTTTTTCGCATCTTTGGCACGTTTGGCTCTTCTACTTGTCACCTTGTTATTGTTGTTGTTACTGTTGTTGTTATTGCTGTTGTTGTTATTCTTGTTATTACGGCTGAGTGCAATTTTCCAATTTCCAGTTAACCTTAAAAGGCAAAACGCAGGCATATAGCGAGCACTTTCTGATCGAGCGCACCGAGCAAGAAATATGGCAACAAAATTGCAGCTTGACAACAACAACTAAACTAACAGCAACAACAACAACTACAACAACACCAACAACAACAACAATAGTAACAGTAACAACGGCAACACGATGCGAAATATACGGAAAATAGAAAAACACACGCCAAATTGAAGCACTGACATATTTTCCAATTTGGTGGCAGCAACAGCATCTTTTATGGTTCTGTGTGTGTGTGTGTGTGTGTGTTGCAGGTGCAAGTGCCAAAGGGGCATGCACCTTGCTACTGCCACTACATATATATCTATATATGTGTGTGTGTGTGTGTGTGTGTGTTAGTGTGTTAGTGTGTGTGTCTGTGTTGCCTGCCTGCGTCTACAATTGCCAAAACGAAGCGTCGCCTCAACACAGCACCAACATTTTTGAAGCTGCCATTTTTCATTTGCCATTTTTTTATGCCCTCACAGCAGACAGAGCATTACAAGTTCGTGATAAACTATGTAATGCATGAAAGCAGAAAATTTAAAGCTCTATTAAATGTACTGAGCTATTTTAGTTAGGTCTGTCTGTGACACAGTCTTGCTAAAAAGTAATCATGCCAAACAAATTTAACACAAAAAGTATTTTAGTAAAATTAAAAAAATTTTGATATTAAAGGTTTTTCAACTAGAATCGAATTACAAGTTTCTCAAATAAAAATAAGACAATCACAGAAAAAAATAAAATAAATATTATAAAAATACTAAGAATAAGTGGACTTTTTCGGTAATTATTGAGACGAAAATTGGTAGCTTTAAACATAAAGTTATTAAATCTTTGTTATTTCATATCCAAATCTAAGGGCCGGTTTTTCAATGTCTATTTAAGGGGTTTAAGCATAAATAATCAACTCTTGATTTACCTTATGTAGTTCCAATCTTCAAAAGTCATATTAGCCCTTTAAATAGACTTGTTCAAAGGGCAACAGGCAGTCATGAACTTTTGGCCTTAACTATTCGCTATTCTGGCTGATTTTTAACCATTTCTTTTTTTTTTTTTTGACTGTGTTGCGTGCAATGTTGTTGTAGTTATCGTTGTTGTTGCTGCTGCTGGCAACTCTGAAGCTGAGGCAAGCAAGGCAGCAAGTGGCAACAGTTTCCCAGCGTGGCCAGTTTCAGTTACAGTTTCAGTTCCAGTTGCAACAACGTAGCATGTTGCAATTCCCATTCATCATAATTTGGGTGACAACAAAAAGCGCAAAAGGCCGCCAAGAAAATGGCAAAAAGCAAGAACAAAAATGTTGAGGAGAGGCAGTACAAAAAAACAATAGAGGAAAGGAATTGGACAGCTGCTAGAAAATGTGAATACACTGATAAAAAAAATGTTCTAAAATCATGATTTTGGTCTGAGAACTAAGATTTTTTGTCTAAAAAATGCGTCGAGAACATAAAATTCCTAAATTTAAAAGAGCACATCTTGATTTTAAGAACATATTAAAAAAGAACATGTTTTTATTTTAAGAATAAATGTTGTTAAAATTAAAATAAAAAAAAAATTAACATAAATAAAAATTATTTTTTTATAATTATAATTTTTTTACTTTTGAATTTTAATTTATTTACATTTTATTCTGTTTTATATAATATAAAATTATTTATAAAATTAAAAAAAATAAAAATAAAATACTTAAGAAGAATGTTCTTGATTTTAGAAGTTGGCCTTTTTTTCAGTGTAGGAAATAGGCAAATGGACGTTTCTGCAATTGGTCGATCGTAGGGTATGCCACTGACAGCATGAGGGGCATTCATATTATTCATGATGAACCCCCCTTACACTAACCCCTTCCCTTTCCACCTCCTTATGCCCTTATGCCATTTTTCCGTTACTGCACTTTATATTCATTTGTAGGCCTAATTCTTTTTATTTTAACCACAACTTGCTGATTTCTGCGGTTTGCCTACCATTCTCTTTCCTCATCTGTATCTCTCTCTCTCTTTCTCTCTCCCTATTTCTGTGTTGTTGTTGTTAGTTGCTGCATTAATTCCTTTCACTCTCAATGACAACAACAGCTGTTGCTGACAGTTGCAATTCATCTTGACAGCGGCAACAGCAACAAATGAAGTGCAATTACAACATTTGACACATGTCGCAACTGCAACATAACCTCATTCTATCTTGCTTTATCTCCCTCTCTTTTCCCCTTGTTTTTTTGCTCTTCTCTGCTCTCTGCCTTTGTACTTATTAGAGATGAACTTGTCATTTACAATAATGTTCCTTTTGGAAATTATATATTTTATATAATATATATTTGAAATTAAAATTTAATTTAATCGTTAAAAAAATTAAAAAAAAAAAATTATATGTTAAAATATTGATATATTTCAGAATTTTGTATCACGTTTAAACTTCCTTTCATATATTTTTATTATCCAACTTCAACTTTGAAATTTTAACAAAAAAATATATTTTGATTACAAAAATTCGGAAAAATTTGCTTTGCAAATCTTAGAATATATATATGTATGTTATATTAATGAATAATTTAAAATTCTATTTCAGCTTCGTGCGCATCTCGTGTCACGATCTACTCTACTTGCAACATTACAAAGTGCATCTTTGGTCTTGTGGCATTTCTGAAAAGTTGCACTTGTCCACTTTCTAATGCTGCTGCCGTTTCCCAGTTCGCCTCGCATAAATCCAAAAAAAGTTTAGCAACAGGGAATATGCTCCCTTAACCCCTCATTGCCCCTCTCCTACCACAGCACTCAATGCTCCCCTGCAGACAGCATGCCACTGGCTGTGCCACAACCACAGCCGCATAGTCATACCCAGAGTCAGACACTGACAAAAAAATTGTTTTAAGATCAATATTTTGATTTCAGAACTAAAATTTTTCGTCAAAAAAATGCGTGAAAACATAAAATTCTTAAATTAAGAGAACTCATCTTGATTTTAAGAACATTTCAAATAAAACCAAGTTCTTATTTTAAGAACAAATAATCTAAAAATTAAAATTAAAAAATAAAATAAATAAAAATTTGCTTTTATATTTATAATTTATTTTACTTTTAAATTTTGTTTTATTTACAATGTATTCTGCTTTACTTTTAATAATTTTATAAATGTTTAAGAACAACATTTTAAAGATGAATGTTCATGTTTTTAGAAGGTGGTCTTTTTTTTCAGTGTTGTCATAGTTAGAGTCTGTAGTCTGTTGTCCGTTGTCTGTTGTCCGTTGTTTTGTTGTTAGTCCAGGCGGGACGTGCGTTGATGAAGTAAATTCATGAGTCGCCACGACGCAATGTAGCAACCAAAAATTAAGTGTGTCACCAAAGAGAGAGAGAGGAAGAGAGAGAGAGAGAGTGGCAAAGTGGAAAGAGATAGAACTAGAAAGAGATGAGAAGTTAACTACACAGCAATTTATTAACATGCTCGAAATGGAAGCCAGCAAAGAGATGAAGAGCAAGAGGAGAAGCAGGGAAGTGGACACTTGCCACAAGCATGTGGCACTGAATGTGAAAGCAACAACAACAAAAAAAGTTACAACAACAACAACAACAGTGCCTGCAACTGACAGACAGACAGACACACTGACCATGTGGCATCATCAAAATTCATATGCAACAATAATTTCACACAAAGGCTAACAATAAATCCCTCTCCTCCCCCCACTCCCAACTGCGACTGCCACGCCCACTTTCAAGGCCGCTGGCATTACGGTAATTGCAAGGATTTGTTCAACAGCTGAAAAAGGAAATAAAAGAATAAACACACACTCAAAAAAAAAAGAAATAACAATAATAATAACAGATACATTTGCCCTCTGGCTGTGCTGTGTGGCTCAATGGCAAATATTTGTTTAATCAATTCTAGATGCATGTATGTGCCACACACACACACACACCGAAACACACACACACATATGTACACATACATACAGGCATGTTTGGTTGAATGCCTGCGGCCAATTTGCATTTGGATTGCGAATGCGATTCTGATTGGGTTTTGGGCTTGAGATTGATACAAGCAGGAAAGAGAGAGAGAGAGAGCGTGAGCAAAGGGAGCAAAAGAGAGAGAGAGAGAGAGAAGCAGCTGGTTGCATGCAGCACAGAAAATGCTGCGGTGCAATGCGAAATGGCAGCAAATTGGATTTGCCATTGCCTCAAAAAACGTACAAAAATAATAAAAGAAAGTTGCACAAAAATTTTATAAAAAAAAAAGTAAAAATAAAATTGCAAAGAGAGCAAAGTTATAACCAAGAAGCTGCTGATTTTCTCTCAGTGTGTGTGTGTGTGCGTTTTTTATACATTCACATGCTATAGGCACATGCATATTTAATTTGTATTTTCAATCAGCGTACGAGAAAATAAATCAAATGATTTCCGCACTAATTCACCGTGTGTTGCATGCAGCTGCAGAAGACACTTTATGTGGCAGCCACAGCTGCACAACTACAGAAAAATATACATGTTTATTGCCTATAATTCCCAAGCAGTTTAAGTTCAGCTTCAATGCACTCTAAAGTCTGAACAGCTGATAAGAGAGAAAACAATTCGAATTTGAAAGTTGAAAAATAAATTAAAACTCAGCCGGACAATTAAATCAAATCAACTTCTCTAATTAAAGTATTTCCTATAGGTAGGCTGCATATTTTGCAGTCACAGCTGATAATCCAGATTCTAGAACTAATATCATTCGTTAATAAATTTAAAAAAAAATTATTGTTGAACTTTTCGTAATACATATATAAATCCATTTTTTTACCCGTTATTTAAAAAATAAGTAAAAGTGTATATTGTGTTCGTTGGAATGCATGTAACAGGGAGAAGGAGGCATCTCCGACACTATAAAGTATATATATTCTTGATCAGCATCAATAGCCGTGTCCATAACTATTAATATTATCTATAATCTCACTTAACCGCAGCAAGATCGGACAAGTAGTACGGGAGTAATAGCTAACCAAAGTTATTCATAAAGTTATTATTTCAATACAATCGCCTAAAAGTATGCAATAGTTTTTCTTTGTTATTTTCTTAAAATACTTTTTAAATATATTGAAATAAGTAACGGGCATCCACTTTGATTATTTATTTATCTATTTTTTTTAATTTAAATCAATTTACACCATTATTCATAGTAGTTTTCTATATAAAAGATTATATATATATCACTAAATAAACATTGCAAGCACTTCTCGATTATGCACAACCACTTATATCAGCTTTTCCTTGCATAATTCTCAAGTAGTTTAAGCTCAGCTTTGCTTAAGTTCATACACAAAATCAAAGCAGCTTTCGATTTCGATGAGAATCTCTATGAATGACAATATTTGCAGAGCTTTTGTTGCCTTTGCAATTGTCAAACGATACATTTGACTGGCTTCAATTTGAGAGACTTAGTTTAAGTTGCTTCCATCATCAATCAGATGTGAACAACGTGCAAAAATTGTGTGTTGCAGGCAGCATGCGTGTGTGTGTGTGTGTGTGTGTGTGTGTGTGTGTGTGTGTGTGTGTGTGTGTGTGTGTGTGTGTGTGTGTGTGTGTGTGTGGCAAGTCATTTAATGCATGCTTCAATGGTTTGCTGCAGGTTTACTTAATAGACATATCCATATAATCCACACACAGAGAGAGAGAGAGAGAGATATATAGAGAGACAGAGAGAGAAAGAGAGAGAGAAAAAGATAGAGAGAATGGGGAGAGGGAGAGAGACAGGCATCAATATCAATGAGCCACATCAAGCCGAGCCATTATGGTTGGCATTCGCTTTGAATCTAAACATTGCATAACCTTCGACACGAACTAACGATGCATCCACATCAACAAGCTGCCTCCACTCTCAATCACTCTCTCCCTGTCTTCCTGTCTCTTTCTCTCTTTTTCATATGCTGCCTCTTTCTACGTATTTTTAGCTGTCTCATCTCGCTTATTCTCAACTCTTATCCATTCCATCACGCACTAACAATTCCCAGCATATGCGCTTGCTTTATGGCAATCATCCGAGACACGTACACACACACACACACACACACACATACACACACACACACACACAGCTGCATAAGTTAAATTATGCGACAACAACAACAGCAACGCAAACAACGGCAACAAATCGCAATTTCAGCGCTCGATAAGCAACACAACAACATGACTGCGAATCGTAGGTGTCAATGCCATCAAACCCATCCCCTTTCCCACCTCCACCCCCACCCCTTCTCCTCCCCCCACCCCCCTTACCAGACACTCCTACCTAGCTGCAATCGCCTGCAGCGTGTGGCATGCCACACACGTTAGCTGCATACACTGATAAAAAAAATATGTTCTAAAATCCAAATTTTTGTCTCAGAACTACAATGTTTTTGGTCTAAGAAATGCGTCGAAAACATAAAATTCTTAAATTAAGAGAACACATCTTGATTTTAAGACCAAGTTCTTATTTTAAAAATAAATGTTCTTAAAATTAATATTTAAGAATAAAATAAATAAAAATTATTATATTTATTAATCATTTTTTTATTTCTAAATTTAAATTTATTTACATTTTTTCTGTTTTAGCAATTTTAAAAATGTTAATTTTATTTGTTACGAGTGGGATTCGAACCGACACCTTCTGCCTCACAACTAACAATTTAAGATTTTAATTCTTATATTAAGATTTTAAAATATTTCAGATTAAAAATCTTAGTTTTAGTAATTTTGTCTTAAAATAATCTTATTTTAAGAACAAAATATTAAAGATGAATGTTCTTGATTTTAGAAGTTGCTCTTTTTTTTCAGTGTACATATGCAAAAAGTTAGTTGGTTGCTAGAATCTACAGTTCTCGTTGCCTTGTACATACATACATACATATGTAGGCCATGCCCATCATACAATAGAGTTATCCCTTCACTTCTGCCCATTCCCCCACCATTCCTCTCCCTCTCTATCGCTATCTCCCTCTCTCTCTCCTAAATCCCAGAGGCCTCTCTCTAGTGTTGCACTCGTGCTGTTGTTGCTGTTGAATAAATGTCAGCTTCCGCGAATTTTGCAATTTGAAAGCCACACAAATCACAAGAGCAACAACAACAACAACAACAGTTGCCCTACTAACAACAACAAAAATAATAACAACAACAACAACAAGAACAACAACAATGGGTCTAGTCAGCCTAGAAATAGAACTGAAAGTCAACAAAACGAGAGGTGCCCAGTTTGCCAGTTTGCATACAAATGTTGCCATTTTTCTACTCTCTCTCTCTCTCTCTCCTCTCTCTCTCTTTCACTCTCTGCCTCTCATTCTATGTCTATGCTTAGTATACCAACTAGGGAGTAGGATAACTAAGTGCTTATGTTTGTAACAGGCAGAAGAAGACCAAATGTCGAGTATTTCATCGATCCCTTTTCGTTATAGTTGTGCAAATTCAAAAACATAAGAATTAATTTGTGAGTTTACTAATAGCACATTTTATTAAACACTCTACATATAGATCCTGAGTATATATACATATATAAAAATAATAAATGTTCTAAATAAAAAAACTTTGAATACAGAATGAATTAAGAGGCCAAATTATGATCAAAATAAAGTTTAAAGTGTTGTTTTATACTAATTACGATATAAGGAATTGATTAAATGTTGAAACCTGAGATTTAAAATGTTGAATTTTTTAAAATATCAAAGGGGGTACCCTTACCATTAACTTGGAACCATGACTATGATGGTCGATAAATAAAAGGACACAACAAACCGATAAAGACTTAAAAATATTTACATTTTTATCAGCTATATTAGTTGACTTGATTAAATAAATCGAATTTCCTGTTTTAATCGTATTTTTTTAGTGATACTTTTCCTTTTCATTTTATTTGTCTTGTAAGTTTTTGATATCCGGCTTCGATTCGAGTACTGAGTAACCTAAGGTCCAGAGTACTCGAGATATTCTTTTCTTCATTTTCAAAACAACAGCAAATTGTTGAACTGGACAACACACGTATGTGTGTGTGTGTGTGTGTGTCTGTTTGTGTCCCCGGCACGAACTTTCTTGTTGTTCAACACGCTACCTGCCACATCACCCTCCCCCCTCCCCTCCTCACCCCTCCTGTCCCTGTTGTCCTGTCAGGCTGTTTAACTGGCATGAAACCCGAGTTCATACACCGATAAAAAAAAATGTTCTAAAATCAAGATTTCGGTCTCAGAACAGATTTTTGGTCTAAAAAATGCGTCGAGAACATAAAATTCTTAAATTAAGAGAACACATCTTGATTTTAAGAACATTTCAATAGTACCTTTTTATAAGATTTTTATACTTATATTAAGAGTTAAAGATTTTTTAGATTAATAATCTTAGTTTTAGTAATTTGGTCTTAAAATAATCTTATTTTAGGAACAAAATATTTAAGATGAATGTTCTGGATCTTTAGTTGGTCTTTTTTTCAGTGTACCATCTTGGACTCTCTTTCCCTGCTTATTTGTCTTGGCTTGGCAGCTGTCTACAGCTCCCTTCCACCTCGCCCTTTCTCTCTCTCTCACTCCCTCTCTCTCTCTCTCTCTCTCTTCATGTGCAACATTGTCTAGTTGCCACACTGTTGTTTCGTTGCGACACGCGTTTCACTTAGGCGATGACATTTTCTCTTTCTCTCGCCCGGCAAACGCTGCGTATGAGCAATTTCCTTCTTAAGCAGTCAATGTTCTACCTCTAAAGTGAACTTGACATTATTGAAAAGTATGGGAGAATATCATACGGATGTAGCCTGGGAAACCCATTGAGAACCATCCCGTTATGCATTAGATATTTCCATTGTTCAGCTCGGCGCAGGAAGCTCGACAAATGCAACCTGTTGGTTGGTCTCATTGTGATGCGACTTGACGCTGCCTAAAGCCAATTTTCTATAACACTTTTCATTGTGTTCACATTACAAAGCAGAAGCCGATTTCTTTTATTTTCTAGTTAGAATTTTATTAAATAAATAAAGAAAAGCTTAATAAATACGAATATTTTGAGTGCTTATCAGCGCATCTCTTAAACAAATTTTAGATCTAGACAAAAAAAAAATAAATTTCTATTAATATTGAGAAAAATCCATTTTTTCCCATAAAAGTAGACAACACTTTTTTTTGCCCACATAAATAGGCAACAATATTTTGCCCATATAAGTAGGCAACACTTTTTTACCCATATAAGTAGGCAACAGAATTGTTGCCCACATAAATAGGCAACACTTTTTTTACCCATATAAGTAGGCAACACTATTTTTGCCCATAAAAGTAGGCAATACTATTTTTGCCCATATAAGTAGGCAACACTATTTTTGCCCACATAAATAGGCAACACTATTTTTCCCATATAAGTAGGCAACACTATTTTTGCCCACATAAGTAGGCAACACCTTTTTGTCCATATAAGTAGGCAACACTATTTTTTGTCCACATAAGTAGGCAACACTATTTTCCCATATAAGTAGGCAACACTATTTTTTTGCCCACATAATTATGCAACACTATTTTTGCCCATTTAGAAATATTCATATTTTGAATAAGAACAATATATTTATATTGTAAAATCAAGTATTTATAATTACTTAGAACACTTACTTGCAGCTATTCATTTTTATTACATAAATACACTTTACTGCACTTGCATGTAAGTATAGTATATATATTTTCCCGAGGTTTTAACTGATTCTCTTTGTAATTTCACTGCCTGTCTCATAATTTGCACCTCATTTATTCCAGCTGAAATAAGGGAAAAGCGAAGACGTTTAGTCTGCTTTATGGCTTACGATCTCTGACTTGGTCTGAGTTACCAATTAATCATAATAACCAACTCATTAAGTGGCATCATTGCAATCTGCTTTACTCGCAACACAAACCGAACAATGGAATTACTCCCTCTCTCTCTCTCTCTCTCTCTCTCTCTCTCTCTCTCTCTCTCTGTCTCTTTCTCTCCTTTTCATTTATTTATTTTGTATTTTTCTTAACTGAAGTGAAGATTTTATTTGCTGTCGACTTTTGCATTGTTTTCCTGCTTGTTTTAATATAAAAATACATTTTCCATTCTTTTATTTTTTATGTTTTCTTGTGTTTTGCTTTGCTCTCTGCTCATTAGAGAGCGACGCTGCCAGGGGACTCCCCGAGCAAGCCACAGCCACCTCTTTGGTCTCTTCTTAACCTGGCTTGGTAAATAGAGTATACCCTACCTGAGGGTATTATCATTAATTAAGGAAATGTGTAAGCTAAATAAGCTCTAAAAAAAATCAAACAATTATTTCAGCATAAATTTAAATCATTTAATTATATTATCATATTATTATATAAAACTGTACCATATTTAAATATATATTTTAATTATTGTTCAATTGCTCAAGCTATCTATGATCGAATGATCGAGAAAAAATATGTTATATGAAAAAAAATCTTGTATTAAATTTAATTACATATTATTTTTTTTAATTTACAGCCGTATGAAAAGATTTGAGGATACATTTTTTTGAAATAATAGTTAGAACATTTTAAAATAGACTTGAAATTGTTAGCTTTGATTTTCTGGTTTTTTTTCTTTCTTTTTGCTGTTAATCGCAGCATTCGCTTAACATTTGTTGCTGTCCTTACCACTTTTCTACTTTATTTTTTTTTTTTTTGGTATTTATTTTGTTTTTTTTTCCTCTATTTTGTTGCTTGCCACATTTTGCAATTTGATTAATTTATGTTGCACGTTGCTTGGGTTAAATGTTAACCCAGCGACCAGAGCCTGCAGTGCCAATTAAAGCGAGGCAGCAACAAACATTTATCACGTTCCCTTCTTTTCTCCTCCCTTCTTTCTACACCTTTTCGTTACTTTCCTCTGTGCAGTCAGGTTGAAGTCCTGGGCCCCTTCGGTGGTAATCGATAACTGAGATGATGCGAGGGGTTAAGAGAGTAAGTCCATAACACGTATATATACACTGAAAAAAAAGACATTTATTTACATAAGTAGGCAACACTATTTTTGCCCACATAAGTAGGCAACACTTTTTTGCCCATATAAGTAAGCAACACTATTTTTGCCCACAAAAGTAGGCAACAGTATTATTGCCCCCATAAGTAGGCAACAAAATTTTGCCCATATAAGTAGGCAACACTATTTTTCCCATAAAAGTAGGCAACACTATTTTTGCCCATATAAGTAGGCAACACTATTTTTGCCCATATAAGTAGGCAACACTATTAAAATGTTCTTAAAACCAAGATGTGTTCTCTGAATTTAAGAATTTTATGTTCTCAATGCATTTTTTAGACCAAAAATCGTAATTCTGAGACCATTATCTTGATTTTCGAACATTTTTTTTTATCAGTGTATTTCTCCTTCTCGCTACTTGAGCTGTCATCAAAAGCTGCTCAATTTTTGATTTTGATTTTGATTTCGGTTATTGTAAGCTGCTCCGCCTTCTTTTCCCCTCTCCCCGCAAATTCGCACTGCCCTAACTACGCCTCTGATTGCGCGTTCTAGGAGCAACAACAACAACAACAGCAACAACAACAGCAACAAACAACATTTCCCCTTGGCGCGTTTATCAATTTCCGTCATCAACAGCGACGATGACGATGACGATGACGCTAAGGAAGATGGCATCAATATTGTTGTTGTTGTTGTTGTTGCTCCTTCCTCTTGCTGTTATTCCTGTTGTTGTTGTTGTTGTTGTTAGGCGCGCAATTGGATTGCTTCACTTCTAGGCTGAAACTTTGGGTCTCTTTCGCTGTCGATGTCGTTGTCGTGTTTTCTTGCTTTAGTTCTGGCTTCTCTTTGCTTATTTTTTTTTTTGCTCCTTTTTAGCTCTTTTTGGGTTCGTCCTTCTAATGTTATCCTTTTGCCATTGCCGCAAGCGTGCGTCAAGTGTCGCTGTACAGCGCATATCCTGCCGCGCGTCCTGTTGAGCCTCTTCTCTCCTTACGACAGTCTCAACATTTCATTTGAATACCCTGTAAACAACAACTACTATAATTGAGTACAACTAGTGGTCAAATTGAAAGGTAACATACAGTTCCAATCAAAATTTCTGAAAAGGTTCGACTCGATAATATTTAACCTTATTTAATTTAACAAAAAAAATGATAATAATCATTTTTTGCCTTAACTTTCAAATATGAAAACTAAAACTTGTATCCCTTCGAAACTAACCCATTGAACTCAGAGAGTATAAGAGCTAGAGTGACTAAATTTGGTATGTGAGTTGGTCTTGCCACAATCAACAAACACTATACTCGTTCATTCGTTACAGCGTATATTTCAGTCGAGCATACTTAATTCTAGTTATGTATTGTTTTTTTTCAGCATAACTTCTATGGCCTTTGCCATGTGCAGCAGCTGGCCACTATTAGCCCTGGCTTTAGCACAGATCGATCCTGGGGGAGCTCTTAAAGCGGTTGCTGTCCTCATGCAGATGCCTTCCCTCCCCCACCCCCAAAAAGGGGGTTACTTCTAGCTGCAAGGGATGCTTTTCCACCTTGTTGTGGCCTTTTGTGCATAACGCTTTATGCTTTATCCACTTGAACTCTTTCAGTTTTTTATCTATTAAATCATGATTGGCTACAATTTATACAAGTGGGCGTCGGGTATTTTCTTTCTAACATTCTCCGTTAGCGACGACAAACGTCTTAAAGGGCTAAGGGGAGAGAGGGTAAGGGGGTGAGAAGGTGAGGGGTTACTGCCATGTGCTTCAAATTGTCCTGGGGATCAAGAGCAACAACAATAAGCACTTCAACTCAATGTTATAGCTTTGGGAAGGGAAGGGGAGGTTGCCCTGGTTAACCATATCGCGACCACGTCTTTGCTTTCTCCTTTTCTCCATTTTTATACCCGTTCCTTAGAAAATAAATAAAAGGGTATATTGTGTTCATTGCAATGTATGTAACTGGGAGAAGGAGGCATCTCCGACCCTATAAAGTATATATATTCTTGATCGGCATCAACAAATCCTCCGCAAATCGCGTAAAACCACCACACCCACACTTTTTAAGATAATAAAGTTTTTATGAAAAATACCGTTATCTATTAATATTATCTATAAACTCAATAAACCACAATAACATCGGACAAGTAGAACCACAGTAATAGCTAACCAAAGTTATTAGTAAAGTTATTATTTCAATATAATCACCTAAAAGTATGCAGTAGTTTTTATTACCAATTGTTTAAAGTACTTTTGTATATATTAAAGTAAGTAACGGGTATCCTATGGTCGGGTTCTCGACTATAGCCTTTCCTTGTTTTCTTTTTTTTTTGGCTTGCTTTTTATTAGTCATAGAGTTGGGAAGTTGTACATGAGAAGCAACCACATTCAGTCATGCGTCGCTTTGCGTTATTCATTTTTGGCTTCAACTTCAACTGGAGACTCAGCTTCAGCTTCTGGTTTATTGAAATGCCAATGTAAGGGTTCCATTTCGCTGCTTTGATTGCTTTGCCATATTCTATACCCAATCCCAACTCCAACTCCAACTCGTCATTTGAGCTGCCAAATGTCGACGATGCGACAAACTCAGACACTTCTCCACTTTCCGCTAACTGCAGCTGTTTGCCACTTCCTGTCAGCTGTCAATCTACCAAAAAAAAAAAAACAAAATATATGTTGTTCTGATAGAGATTGTACATATAGAAGCGACAGAGAGAATGTACATTTATATTTAGATATTGATAGGAAGAGTGTTGAAGTTCTTCTTATACATATGTGAATTTATTGCCCATTGTCAATATTAAAGTGCCAATTGTTCCGAGATGTGTCAATTACTTCTCTCTACTATTCTCACTCTTGCTTCTCCCTCTCTCTCTTTCTCTCTCTCTCTGTCTCTATCTCTAAAAGTCAAAAAGACAATCAATTTCATATCGATGATGTTGTTACAGCAACTTACAGCTAATCAATAAACCATCAAATATTTAAAACAACCTACCCCATTAATCCTTAAAAAATTTTACTCGCTTTGTACTTGAGTGTCAAATATTTTACTGATTTGATTCTAGTGAATTCCAGACAAAATATGTCAAATAAGTTGAAATACGACTAACAAGTCTACTTAAAATCAGAATAAGAAGACAGAAAATTCCCAAAATAATAAAAAAAAGTTAGTAATAATATCAAAAAGACCACAAAATGATTTAGTTCCAATCAACGTAAACCTAAAATTCCAATTATAAATTAATAAATTAGAAATATATATAATAGTTGTCCAGCAAATGATCTAATCAAAAAACAAATATTACTTTAATAAAATATAGATGCAGCTAATATTCTAATATAATTTATTAAAATATAATTGTATTATAATATAAAATAATAAATCTAAAATCTAGCATATACAATTTTTATAAAATATATTGCCAACTCTGATAGTTAAAAAAATTAATCTCACTACAAAAAAACAAGAACTAAATAAATCAAGCAACATTAATTTCAACTCTTAATCAATTCCACAAATGTCATTAAAATAAGTTTCATTAATAGTTTTGTACAATTTCATTAAATGCTTAATTAGTAAACTGAACTGAGAACTTTAATGAAATTGACAGGAATGCAATTGGAATGCTTTTCAATTAATTTAATAAAGAATTTCAATGAGCAGAACTTGTAACAACTCCCCAAAGTATATGAGATACAATGATAATATTTGATGGGCTAGAGTTCGGAAACAAGTCAAATGTTTGCTCAATTATAACTAGACACATGCATAGATACATATACATTTATATATACATGTGTATATATAGTATAAGCTATTGTGTGTTTTCCTCTGCAGCCTTGATTCCCTCTCGTGGGGCAAGTTTTGGTTAAATTCATGGAATAGTTATGATGATTGAGTAGCAATTGCTCGGGTTGCAGTTTCTGTGTGTGTGTGTGTGCTTATCTGTATATGTGTTAGTGTGTGTGCACTTTAATTGAAACGATTGACCACAACACACACACATGGACACACACACACACACACACACACACACTGCTGCTACTGTGCATATATTAATAATGTCAGCCACAATTTTATGTTTTACGTTTCATTCCATGCCATTTAGTTTTATTGTTCATTTCTCTTCGATATAAACCCCCAACCACCCCTAAATTGTTATCATACCGCACTGCCTTACACCCTTTCCCCCTCCCCTTTCCCTCTCCTTTTATTTAAGCCCAGACTCATTGTCATGTCAATTGACATTCGATATTATGGACTCAACATGCAAGAGTGTGGGATCAAAACTGCGAACAATAAAAACCACTAAATATTAAATATTGATACAAACAGCATTCAATACGTCAGTCACATAGTCAAATAGTTGATCCATCAATCTGTCCGGCAATCAGTCAGTCAGTCAGTCAACCTTTCGCTGAGTTCAACAGTCTCAAATTAACTGCAAGCGCAATGTCAATTTTAAGACCCTGTACTTCTATAGTGGAAAGGGTCGATTTTGTTTGAAGAAATTTGTGACCTGGCAAATCAAAGGTATTTTAGAATATAACTATTATATTAGGTTTACTAAACTAAGGTTTTTTTTTTAAAATATGTACACGGTCTCTTAGAGTCGGGTTTACTCCAATTTAACCTTTCCTGCAAATTATTAATTAATTACGAAATATGATCAGCAACAGGAGCTGCCTCGTCAAATTGCAGCAGAAAATGTTGCAGTTGTGAGTGAAGAGGATAACTCATAGATACCCTGTAATTGGGTGTCAACTAGATATACATGACTTCGACCAAACTAATTGGAACAAATGACTTCAATTCCAATATACAATTTTGGTTATCAGAAATTTTGGGGTTGGAATATGCTATCGTCTCTAGACTTTTACCTCGTGTAGAGGTTTTTTTGTGTGATTCCTGTTTTAGAAATATTTTTATATGGTGTCAATAACCTTAGAACTCAGCTTATAGGGTATTAAAAGCTTGAACTTGCTTAAAATAAGAGTAATTAATATATTTAAATAAATATTTATTTTAATAACCTTTTGAACTTTTTTCTCAGCTTACAGAGCATACAGAAAGATAAGCCGACCACTGGGCAAAGGTTGGCTAATTGTAAATGTCATATTCATAAATCCACACACACACACACACCTACGAATATAGTGTAAATACATATAAAAGAATAATGTGTAATATTACGAGCTTTGCGCTTGTCACACATGTCGTATGAGTAATGTTTAAATCGTCTTCTGCACTTGATGCATTTTATTGCCACATTTGCTGGCTAATTATGGCACATCAACGGTAACTTTATCGTTAACCAAGCAATGTGTGTATATATTTATATATATAATTTTTATATATAGAATTGATTGCCACACACACACACACACACACACTTGGGACGTGGCAAGTTCACGGTGGCGTGTGGCAATCATGAAGCTCATTCGATCGTGCAATGAATAATTTCCGCTTTAATAAATTTTACAACACAAGATGCGATTTGCAATATGATTTTAGCAGCAACCAAACACACAGACACACATGCATATATCTGCACATTCACACATGTATACACATGTGTGTATAAATATATATTATATATATATGATTCAGATATTATTATGGCAGGACACGCTTCGTCCATGTGGGCAGACCAATGGAAAATGGAATAAAACGATGTAAAAATAATTTAAAAGATTGAATTTTATATTATAAAAATAATATTATGAATTTAAAGCGGCATATCCGAATGCTTTAAGTAAGAAAAGTATTATAAAATATAAAAAAAAACTTTAATTAAAAGTATGGAATTTCAATTTAATCTGACAAATAATTTCAACTTGCTACTTTGGAAAATTGTTGTTTAAAAATTTAAAAAAATGAATTTTTAAATACATAATAAAATTTTTTGTTAACATGAAATTACTATATACAGATTCCTTTAAATTCTTTAATACACTCAACTTAACAAAATCGAAACTTCTGTGAGCAGTCACAAAAAATTAGCTTGATATAAAACTTTGCAACACTTTTCGCACAATATGTGAGTGTCTTTTGAACCGATTGTTTCCCCTGTCTGAACATTTCGTTCGTGACTTTTCCACCTGCCGGTAAATAATAACTTGACCATTTTTATTGCAGTTTCCTTTCCAAAAAAAAAAAAAAGAAACCGAAAAGAATGTGACATCGAAAATAGTTGCTCGCCATTTGGGCGCCATAATTTGTATGCACTCCCTCGACTCGAACTTAACTTCAGCTCAACTATAAGTACATGGTCTAGAGGAAGGAGGGGGGGACAAAATGACACACACACATATCACATGCATAAGTTATGAACTTTGAAGGAGAGTGGACCAAAGGAGCAAAAAGCACTCGCTACTTTGGCACTTGGCTGGAGAGTTTTAAGCACGCGTCGCGTTGCCAAATGCAAAACAGAAACCGAGACCCAGACCCAGAACCAGACCCAAAATGAACCCAACACTTGCAGGAGAAACAGGAACAGCAACAGGAACCGAAACAGAAACAGCAACAGAAAGGGAATCCCGTAACCGAAACCAAACCTTATGACCATTATATATTCTGGGCAAGCATTGTGACACCTTGGACACAAGCACAGAGGCTGGGATTGTGGGTACACTGAAAAAAAACATCAGGCATTGCGAAACAAAATAAATCCAAAGCGGTGTCAGAAAAACAGTAATCCCAGATTCTTTTAATTGATTACGTAAATTGAAATTTCTTAACAATATTTTGATTTTCAGTATTCTGTAAGATTTGTTTTCCGTTATATGAAATAATTTAGGTGTCTTCAACATTTGTAATATCTTTGCCATTTTATTTACGTATTATCTTAATTTAACAATAATATCCTGAACACAGACTTAATAAAAAATACGTGCTAAAATCGGGAAATTTTAACTTGAATTTTAGAATGATTATCATACCCGTTACTTTTTAAGATAATATAGTATTTATGTTAATTAACGTTGTCTATTAATATAATCTATAAACTCACTAAGCCGCAATAACATCGGACTAGTAGAACAGGAGTAATAGCTAACCAAAGTTATTAAGAAAATTATACCTAAAAGTATGCAATAGTTTTTAATGAGCAGTAATTTCTTAAAAATACATTTTTATATATTAAAATAAGTAATGGGTATCCTATGGTTGGGATCTCGACTATAGCCTTTTCCACTTGTTTTTTTTCGCTGTGTAGGCTACCAGCAAAACAGCATATAAAATATTATTCCACTGGCAACTCGCAAACTCCAAGATAAACACACTTCACACTCGAACAAGAATCCCTTGATTTTTCTCAGTTGACTCACTTGCAATTTACTGTTGTGCTTTTTCTCTCTTTTTCTCTCTCTCCCTCTCCCTCTGCCCCTCTATTTATGCTGTTGCTTCTTGATGTGTGACTTTTGCTATCCATATAGGGAATATATTTTTGGACATTACTTTTGGCATTTGCACTTTAATTAAATTGTAAATATTTTCGTAGTGTCGTTGATGACCATCGACAATGCTGGGAAATTGAAATCAAATAAATTGCCGCACATGAATTTACATTTCATGGTCGGCTGCACAAGGAAACTTGACTGCAAATTCAATTTTCAATTGAGACATCCCATCTATCTCTCTCTCTCTTTCTCGCATACACTCTCTATTTCTCTTTCTCTCTTACTCGTTTTATATAAAGTCCATTTTAAATACAGTTCACAGCACACAAGGTAAATGTACACAACAACAAAACACACAGCATGGAATTCTCAATTTTAAATTTATTTACGAGTACAAATTCAAAATATTCGAATAGTAAAATGCATTACGTTATCTTAATTAAAAGTATATATTACAATTGCAGTAGAGCAAGAGAAAGGGAGAAAAATATGGAAAATTGGATGACAGATGGCTTAGTATCGAAAAATTATCAAATTTTCTGGATGATAAAAATTTAAATGCAGAATCAATTTGGAGGCCAAATCATGAACAAAATGACATTCCGCTTGAAAATCGGTCAATTTTTGATGAAGTTATGAGAGATCAAAGTTTTTGAAAAAATGTTAAGGGGTAAGTATGGAAAATTGGATGATAGATGGCTTAGTATCGAAAAATGATCAAATTTTCTAGATGATAAAAATTTAAATGCAGAATGAATTTAGAGGCCAAACCATGATCAAAATGATATTCCGCGTGAAAATCGGTTAGTTTTTGATGAAGTTATGAGAGATCAAAGTTATCGAAAAAATGTCAAGGGGTAAGTATGAAAAATTGAACAATAGATGGCTTAGTATCGAAAAAGTATCAAATTTTTTAGATGATATGATATATCATGATCAAAACGATATTGCGCTTGAAAATCGGTTTATTTTTGGTTAAGTTATGCGAGATTAAGAAATATTTTTTTTTAAATAACACATAATTAAAAAAATTTTTAAAAATATATATGATTATTATTATAAATATTCCAATATATATTCTATAGTAACTTTTCAAGGCAATCAGCTGTTTTTTTACATTAAAAACGCAGGGTCCTTAAATCTACTTCAGACATTTTAATATGATTCCTCAAAAATCTTTACTCATCAAGCTGTTGGGTAATTATCTTTTCAACAGATTTTACAAGTCCCAGCCGTTAACTTAAGTCTGTCAGCTTAGTGAGCTTTGATTTCACAGCTCTCCCTACTCCAGAAAAGAAAGAAAGTTGAAAGATTTTAAATTGCATATTTTCTTAAGTAATAAAATCTATAAATTTATTATTTAGTTATTTATTTATTTATTTATTTACGTCAAAATTGATAAATTAAAATGATCAAATACTGAAATAAAAGTAACATTTTTGTTAAATTATTTGTATATGTTTTGTTTGCCTTTGTTAATTTATTTACTTGTATTTGAAGCATTATTTAAAATTTGTAAGCACCACAAGAATCTGCCTAATTTATAAGATTTATAAGCAAAGACCCTGTCTGTCATCATTTTAGTCTCTGACACCCGACAACCGACAATTTTCCCCCCCTCATACTCCTTCTTTATTTAAGTATTACTGTGCTGGCCCATAAAGCGCTAATATGTTGTCCCTTTCCTCATTCTTCTTCTTCACTCTTCCGTCTCTTTCGCACACTTATGCTATTGTCTTTTGCCTCATTTGCTCTATTGCTATCGCACTCTGTCTTTGAGCATCTCGAGTCATTTTCTCTGTTGTTATATTCGTTATATTTTTGTTGTCCTCGGAAAAGTGGAAAAACATCGTCTGAGGGCAGAGAAAGCACAAGTTTTTCATTTCATCCCCCGCAGCGCATAAATTAATAAAGTGTGTAATTACAAAGTTCATAAACTTCAGATACGCTCATCTGCAATACATGGCCAAGACAACGCCAAATATAATAACACCAACACAACAAACAACAACAACACCAACAACAACAACGTGCAGAACTTGAAACTTGATTTGCAGTTTTGATGCCCCTTCAATTGGCGTAATACCCATTAAATAATTTCACATAGGGCATGTTGAATTTATCAAAAACTTGGTCACTTTAAGAAGTACACAATCTGTAAATACATAAATAATTGTTCCATTGTGAATACATAAATAAATTGTTTCACTGTTAATACATAAACAAATTGTTCCATTGAAAAAAAAACTATAAACATCATAAGAATAAGCATATATTTACAAAAATATTGTTTTACAATCCATGTATATATATTATATATGGAACTATATAAAATTTAAATTGAAAGGATAGATATTTTTTTACTGCTTCAAATAGTAAATAAAATAGGGAAATAAGTTATACTAATATTGCATTAAATTTAAAGCTTTTGACATATATTGTATTTTTGATGGATAATTTATAGAGTATTTCAACTTCTTCTATCTTAAAGCAACTTTGTTGTCATATACCTTTTTTCCTGTTTGGTAATTGTTGTTGTGTTTCTTCTATTATAATTTCACCCGATGTTGTTGTAGTTGTTGATGTTGGTGTTTTAGTTGTTGCTGTTGTTGTAGTTGTTGTTGTTGCTTTGGCACTCAATTATTTCATTTGGGGCCGGCGACGCGTTCAACATTCAACATTCACCTTGTGGCCCAAGGTGCGAATTGTTGTTGCCACTGTGCATATTTTATGAGCTTATTAACTGGCGCATTTTGGCCAATGGCAACTAACTGTTTAGCTGCCTCAACTGGCTCTAAAAATAGAACAGAGATGGGTACTAAAAGTGAACTCAAAATAAGAGTACATTTTTGTTTTGTTTCAAAAAGAGTTTACCACATTTTTGTTATCAAATATTATTGTGTTGTTGTTGTTATTGTTGTTTGTTGTCGTTGCCACAAAGTTGGCAACGTTGAGCCCACGTTTGTTGTGGTTTTTGCAACATTTTATTTTATTTCAACTTTTTAAGGCCAAAAGCAGCGATTTAAATATTTAAAATTGCACACACGTGTGTCTCTCTCTTTATCTTTCTCTTTCTCCGTGTCTGTCTCTGTCTCTATCTGTGTGTGAATAATCACTAATTAAGCTGCCGCATAGGGAGTGTGAGTGAGAGCAAATAAGGGAGGCAGAGAGGGAGAGGGAGAGAGAGAGAGAGAGAAGGAAACTGGTGGCAAAGATGCTTTTGCCAAGAAAAATTATTCAACACTGACATGACTTTGCTTGCTGTCTTTGTGGGCGTGTCACTGCCTTTTGCCACACCACTAGACACCTAAGCCACCAACAGCAGCAACAAACCCACACCACCCACCCACCCTTCCCTATTCCTCCCTGTTCTCCCCTCTTCCCTCTCTCTCTTCCCTCTGTCAATGTGCCGCCATCGCTGCGTGCATGTAAAACATTTCCGTTTTCCGCTACAAAAGTTTCGGCTTTGGCTTTTGTTTAATGCACCCCACACGCATCAAATGCCAACGCCAATGCAGTCGCTTAGTTGGCACAGTCAACATGTAACTTAAATAATATAATAATTATATTATATAATTACTATACATATTTTTTACTTTTCTCCTATCTCTTATATATAAAAATTCAGGTAAATATTTTGCATTTATGAAACTCACATTTTGTATTGTTAATTAAAGCCATTTTTTTTTTAATAAAATACAATTATTGTTTCTAACTGAATATTTAAAAAAAAAAACACTTAAATTCTTTCTTTCCTTCAATAAATGTAAAGGTAAATTTTTTTTTATTCTCTCTGGATTTGTCTTTCTTTCCTTTGTTTTTTCTCTCTTTCTTCCTCTCTCACTTTCTATCTCTATTTTTTCCTTTTATTCACTCTCTCTCTCTCTTTTCTCTCTCTCTTTTCTCTCTCTCTTTTCTCTCTCATTTTTCTCTCTATTTCCCTCTCCTTCTGTATCTTTTTTAGGAAATAATTTATTTTTAAAGCAGCGTATTCACATATTCGCCTCGAATTCTAAAAAAAATATTTATGCTGGTTTTATCCTTGTGGAGGGTATAATAACTTTGCCACAAAACATGTAACGCTTTAAAAAAAAAGCGTGCCAGATTCCATTAAGTATATATATTCCTGATTAGGACCAAGAGTTTAATCGACATTCCTATTACTGTCTCTCTCCTACTGTTTTCATGAAAACTAATCTCTTAGTTTTCAATCTATCGCGATAAAACTTGACATAGAACCGCCTTTTTGCTGCAGGATCGAATCATTATATTATATAGCTGTTAATGGAACAATCGCTCGATATATATTTCAATCAATCTAATAAATTGTATATTTTATATTTTTTGTAGTCTGACCAAATTTGTCTAAAATCGGGTTGCTTTATTATATAGCTGTCATTCGAATGATCAGTTGCAATTAGAAGGGTATAAAATATTCGACTTGCTGATGATAATCTATTTTTTCTGTTTTTATTTTGTTGTTGACTTTGTTGCTGTTGTTGTTGTTGTACGCCTTGATTGTTGTTGCTGTTGGCTTTTGGCAGAGCCGCTCAGCGAAACATCGTAAATTTGTATAATTTGAGGTTTTTTGGCCAAACAACAGCAACAACAGCAACAACGATAACGACGCAAAACAGGAAGGAAACAGAAGGAGGGGGAGGGGGAGGGGGAGGAGGAAGGGGAATAACGTTCCGTCTTATGCAACACGCTGTAATGCTGCTTATTCCCCCTCCCCCTCCCCCCAAACAAGTCTGCAGTTCACATTGTTTTGCGCAAATATGTAATTTAAATTAATTTTTGTTTTTTAAGCTTTTCATAGACGACGCCTGTTAATAAAATGTTGCTGCCACACCACATGCCATGCCACAACCCCCTACACCACCTCCACACCCCCTACACCCTGCCACCCTTCCACTCCACACTCCCAGCGCGCCCTCTGTCGACGGTTGTGCCAAACTTTCTTCATATAAAGTTTTGGCAAAGTAAGCAGAGCAGCTGAAAGGCATTTGCCTATTTGCTAAAGATGGGATGAGAAGGGTAGCTAGAGGATGGAGGGATGGAGAGTGGAGGGATGGTGAGAGTAAGTCGAGCTGTCTATGATTTGTTTGCTGCAGCTGGGCGTTGCCAGACAGACGGATAGACAGACAGACAGTCAGAGTGGCAGTCGAGCAATTGTATAATTTTCATAAATTACGCGCCATTAATTTCTGACGCCCTCCCCCCAACCCCCCAACTGCCACGCCCACTGTCAAGTTAATGCAAACACTTCAGTGCTGACTAAGCTGAGAATTCAAGAGAGGAGTTCGGGGTAGGGAGTAAGGGGGAGAAAGGGGAAAATAGGGGTAGAACAGACTGCAGTCAGCGGTCGCATATTATTAATAAGCAAGATACGTTTATCTCTGCTCGGCTTGAGTGCAGCGACGCCGGCGTCGCCGTCAGCGTCGGCAGCGACAGCGACGTTGGCAATGCAATCAAAATTATAAATTACATATTAAGCATCCCAAGCACAAGGACAACAAGGACACGCAGCCAGCTGGCAATCAAACTGCCTTCCCCTTCTACTACACTGAAAAAAATGACCGACTTCTTAAATCAAGAACATTCATCTTACTATAAATATAAAAATAAATATAAATATAATTTAGGGCTCAGGGTATAAAAATGCATTAATAGCTTACGCTTAAAAGTAGGCAACATTATTTTTTGCCCATATAAGTAGGCAACATTTTTTTTGCCCGCAAAGTAGGCAACACTATTTTTGCTCATATAAGTATGCAGCACTATTTTTCGCCCACAAAAGTAGGCAACACTATTTTTGCCCACAAAGTAGGCAACACTATTTTTGCTCATATAAGTATGCAGCACTATTTTTTCGCCCACAAAAGTAGGCAACACTATTTTTGCCCACAAAAGTAGGCAACACTATTATTTGCCCTTATAAGTAGGCAGCACTATATTTGCCCATATCAGTAGGCAACATTATTTTTTGCCACAAAAGTAGGCAACACTATTTTGCCCATATAAGTAGGCAACACTATTTTGCCCATATAAGTAGGCAACACTATTTTGTCCATATAAGTAGGCAACACTATTTTTGCCCATATAAACCGAAATTCTTGGTTTTGACACAAAAAACTTAATTTTAGAACATTTTTTTTTTTCAGTGTTCTACTGCCTTCACACTCCCCCTCCCCCTCTTCACAACTATCACCACTTTCTCCCCCCGCTACCATTCTTCAACCCTCCGCATCTGCTGCTGCTGCAGCTCTTCATCGTTTTGGCCATTATCAACGTCATTTGCAACACTTAAACTTTTGCATTAATGCAGCTCCAGTGACCAACCACTGAGTCAACTGGCCAACCACTCCACACTCCCCCCTCCCCTCCTCCCCTCTGCACCACTCCTCCTCCCCCCTTTGGCCTCTTCGTCTGCTAAGCATCCGCCATTCGCTTAATTTCGCTCATTCATTTCGGTCTTTTTATGTTGGCCAAGGACATGATGAGCGGAATTATGGCCTGGACGAGCAGGATGCGTTGTCCGTGCTTCAAGCCAACGGGAGGGATTGAGGAAAAAGAGCAGGGGAGCATGGGAGCAAGGGAGAAGGTGTGGAGAGCACAGCAGCTGCTCTTAAGATTACTGCAGTATTCGGTTCAAGTGTATTTGCAATGTAAATTTCACGTAAAAAATAATTTAATCAGGCATGAATCGGTTATGTACTTATGCTTATGAAACGGTTGCGAACCAGCTTATTTATTACACTTTTTTAAGCACATGAATGACATACAACTAGCTCATGTTATGGAGATACTAATTTTTTATATAATTTAAAAAGTTTCACACGGTCATACCTTTGTCAATTGTTACCCGATTCCTTTGCGGAATGTCAGTTTTGTTATAATTTGGCAACGATTTTGATTTTGCATCAAATTTGGAGCAACAAATTTTTTTCACAAGCTTATCGATAAACATCGAGTTTTCGATATAAAATACTGAAATTCAACATGGCGAATGGCAAAAAATGTTAACATTTAAAATGAATGAGGCAAAATGATCATTCGAATTTTGTACATTCAGTCTGAATGATGAAACTGGCGTCGAATGTGCCGAATGTACTTACGTGAAAATAGCCTATAACATTTCGCACATAAATTCGTCAAAATTCATTTGCAGAAACAGCTGTGCAAAAGTTGAAGTAATGCCCAAATTGGCAACTAAAGAGTTTGCTGTCAGTCAATGTAACTGAATTGTCAGTGTGTGTGTGTGTCGGTGTGTGTGTGTGTGAGTTCGTGTCGAGGTCGACGCAATTACGTTGACAGTTGAGGAGAAGAAGAAGAAGAAGCAGCAGCAGCATTCGCCATCGATGCCAACAACGCTTTCAATGCAAACAGAAATTTAAATGCGTCAGCAAATGAAATACAAAGGCCAACACAAAAGGGGGGGAGAATGGAGGAAGGATGGTTTAGGTTTTTTGGGGTCAGGGGTCAGAGGTCAGTGGGTTGACAGTGCAGCTTCAGTTTCATGCAAGTGTGTAATAAGTCAATGGCACACACACACAAGTGACGATCTGACTGATGACAACAACAACAAAAATGACAAAATAAATTAAATTGACTTGGCTTGGCTTTGTTGTGTGCGTGAGTGTGCGTGTGTGTGTTTGTGTGTGTGTGTTTGTGTGTGTGTGCTGCGCTTTTCCATAGTTTTCCTGCTGCACGCACAAAACATGTGGCAGCAATGAAATGAGACAATTGAGGCACGCACCAAAGCAAAAGTGGAACGTCAAATGTCAGAGAACTCACAACTGCGAAGCGAGAGAATTGTACACTGATAAAAAAAAGAGTTCTAAATTCAAGATTTTGGTCTCAGAACTAAGATTTTTGGTCAAAAAAATGCGTCGAAAACATCTTGATTTTAAAAACATTTTAAATAAGACCAAGTTCTTATTTTAAAAATAAATGTTCTTAAAATTAAAATCAAAATATAAAATATATAAAAATTATTTTTTTATATACATATATAAGTTTTTTTTATTTTTAAATTTTGATTTGTTTACATTTTATTCTGCCTTAGTAATTTTAAAAATGTTAATTTTATTTGTTACGATCCCCACGGTGTCACCATTTTTTTGATACGAAATTATACCTATTTATACTTTCCTAACAATTTAAGATTTATATTCTTATTTTAAGATTTTAAAATCTTTTAAACTAATAAGCTTAGTTTTAGTAATTTGGTCTTAAAATAATCTTATTTTAAGAACAAAATATTTAAGATGAATGTTCTTGATTTTAGAAGTTGGTCCTTTTTTTCAGTGTAAGAAGTGAGAGAAGCACAGTCAGCCAGACTGTCTGACTGACTGACTGACTAGAACTTGCCGTCTCAGCGGGTCACGTACGGCCAACTGTCGACTTGTCAGTGGCAAAAAAGGGAACTCAACTCAACTCAACTTCAGCTTCAGCTTCAACTTCAACTCATTCGAGGCTCGACTAACTGTCTGACTAACTAAAAGCCAAGCCAAACTAAATTAAAAAAGGCAGCAACAGCAACGGCAACAACAAAAGCAAGAAAATAAAGAAAAAACATATGAATAGTGAGTGAGTGAATGGTGAATACTGTGAATACTGTGAATAGCAAACGGGGAACAGCTTCTCAGGCAGCAAACGAAGTAAACCAAAGTCAAATGCCGAAACCATTCTTCTTCCTATTCTCCACCCATCAAAGCCAAACTCAACCCAACAGAACTCGTGATGCTGCCACACATTACGGCAATTTCCTTTTATCTTGCACAGGCGACAAACGCAACACAAAACGAACAATTCAAAAAACCTGCATATTAATCAATTTTTTGTACATTTTCTTACGCAAGTAAAATAATAATAGTTTGATTTTTATCTAATTTAATCAAGATGCATGCCTATCTATGTTGTGTACAAATTTTATCCTCCTAGTTCTTACCGTTTGGTCAGTGAAAGAGTCAGTGAAAAAAAGAGCTTAATTCAATTCAAAACTTAAGCAAAATGTAAGTAAATGGTCTTATAAAATTTGAATCAATTGTGATTTATTTTGAATGCTTTTAACTTAATTCAACTTTATACAGATTAATTTATTTTTTCTTTTATTAGAATTTATTTTTATTATAACTATTTTTTATTATTATTATTATTTTTATTATTATTATTATTTATTATTTTCTTCTGATAATTTCCAGTATTTGAATTTGTATTTTATTTACTTTTTAATAACTTAAATTAAAAATATGTTAAGCTTGTCAAGTTTTATGGTATATTGTTTTTGACACACTTGTCGCCTGTGCTGTGAAACTTTTTTTTTTTTTCTTTGTATGCATGTATGATTATTCGCCATGTGTGATGATGATGTATCTGTGTGTGTGTGTGTGTGCGTTGAGTATTTGTGGTTGCTTTTCCGTTACTTTACATTGACTTCCGCAGCAGTTGGCGCCGTGTGCCAAAACTCGCTGCTTTACATGCAGACGGTCCATCTACCACTTCACCCCACCCTCCTCCTCCCCTTAACCCTCGACAGCCCCCCTATGGCTCTGCTCTCATAAACAACCCCCTATCTACAGTACAGTACTCGCTCCTTGGAACGTATTTCAGCTCTGATCTGTTGTTACCTACAGTCTCTAGTGTTGTTGTTGTTGTTGTTGTTGTTGCTGCTATTGTCACCGCATGTACTGCAGAGTGAGAGAGAGAGGGAGAGAAAGAGAGAGAGAGAGAGAGATAGTGTGTGAGAGAGGGAGCTGACATGCTTCATCGGCTCCATTCAAGTTTCTTACATTTGCCTGCTGACAACTGACATCGAGTAGCTTCATGTGTTTGTTGTTCTTGTGTCTCTTTGTTGTTGTTGCTGTTGTTGTTGCTGTACTTATTGTCACATGACAAAAGCTGACGTGTCATCATTATCTATTGTTTTGCGCCGTTCTGTTGTTGTTGTTTCTGTTGTTGTTGCCAATAACACACACGTCAGCAACAAAGTTGCTGCAACATTTTTTGCCAGCAATTGAATACAATTGTTGTTGTTGTTGCTGTTGCTGCTGTTGTTGCTGTTGTTGTCGTTCTTCTTGTTGCTGTTGTTGACACTGTTTTGCCTTTGGCTGGCTGCCTGCCCGTTTGTCTGTCTGACTGTCTGCCTGTCTGCCAAATAACGTGGGCAGCACAACGCTGCGTATACGTAATCTGTCGCACTAACACGAGCATTTGTTACTTCTTAAGCAGCCAAAACATAATATATAACAAGAAAGTCAAGCCAAATCCAAGAAAACACACCAATAAACAACTGGGACAGAAGAAAATGCCTCAAATAACAAAAACACAATGGACATAAGAATAATTATGATGAGCAAAACTACAATAACAGTCCTAAAACAAACATAGTAAAAAAAAAACTAATTTTTTTGTTAAATTTTCAAAATGAATTTTTACCACAAAGTGTATTTTTCTATAGTGAGCTCATAGTTGCGACTGCCCATTATTTTGACTTGTTGCAGGGTATTTTAAACAGCGTAGAAGAACTTTCAAAATGGTTGCCCCTCCAAGTTAAAAAGCGAAAATCTAATTTACTACTTGAAATATGCAAATACAGCGCAAGTGTTTTCAATGTTGTTGTTGTTGTTAAAAGTTGTTGTTGTTGTTGTTGAAAGTTGCTGTCAATTGTTGGCTGTTAGCCAAAAGCAGCAGCAGCATTCAAAAGTTTTCACTCGCTTTTTTTGCGCTTGGTTTCTTAATTTTAATTTCATAATGCAAAAATTTATGATTGCACAAACACACACAAAAATACACACACACACAGAGGAAGTCAACTATTTTCATTGGTGTATTTGGTCAATGGCAAAGTCCAAAGTCCATAGCCTCAAAAATCATTTCCGCTTGTCTGCAGCAGCGTCTGCCATTGTGTGTGTGTTTTGTGTGTGATGGTGTGTAAGTGTGTGTGTACACTCAACAAAAAAAAATGAACAAAAAATATGAAGCACAATTATTTGTGATTCGAAATCGAATCGTTCTCATTTTTGTGTTGTCAAAACAACTAGTTTTAATTTGAAATTAGAATCTTATGTTCTCACTACGTAAAATTCGATACATGTAATTTATAAAGATCCGGTGACTCTTTGGTTACAGTTTCCCAATCGTGCCAAGGACAGATTTTAAATTTAATAATAAAAATATGTAAGTACACTGATAAAAAAAAATGTTCTAAAATCAAGATTTTAGTTTCAAAACTAAGAATTTTCGTCTAAAAAATTCGTGAAGAATATAAGTTTTTTAAATTAAGGCAACACACATTTCAAATAAGATCAAGTTGTGATTTTAAGAATAAATATTCCTAAAATAGAAAAATTAAAAAATAAAATATTATTTTTATTATTATAAGTATTTTTTTTAATTTAATTTAATTTTGACTTTTGTACGTTTTATTCTGGCTTGATAATTTTATGTTTGGAAACGAAAAATCCAGTCAAAACGGATTTTTTTCTGAGTGTAGTTCTGGGTGTCTGAGACTTTAGAGAGTGGCCTTTACACTTTACAATGTTTTCATTCAATTTGATGCATGTCATTTGCAGTTGGTGGCAAGTAAACCGACTAAACGGTATTACCTGCTGCCAACAAAAGCAACAGCAACAATAACAAACTGACTTGGCTAACAACAACAGCAACAACAATAATGTTAACTACTTTGCTAAGAATAACAACAAAATGTTGACAACTTTTCAGTTGACGCATCATTTTGCAACTTCATTTTCAGCTAATGCGGCAGCTGTTGCAGTTGCAAGTTGCAAGTTGCTGTTGTGCTGTTGCTGTTGCAGCTGCAATTGTTGTTGCTGCTGCTGTTGGCTCTGATGCGCTTTATTATAATTTAAAGACATTTCCCAATGGCAAACTTAGCTCTTTCCTTTCCCTTCTTACTCTATTCTCTCTTCATCTTCCTGTTGCTGCTACACAATTTCAAGTTGAACGCCTTGTTGTCATTGTCATTGCCAGTACATGTTATATATATATATATATATATATATCTGTGTGTGTGTGTGTCTCTCTCTCTCTCTCCAGCTGACAGCGACAGCAGACAACACAACAGCAACAGCAACAACAACAAGAACAACAACTAAAGCTAGACAACAAATTTCACTGCGCATTTATTTGTTTTATGTCAGTTTCGGTTACGTAAGTAAATTAATTAATTTTCAATTGCTTTAAATAAACAAACAGCTTGCCAAATACAACTACAACAACAACTACAACACGAACAGCAGCAACAACACGAACAACAACAATTCGCATAACAAACAAGCTAAAGTTGGAATTGAAATTGGCATTGGAATTGGAATTCAAGCTGCTCGTTAACTCTGGCATATATCTTGTAATGTGGTTGAAAGTAAACCAAGTGCAATATAAGGACCACAGACAGCGTTGCCACATATCGCGCTAATTTCACCAAAATGCGCTAATTAAGTGCTATTGAAACTGATTTAATAGCAATGTATAAACAGTCAAATAAAATATTTATAAGAAATTTATGAGTAAGTGACAAGTCTAATAAGGTTTGACTGTAAAAAAAGAACTTTATGAATACAATTTTAAATTTTTTAAACTTATTAAATTTTAAAAAGTATTTTTATTTTTTAATATGATTATAATATTTATATAATTTCCAAATTAAAACTTTTATTGTTCGTCACAAAATTGGATATCAGAAATTTTGGGGCATCTACCCATTTTGTCACTAGACTTTTACCTCGTGAAGAGGTTTTTTTTTAAGATAAAGTTTTACAACTAAAGATTATTTTAAGATCAATCGAGGTACCTTAGTAAAATAATATATTTAAATAAAAATAAGTCAGCTAGAATTTAAATCACATTAGCATCTCGTTTTCATTTATGAAACTTTTACAAAATCCATCAACATTTCGTAATATTCATATTTTATTGATAGGGACGAGAACCTAAAAAAAGTTTTAAATTTTCGATTCTTTTACAAAGCAGGTAATTAATAAGCCATAATCAAAAATCGTTTATATATTTATTTAATTGCTCTATTTTATTTTAGTTATGGCGTCTTTGGAATCAGTTTTGATTGCCGGACTAGTGCATCTTTTTCTTCGCTTCACCATATTTAATTTACCACACACAGCGCTGGATATTTCTTCCTATATTGTCTTTGTGGCTCTACTGGACATTATCTACAATAGTCGCATAGTGCCGTTAAAAGTATATAGAGGCTCTTATTGGATTAAATGTGTTTGCGAAAGTCTGGTGGCCATAATAATGATGGAAGTGGGTATGCTTATAGTTTGGAGCTGTCTGGCGTTTTCCATTAATGTAGTTGCTCAAACTCTGCTGCTGGGTTTTGATATTATCACCATTGAGACATATCAAAACTATGAAAACCTCATAATTGGCGCCTTCACTCTAACTCTAGCTCTATCGATTCTGGCTATAACTAGCCACGTTACCCAGCATTCCTATATGATCTATCGCCATTACTTGGTCCCGAAGACTAATGTATCTGTTTGTGTAGAAAATACCGCAGGCTTCCTAGAACTCTCGGAGGAAGACATGCGTATCAAGATGCAAGACGCCATAAAGAAGTACAACACACCCATGTGGAAGTCCTATTTTGATAAGCATACGTAGAGCATTGATTGTTTTCTGTTAATAATATTTTAATTAAACTTGGGCACATTGATTAAGCAAATTTTTTTCGGCACAAATTTTGGGACTAGAATATGGTTTCGTCATTAGACTTTTAACTCGTGTAAATAATTAATTAATCATTAAATAAGTTCATTTTGTTTGTCACAAATTTTGGGACTGGAATATGCTTCCGTCACTAGACTTTTACCTCGTGTAAAGTATTTTTTGTCTTTTTACATTGAAACAGCTTCTAACGTTACTGTCACCCTTTACCGAAAAGAAGATAATTTATGAATTAAATGCCAAATTTTTAAGTTGAAATAGTCGATCAGTCGATCGTCTTAGTTTACTTTAGTTCATTTTGCCCCCAAGCAGTTAAAATGTAAGAAATGTTTCTGTGCCACTGTCTAAATTACGCCTAACACATTAATGGCTTCATTTGTGAGACGTTTACAACAAATTTCGGCCAAGACATTGACAGATTTAAAGGCCAAGCTAACGTCTTGTGTGTCTTGCTCAACTTTGTCAAACTCGAGAGGGAAAAAGTGTTTGTGTTTAATTAGCAAATAAATCGTAAATACTCGTAAATGCCTATGCTGACTGAAAATGCTCTTAACTGTTTCAAATGTGTCTCTCTTTAGTGCCAAAGAAAAGCTTTTACCACAAATAACAAATTCACCACGAAATTGAGCAAATGTTGCGAAAGTGCGCAGGTCAAAGGAATTTGCTGAGAACACTTTCTGATAAATGCTCTCAGGTTGCTGCTCTCATTTTTTACCTATCGCTCTCACTCTCTCTTTCTCTCTCTTTCTCTGTCTGTCTCTTCCCCCTGCATTATTGTCTTCGTTCTTTGATAGCTCGTGGAATTTCTGACTGTGTTTTTAGCTTGTTCTGCCGCAGTCCTTTGACTTTGGCGCCCAGCCCCAAAACGAATCTGTTTTGCATTTAAATGGCAACTGTGGCGACGGCGACGGTTTCGCTGTCTTTGTTGCAATTGTCTTGCGGCAAACGCTGCCACAAACAGCAGTCGACGCAGCAGCAGCAGCGGCATCATCAGTCGCAGTCGCAGTCGCCGTCGCCGTCGCAGTCGCCGTCGCAGTCGCAGCAAGTGGGTCACTGGGACAGCAATCAACAAACAGTCAGCAGGCAGCGATTTCGCGATTCTCGCTGCTTGCAACTTGCAACTTGCCACAGAACTTCCGCTGACTTTGACGTCACAATAGCACAGAATTCCAATACTTTTTTATTTTTTAATATTTTCTTTCAGATTCATAATCAATCAAAGCTTAATGCGCACGCGTGCATTGAGCAAGTGAATATCAAAGCGAGCACCTAATGAGAGAAGTTCAAAAAGAAAGCAATACAATAAGTTATTCACAGAAAAAAAAAATTGGCATTCAAAGTAGTTGCAAAAAGTTGAAGTGAAATGCAAATAAGAAAAGTTAAAGAGAAAAGCAATAGGAGAAATTATTAAAAAAAAAAAACAAAAAAAAACATGAATTAATAGTAGAAGTTGTAAGAAGTTGAAGCGAGAAAAATTAAAAACTATGTTTGAGAAGCGAAATGAGAAAGAGAAGTTTATAAATTTAATTTGATAAATAATAAGTGTAGGCGTTGAAAAATAAATTTAAAGTGAAAAGCAATAAGAGATATAGATAAGAAGAATAGAAGTGAGAAGTGAAAATAGAGAAGTTAAAGCGAAAGGCGGTCATGAGAGAAGTGCCTAAAGAGAAGTCAAAGCCAGAAGCGATCATGAATTCAGAATAATAAGGAAGCTAAAACAATAATCAATATGATACAATATAATATACAAAGAAGTTAAAGCGAAAATTCACAATAAAGATATGGATCCCAAGCAAAAAAAGAACAAGAACAAACAGCGAGAGAAGCAATGTGAGAAGCGCCAAAATGGAATTTAAGTATGACATTAAAGAAAAGTGCTGCGAAAAAAAAAACGAGAAGTAAATTTAAGCAAATGACTTGAAAATCAAAGTATGTAGAAGTTAAAGTTTAAATAATACAAGGAAATTTATCAAATTAGCCAATGAGGAAGGCAAAACGAGAAGTGCTTGAAGAAAAAATAATGACAAAATTAAGAATTTTAACAGCAAAAGAACTGGGAACTTAACTGGGAATTTAAGGTGCGAGAAGCGAAAAAAGAAGCTCACCCCATTGCCTTCAGTGTGAATTCCCCTTGCTTCTCTACAGTGTGACCAAAACCCTTCAATTCAAAAAATTCCCAATTGAAATAATCTGATTGCAGCTGAAGGCGTAAAATTGTTATTATGACATTTCAGAAACTCCTCAGTACAGTGGGATGTTGCACAGTGGGCAGCATAAATAGAGAAACATTTTAATAAAAAATAAATATATAATGTTTTTATTGTTATAACTGTTATGACTGTTACTGGTATTATTATTATTATATTAATTATATATTTTTATTATTTAGCCTGCAACGGATCTTCATAGTCAGTCAACACTGTGCACTGGGAATGGCTTTATTGTTATGGAAGCCAAACGGCGATTTGCCACGCCCCTGACGTCCAGCCCACTGACGCTTCGATGTTGTTGTTGTTGTTATTGTTATTTAGCTGACGAGACCGTCGGCGTCGCTCCTAGAAAAGTTTATCGCGGCGTCTCCAAATGTTTTTCTTATTATTATACCCTGTATTCAAGCACACAGAATGGGTAGTTCGTTATTTATAGTCAGTTAACTTTATTTAAAAAAATGTAAGCTTTAGAAATGCAACTAAATTGAATGATGATGAAAGCTAGACACTAAGGGGAAAGTGATTAAGTCTCAGAAATATCAAGAACTTGACTTAATAAATTTAAAGTTTCTATCTACGTACATTTCTCTTAATATATTTTCCTAATTAAATTATTTTCTCTTACTATAGTAATATAGTAAAACTATCACTAACTATCGATAAACCCTCTTTCCATTTTCTACTAAATAATTTCGATTAATTTATTACAGGGTATCTGCTCTGTCAGCATACACACTGAAGTATCTAACGTATTTTATTATATTTTTTTATGATTAAGTTGCCGTGGCTGTTGTTGCACAAAATGCGGTGCAAAATGTTGAGCGACAAACTTTTTGTAGCCACTTTGTTGCTGTTGTTGTTGTTGTTGCTGCTGTTGTATGTTATTGTTGCGCGGTTGTCGTCGCCGCCGACTTCAACGTTGTTTTTATTGTTGATGGCATAATAAGAGTGCAGATTTTTTTTGTATTATCAAATTGAAGTTGCGCGCAGTTTTAAGCGCCGCCAAAAGCAGCAGCAGCCGCAACGACAGCAACAGCAACAGCAGAAGCAACAGCAACATCCACATCAGCAACATCAACAGCAGCAACTGCTAAGCAAATGCAAAAATAAAATGGCGTCGCAGCCATAAAAGCAGAAGAAAGACTAAAAGATAGAGCAGAAGAAAAAAAAAACATATAAACGAAGAATGGACGACAAGTGGAAGCAGCTGGCAAAAGTACTCGTACACTGAAAAAAAAGAAGAAAAGAAAGAATTATAAAATTACTAAAACAGAATAAAATGTAAAATAAACAAAATTTTAAAATAAAAAAATTATAAATATATATAAAATAATTTTTACTTATGTTATTTTTTGATTTTAATTTTAAGAACATATATTCTTAAAACTGCAACTTGGTCTTATTTAAAATGTTCTTAAATTCAAGATATGTTCTCTTCATTTAAGAATTTTATGTTTCCGACGCATTTTTTTTTTTACCTAAAATCTTAGTTCTGGGATCAAAATCTTGATTTTAAAACCATTTTTTTTTATCAGTGTAGCTAACAGAATGCAGCGATGACAGCAACAACAACAACGACTACAAAACGATGCATGCAAATTAACGCAGAGGCTTAGATTAGGCGCAACAAATGGGGCAACAAGCTAGGCAAAAAAAGAGCAGAATCACAGAAAGAGAAAGAGAGAGAGAAAGAGTAAAGGGAGTAGGGAGGGAGAGAGAGGCATAAAAAAAGGAGCCACAGCTGCGACTGAGACTTAGAGCTGAGCTGGCAGCGGCAACATAACAAAAGAAATTAAACTTTATGTTATTGATGTTTACGTCGGACGCACGCGGCGTATGAATAATGTGAAAGCAGTTGCAGCCAAAAAAAAAGAGACAACAAATCACTAGAGACTTCAGTTGATAACTAAAGACGAGTACACGCAACAGATAAAATAAAAAAAATAAAATATATTTCTAATTGACCAACTTTCAGCTGTCATAACTTAATTAAAACTAAACCGATTTTCAAGCGGAATGTCATTTTGATCATGATTTAGCCTCTAAATTCATTCTGCATTCAAATTTTGTTTATTTAGAAAATTTAATTATTTTCGACCAAAATTCGATTTCGATGGTAAGGGGGGACCCTTTGAAATTTCGAAAATTCAAAATTTTAAATCTTATGTTTTCACTTTTAATCAACTCCTTATATCGTAATTAGTATAAAACAACACTTTAAATTTGTTTCTGACACCTTTCAAATTTCTGTAAAAAATCATGTGAAATATGACAAAAATTTTGACTTGTAAAGTTGTTAGATCCAAAGTCTGACCAACTTTAAACTCCCATAACTTTGTCAAAACTGAACCGATTTTCAAGCGGAATGTCATATTGATTATTGTTTGGCCTCTAAATTCATTCTGCATTTAAATTTAATTAATTTTCAAAAAAAATTTAGTTTTCTCAAAATCATGGGGCACCTGGTCGCTCGAGTGCTTGTGCGCCTCGTTGGCAACACTTGCCACTTATCCATAACGGTAAGCAGAAAAAACCAATCGAACAGCGGCCTTAAATCACAAAATCATTTAATATTTATTCAGAGAAAATAAAATAATGACCTGTTTCAGAATAATAATCGTAATAATAATTCATTTATGTATTTTATTTATCTTTACTTTAATATACTTTATTTAAACAACATTTGTTATATTTTATTTATCTTGAATTTAATATACTTTATATAATCAGTGTTTGTTTTATTTACACAGCTGAACGTAATTTGCCATTGAAAAAAACATCGCTTTTTTTAAACAGCAAATCTGTCACACTCTTCATTTACTCACTTTACTTATTAAAAATTAACATGAATAAAAAAGAAGAAAAAAAACGAAGGAAAAAAAATCAAAGTGAGCGTTGGGCTCTTAGCTTGATTTGATTTTGATTTTAGCTTGAAAAGCAGTCGTCAACATTGAGCAAGGGCAGCAGGGGCGGGAAAGTGAGGGGTGGTAAGGGGAGGGAATCGACACTTGGGGCTGCCAAAAAGGGCAAATCAAATTGTCGCCTATTAGCGCAATTAACTGAGACACCAGCTCAGCGGCAAGTCACATGGAATCGCAGGGCAATCGCAGGGTGTTACCCTCTTTACGCCGCCAACATTCCTTTTCCCACTCATCTTCCCCTTGCCTCCCTTTTCCCCCTGGTTTCCAGCATCTTTTGGGCGACCAAAGAAGCCGCAGCCAACGGGGCGTATGAAGCAAAAGCAAAAGCAAAATTCAGCCTCAGACTTGTTGGCAAAGACACTTGTATGTATGTATATATTTATATATATATATATGTGTGTGTATGTATGTGCATGTGCATGTGTGTGTGTGGAGTGAATGTGTGTTTGTATGTGTGTGTGTTCAGATGGCAAATTGGCAAACACAAAACACAAGCTACAACATTGTTTAAATTTGATGAGCATTATTAAAAATTAATCAAAAATTTGCATTTATTTATATACTACAGACTCGCACACACACACGCACATAAGCTGTCTCTTTCTTTTAACAAGCTATCTCGCTCTTGAGGCAACCGCACTTCAAACCTAAAACTGAAACTGAAACTGAAACTGATGTAGACATTTACTGAAAATTACGTAAATTAAATTTGTTTTTATGTCGGACAGACGCTTAAATGTGTGCACACACACGCACACACACACACGTACACACACACGCACACACACACAGCAGGAAAGCTGAAAAGGGCAGCTTAATAAGCACTGGCCACATACGCAACCCAAAACAAAATGAAATGAACAAAACTCTCAGAAGCAGTCGTCGACCCACAGGCCATAACCAATGCCAGCACACACACACTTACACACACACACACACACACACTTACACACACACACACACACACACGATGTTGCCATGCTGGGGCTACAAAGTAATAAGCCCCTCAACGGGAGGCGCCAGACCTTGGGTCATGCCCAAGCGCCCTGGTAATAATGTGGTAAACTGGGCAAATGGGCTTCCCCTTCCTTCCACCCACAGCACTACACTGAAAGAAAATTCTAAAATCAAAACTTTTGTCTCAAAACTAAGATTTTTGGTCTTAAATATGTGTTGAGAACATAAAACAACATTTAACATTTAACAACATTTTTAATAAGACCAAGTTCTGATTTTACGAATAAATGTTCTTGAAATTAAAATCAAATAATAAAAAATTAAAGATGAATTTTAAATTTACAGTTTATTTATTTTTTTCTTTATTTAGATAGATAGATAGATAGATAGATAGATAGATAGATAGATAGATAGAAAGATAGATAGATAGATAGATAGATAGATAGATAGATAGATAGATAGATAGATAGATAGATAGACAGATAGATAGATAGATAGATAGATAGATAGATAGATAGAAAAATAGATAGATCGATAGATAGATCTTTTTTTGGTGTTGCCAATTTTTTGAATATTTTTTTTTTAATGTTCTTTAATCTTAAAATGTTCTTATTTTAAGAACAAAATATTTAAGATAAATGCTCTTTATTTTTGAAGTAGGTCTTTTTTCTCAGTGCACCCACAGCTACACACAAAAACGAGGTCCACCCAAAATTCACTTTATACCATGAGATTGTGTGCGTGTGTGTGTGTGTGTGTTTGTGTGTGTCTCGCGATTGTTAACAAATAAGATGCCTACTTCCAACTCAGATAATGCCAAGGGTTAAACAAGCTATTTACATATTTGAGCCAAAATAAGAGAAACTTGAGCAACTAAGTGTTGCTGTGGATACTAATTTATTAATCGAAAACACTTTAAATTTGTGTGTCAATCAGTGTTGACATTTTAGCAATTTTATTGCTAGATTTAGCACTTTTTTAATTGCAAAGGCTAGAAAAATTGTTGAATTGCTATTAGCTATAAATTTATACTTAGTTCTAAATCTCTTATTTTTAAAACTCAACTCTTAATAAAAAAAAGAACATCTTTTTATTTAAATATTTTTGATAATTATGTATTCGATTTTTGCCAACTATATTTATCTGCAGTTACAACAAATAAACATGTTAAGTGAATATTTATTTTAAACTTCAAACAAGCGCTAAACACTTTCAATCCACTTAATTCTATTTGCTCAATACAATCATCTGTTTTTTTGTGAGAGTATGCAAAAAACTAAATAAAAAGCTAATTATGTAGCTATTAAGTTATGTAACAAGTTGAGTGCACACAAATGTGACAAATAAATAAAGTGACCATGAAAATAATATAATTAACTAATTAATCTAAGATTTTAAAAGCAGATTTTTTTACTGTAAATAAATGCAAACATAAATAATAAAAGCTACTTACATTTGTTGAACAAAAGTTAATCGTAGGCTTAAAATTCTTTAAATGTCAAATGTGAATTAAATCTGTTGAAGGTCACTTTGATGTCCTTTTTGTGGCCTAGATGTAAATAATAAATAATCTGAGTAAGTCCGTAAGTGACTTTGTGTATTTATAAATATATATATATGTGTGTATATTAAACTCTTTTATTAAAAAATTACCTAATTTGCTTACCTTTTCAAGTTGCTTTAACAATATTCAATTTCCAGCACTCAAGCGCTCTAAAAAAGATTTTATATTGAAGGGCTTGCCTCGTAACTTTCAATGTCGTTTGAATCCAGCTCAAAAAAAATAAAAAAAAAAATAAGAGAAAATAACTGGCAAAAAGTTTCATTTACAAGCAACAACAACAACAACAACAAGAACAAATATCAATGATATGTTTGTTAAAAAACACGACAACGACGAGTCGCGTCCCACGTCCATTTCCATTTCCATTTCCATGTTGTAGGCGTCGACTGTAACCTCGAATTGAGAATTTTTGAATAGGTCATGTACTTGGCAGCATCCTCCCTTCCCCTTACCCTTCCCCTTACCCTTCCCCACACTCGATTCCCTATAGCTTATAGTCCAGCTGTGGCACAGTAACAAACTTTTTCCACCAGTCTGTTCTGGTCATGAATCCTTTGGGCCTAACATTCTGTTTCATTTTCCTTTCCTTTCTTGTTTTTTGTTTTTTTTTTTTTTTTTGGTGTGTGCTGTCCAGCGTGTGCTCTTTAGCTGACATTACAAGATACTTTCATTCTCCATCGCTCGTGCTTTAACCCAACTCAATTTGAGTTCAGAAACCCAAACCCAAACCCAAATCGTACTCAAAACCCCAGCAAAACAAACAACCAACCAATAATTGTAAATTAAAATTGAAATGAATGAGAGGGGCGCGAAAAACCCCAAAAACAGGAAGCAAGGCCAACAAAATACAACAAAACTTAGCTGGAAACTAGAGGGGAGCGTATATCGTGACACGAGAGGGCACGAAATATTTAAGAACAGTTTTACGAATAGCATAATAACAATTAATATGTTATAAAACATTGCTATTTATTTCGTTCACTTTCAAAATTTCAAAATTTTTAATCTTGCATACAAATTCGTACTATCCTGTTCTATATAGTTTTAAAATTTCATACTCATATCTTGGTTATACTTCATGAATCGAAAGATTTCTAATGGTTTTTTATATATATGTATTCCCCTACGTTATTTTTCTGGTCCTGCTTTTTCCTATTATTTCTGTCTATATATATAAGTCAGGGTATTTTTTAAATACAAAAATATTAAAAACATATAACCAATTACTTGTATATTTGTTTCTACCCAGGCTAAAAAATTTTTTAACAAATATTAAAGGAAATTTCATTAACTTGTTGAGTAATTTTGGTAGCTTTCATCCAATTTCTCTTGGTCACACTTTTTAATAGATAAAAGATAAAACTACTTGCTTGTCTCTTAGGTCTATCATGTCATATAATTCAGCTAGACTTTAATTCTTATTTTAATAATACCAAAAGGGGTTTATTTTAATACCTAAAATTAATTAGTAGTCCTGCATGATTATGTGAATGTTGTGAAATATCATGTTGAGCTAATCTCCGTAATATTTCCATCTCTAAACACAGCTGAGCCATAGGCTTCTGCTAATATTTTCCTCATCTCTCTATCGCTCTCTCTTTCTGTCTGTCTTTCTCTTCTCACTGTGAAACCCCTCTCTCTCTCTTTCTCTGTATAACTCTCTCTCACGCTGATGAAAAGGAATTGAACTCACCCAGGGGCGCCTCAATTGTGCCTCAGTTTGAACTGTTCGCATTATGACCTGTGTTTCCATTACAGTTGTTGTACTTCTCATTGCTAATGCTACATCAACTCCTCCCACACTCTCCATTGTTGGCCTGGCCTAATAGCCAACGTTTCGTCTAATTCTCAGCAACCATTTCAGAAGCTTTTGTTACATTTTCACTAACGTATTTTGGCCTACAACAACGCATAATGCCGCCATATAGCAAACAGCGGGTTATCAAAGCCTCCAGGCATAGCTTTACATGCACAGTGGTGCAAACATCATTAACAGTGGATCTAAATGTGGGTCAAACAATGGTGTTAGGAATTTTCTGTTTAGTTTTCAATTGTTGTATCTGTTTTGACTTTTATTTTCGAAAACGTTTGTAGATTTGTCTAAATATAAATATTTGTGGACAAATCAACTTGGAACTTAACAAATTGTTGTATTTATAAAAAAAATATATTTTTTTAATTTTTCAGCTTAAAAATTGACATTTTCAATTGTTTTCAAAAGCTAATCACATTAAAAAACCTGAATTAAATTTTCAAAATGCATTTCCAAAAAAAAAACTGAACTCTGACAATTTAAAATGTCAATTCAAGAGAATTTTATCTTAAATAAACATAATTTTAACATGTGAAATTAAAAAAACATAAAGAAAAATATTAGAAAATTTTAGAATTTTTATATTAGCTGAGGATTTTTATTTGTCCTTCAAAATATAATTACCCTGATAACATGCAAATAAAATAGTAATAAAAAATTTAATTTAATTACAGTTTTGTCTAACCATGAACCACTGTCTTGTCAGTAGGGCTTACACACACACAGTCAAACACACACAGTCAAACACACACACACAGACACACTCAAACTAAAGTAAACCGTGTTGCAGTTGATATTGATGAAGAGTTCCCAGCGAGAGGCAAAAGAGTTGAAACTCCAATTGATTTCGATGTGTGGCAAGAGTTTTCGTTATTTCGTGTTATTGACAATCTTAAAGCCCACTCAACTGCACCACTGTTCTGCCATCCATACACAACCCCACTGTTGCACAGTGGGGCATTGCATGTTATCAATGAGTTTATCAATTTAAAATTTGATTTCGTTGTGTGAAAATCGACACGCGGTTTTCTCTCTCTCGCTTCTGGCGCTGCGTGACAAATTTGCACAGCGACCTCTGGCGATGGTTCTGGCAAACTGTGGAGCCACCATGTGGTGCCGCCATAAATCAATTAGCATTAAGGCAAACGAACAAGAAGCAGAAAAGGAAAAGGAAAATGCTGCCCCCAAAAAGGGCAAACACTTCACTTATTGTTATCCCGGACACATAAATAAAGCGGGCAACCAAAGAAAGCGAATGCGAATGCGAATGCAAATAAACAAGCCCAAAAGGCACTTAATTGTATCAATTTAAGCAGTTAAAAGCAACACCACCCAATAGCACCACCAAACTCAACCAGAAGCAATAGCAACACCACCAACAACAACAACAACAACAACACCACCACCAACAACAACAACAACACCACGATTGGCATCAAAATGACGGTATGGCTTCTGGCAACAACAATTAACGGCAATGTGATGCCGGCAACAAAAAACCAGAATGAAATTTTTTCCGAATATTTTATGCAAACGATACACTGTAAGTTACCCTGTAAAATTTATTTAACACACACAGGCATGATCGACAAATCAAATGCCTTATAGTACATTATTTACTTTTATAGAAGATCATAAAATGCATTTAAAATTTTTTTTATCAAATATACAAAATATTAATTATTTAAAATATAACAAAAAAATCATACCAAACAATTGTTTGACCTGAACAATTTTTTTATTTTATTAAAATCTCTATAGTTTTTTTATTACAATAAAGTCAATTAGGAACTATAAGTTATCCTGTATATTGTTTTGAAGTGAAAACTCTCAACTGCTACCGAATTCTGTAGAAAACTAAGAAACCATATACAGCAGTTGCGTCTGTCATTCCCAAACTTATATTTTTCAAGTATATAAAGACTTTGTGTTACCCTGTAAACGTTTTTGATACCTTGAGTTCCAATTTTCAAATTAAAAAATTTTAATTTTGCGTTTATTTTAGAAAAAAAATCAGAGTAAGCAAAATTTAATAAAAATTGACATACAATTTTTATTTTAAAAACTAACATTAATAATTATTTGTAATTTTTATAATAAAAATTAAAATTAATAATAATTTTTTATTTTTAAATAACAAAAACTATTTTTAGTTTTGTATAATAAAACTTATTTTTACTATAAAAAATAAAAAATTATTTTTTTTTATTATTCAATTTGCCTATAAAAATTGTTTTGTATTCAATTTTTTTTTAATTCATAACTATTACTTGCAATCCCTGATATAAAGATTACTTAAATTTCATTGATAACTTCCAAATAGTTTTAAAATAAAACTTGTCAAATAGATCTCTTAAGTTAATCTACCCTTTATGCACTTAATTTGCGGAGTATAGAAAGCCGCCCACATTTCGAAGCCTGTTTACATTTGCGCTTCGTTCCCACTTTACTTTTGTTTCTTTATTTTCTTCTTGATATTTGATTTTTTTTTATTTTATTTTATGTTCCGTTTGCTTTTGTAGCTGCATGTGAAAGGACATCAAGTGGCGAGCAAAGATCCTTATGCGGGCCTTGCATGGAAAGTCACTTGCCAACGGAAAAAAAATCATTCAACTTGCCCTGTCCAGACTAATGGCCCGAATGGTAATCACAGCTGAAAATACTTTAGCCCCATTCCCACTACTGCTGCTTCTTCTGCTCCTTGAACTGAGCTGAGTCTGAGCTGATGAAAATGCTATCAGCCGAGTTGAGCAGCTCAAGCAAATCCTTCGAAAAGGCAGCTCAATTTCAAGCATATTGATTGCAAAATACTTATCTATTTACAAGCCAAACAATTGAAATTTCGCATCAACTCAAAATGCACTCGAAAGTCATTCAACTTATTAGAGTTATACTCGTTAGATTTATGAAGAGTATCGTTGGCAGTGCAAGTAAGTATAAATCGTTTTTTAATCGATTCCGGCAAGTCACGTTTTTAACAGAAGAGAATTAAAATTTGAAACTTAACTTTAACTTTAGTTTTAGCATTTATCATGTTAAAATGAGACTGTTTAAGTGACGCTGTTAATGTTAAACAAATAGATTTGTATAACAGAGGTTTTTAAAGTAATACTCTTAAAATAAATAAAGAAAAATCACATGAAATTTTCTCAAATCAATTTACTTTTCATTAATTTACAAACAAAGTTTGATAACTATTAAATAAAAAAACTAAGTACTAGCAAATACATACTATACATATGTTAAAATGAGACTGTTAAAGTGACGCTGTTAATGTTAAATAAAAAGTTGGTATAAATAAAATGCAACTTTCTTAATAATAGTAAATCAGAGGGTTTTAAAGGAATACTCTTAAAAAAAATAAAGAAAAATCACATGAAATGTTCTCAATTCAATTTACTTTTAATAAATTTACAAACCAAGTTTAATTATAGAAAAGTTTGATAGAGTTTTTTGTGTGGCTGTTTTTTTTATTCTTTTATATGCGTAGGCAGTGTCATTTGTAGTTTATTTTTTGTAACCAATATTTATCAGATTTTCAATTAATTTCTTAAACTCTGCCATTTTTGAGTACTATTTTCCATATATGCCATTTGATCTAATAAGTTTCTGCTCATATTAAGCAGCTTCAATTTGTGGAATATCGAATTTGCAGAGTGCAAATTAGAAAGGCTATACGAAAAGTGATTTGCATAGGAAATAGCAATAGCAACAACATAGCAACTTGCAGCTGACAGCAACTGTTGCTGTTGCTGATTATCCAATGGTCTATGCAATTTCGGCCCCCAAAACAGGGAAGTATACGTATTTCAAATTGGCTTGATAGCAACAGAAGAAGCAGCAGCAGCAGCAACATGCAAAGCTCATCCAGGAAAAACAACACAAACCAAATCAGTCAACAGCAGCAACAAGCAACAACAACAACAAGCAGCAGCAACAGCAGCAACATCAACGAAAAACACCTCAAAGTAAACAAATTTTTGGTGAACGCACTAATAAAAACGCAAACAGGATGTAACAGGCAGTAGCTGGCATAGAAACCAGCTGGAGGATGATGACAATGATGACGATGATGACAGCATCGCCAGTGTCCTCTGGATGCCTATTAACAGCGACAACAGCAACAGCAACAACAGCAGCAACAACAGCAGCAACAGCAACAACAGCAACAGCAACAGCAGCAACAGGAGGAGAATTGGGAACATTCGCTATGCAAGGCTTATGATAGATATACGCAGAGCGAAAGAGACAGTTCAGCCAAGATAAAGATAGATAGATGAAGAGAGGGAGATGGCAAGAGTAACGCATTAACACGTGCTGTTGTTGTTGCTGTTGCTTTTTCGGTTGCCTATCGCCGTTGCTGTGGCCATTGCCAACTTTCAACTTCAGTCCCAAACAAGTGGGAAGGCTTTTGGCGAGAGTGCTCGACTAAAAGATACTCTGCGCCTTAGGTCCAAAAAATATTCAAAAATTGGTGCCCCACATTCGCAATCTACGTTCAAGTCTAAGATATTTTCACCAAGATACCATAGTTCTAAAGTCAATTCCAATTCCCCGTTTTTTGACTTGAAAAAAGTGTTTTTTGAAAATGTTTTTCATGAATTATTACCATATCTTTAGTATTTTCCGATTCTGCCAAGATTGGTATTAAAACTCGTATTGGGACCAGGACTTTCAAATACAAAGACAAATTGTCCTTAAGATATAATTTTCGTCCTTGCAAGGACTAAAAATGCAAAGTTTTTCAACTCAAAAAGCGGGGACTGGGAATTGATTTTAGAACTAAAGTTTCTTGGTAAAATCATCTTAGAATTGACCCTAGATTACGAATATGGGGTACTTTTTTTTCGAAAAAAATCTATGCACCCTAATAATCATATTTGTTATTCTTTTATATGAAGACATTAAATGTTAGGCTGACTATATTCAATATTTCTGGTCTGTCACAAACATTTCCAAAAGTACCCTTGGCCAGGGTATAAAAATATGCAACGTAACGCAACACAATGCCCATTCCCTTTACCTTCACCGCCTTCTCCTTTTCCTTCTCCTCCTTCACCTCCTCCTCCTCCTTCACAATCTTCTCCCTTTAGTTCGTAACCAAACCAAACACACTTAGGCGCAAAGTAGCGGCATTTATGCGTATGTGCGTACCTCTCCCGTTAGACAACTCCCCGAGGCGTAAGGCTGTCGAATCGCTCGAATTTATAGTGGGCTATGTGGTTGGGAGTGGTTCAGTGTCTGGCTGTCTGTGTAAGTGTGAGTGTGGGTGTGTCTGCAGACTAATCAACGAATATTCACTGAAAAATGGTAAATCTCAGTGAAGAATTTACAAGTTCCAACAACAACAATCTTTTATCATGTTTCAGTTTTTAGAAATTTTACAGAAATTTCAAATTTTTTAAAGAAAATAACATATTTAACTTCAAGAAACTTTCATCTTTAAAGTGTTCCTATTCAACTGTTTATAACTTTACTAACTTGGTCTTACAACGTTAAAATTAGATTTGAAATTTTGAAAACTAAGTACGGATTTAAAAAAAATTCGAAAACATTTCCCTTTTACCTAATATTTCTCACTGATTATGATTAGGTTAAGAACCACAAAAAAAATGAGAAAATTGGGCTCGTGGACTCCAACTGTAAGATTTTGTTTCGGTTTTTTTTTTTATTCAAATCTTCAATGATTAGGTAATCTTTTGTACTTTCATTTTAAATTCAAAATTACGCAATCTCACACCACAACAATTTGTTTTTTTTTTTTGGATAAAGGAAGTAAATTGCGGGATTACCGTTTTCCACAACTCCAGCATTTTTTTTTTTTATGACAACATCGCTTAGCTTATCTATAAATTAGTGCACGGACTGCTACAAATCAGCGGCCTCCTCATCATAATCATCATCAACATCATCATCATCATCAGCATCCGCATGCTCATCCGCAAAATGGAAAATCTATGCGAATTTATGTAAATCAAAGTTTAAATAAATGTGCAAAGACTAAACCCAGACCTAAACCAGACCTAAACCAGACCAGACCAGACTAAACTAGACCATGCCAGACGAGCGCCGAAACTTATTTGAACAGACTTTGCGGAAGTACCAGGGATGGCTTGTAAAGGAGGAGGAGTAAAGCGACAAGCAACTGTTTGCCAGGCGCATAATTCAATTGATGTCGTCTACGTCCAAAAAAAAAAATAAAATAAAAAAAAAAACAAGAGAGAATGCTTAACTGCTGCACGCCGAAGATTTAATACCCTGATCGTTCCCTAGATCGATTTTAGCTAAATTTAATCAATACAACTCCAAATACAAAATCTTTAAGATTGGAAAACAAAAAAAGAATTCAAAATAAAGGTTATTTTTGGGTCAATCGTTTTTTTTACAGCTGAATGAAATGCTGAATAAATTTAAACTATAATAATTTTATTCGTAAGGTATTATACTAATACTAATTTCAATTTCTGTGAGTTTCATTAAAATATATTAAAAACAAAAATGTATTTCTTACTTTTGGTAATTTTCGCAGAAATATGTATGTGTTACACATTTCATGACAAAATGCAAATACCCTCTGTAAGGGCATAGAAAGGACATAGAAGCGCAGATAGAAGCGAAAGCAAGCCACAAGGACATAAAGTACCACGAGTTGGGCGTAGCATTTTCTTATGGGCTGTCACCTCTGTTACCGGCTATCGAATTTCCTTTCGGATGGAAATCAATGCAGCTGGCCAAAACGTTAAAACATGCTCCAGTTGCCACTCCCACTCACTCTCCCCCTCCCATTCCCGCTCCTACTCCTGTTCTTGCCATCCCTCAAGTCCTTAAACAGTAAGACAATATCGTTGAAACCGTTGAAATGGTAAGAGAAACCATTTAAACGGTATACAATATTTACTTTTATTTTGTGTTTTTGTTATCTGTAATAATTAAAGTTCTCATGGAAATTGTTTTAAATAATTTCATAAGGGCTTCAGCTAGAAAATAAATTTTTATAAATAGATGTAAATATTAAGTTAATCTCGGATCTCAAGACTTTAAGATACCTTGAATAATAAAACAATAATTTAAAAAAAACTTAATATTCATTTAGTATTTGAAAGTTTACCTACTTTATTTTGCTTGACATAAAATAATTTCAAGGAAAGCTTTTCATGTGGCGCCATCTGATGGCAACGTGCATTTTCAGTAAAAGCTTTGCTTTATGGCAGCTTTAAAGCTTCGGTTCTTGCATAAGCTTTAAGCTTTTAGTGTGGCTTACTTAAGTCTCCACTTGTCCGAAGTTTCAAGTTTCCAAATTTTTGAAATTACATAACTTAAAATTTCAATATTAAAAGATAAATGAATAATATAAAAAATATTTAAAATAAAATATTAAGTGAAAAATATTTAATATAGGATAATCTTTAATTAAATTAATATCAAAAGTAAATTTTAATATTTTTTTCTGATCTTATCTCTCGCCCTGTCATTATCTTTATAATTATCACATTTCTTTCACTTAGTTAAAGATTTATTGCACTCTAATCTTTAGACTCGTTTATTGTTTTTAAAATCATCCGCTTTTTGTTGCTGTTGTTTTTTGTGTCATGACCCCGAAATTATGATAAAACAATAACAAATCAATAATTATATATAAGTAGCATGGATGGATTTAAATATCTTATGGGTTCATTCACATCAAGTAAGTGCTGCAAAAAACAATCCTTTGGCATTTTAATACTATTACAATAAAGTACACCAGCTTTATAAGCTGATATGTAACGGTTAAAGAAGGCTTAAGCTATTTTAAGAAGAAGATTAAGGAAAATAAAGTTTAAGCTCATAGATACTGCACAGAAGCACAGGGAAAAGTATGTAAATAATTGAATTACTTGTTTTCAATACAAGCTTACTTTACTTTACTTTAGGAAGTCAGTGTATTTCAGCTTCCTTATAATACAGTACTTAATACTTAACTGAATGTTATTTTTTTAAAATTTCAACTCGTATCGATATCTTTTGACAGTAAACAAATTTTGGAATAAATATTCAGGACATTAATCTGTACAATTAAAATGAGAGATGCGAAAGCTTAAAAGGCAGCTAAAGTAATTTTATTATTATCTTATCAGTTAATTATTCAGCTTATTAGATATTCCATCTTAAATTTAACATGCTTTTTTTAAATTTGCAAAAAAATGCTGAATATTAAACATATATTTTTTCTTATCTTTTTTAATAAATCTTTAACTCTTTCGAGCAATAAGACAATAAAACATAAGCTAATTTCTTTCAGTGTATTAAGGTTGTCAACTCATAGCCAATGGCTTGTCAACGCGATACACAACAATTTGCTAATTGGAATCAATATTGTGAGACTATAAGCATTAATAATGAATGATATACCCGAAAAAGAATGACTATCCAATAATTGTGGAGTTCTGTTGATTAGCTCATCCAAATAAATCCTGTTCGAATTTTACGAGTAATTCCACTCAATCAAATGCAATCGAAAGACAAAAGGTCAACCATGGCGTATTACAGGTGTTCAAAAAATAAATAAATAAATATGTCTATATATATGTATGTGCATATAATATATCATTCATGCCAAATCGAAAGTTGAATGCGCTAATCAAAACAATGCTTAATAAAAAAAAAATAAAAACAATAATAATAATAACAACAGCACAAAGAAGCTAAACAAAACGTTTGCTTTTTGTAGTAAGAAAAAATATCAAAAAAATATCTGAAATTATGACAATGACAAGGTATCATAGGTTGGACAGGTAGCTCAATGAAATACAAACAAAAACAAGAAAGAGTGCACTAGAAATCTCAAATCTAGACTAGGAAATACCCTACAAGAAATAAACGAAACTATGTAAACATCAACATTGCATTTTTCTTAAGTGTAAAGACCAAAATCTACCTAAAATTAAATATTCTTAAATTTACAGGGTATCTGCGCAGCTGTATACCAAATTTAAGAGCTCTACCTCACATAACTCCAGAGATCACAAAGTTTAAAGCAAGCAATAAAAGTATAGAAATAAATTAAAATTTTTGCAACATTTTACAAACGCAATTTGTAACTAAGCTACCCCTTTTTGACTTAAGCTTACTTACAGGGTATTTAAAAGCGATTAATCGATTAGTTGATATATGATACATGGACAATTATCGCTCTGAAATGACCCCAACACAATACCTGTAGTCTAGGGTTATTGCAATTGGAATTCGGCTCAATGTGGGCGTAAACAGAAATCAAGGAGGAAATAAGGGGAGTAGAACTGAGGAAGGGAAGACAATTAGCCGTAACGTTGTCAGCGGCAGCTGCCAAAAATTAATAACAATACCAACAATAAGAAATTAAATTGAAATCAAACAAAAAGCGGCAGTTATTTTTTTTTGTTTTTTATTGGCATCTATCGATAATTATGCATTCGTTTATAATAAAATTTGTTGAATATTTGATTAAATTTCATATTTGTTTTTTTACGATATGATATGATATTTAAATGATTGCGACTATTAAATTTGATCTGGTTTTCGAGACAACTTCAGCTAAATCATAACGCCTATGACACTTTTATGCCCTTTGTTGGGTTCCCCACATATTTTTTTGCCTCTTTTTTTTATAATGGAAAGCAGCACATTTCTGGTTTGATTCTTTGTCTTTGTCTTCTGTTTTTTATTGTAGCTGGCTTGATAGACTGTTCGGCTGTTGGATTGTTGAATTGTTTGACTGGTATGCGAATCAGTGCCAGTTGTGAGTTTTACTTCGATAGATCATCAAACGATTTGATCGTTTCGCATAAATGTGAAAACGATTTGCACATTAAATCTAAATACATTCATTTGCATACATTCATTTGCATTATTCTTCTTCATATTTTCTATTTTTTTTTAATTTTCTATTCCAAATATTATTTAATGGGGCGCCCTGCAAGGCATTTTATGAGCATAGCGTAGGCGAGGTGTTTGAACTTAAAAGTTTCTGGAACTTGGCAAATTATACTATTAAATGGTATAGCCTTGAAAGAAAAAATAATTAACTAAAATGTTCTACCAATTGGATGTAAATAAAATCCATATATTTAACATTTGTTTATATTACATTGAATTATAGATTTTTATCCTGTGAAATTTTAATTTATTTTTCAAAAATAACTTCTTTATACAATAAAATATATTGAATAATAAATTATGTACTCTTAAATTTTAATTTTTTTTCACATTCTAATTCTTCTGGGATTTATAAAAATAAAATTTAAGAAGAATTATATATATTTTATCTTAAAATTTTTAAGAGACTCTGTACTTTAATTTATATTTATAGTGCTTTTAAAAAAATTTATTAACTTAAAATGCATAAATAATGCGTTGACTAAATATTTTGACATTTTTATGCAAATTGACAAAACGACCATTTGTCAGAATAATAAGTATTAATATGAAAATTAAAAAAAAAATGAAAACAAAAAATGGAAAAACATGAAAACATTTGCAAACAATTGTTTTTGACTTGGCCGCGAGCTCATATATTTATATTTTTTGTAGCTTGATGATAATTTGAATAAAAATGCCTTATCGCAGTCATAAATGTCAGCACCTTAAGGATGTGTGTGTTTGTGTGTGTGTGTGTGTGTGTGTGTGCGGGCGTATGTCATTATGTGAGTGTGTGTGTGTGTGTGTGTGTGTCCTATTTAAGCAAGATTTGGGCAACAACTGGAGAAGGATGAGGAGCGAAGGAATTTTGGCTAGAAGAACGTCGACTTTTGCATAACTAAATGCCTTGCAATCTGTACCATCTCCTCAGCAACCGCCCCGCTTCACACACACAACCCACACACACACACAAAAAAAAAAAAAAAAAACACACACACACACACACACACTTAGTCTAAAGATGTTGGCTCTTAGGTTTCTGCCTTATTTTATACGACATTTTTATTTTAGCCAAAATTTTTATATATACATAAATACATATGTATATTTCTTTGCCATGTTTGTAAGTTTTGTTGCTGTTCTTGTTTCAGTTGTAGTTGTTTAGCTTGCCACGAAAACACACACACACACACACACACACACACACTGTGACAGTTAGACTGTTATTTATGCACATGTATGTGTATTATTTAGTTGGAGATGCTTTTGCGCTTTTTTGCGGTTGCTTTGCTGTGTTAATGACACTTACAAAATTCACCTAAACACACACAAAAACACACACACACATCTAGAATTGTCCACTATTCGCAGGTTGCATGTGTTTAAAACCAACTTACCCCTCCCCCCCGCTCTCGACTGTCCACTTAGCCCGTCATGGCAGCATTTACCATTTTACATTAGTCAGCTGAGGCGGCAATTTAAGCCGGCCACGCCTACAAATGGCGCATATTTGAAATTAAATTACTCGCAAAAAAAGCGTGTAAATTGCCAGTGAATGCCACCTGTACCTTTGACCCTCCCTCCCCCTCCCCCTTTTTGAAACGCCTTTATCTAATACTAAAGCCATGTTCCTATTTTTTTGCTCCCAACTGCCATTTTTTTCGGCTCTTCTCGAAGCAACGGGGCGTATGCGTAATGTGCTTGGCGCTTAAGTGCGCCAATGCAGCCGCAAATGTGTGTGTGTGCCAGTGTGTGTGTGTGTGTGTGTATGTGACTTAAAGTCAACTATCCCATTAGACGGCGCTAATTACAAGTTCGATTGCTGTCAATTTTTTTTTTCGAATTTTCAATTCACTTTTTTTTTGTATATTTTTTAATTTCCCAAAAAAAAAAAAAAAAAAAAAATTTCTGTTCGACAAAAATGCCGCTAGCACGCGTTTTAGCCAAGTCATGCATATTAGGCAGCTGGACACGCGGAACGCATGACAATCCATGCCACACGCCGTGGAACGTAGCCGTGGCAAATGGCGTTAGTCATCGCTTCAAGCATGCGAGTTGCCTTCATTGGGGACCCTTTTATAAGGGGGAATTCGGTAAATTCGACGATTTTTCGAAACAAACACAAATCGCTTATTTGCTCTCTTCTCTGCCATTCGCTCTCTCTCTCTCGCACTGTCTCTCTTTGTCACTGTTAAATTGTTCATACTCAGCGACTGTTATGCAATTCACACTCTCGCACGCTGTCTCTCTTGCACACTCTCGCTCTCTTTCTGTCTTAGTTGCATGTCCTGCGCTTTGACAGCATTACTTTCTAACAGCTGTTGACCAGTGCTGCCCATCAACTATGTGTATAACAAAAGTGTTATACAATTTGCGCGACATTTAAATGCAAAATTTAACCTGGAAAATGAGAAAGATTTGAATCATTAAATTAAAACTATTATAAAGAAAAATAAATATATAAGAAAAATATGCTAAAAAAAAGCGCCCAAAATAAAAAATTAAACATTGTAATTCTATTATTTTTCTGTAGTTTAAAATACTTTAAAAATAAGACTGAAAAGGCAGCACTGTTAAATACAGTTCATTGAACTCTCTTCAGATTGTTACTGGTTTTCTTCTTAGCTGCGGTTTTGGTTGTGATTCTGTTTCGGTTTTTTTTCGATTCTATTGGAGCACGACGAATATTGGAGTACCAATTACCTTCTTTTACATATACCGAGCTATTCTGTTTGGGATCACGGCGTGCGCCTTATCTAAAGCCTCAAGTCACGATTTCAATTTGCAAATGACGACAGCCTAAATCGATCTATTGATTTCATATTCCGAACTCAAAGTGGACGACATAAATCAAAATCTGCTTTGACAAAATTGCGACATAAATAACACACACTCATACACATACACATACGCACACTCACGCATCACAGTGGCGGACACAAAGGGGAACTTAGAACAGTGGAAAGGAATTGTTCAGCAAAAATAAAATATTAATAGATAATCTTACAATACACATTGTAAAAATATATCAACATATCAATTTTCCAAATTTGAAGGGTATGACCCTTACCATCGAAGCTAAGACTTTGAGGAAAATAATTTTTTTTACAAAATAAATTAAATTAGAATGCAGAATCAATTTAGAGGCCAAACAAAGATCAAAATGACATTTCGCTTGAAAATCGGTTAAGTTTTGATGAAGTTATGAGAGATCAAAGTTTTTGAAAAAATGTCAAGGGGTAAGTATGGAAAATTGGCTAAAAATCGAAAAATGATCAAATTTTCTAGATGATTAAAGTTTGAATGCAGAATCAATTTAGAGGCCAAATAATGATCAAAATGACATTCCGCTTAAAAATCGGTTAAGTTTTGATGAAGTTATGAACGTTTGAAGTTTAAAGTACATGCAGATAGAATAAAACAAAAAATTTTAAAAATGTACCGAAACCTTACCGCTACAAACGTTTCAGTTTAAGGTTCTTTAATACAAATTTATTTTATGTTATAACATATTTTCGGTAAGCCAATTTGTTACACATTACAGCTTTAAAATGCCCCCCTTACAGACGCCTCTGTTGCCAAGTTGTGTCAATAGCTTTGCTTTTGGCGCTTTGGCCTTAAGTCTTGCAGCCGACATTGCGGAAATACTTGGCCAAGGCTGTCACTGAAATCTATGGCCCTTTCGGCATGCGTAGCATGTAAGTGGCCTCCACTTGTTCGATGATTTATCAGCTCAACGCTCTCACAATTAGCCAAGCCTCAGTTTAAGACCCAGACCCAGACCCAGATCCCGATCCAAAGACTGACTCAATGTGATCGTCACCACAACCCACACACGAACGTGGTAAAGCCTCAGGGCCTGACCAACAGCTCCTCCTCCCGCCCAGACCGACGCCAAGAGAGGTTCGTCTAGTACAAATTTGAGAGAAGAAGAAAACATAAAAAATAACTCGATTGCAGTGCGCCAAGTGCAAATGCGAAGAACGCACAAAACATGCGAGGCAACAACAGAGAGCGAGAAAGAGAGAGTGAGAGAGAGAGAGAGAGAGAGAGAGAAAGAGCGCGTGGACAATGCTATAAAGATTCCTGTCCATACAAAATCAGGGCTGAGCGCTATTTACTTGTTACTTGTCACAGTTCATAAACGCGTTCATAAGGCGAAGTCAACTAACCGTCTAATTAAAAAATAGCTTCAGATTTTATAATTTTTACCAAAAATAAGTGTTATTTGTTTTTTTTTTTGCAAGATAGAAAAACACTAAAAGGAATAATTTAAGTATCTTTTCGAAAAAAAATACATTTGTTTATAATAATTAAAAATTCACATTTCTTATTTTAAAGAAAAACAACTTTATGTCCAAAATTAATTTTTTTTCTTATTATAATATATGATTAGGGTACTTAGAACAATTTTAAAAATATAAATATTTAGTTTCATTGGGGTTAACTATTTTTAAAATTAATAAATATTTGTCAATACAATTTCTAGACCAACTGTATATGCACATTAACGAATTGTTAAAGCAAAGCCTAGGCAACTACAAATTACAGCCACTGTGGATGTAACTAATATTTAACAGTAACTGCAAATGTAATCGCAGTTTTCGCTTGCGCATCTCCAATGCCAAAAGCAGCAACAACAACAACATGCGTCGATGCGTCGACAGCGACTGCGACTGCGACGCCAACACCGACGCATTACGCATGCGTAGCGAGCAGAGGCAAAGCTATGTTAAAGTCGACAGTGAGCAGAGGCCCTGGCAGAGACGGAGCAGAGACACAGCAGAGGCAGAGGCAGGGCCAACGCTTCAGTCGCAGTCGCTACAACGACGCGTCGTATCGATATTAAAAATAAGACGGGACTCGGAAGCGTATTTACTTTAAAATTTGTTGTTGTCGTTGTTGTTGTTGTCGCTGTTGTTGAAGCTGTTGAAATTCGAGCGCAAATCGGCAAACGAACTCAGAACGCTGCGGCTGCGCAAACGCAAAGCACGCGCCAACACTTCCAATTCCAATTCCAAGTTCAATTTTAAATTTCAACTCCCATACCAATTTCAATTCCCCAAAAAAAAAACTCAGTTTCAATCGTAACTCCCCACGCCTACGTCAAAAAAAAAAGTATCTCAATTTTAGCGCGTCGTTTTCCAATTGCAGTGCGTGTTTTTTTCAGTGTCGTTTTGAAGTTTTAATAAAATATTTGTTTTACATTTTTTTTTATAAATATTTTGTTGAAAAACTGTAAAACAGTGCCAAAAGTTCAATCAGTGCAAAAATTTAGCTGCTTTTCAAGGTAATTTTTTTAATTCTAAAACAATATCAAGTGTTTCGACGAAAATATAAAAAACTTTTTCAATATTTTTCAGTGAATACATTTTAAATTGTGTTGTGTGTTTCGAAGCCTTGAACATTTTTTGAAATTTTTACCAATCATAATGCATATACAAATATATAATATTTATAATCCTCGTTAAATGTGCAAAATTATTTTATTTTCTTTTTATTTGTTTCTTGTGTTTACTGCTCATGATATTTGTGATTTGTTGACAATATAAATATTGTTCACAAGAGTTTTGCAAAAACAAATACGTTAAAAATACGTTGAAGTGGACATAAAAAAATTATGTATAAAGATATGATGATATTACATATTCCAAATAAATTTACAAAATAAACTACAGTCTTACTTCGCTAAAATGAATCAAAATCAGTCATATATTATTATACTGACTTTATGAATATATAAACAACTTCATAAGTTTATATATTTATAGAAATCCGAACAATTCAGAAGTGCGATTTAAATAAGTTCAAGATTTATACAAGAAAATTTGTTTTTAAAATTTCCAGTTACCGAAAATATTTCTGATAAAACGTTAAAGTGTTTTTTTTATCCTTGAATCGAAATAGATTAAAATTCTAGTGATATAACATATAGGAATTTTATCTAAAAATATTGAGTTCGAAATCAATCTCAACTTTTAGCTACATCTATCAATCTATTGATAAATAAATATTTTCAAAAGAATTTCAGCTTATTGTCTTTCTCACGAATTCTTGATCCAATTACGTACACCTAAAACTCCAGAGATGCTACGTACAGACACCTGCTATGATATATCGAACTGTTATTCAACTTTGAAAAATTCTGAAATGCTTTTTACCTTCTGTTTCGACTGTCAAAAGCGTTCAAAGTCAACGCATTTTGGGATTCTACCCGATCAGCATACTAAAGAGCTCTCTTTATTACAACTGGGGGGAATGCACAGTATAGCTGAGGTGGGGGGAATACGAAGGTATTTACATATACACACACACATACATGTGTGTGTGTGTGTGTGTGCAATGTCAGTATGCAGTGAATAGAATCCGCTACCCAGAAAATGTTTCGAGTGTTTTGGGTTTACGAGTCATTTGAAAAAACAAAAAGAGAGGCAAGAAATAAAAGAAAGATGTCAACTCTGGGACCGGGCTTTCGAGTTTTATGTGCCCCATGTGCCACAATCAGGCGGCAATTTGTGCATTTCAATTAGCTATTTTAATTGTGTGCAAAGCAACAAATTAATTAAACAAACCTTTTGTTTCTCTTTTCTGCGCACTTTGGCTCTGACTCAAAACCGTTTTAACCCGAAAACAAAGTTGGTAATCCGAATTCAACAATTGATCGATAAATGCATTGTCCAAAAAAAACAAATACCTAATCAATGTGTATGTGCAGCACGTCGCTTGGGGTAGGGGTACTCTGCACGAATCACCCCCATTTTTGGCTGAACATTTTTTTAAAGAAAGCAAAAGTCATTTTCAATATTTTTTAATGTCTTTCGTTTCTCCTATTCGGGAAATGTGTATGTTATTGCGCAAGAAAATATATTTAAATTTAAACACTTTTACTTTCTATTATGACGAACGGTTCCTTCTTAAAGACATTGAAATACTTTAGAGCTGGGCGGGAGTTTTATAACCAAGTTTACGCAATATTTCGTTTATTTGGTAATATGGTAATATTGATTTCAATTTTCTTTAATTTTTGTTAGTAATGTCAACGCAAATTTTAGCACATTTACTTCAAAATATTAAAGCAAAAATTCGAGGAAAAAATTCTTAAAAAATTCAATAACAAGTATTTAACCCGAAAATCGAAAGAAAAAATCTTTAAAATATTGCTTTATGTTTTTAAAAATAATACAGTTTTTATTGTAACTTACGTTATCTATTTATATTATCTATAATCTCACTTAACCGCAATATCATCGGACAAGTTGAACGGGACTAATAGCTAACCAAAGTTTTTAATAAAGTTATTATTTCAATAAAACCACCTAAAAGTATGCAGTAGTTTTTATAATGTAGAAATTTCTTTAAAGTACTTTTGAAATAAGTAACGGGTATCCTATGGTCGGGATCTTGACTATAGCTTTTCCCACTTGTTAAGGTTTTGGAATATGATGTTTTATTTTTGAAAGATTGATGCCCACAATTTTTCTCAAAACGCTTAATCTTTTAATAATTATGTGTCTGAAACATTAAATATAATTCCTTTCTCAATCCTATTCTTTATCTATCTGCCATATACCGCCTTTTTAAAACTATCTTGATCTATAAGCTCAAACATGTTTAAAGAATTGATTGTAAACCAATTAACTGACCAGATAGTCCAATGAATAAGTTGGATCTTTCACTCAGCTGATGGCTACATATTGTTGTTGGTTTCATTTGATGACCTTCGATTGTGCACAGTGTGTGTGTGTGTGTGTGTGTGTGTGTAATCGGAGCATTTAATCTGAGTTCCAGTTATATCTGCATCTCATTTAAAAGTCGGCACAAACTTTTATTTAAAATATCAAAAGTGGCAAGGATGCGCAATGCCAACCAATGTTAACCAAGGGTCATCAATTGTGGTCAACAGCAACAACAACAACAAAGAAAACAACTCAGTTAACTGGTTGTCTGGTTGTTCCAGACTTTGGCACGCTTGTTCCCACGTTTGTCAAGTCATTCAGTTGATTGCAATTAATTTAATTTCTTCTTTATGTCAAATAAAACAAAAGCTTAAAACGGAAATTCTTAAATGAACTAAAATTTAAGCTAAATAGATGAAATTAACTCTTATTATAATACTCTGTAATTATAGAAATGTCTTGAAAGAGTATTATAAATTTTTTGCAATTATTGTAGAGTGATATAATACAAAATGTATGTATATACATTAAGTATATTAAAGTTAGCATTTTCTAATGATAAACCTGTCAAGTTTATTAGACACATTATTAGAGATAAGCTCTGAATTTTGCAAACACGCATATTTACATATATTAGTTTTTTTTAAACTCTGAATATTAAATGAGAAACGCTGAAGAATCAAAGAATTTAGCAAAGTAAACAACAAATTCTAATTCTAATTTTTATTTTTTCTTTACAGTTCATAATTTATATGTAATTTTATTTTTATTTTTAATTTATGTTTTAATTTTTATACATGGATTTTTTTGTTTCTTGCCGACTGCTTTTAATCTTGCATAAATAAATAAATAAATGAAGTAAAATTTTAGTTATATACAGGGTAACTCTCAGTCGTCTTATTTTATCTTTTTATATTTCTTTAAACAAATTCAATTCTTTGGCTAGCAAATTAATTGGCAATTGTTGCGCACTTTTATTTATTTGCGGTTTTTGGCAAACAAGAAAAATTCAATTGACACATTGACACATTTTTTGCCTTGAAACGTTTAGCATTTTGTATATAGCTTACTATAAGAGAGAGCAGAGGAAGAGGGTAAGGAAGGTTAGATTAGGTTTTCTGATCGATTTTCAGCCCAATCATCGATCGACAATCGATGTCAGTGGCTTTTTTGTTCGACCGTTCGATTTGATTATAAAATTTACGCATGTTTGATGGGTATTCCATTCCATGTAGCGTGATTCTACGTGATCTGCATTTACTATAGCTGTGTATGTATCATCAGTTTATCCGAGTCCAACACCCAACACAGTTTTGGAACAGTTCAAACTCGGGCAAACTGCAAAATGACTACAACATTTCGCACGCGTTTCAAATCAATGCAAAAAGGGTTAACATTTGATCGTGGATTACAAAGTAGGTTAAGAATGAAGGTCTCATAAAAGTGTTATCGATAACATATTGATTAGTTGATAGTAAAAATGTAATTTGTTTCTTGATTCCTGAACAATTCTAAATAAGTATATGTTGATTTCTGTTGTTAAGAACTAACCGATTCTTAACCGATTCATAACCGATTTATAACCGGTCCCATTTTTAGATACATTTGGACCTACAAATGTATAAAAATATAATTAAAATGCAGTTAATAGCCTAAATTCTCAAAAAGGCTTATAACCGGTACATAACCGATTCATAACCGATTTATAGCCGATTCATAACCGATTCATAGCCGTTTAATAACCGATTGAATTTTTAGTCAGCTCTGAATCTGCCAACGCCTAGAAAAAACTTTTAAATAATTGTATTAAATTAAACTCGTTTTTAGTTTTTTCAAAACATTTTTTGAAGTTACGATGCTGAAATTTGATATGTTAGCTTCTGGTATTACCCATGCTTTACTTATATACGCTAAATACAATGGAAATTGTTAAGATGCATATCAAAATCAATTATGACCAAAATGTTGTCTACTTAATGGAGATTCCAATAGAAATTTGAGATGTTGATTCTATGATTCTACAAAACGATAACAAAGAAGAAGTTGAATGAAACGTGTTAAATAAATTACGATTAGCTTAGCTCGATTCTGTCTATTTTGATAGACATTTCGATTCGATTGCTTAATTTATAGCATATTTATTAATAAAGCTGATGAGGTCCATTAGTCGGACGAGCCCGTTGATAGGGCTCAATGATCCAATATAAATAACACAAGAAATGCAAATTAAACTAAGCAAAAGAGAAAGAATTTTTAGTTGTTTATCCATTTATTCATCTATTTATTTGTTGTCGATATTTATTCTGGATTTGTTGTTGATTTGTGCCAATTTCTTAAGCAAGTTGCGCGGGCGTCTTTCTCTCTTTGATGTTGGCCTAATACCAGAGAGCCAATCCCAGAACCGTTCCCAGCTTTAAGCCCAATTAGTGAGCCGCTTTAATTTGCCGCGTTATTAATTCACTCGTGCCAAAAAGAAATTGATAAATAATTCGATCTAAAGAAAAATCAAAACAAAATTCGATACTGATTATGATTCAAATTTCAATTTGTAAATCAGTTTTCGTTCGGAAACGAATCTCGACCTCGAAATTCAGAAAACACAAAACAGAACAACTTATAAACAATTTGTCAAGCGGCTAACAAAGTCGTGACTTGCTCAAACAAAATATTATTAGGCATTTATTATTATGCGTATCAGCTAACAGCAAACATTATAATTATTTATAGATTTCTTTCTTCGATTTTTATTCGACCTTTTTATAGCCTCTTATTCCGATTATTTTTCTTTCTTTTTGGACACGAAACATGTCAATCCATATAAGCAGCTTTTAGTGGCGCCACAATAAGAATATGTTATTTAATAATCTATAATTTTTTTATTGGGGTACACAGTCTTATTAATTTTTCGTAGTATAAAATTTCCCTGGAATCCTATAGATTACATTTTTCTCTCCAAATAAAATGTATAATATTTATTTCTTTGTAGGTCAAGGTAAAGTTTTCAGTTCTTTTCTTTTCACTTTCGAAATAAGATAAACAGTCAATTACGTATGCCATTTAAACTATAATATATCTTAAGAGCCTGTCTCAATTTATAAGGTGGGTGGTCGCACCGTACGGTCAACACTGGCAGTGCGTGTCCAGTGTCCACCTTGGGCGATGGCGATTGCGCAAGCGGACAAAATAAATATATTTGGGCCAACATGTAAATCGGGACTTGTCAATTGCACAACACAAAAAAAAAAAAATAAATAAAAATGTTAAAAAAAAGAAGCAACGCGTGAAGTAAAAATAAATTTCAGTTGTCCAAAAAAACAACAAAACTGTGCTGCTTCTTCGGCAATTTGCTTAATTTACAACTTAATTTCAGCAATGATTTTCAATTTTTCGGCATTCGATCCAAAAAAAAAAACGTCACAAGCTAAAAAAGTATGGTAAAAATTTCGTGTATTTTAATTTGGCTGACAATTATGATAAACGGTTGTCGCAAGGACTTTCATTGTTTGCTCGACGAATAAATACCCTGTAAATTAATCCAAAAAAAATGGTCAGAGAAGCAGGCAGTTTAATATAGAGACTGGTCTCAATTTTTAAAAAAAAAAAATATGCAATAAGAATTATTCATATTCAAAAAAATTTTGAGATTAATAGAAACTCAAAAAATAAAAAGATTCTGATTTTTTTGAGCTAAGCAGCTAAAAATTTGACACAAAAGTAGATATTTAGACAAGATTTCTGTTTAACATATTTAAGAGCTTTATATATTAAAAGTTCTCGAGATATTTGACAGTCGCAGTTATATCTCAGGATCTATTTAAGCGAACCCGCTGAAATTTGGTATACCAAGAGGCCTTTGTAGAACACTTAGAAATCAACTTACAAAAAATGTAATACAACTGAAATTCTCGAGATAAAAGAAGTTATTACATAAGAATCTTTTTGAGCTATTCAGATCTGTAAAATATTAAAAAACAGTATCTAGGGTATTTCCAAATCGTCTTGAAGTGTCCTTAGTTTGTTCCCTTTGTTTATGCTTCCCTCAACATTTTGAGCAGTGCTAAATTTGGGGCACTTAATCGTCCTCTTGGCTGTGCTTTTAATTTAACAGCCGCCTTCAGCAATGTTGTTGTTGTTGGTCTGCCCTTTGTGTGGCTCCTGCGTTGCATGCAACACGCTCATTTAACACACTCACTTGGAAGTCAAGTCTGGCAAACTTCTGGCCTGTTGGCAGCTTATTGATTTCTGTGGAACGCCCATTGCCAGCAATTAAAATTCAAGTACGAGAGTGCGATTACGAGCATGAGTTTGGGTATGAGTATGAGTGCGATTACAAGTATTCATGCCTAATTACATGCCAAAAGTTAATGCAAGCGCAAACACACAAAAACTACAAACAAAAAGCAGCTGTTAAGCCAACCAGACGACTTTACAGCCTCTAATTTGCCTTTGATTGATTTGTTTTTCAACTTAATTACAGACTCAGGATTACTTTACAGCGATTCCTTTGGCATCCTAAAGTCTTTGTTACCCAAATGTCTACTGGCAAAGTTAAATAGATAATGAAATAAAACTGCAGTACAAATTTATTTCAAAGGGTCTTTTTATAGAAAACTTATTTGAAAGATTTTTAACATTCCACATTTAAAAAAAAAAGTTCCTGAAATGTACAGAAATTAAATCCTTAAGCGCTAAAAACTTAAATTTCTCTAGATTTTTTTTTGGGTATCAAAACTTAGCTAGTTCTCGAAAACGATCCCTAGATTTGACAGTAGTTCCAATTTAATGCTAAGAATATAAATTTAAATTTATATAAAGTTTGAATATAGATTAAATTTTATTCATCTTTAAAACTTCCTAAGCATAGAACATTTCAGGTTTCTTACTTCAATGGATTCTGAAATAAGTTTATTATTATAATAAGACCTCAATTGTACGAAAAACCCAATAACATCAACAATTTCAGTTAATAAACCCTTCTAAATTCCTATTAATGATTATTTTTTCATATCGGAGTCTGTAGTGAACTAAATTTCGTTTTGAGGAATTTTATAGAATAGATTCATTATAAAAACATTTTAAAAAATTTTTAAAATTTTTGTTCCTCCCGTTGAGCAGTCAATGTTCATTAAGAAGAAATGCCTATCAGCATCTTTCTACTTTTCTCTCTTCCTCCAACTATTCTCTTTTATCTTCTTAAGTAATCAATATGCATATTTGATGTTATATCGAATAAATTTGCTTATTAATTGTGAATATGTATCTATGATCTTAACTGATGTCATAACTGAATATCACTTAAAATTATAATGAGAGTCTATATCGTTAAGTAGATGTAAGTATAATTTGCAGAACATAAGCATAATATATTTTTAGACCCAACATAACGTCGACGTCACGCCCCAACACTTTACATTAAGGGGCCGGACCTTAAAGTCGACAAAGTGTTGGAAGAGAGATACAGCGAAAAAACGGGAGAGGGATAGAGAGAGAGAGAGACAGAGATAAACCAGTTTTAAGGTCATTTGCAGTTGTGGGCAAACTAGATGATGATAAAAATGATATTCACAGCAACCACAAACATAAAAAATTAAAAGGAAAACAAAATTTAAATTAAAATAAAAATACAATTGTAAAAAAAAAAAAATAAACAGAAACATTGACAGCTTGCTTATTCCTCCTCCTCCCCTTGACAAGCTGACCAAACATGCTGAACATACACGTAAAAGACAAACCAACAACAAAAAGACAAGACTCCGACAGCCGTTAAAATCGTAAAAGCAGATCAGGTGGACGTCCTTGCAACTTGATATCGGGATGCTTTGCCACAGTGGAAATAAAACGTTAAAACGCAAATATAATTTTTGGAATATACAGTAAAAAATAGAAAGCACACCTTTTTTATATAAGTATATTATAGCGAGAATATTATTCATAGAGTTTTAAAGTTTTCTAAAAAATTTCTAAAAACAAGATATGGGAGAAATTCTACTTGAAGTAAAATTTTGCCGAAAAAAAACTAGGTATACTTTTGGGATAGTTCAAAAATGCAATTCAGTACTTTGCTAAAAATATTCTATAAATATATCTTAGAAATTAATACAAAACCCTATTCGAAAAAGATGTATTAATATTCAAATTAAAACAAATGTACAGATAAAGAGGAATTTTTAAGATTTGAAAATTTAAGTTAAAAATTCTTCTTTAATTATACTATTTATATGAATATAAAAAGAATAATGTAAATACTATAAATACCTTTTGAGCCTTTTTAAGCACTTCTCTGACCCTAAAAACAAATCTTAAATAATCACCAAACAGATAATTATTTTACGCAATAAACTTGCCCTCACTCCCACTGTACTTGCCCGATTTGGAACCCGTTTGAGTAGCAAATACATTCAAATTTATGCCCACTGATTACTGATGCCTTGTTGACGGCTCTTGCCCTTTGCAGATGTGCCGTCATTTGTCGGGTCCAAAGGAGATGTGGACATTGTTGATCGGATTGGTGAGTAGAAGATCGTTTCGCTGGAAGATCGCTCGAACTTAAAAGATGTCTACGATTTTGACAGGCGACATTGGTGTTGCCATCTGGAGTGCTGGGACATGGTCGGTTGATGGACCCACCGGCCAGGAACGCCATGTGGCGCTTTGGCTATCCCAATCCGGTGAATTACAATGACAACGAGCTCTTCTGCGGTGGATATGCCGTACAGTGGGAACAGAATAGCGGACGTTGTGGTGTCTGTGGCGATGCTTATCACGTCAAATCACCGCGTCCTCATGAAGCGGGTGGAGAATACGCCAAGGGAATTATCTCGCGATATTATACAGCCGGTCAGGAGATTGATGTTGAGGTGGAGCTGACGGCCAATCATTATGGACGCTTCGAGATGTATCTCTGTCCCAATAACAATCCGCGTCAGGAGGCCACTCAGGACTGCTTCGATCGTTATCCTCTGTTTATTTCGGGCAGTCGGGAGCATCGTTTCCTCATCCCACGGGATACCAAAAAGAAGGACATCTTCCGCTATCGCGTTCGTCTGCCTGCCTATGTGACCTGCACTCAGTGTGTGCTCCAATGGACCTACTATACCGCCAACATGTGGGGCACCTGCTCCAATGGCACCGAGGCCGTCGGTTGTGGCAAGGCTGGTGAGTTGTCCTCTTCTTTTCCTCTTCGTTTTCCTCTCCTTAACCAACTGCTTGCAGAGACCTTCCGCAATTGTGCGGATATTGCCATCATTTCGAATACGGGAGGTGGTGTGCCGCCCATTTTTGTCAACAATAAATCACCATACTTGCTGTATTATCGCGATTATCGGGCGCCCGAGGACAATAATGTGTTCCCACTGATTGTGCGGTGAGTGTACATGCTGAAATTTCAATAACCGTTTCGTAACCGTTTCATAACCGTTTCAAAACCGGTTCATAACCGGTTCATAGCCGGTTCATAACCGGTTCATAACCGTTTTATTGCCGTTTATGACCGGTTAATAACCGTTTCATATCCGGTTCATAACCGTTTCATAACCGATACAACAAAATTTAAATTAACAGTTAGGTAGTTTATCTACCAAACAGGTACCTGAATTTAACCGATTCGCATCGTTTGGTAGCTAAAACGTTTTTTTAACCGTTTTGTTACCGATTCTATATATATATATGTTTATTATTTCTTACATTATTTTTATGCTAAACTTAACTTTCGCTATGCTTCTCTTACTATTTCTGCCACTTAAGTTTCCTAAATTTGCTTAAGAATTTTACTCCTAACAGTTAACCGTTTCATTACCTATTCGTTCCCTATTCCTCTTTCACTACACTTCTCTGATTTTCAGTTTGCTGTTCTTTTCTGTCTTACTTTTTCGACTCTTGCCTCACTCTGTAACCGTTTCAAGCTTTCCGTTTCCAAGTTCTCATATTGCTTTGTTCAAATATAATTGCATTATTAACATTTGCTTCGCCTTCCCGCCCCAATTTAGCAATGCGCGCAAACGCAAGCGTCCAACCGCTTAACCGCTTACCCGCTAAACAAACAAACAAACAAAAAAAAACAACCCGCTTACCCGATACACACGCTTTTTCATTGCTTCAGCAGACTTATCGAAACGGGTAAAAGGTCAACTGTAAACTATGTTATAGATATAAGCGTTAAAGCAAACAAACAACAAATCTGATGAAAACGGTTATGGTTTTACACACATACACACAACAACAACTACACACACACACACACACATTTTAGCTGTAAATAAAGAAAATGCTTTAAATAAATTATATTAAAAACAAAAACATATTAAATTTGCTTTGTATAGTTTTTTCTTTGGTATGGCACCAAACGGTTAACCGTTTCTGCAATACAATAACTGGTAACGGAGGGGTTCGGGAATAGGGTAGTCGGGCCAAGGAGAAATCTAAAAATCTATATACACCGTCAACGAATAATACTGACATGTAAAGTTGCTAGGTCAGAGGCTTGACCAACTCCAAACTCCCATAACTTTGTCAAAACCGAACCGATTTTCAAGCGGAATGTCATTTTGATTATTGTCTGGCCTCTAAATTCACTCTGCATTTGAATTTAATTAATTTTGTAAAAAAATTGATTTCTCCCAAAATCATGGGTTCCATGCTAATGGTCCCCCCTTTGATATTTCGAAAATTCAAAATTTTAATTCTCAAGTTTTCACGTTTAATCAACTCCTTATATCGTAAATAGTATAAAACAACACTTTAAATTTGTTTCTGACACCTTTCAAATTTCTGTAAAAATCATGTGAAATCTGACAAAAATTTTGACTTGTAAAGTTGTTAGCTCCAAAGTCTGACCAACTTCGAACTGTTATAACTTTGTCAAAACTGAACCGATTTTCAAGCGGTATGTCATTTTGATCATGGTTTGGTCTCCCATTTCATTCTGCATTCAAATATTATTAATTTTGTTAAAAAAAAAATTTCTCTTTAGATTTTGGTTTCGATTTTAGTACCAAAGGGTATAATTTTTAATTTTTAATCATCACATTTGGATTTCCTAAGACGCGAAATTTGAAGGAAAAAATTGAGACAACACTGCTTCAATTACACATGAAATTTTATTAACATTCGTTATGTTTGGCTTTGACCTTTGACCCTCTGCTTTAGGCTTTTTAAGGTGACTCGCAAGAAAAGCCAAAAAGAAAAAAATAGGATTGAATTAACAATTAAGGAAAATGTAACGAAAAACAATGGAGCTTAGAAGGTTGGCCAAATTTTAAAGGGAAGGTAATCCCTAGCCCAAAAATTGACCACTTATTCACACAGCTACTGCAAGGAAAGAAACGGTGTTTCAACAACGTATATCCGGATAGGTGAAGGCCATGATGAGCACCAGAAAAACGGCCACCTGTACAATGCCTACAAGCACGGTCTTGAGCAGCTGCGTCTGCACCTCCGGCTCCAATTCCTCGGTGAGCGGCTTAAGTGGCGCCACCTGGCGTGCAATAAGCTTACGCGGCGGATTTAGCGCCATCTTTGTTTGAGACAATGCAATGGGTTTCAACTTGGGACGCTTCCAGCGTAGAAATTGTCGACATTTGATGCTGGGACGATGATGATGGCAACTTGAGGATTTCAAGGTCACATTTGGTGAATCTGAAGGAGGAATTTCACATTGCACGGTGGCATTCACCGTGGACACAAGCATACGTTCCACATCCGCCGTAGTCCAGTTTTGCGGACGCAACGAGAGACGTGATGAGAGAGCAAAGATGTAGTGATTTTCACCACCAGATTCACGTGGCAGCAGCTCATCTAAGGAAGTGGGAGCAGGATTTGAAGAGGAATTGACTTCACCATGACTCAACATGCTGTTGAAGAACATGGCATCCTGTTCGAGCAAATTAAAAGGTCGAGCCGGTGTCAATGGACGCAATTGCTGCAGCAGCACATTGGGATTCTCCCTGAGCTTACGGAATGAAGTACGCTGCAGTCCGCCATTCTCAGCCAAGGGCAAATAAAAGCATGCCGTTTCATCCGCCGTCTTCAACTCCGTCAGCGTTTTGGTCTCAATGCGAAATTCCTGAATGCAACCAAAGGAATGTAAGGCGGCAACAACTTGTGTCCTTTGTTGCAAATGCTCCACATGCTCCTCCAGACGCCAACCCAGCTGGACAATGGGCAACGATTCGCAGCCAAAGATGTTCAGAGTGGAACGTGGTGTATAGAAAACAGTGCGTGAATCCGCATGTGGTGAACTGCGCGGTGTTGTGGTTGGACATTGTATGTTGGCCCGGAGTGTTGCCTCCAGTTTCTCGCCCAGCTGTTGCAGCAACTTAATCTCACGCTGCAGCGTTGGTATGTTCTGGCAAACGAATTCCATTTCCATAGTACGCTGCAGTTGCTCCGTCTCCAAATCCAACTGCTTATCTCTATCTCTATCAGTTTGCTTGTCTCTTTCACGCTGCTTGACGTGCTCTTCTTCGGAGCATTGCTCCCGTTGCACCTGTTCAGCCAGCTGTTGCAGCTGCTGCTCCCGCTGTCGCACATCCTGCAGCTGCGTCTCCAACATGCCCTGATAGCTACAATCCAACTCCAGTTCCTCCGGCAAATTCAAACTAATACAGGAATCGTTGGTCTCCAAATTATGTTGTTTGCTTTGTGATTGCTCTGTTTGGACTGGTTCCTGGGTCAAGTCTTCCACACTGTTGTTCAGGGACCTCACCAGCAGCAGCTGCTTGACCTTTTTCACCGGTTTGCACAGATAAACAAAGCTTTTGTTTTGCTCATCGGGCAGTCGAAATGCTTTTGCCAATTTGATTTTACGCAAATCATTGCTGCTGTTGCTCATGCTGCTGCTGGCGCTGCAACTGTTGCCGTTGCTGCTCAACAGCGGCAACTGTTGCTGCTGTTGATGTTGCTGTTGCAACTGTTGCTGTTGCTGTTGCAGTGGCAACTTCTGTCCACGATTACAGAGGCTGCTGCTGTCACAGATGCTGTTCAAATAGGCGCTGCTTTTGGGCTGTTTTCTTGCCGGCGATTTATCGCGAGTCATTGCTTTACCAGTGTTGTTATAAACACTATTGTTGTTCCCGTTATTATTATTATTGCTGTTGCTGGCCAATTTAGCCACTCGTGGCAAAAAGTGAGTGCGTGTCGCATTGCTCATTCGTCGATTTGCTGCTATTTCCGCACTCACTGCCACTGGTCGGGGGGAGAGGCCTTTGCCCAGTGTTGGTAAACGCTTTGTGCGAGTCGTGATCATAGCTAAAGTAGTAAAAAGAAATAAGAGTTAAGATCAGCAAGCATATAATAGAATATGGTGTGGAAACTAGGGGCGAAAAAAGTGAAAGATAGTAAAATTGGAAAGGCAAAAAAAGATCAAAAAGTCAAAGAGGAAGCTTTCATTTGATTTCAGAAAGAGTTAAGCTTTTCATTGGCTTTACCTAGTAATGATGAAAAATACAGTCTTACCTCTAAAAAATACTAAATACAAAAGATAATAAATTTAAAAAAATGCTAAAAAAAAAAAAAGTTTTAGAATTTGCCAATTTTTTTAAGATTTTTATTAGTATCAAAAAAAATTAAGATTACAAGAAAAAATCCCAATTTGTTGGCTATGCTAAAAATCCTAACTTACTAAAAAAAAAGTGTTAAAGGAAATCGTAAAACATCTCCAAGAACATTTAAAATAAAAAAAAGTTAAGAATCTTATTCTAAACAAAAAATATCAAAAAGAGATCCGTAGAAGGAAATGTACTTTAAGATCGATAGAGGATTGAGAAGAACGTGATATAAATAATAAGAGAAACGAACGATTATAATGAAAACCAAGAAAAAGACTGGAGGAAAGTTACGAGAAGACATCTAATAATAAAGAAAAAGCTAAGGTAAAATTTAAGGGACTTTTAAATGCTATACTCACGTGCTGCTCCACGCTGCATCAACTCCGCTCGAGTGTAGGGAATTTTCCGAAGTGGTGGCTGCGTGTTTGTGGGTTGTGGCATATGGGAAATATGTGACATCCCTCCCTCCATCTCTCGATCGGGCCTCAGATGATTATGGCGTGTTCGATTCATAGTTGTCTCTCGTTTAACTTCGATTTACGTTGCGATTTGCGATTTGAAACAAAATTTTGTCACTTCTTAAAATGCAAAACAAAAAAACGCTTATGTGTGTGTGTGGGTGTGTACTGAGTGTGTGTGTGTGTGTGAGTGTGTGTATTACACTTGGTAAATTGACTCCGCCCAAAATACAAAACGTGTGACTTCGACGAAATATGTTTTATAGCCCCGGAGCCGATTTGACGCCCATACCGGATATGTTTTCAGTGTGACAGCAAAAACCCGTGAGATATAAAATATTTTGATTGGAAACGAATAGATGATATAATGATATACATATATATTTGAAAATATCTAGCGAAATATAGCAAGAGCTTTAACTAATTAATTTTATATAGAAACCAACTTATAGAATAAATATAGAATAGAATAAATATAATTTAGGTTAAATAGATATTATACCAGGGTGATCTAGAGCTGCAAGAATATGATAAATTTAATATACTAAAGGTTATATCTATCATAAAAAGTGGGTTTGGTTTTTGGTACAGCCAAAAAGTTGAAATTTGTTGCCTAGTGTTATTTGTGTTTAGCGTCTCAACTCGAATAATATTTAAATAATAGTATAATATATATATATATATATTCGACTCTATCAGGGGTGTTCCAGCAATGTAAACCAAACGAAAACCAACAGATAATGTTTTCGGCTGGCTAACATTTCTGGAACTCCCCCTGTATAGTATTTATTCAAGTACAGCAAATTTAGATAATTTCAAAATCGACTTCTTTGTGGGATCATCCGACTTGCCGAATTTCACTTGATCTAGATGTTTTACGAATGTGCTATGAAGTCGGGCCTGTCTCTGGAGTACATCGTAGCGCCTTAAAGTCGTTGCATCTTTCACTAACGTTCCATGCTTATCGGGTGACGTAGCATTCACCTTTTGCATCAGTTTGCCGGAACAAGTATTGGATAGCTGCCAGCTATACGAGTTGGCAAACTGTCCAATAGGTTGATAGCTGCAGCAACCTTTTGGCTTATATGTGACCGAACGCGGTCGTATCCGACCCAGATTCGAATCGGATAGGGCGTTACCATAGGCAATACGCAATTCGGCCAAATTGCGACGCTGCTCCTCCCGACGACTGAACACATCCACTGATTTCTTTAACGGCATCGCTGGAGTCTCTCTCTGGTTCGAAACTAATCTATTTTTATTTCCACTCCAAATGTGATAAAAACTAACGAATGACTAAAAAATGATTACGAATATTTCTTATAGATCTGGGAATATTTTCCCCTATCATACCACTTGAAGCCGAAATGCATAAATAGATGTCTTTTCATTGCTGAATAAATTTTCATTAAGAATTCGCAGCTTCTTTAAGCTAAAATGGGTATTTTAAATAAATGAAAAGTACAGTCTGGCATATACGTGAGTTATAGTAACAATTTGACATTTAAAACACTACAAGTTGGATTTTTTAAAAACAAATTTGCTTAAATATGCGTTAATATATAATACGCACTCAAACACAACGCTTTTCTGTTGATTCTGGAGGTTTCATTTATAAGAACCGCTATTAATAATTGAGGTTATGGCTGGACTTAAGATTAAAAAAAAACACTTTAAAGTTTATACAGTTTTATAAATGAGTTTCAGTTGGTTTTTTCTAATAATATCTGTTATCTATATTTGTGTTTTCCCCTCTTTATACCCCTAAATTCCGATATTTTCTGCACCGTATGTTCGCAGGGATCAAAAGTGCATTGGAGCACCGCCTTTCCGTGCTCTTCCCGGCATCGATCACTGGTGTGAGATCAATTGTCTGCGTTATCCTCCCAACTGCCCAGAGACTGCCTGCCATTGCCCGTGAGTATAATAACTATATCTCTCGATTTTCAATATATAGTATCTCTATCTCTTTCTGTCTACCAGTCAAGAGTGTGTGGCGATTGGAGAACTGGAGGGACGCGAGGGAGCTGATACTTATTGCATGGATCAATGCTTAAATTTCAAATCGGAGTGTCCGCGCGACAGATGCCGTTGCTATTAAAAAAAGAGAGAGACACAGCAACAAGAGATGCGAGACAGAGACAGGATGAAAACCTTAACTATACAAGCTGTGCTGCCCCATTTGCCACGAAAGAAAGAAGAAGACGACGAAAGACAAAGAAGAAGAAGATAGAAGATGCATATGAATATATTTTCTTTTTTTTTAAGTATTGTAAATGAATACGAATATGAATATATGTGAATGTGAATGAAATTTGTATATGACTCTTATAATATGGTATGGTAAAAGGAAGACGAAGTTAAAAAAAAAAAGAAGACAACTGAGAAGAAAATTTAAATGGGTTTTTGTTAGTATTTTAAAGGCCGCCTTTTCTAGAAATTCCTAAATTTGATCAAAGAGAAATTCTTAAATTTAAAATTAAGAATAAGGAAAATTATATTTCTTTTTTTTGTGTGTATTATAATACCCTGTAAATATATATATTTGAATACACTCCGTTTTTTTTTTATATAGTAGAAAAGGAAAGAAGTAGACGTATGATCAAAAAAAAGACATTAGAGAAGCATATAAAAATCTTTCTTTATTTTGAAGTATTCGAAAGCAATGAAAATGATCGATATTTGAAAAAACCTTGTTTACAATATGCTTTCTTTGTCATTTTGGAGTTGGTGTTGACTATGTGGATGGTTCACCTATTTGGAATGCGCTCCATCCTCATAGAGAAAGGGACGTGTGAATGCCTCGAGCAGATCCCGTTGCTCTCTCAGACGTCGCAGTTCCGAGAGAGGATTCGCATGCGAGATGCGACGCACACGAAAGAGAGCGGACACGGTGCAGGCAATTTGACCCCAACGCTCACTGGCTCGAGATTGTATCGCATTCGAGCAGTTGAAACGATTACGTCGCTCCGGAACATTGCTGACTCCCGCTCTCGCTCCAGTTCCGGTTCCAGTTCCAGTTAAAGCTCCCGTTCCAGCTCCCATTCCAGTTCCAGCTCCAGTTCTGACTCCAGCGCTTGATTTGTTGATCAGTGCGCTAACTGGATATGTTGTGGAATAATTTGATGCACTTGCTCCGCTTTCGTTTGTTATTTTTGCTACTGTAAACGGCTGACTGCGTATGAGAACCTCTGCGAATTCCTCCTTGACATCATCCTCGGAATCCTCGTGCGGCAATGCGGCATTCGAGCCGCAATCGACATCGCTAACCGTCGCAAAACTGGACGCAATCCTGCGCAGCGATGATGTGCCCGTCGTCAGTGTTGCCGTCGATGTGGAACTAGTTCCATGCGATCTGTCGCGCAGTCGTCCCAGATTCTTGTTGGATAACTTATTGCCATAGCTGGTGCGGAGTTCGGCGCGTTGACGACGCGCCTCATCGGAGCCAATGGCCAAATTCTTGCCCAGCGGCATGTTGTTGCTCTGCCTGCTGCAGCTGCCACGGCTTCAGCCAAGTTAATACCAAAACTTTAAAGGGAACCCCCAAAAAAAAAACTGTTGTCGAAACGTACGCTACGAATTTTGTTTAATAACTGACGGCTGACGAAAACTCAACGCCAGCTTTGGATGCATGGGACAAAAGCCTGCCAAGCTATTCCAAATTATTTATAATCCTATCTTGCACCCGATTTGAAGAGATGAGCATTGAAAGGGGAAGAAAAAATTCCATACCAATCTGAAGACCTGACAAGTCAGATATCCCATAGTCCAGACTATTCCTTATAAGCTATTTCAAATAATTTATAATCCTATCTTGTACTCAATTTGAATAGTTGTGCACTGAAAGGGGAATTCCGCTGGGAAGAAAGTCCATGTTAAGAAAAAATTCCATACCAATCTGAACGTCTAAAAAGTCAGAGATAATAAAATTCAATTTTCCAATTTTGATGCAGAATCAAAATATAGGTCAAATAATGAAAAAATTAATATTCCGCATGGAAATCGGTTAAGATTTTATAAAGTTATGGCAGTTTGAAATATAAGATAGTGACATGGGGAACGTATGAAAAAAAAAATGGACAGTGATGAAAGAAAAATTAAATTTTCCAATTTTAATGCAGAATCAAAATATGGGTCAAATAATGAAAAAATTGATATTCCGCATGGAAATCGGTTAAGATTTGATAAAGTTATGGCAGTTTGAAATTTGGAATATAGTGACAAGGGAAACGTATGGAAAAAAATGGACAGTGATGGAAGAAAATTTCAATTTTTCAATTTTGATGCAGAGTCAAAATATAGGTCAAATAATGAAAATGGAAATCAGTTAAGATTTGATAAAGTTATGGCAGTTTGAAATTTGGGAGATAGTGGAAAATCTCTGATAAATATTAGTCAAAATTATAACTTGGCTTATCATTTATTATAGTTAACAGCTGTTGCAGATTACAAACTAGATAAATTAACCCTGAATGCAAATATATTGTATTTGTTATTGTTGTGGTTGTTGTGGATGTTGTGGAGTCTGTTGCTTAGAACATAAGCTTCTTCTTTTGGGGCAAAACATTGCCACGCACTGTGGTCTCCACTAGCTTACGCTTGAGAGCGGGCTTCTCCTCACCAGGAGCGGCATTGGCGCCCTCCTTGGCCGCCAATATGGCCGAAGGCATTGGCAGCTTGGGCCCCACTGTGGGCGCTGGCTTGTTGCGGAAATAGGGCATGCTGAGGGCCTCACGGCAGGAGCAACGCTTGAGAGGATTCATGGCAAAGAGACGACGCATTAGAATGATCATATCATTGCTGGCAGCTGTGAATATATTTTGTAGTGGAGTCCCGGTAAAGTGACGAAATTGCAGATAATCATGGAGTTTGCCAATGTGCGGCCATTCCGCCTCAGTCGGTGTGCCCAGCACGCTAAAGATGCGCGTCAGCTGATCCAGATCCGAGTCACCAGGCAGAAAAGGCACACGCAACATAAGCTCGGCCAGAATACAGCCAACAGCCCACATATCAACACCAATGCCATATTGACGGGCACCAAAGAGCAGCTCCGGTGAGCGATACCAGCGTGTGACCACATGATGTGTATAGATGCGATTCGGTGAACCGAAACTCTTGGCCAAACCGAAATCACCAATCTTTAAAATGCCATCGCTGTTGACCAACAAATTGTTGGGCTTCAAATCGCGATGAAGTATCCAATTGACATGGAGATATTCGAGACCGCGCAGTGTCATTATCGCATATGCCTTGATGTTCGCCTGGGTGAGTATGATTTTGTTATCCTTGATGATCACCTCCAGATCGGTGTCCATAAAGTCAAACACCAGCGACACATTCGACAATTGGCCAAACACATCGACCAGTCCAATAATATTCTCATGCTGCAATTCCTGTAATATCTTGATTTCACGCAATGCGGTGCGATTGATGCCATCACGTGCCTCATCCCGGCTGCCCTTCTTAATCTTCTTCACGGCCACAATTTGACTTGTCACAATATCACGGGCCTTGTACACAATGGCAAACTGTGGGCAAACAACAACAACTATAATAATAATGACTTCAACTGAACACTACACGTTACGCACCTGACCCTCGCCGAGAAATGATAGCTTGGCATAGCGATCCTTTTTGTCATCTGCCAGTGGCAACATGTGAGCGGCTTGGCATAAAATTCGAAAATTGCAAATTAGTTGCCAAATTGAAATGAACTCTAAACGACGCGACTCCTAAACACAAAGAGCGATGCCGGCAAATGCGAAACAAACATGTAGTAGGGTTGTCGCAACACATCATTTAAATATCTATATATCGATAATACAAAAATTTAGCGATTATATATTTTTGGCTGATATCTATTTCTAACGATAGTAACAATATCTATAAAATCATGCAATATTTACGACAATATATACGACATTTTCAGTCGCTTCTTCTTGCAGTTGCCGGCAAAGTATTTTCAAAAAACTTATGGCACTGCATTCTAGCGCAAACCGTGCAATAAAATAGTTAAAATAAAAAAATATTTAATTAAATATTACTTATTTTAATTGGGAGCATGAGAAATTAAAAGTAACGACCAGAAACTTATATCATCGATATTTTCTTTTTAAAAATATCAATTCTTTATTTAGCTTTCTTAAAATTCTGCTTTCACCCTAATATAAAAGCCATGTATCGGAAACTGATACACATATATCGATGCATACGCCTATTGAAATTGTACTTGCCATCGCTAGCTGTCACATTTGACAATTAGTTCGTTTTATTTCGGCTTTATTTTTATATTGTTTTCATTTTGTACTGCACAAATGTACAATAAAAGCGAATGCGAAAGTGGAGCAAGAAATAGCAGCTTTTGTGCATTTACAATTGGCAAGAGCAACAACTGCGCAAGGGCGCTTTAAAAAGCAGTTAACCAAACTGCACAAAACCCATTTTTAACCCTCACAACGTGTGCGCATTAGGTTATCAAACAGAACCATAACAGAACTCTTAATTTAGTAACTGCTGCTCTAACTGCAGATATACATATATTTAAAAGCACATACTAGATGTTTAAGTTTGTGCTGCACGACGCCATTGGCTATGTGCGCAACAATGTGCGTGAATTCAGTCTCAATGCGCTCCGATTGCTTCCCCAGTTGCCACAATTGAGTCCCTACGATGTAAGTATCGCACCTCAAAGTATCGATTAATGGCAGTTGCAAGTGAAATGTTGTTATTGTTATTGTTGTTATATGTGCAGGTGAATTTGGCTTTAAGGGAAAATGAATTCATATACAATTTCCCGCTGGACGGCATCATACACAGCTATGAAACGAATCAACTTGGCTCGAATTCACCCTGCGAGGATTCCCGCACTGAGGCCAGTCTCCTGTTTCGCAATGGATTCATCTGCGGCATCTTTGATGGACATGGCGGTGCTGCCTGTGGTCAGGTGGTGTCCAAGCGTTTGCTGCGCTACATTTCGGCGGGCACACTGCCGCGTCAGGTGCTGCGGGAGCAACTGAAGCAGGGCTGCACCAGTCAATCCTTCCTCAAGTGCCACAACGATAATGTGGATTTCGTAAGCGAAATACGACCCATTTATGAGAACAGCTTTCAGCAGTACATCAAGCGATTGAGCGACGAGCCGCAGCGAGATGTGGCTAGTGAGTTGCAGCAAGCATTTCAGCAGCTGGACGAAGATTTGGCCCTGGAGGCCTTAGCTACCAACGATGTGCGCACCATGAGTGTGGCATTATCAGGTAAGATAGAATGCATTATGTAATAAGTTGATGGCACCTGTCAAAAATATCGATGATCCTGCAATTGCATTAACTTTAACCTTTCTGGCAACGCCACAATTGCACTATGAATTAAGTTGGCTGCGCCTGTTCAAACAAACGCAATCGGGAAACTATCGAAGATCCTTCGATAACAGTTGAAATGTTTTTAAATTTGAATTCTTGACTTTTTTGTAGGTGCCGTGGCATGTCTGGTGCATTTGGAGGGTCTGCAGCTGCATGTGGCAAGCACTGGGGATTGTGGCGCCGTGTTGGGTGTGCTGGATCCGCAGACAAATCAGTGGCATCCCAAGAAACTAAACATTGAGCACAATGCGGATAATATGCAGGAAGTTGATCGCATTTTGGCTGAACATCCGCGCGAGGAGCGTGAAACGATCATAAGAAATGGACGCCTACTTAGCCAGTTGGCACCGTTGCGAGCCTTTGGCGACTATCGCTACAAATGGCCCGTGGACACGATGCAACAGAAGGTGGTGCCCATGTTCGGGGAGCATGTGATGCCGCCAAATTATTATACACCGCCGTACCTGACCGCACGCCCCGATGTCCAGCAGCACGAGCTGGGCGCCAACGATAAGTTTCTAGTCATTGCCAGCGATGGACTCTGGGATTTCCTAACGCCCAGCGAGGTTGTCAGTCTTGTCGGTGAGCACTTGAACTCCAAAAAGATGCTGGAACCAATGCGTCTGCCACCCGGCGATATTAAGCTCAAGGAAATCTCCGAGCAGCTCGCCGAACGCAAGTAAGTTTGCACATAATAACTATATAATACTATACTATACTATATACTATATAATAATCCATTGCAGAGCTGGACTCAATAGGAAGCCCATTGATACGAATGCTGCAACACATTTGATACGCCATGCGCTGGGCGCCACAGAATATGGCATTGAGCACTCAAAGATCTCGTACTATTTGTCGTTGCCACAGGATGTGGTGCGTTTATATCGTGACGACATCACCATTACCGTCATCTACTTCAACTCGGAGCACATTGCCAAGCTAAAGCATGAAAATCAAACTCAAACACAAGCACAAACACAAACACAGACACAGCCTCAACCCGCAGCGTGATTGATTGATTGATTGACATAGAAATTTTTAGGAAATTAGCTTGGCAAAGGATTCAAATTTTAGTACCTTGCTGCCTCGGATCATATAGATAATGATTAATCTATGTATTTATTGGCCAAGCGCCTATTTCTAATCTCTAGTCTAAGTTGTTTCGTTTAAGTTTTGTTTATACATTTTTACGAATCGCCCAATCCCATCCAATTGTTGTTGTTGTTTCCGCATTGTTGCCGTCTATCTATCTATCCTTCTAAGCCAGGACGAAAGCCGCTCGCAGGCTAAATGCTAAAAATAAATATGCAAATCGATCAACTAATTACATAATCAATATTATTTTTAGACGCCAAGTTAGAAAAAAATTCGTGGACAAATGAAAAATCAACGATTTGTTAATAAACAGAATAGATAATTGATATAAAGATTTAATAAACAAATACACAACACTTTAAATTGCATTAAAAAAAAATGTATTTTTGGCTGAGATCTACAATTTATTTTCGTGCAGTTTTCAAGTCATTTGCTCCACTGTTAATATCTACCACTGTAAACTACACCACTGTTAACTACACCTCTGTTAAAAGTTTACATTTCTATAGAAGTGACAGAGAAGGCGCTAACGAACGAGAGAGAGGAAAAGAAATGTGTTTGAATTATTTATCGTAATTTTCAGAATTCCCTTTTAAAATAATTTATTGATATGATTAATTACTAGTATTATCCTCTCTGTCTCTCCCCATCTGTTAACTTTCTGAAAAAGCTTTAAAAGAAAAGCAGACAAATATAAATACAAAGAATATGTTTACATTGATGATTTTCGAGAAATTGATTAGTTTATTTTACAAATATATTCATTACACACAAGAGTGAGGGGCAGGGCAGGGCGGGGGCGACATTTGTTGATTTGTTTATACACAGGGTATACGCATAGGGTATACACATACACTACATACTATGCAAGCTAAAAACGAACAATTAAATTAAATTAAATATATAGAAAAAGAATAAAGTTTGTAGGCAGGGAAAATATGGAACTGTTTTACAAATCTAAATAATTATATTAGTTTATTTTGTTTTTTCTTAAGAAAAAAAATAATAGAGTAATTACCACAAAGTTGTTGCACATTTTTCGCCGTTTTTCAACATAATTTTTTGTACCATAATTCCTCTTTTTTTTAAATCGCAGCAAATATACATGCTTAAGCTAGAAAGTTGCTGCACTTTTTCTTAACATAACGTTTATTTCTTCAAATTAAAAATGTTGAACGTAAAAAAATGTGTAAAAAATTCGTAATAAATGTCAAAAAAAATGTGACACAAAATTTAGGCACATTTTCGTAATTTTCTAAATATTTTTTTTTAGAAATATTACGATTTTTAAAAAAAGTGCTCAAAAGCTGTCGCATACTTTTAAAATTTTTCAAAATATTTCTTTACATTATTAAGAAATTTTCGAAATTCGAATTGAAAAACTAAGTGTAAAAAATGGAGAAAAAAAAGCAAAAAATGTGCATACACTTTGTGGATGAAGAGAGGGGAAAATGGGGAAGAGGGGAGGATTAGTTGACTATTCCTTGGCATCCAATTCGGCGGCAACTTCCTGCCGACTAACACAATTCAAAAACTCCATTTGAATATGCGTTATTTGCGTCTTGCTAAAATATTGCATTTTCTTTTTGAGGAAATCAAAAAACAGATCAAGTTCATCGCGTTTAATAAGCGAATGTTGCTGATGTTGTTGCTGTTGCTGCTGTTGTTGTTGCTGCTGTTGTTGTTGTTGCAGTTGCTGCTCATCTTCTTTGATTAAAGTGCTGCTGGAGGCAACGCTAATGGAGGAGCCGGAGGCTGTGGAGCAGGATGTGGAATTGTTGCCCAGATTAACAACAGCCGCTTGGCTTAGATTACAACTTAAAGCGGGCAATTGCAAAATAGTTGCTGGTGTGCCGAAATTGGAAGTTTGTGTTGCAGTTGCTCCAGTTGTTCCCGTTCCCAGTGTTGTTCCTAGACCCACGCTAACGGGCAATGTGGTGCTCACAGCATTTAGGGAAACCGCTGGCGTGCTGGAGATGGTGACACTTGTGCTCGTTGCCTCTGTCACATCCACAAGTGCCAATTGTTGTGTTGTGGTTGTTGTTGTCGTTTGATCTTTGTTCGCCGCTCCCGCTGCCGCCGCTGTTGTTGTCACCAGCGTGAGATTCTTGAGCTTTGTGTCGGCGGTAATGACAGTGCCGACGCCGCCTGTGGCGCCAGCGAGGACGCTATTGGTGGCACTGCTCACGGTGGCAGTGGCAAAATGATGTCGCAACTGATGTGGCATTGTTACAGTTGTTGTGCGTGTTGATGTTGCCGTTGTTGTGTCCTGTTGTTCCGTATCTTGGTCCTGCTCCGTTTCCATATCCTCTATGCAAAACTCATCCGCATCAATGTAATGGAATCCCTTGCTGTCGGTCACATCCGAGCTGCCATCGACGCCGCCCATTTCACAGTGTTGTCCGGTTGCCTCCTCGTAGAGGCAAACCTCCTCATAGTCCACCTCGGCAGCGGTGGCGCCATCCTCGTCCAGTTCATGCTTAACAATATCCACCACCTGGCCATGATGATCCACATCATCGTCGAGCTCATCATCCACAATACCAGCATCATCATCATCGTCGTCATCGTCATCATCGTGTGTGATTTGTGATAATTCAATGCTGGAAATGCTGCCATCATGTTGATGATGATGATGTGGATGATGTGATGTGTGATGTGGATGATGCTGCTGCTGATGATGATGATGCTGCTGCTGATGATGATGGCCATGATGATGATGATGATCATCGGCCACACTCTCCTCGTAGGCGGTTAATATAAATGTTTCAGCCTCATCGCTAACCAATGTCATTTGTGAGCTACCATGATGATGGGTCGATGATAAAACTGTCGTGCCATCTGAATGCACATCCTCATCAATCAGCTGATCATGCTCATGATCGTGATCATGATCATGATCATGGTCGTGTTCATTCTCATCATCATCGTCATCATCGGGCTGTTTCTTGATCTGCAGCATGGCAGCCAATGCATTGCGATGTGCCTTCAATTTGGGCTGATAGACTTTGGATAGGAAATCCAAGGGTTTCGCATAACGCCACTTGGACAGACGTCCCTCGATGCATTTGGGCGATCGACGGCGATATTGATGGTACGTATCCCGCAGATTCTTCCACTTGCGTCTCACCTCCTGAACGCTGTATTTATCTTAAATTGGAAATTGAAATTTAAATTAGTATTTATCATTTTACATTATGAGTTCAAATATAAATATTTTATCAAGATTTGGTTCAAATAGGACTACTTTATCGTATATGGTTCAAATAGGACTGCTATATCGTATGATATGGAAACAATATCTTTAAAAAAAACCTTTAGTATTAGGAACTTTTTTGTTTTTCAACCTAACTCGCAGATTATAAATACATAATCGTCTTTTACATCACATATGAATTTGCTACAAATCGGTTTACTTTAACATATAGCTGCCATAGGAACAATCGCTTACAAATTAGTCTTTAGTATGGAAAACTTTATGTTTATTGAAAGATCTTAATCAAACTGACACATTCTTGGTATTCTATTGTGGTACACAATCTAAATAAAAATTTGCTTTGAATCGGTAGACTATATTTATATATATACTTATATATATACATATGGATTTTATATGAACATTTGATCAAAAATTTACATAAAGTATGAAAAACTTAGCTGTTTCCTGAGATATCTCAATCAAACTATTACTTTTTTTAACAATTGTCAAACCACTATGAAAGGGTATTAAATGTTCGGCATTCCGTAGAGAAAACTCCTTTTGAGTTTTATTCGAAGAATTGTATGAATTGTACTCACTGCCCATTTGCTGGGAGACTTCCTGCCAGCCGCTGAGTATATCCGGACGTCGTCGTTGATTCGGCTGCAGTTTGTAGTTGTACAGTGCTGGATTTTGTCGCACCAGGTTGATCAGTGTGATAATATCGTCGGTGGGCGCATTGTCCTTGTGATAACGTTTACGCTCCGACATTGTGTGTGTGTGTGTGTTTAGTTGTTGGTGTGCGTATGCGTATGCGTGTGTGTTTCAATTGTTGCTCCTGCTCTTTTGTTATTGTTTATGGGGCCCAACACAAACGTACAGACGTTGCGACAGACAAACAACGAGGGCTGCAATTATGATTATTATTAAACACTGCCAGGGCAGGCGATCGGTCGGTCGGGGCGACAGCGCAGTTGGTGTCAGTGTCAGTTTCTTGCCTCTCTGCCCCACTGCCTATGCGTGTGTGTGTGTGCGCGCGTGTGTGAGTAGGCCAGCCAAATTGCACACAATTAATAAGAAATGCACACACTGTGTTCTCTAATAAATGTATGAACGCCACGAATTATCCATATTTCAATTACGCAGAAAACAATTTTTGGACTACAAAATTTTTGGCTATAGACCAATGTTGCCGTACCGTGTTTGTGTATGCTCTCTCGCTAATGGCGTTGCCACATGTGCAACCTAAATGTGTGGTGGAATTTTATAGTACGATAGTTTGGTAATCGATATTTTCTTTAGGTTCAAACAAAACTAATGTAACTATTGTAGTTTTCGGTCTGTTATTTATATACAAATTGTTATTATTTTATAGATATATAGTTGAGAATCTCTATTTTAATGCGAACACAGTAAGAATTTGAGGAGGAATAAATTAACTGATTTTGCATAGAAATCATGTACAATTTGCAATGTTTGTGATTGAAGTACTAAAATAAACATTGTTAAAAATAAAACAGCTATAAAACTATTCTATATTAAATATTATATATATCACTGTATTATATATACAACAATTATATTATTATATATAAATATTATTATTATATTATTATATATAAAACAATTATGTATAAAACTTTATTGTATATAAAACAATATTATATATAAAACTATTCTTATTAAATAATTTTGTGAGCTTACAAAATAATGCTTAGTAATATTTATAATAAGCTTATAACTATCTGCTTCTAATCCTACGAAGTTGTCCGCCGTTGCTGATCCGTCTTCTGCGAGCGCCGAACACCGAGTCCTGCCTGTCGCCAGAAAGGCCGGCTTTTTATAGGCTGCGTGGGAGGTCGTTAACAGAACTATGTTAACTTAACAGAGTTCTGTTCACTTATCAGTGCCATTGTGAGTTTAACAGTGTCCAAGTGAGTTTAACAGTGCAAAAGTGAGTATAACATGGGGTCTGTTAGCAGAACTCTGTTGACTTAGCAGTGCCAATGTTTAACAGTGCCAAAGTGAGTATAACATTCAACAATAACTTGATCAAAGCTAAACCAATTTTCCAGCGGATTGTCATTTTATTCATGGTTTTGGTTTATTTATTTGCTTTTTATTTTTAATGCAAACTCAAATTCTTAATGTAAGTAGCTTACTCTAATTAAAGAATGTTTGCTATATTTATTTATTAACTAGCTTAAATTACTTTTAATACTATATATAACATGAATGTTTATTATACATGCATTGACTATCGATAGTGCAATCGATACTTTTACTTTTGTTTTGCTTTTGTGGTTGCAAATTTGCAAATTTTGCAGCCAGACAACAAACGAATTTTTGCAGATGAATTAAAATTGAAATAAGTTGAGTGAAAATGAGCACACCGACAAAAACAAATGGCACTGGTCTAGAGGATGTGAATATACCCGGACAAGCGTTTCTACGCGAAGCGTTAACTTCCTGCACCGATCCGTTAAAAGCGATTGAAAGTTTTCAGGTAAGTTTTTTTTGTTTGTATGCGAATTTGTTGTATTGAATTATAAATATATGTACATATAATGTTGTTAGGTGGAGAATGGCGTGCTGTTGCCATCGTTGCGTCCAATGCTGCCGCTATTGGATTTGCATGGCGTGCGGCGTCTCGATTTTCATACATCGCTGATGGAGGAATTGCGGGACAAGTTAATAGCGCACATCAATGATCTTGGCCAGAAGGAGCCGCGGGAACGGGACAAAATGTTGAAGGAGCTGCTGGTCAAGAGTTTTCCCGTGGTGCGCGTCAAATCGCTGCGTCCTGTGGTAATGGCCATACTGCGTAATACACAGCATATTGATGATAAATACTTGAGGATTCTAGTGAGAGATCGTGAACTATATGCGGACACAGATACGGAGGTGAAGCGTCAAATTTGGCGGGATAATCAATCGCTGTTCGGGGATGAAGTGTCGCCACTGTTGTCCCAATACATACGCGAAAAGGAGCATATACTCTTTGATCATACCAATCTACAGAATCTGTTCTTTCAACCCACGCCCAAGGTGCGACGTCAGGGTGAAGTGGTTCAAAAGTTGGCCAACATGATTGGCAGCAGTGTGAAACTCTATGACATGGTTTTACAATTTCTGCGCACACTATTCCTGCGCACCCGCAACGTTCACTATTGTACACTGCGTGCGGAACTCTTGATGGCATTGCATGATCTGGAGGTGCAGGAGATTATCTCGATAGATCCGTGTCACAAGTTCACCTGGTGTCTGGACGCGTGCATACGTGAAAAGAATGTGGATATTAAGCGATCCCGTGAACTGCAGGGATTTTTGGATAATATTAAGCGTGGTCAGGAGCAGGTTTTGGGTGATCTCTCAATGACACTCTGTGATCCGTATGCCATTAATTTTCTGGCCACCTCAGCCATTAAGATACTACAGCATTTGATCAACAACGAAGGCATGCCGCGAGAGAATCAAATCTTAATCCTGCTGCTGCGCATGTTGGCATTGGGTTTGAGTGCCTGGCTCATGATCGATTCGCAGGACTTTAAGGAGCCCAAACTGGATGGCCAGGTGGTGACCAAGTTTCTGCCCGCTCTCATGTCCCTCATGGTGGACGATCAGTGTCGCAGCTTGCATGCCAAGTTGCCCAACGATGAGCGGGAAGCGGCATTGACCACCATTGAGCATTCCGGACCAGCTCCCGATGCTGTGGAGGCTTATATACAGGAGAGCGCCGTCTCCAGCATCTTGGCCATGTATTATACCTTGCACTCGGCCAGGATCAAGGATCGCATGGGCTTGCTGCGTGTGTTGGCCATTCTATCCGGGTGTAAAGATGATCGCGCCTATGAGGATCCATTTTTGCACTCACTGATCGCATTGCTCATACCCATGTGTGATGAATTTGCCACAGAAGATTTCTGCACCACGCTCTTTGATGAGTTCATTTTTGCCGGACTGCAGCGGGAGAATGTCACCTGTCGTCACATGTTGAAGTTGCTCTGGTATATCCATCATAAGCTACCACCTGGTCGTCTGGGCAGCCTCATGAAGGCCATGCAACCGACGGCGGCACACAATGAACACATCCACAAGCTCTATGAATCCCTGCAAGAACGCATCGGCAGCGTTCCTCCCTCCACCATCACCTCCATCGCCGCCACGCCCTCCGCTTCCTCCAGCGTTGATATTCCTACTCATGTGGAGACACCTCCGCTTCCTGGTGCTTCTCCTGCTTCGGCCTCGGCTTCTCCTGCCTCCGCCACTGAATTCGATTCCCCTCTCAAGACTTTGCCCGTTATTCCGCCCCACTTTACCACGCCCACTCCATAGAACGATACAACTCCTCCGCCTCCAGCCTCGCTTTAGATTTCTATTGAGATCTTCACCAAAGTCCAAGCGAAACATTACCAAAAGAAATAAATTTTTAAATGTTTCAAGTCACTACGAAAAATATGAACATTATTCTTCGTTTTTGTAATTTTTTTCATTGCTGAAAATTTAAACTTGTTTTAGATTTTACAATAATGAGAAAATTAAAAACAAAACTACGGAGAAAAAGGATCATACATTTTGTAGTGGATAGAGATTATAAGTGTCTATATAAGAATATAACTATGTCAACACACAAACAGCTAAAAATGCATTCGCTTTTTAAATTTTTTAAACCCGATTCTAGTTTTTTTCAATTCATTTTTTAAATTTAAGTTAAATCAGGAAGAAAACTATTAGTGAAAAAAGACTATAAGTGTCTATATAAGAATAAAACTATAGTAACACATGTATATCCAGTTTAAAATGCATTTATTTTTAAAGATTTTAAATCAGTTTTTACTATAAAAAAATATTTAATTTCACTTCACTTCACTTTTTTTCATCACTTAAGATTTATATATTTTTATATTACTTTAATATTTATAAAAAAAACTACAAAATGGAAAACGAAATACATATTTTTTTTAAATGAAAAGAGTCTATAAGTGTCTATATAAGCCATTATCAACAAATACAAAATATTTTATTATAAGTGTCTAAGAATACAATATATTAAAGTCCATGAAGAGGCATACGTAAAATTCCCAAGGGGTTTACGCCATATTATACTTAAGATCCAAGATCAACTATGAGTTATCACTGAGAGTAACGTCATATTATCACTTATCATTCATACAAATATTATATTGTCATCTATTAGTTTTTTAAGCATACATAACCTCACTTTCAATAAATCTAAATGTCATTCTATTGGGACTTTATTTTTTTACAATTTCGGACAAAAGGGAATCATGAAAAAGAATGGAATTTAAGAATTTTAGTTTTTAAAAAGCTCTAAAGTTGTTCCCCATCATAACTCGGAAAGTATACCACATATATTTCTGAAATTTGGTATGTATATCTATAGCATCATAACTCGGAAAGTATACCAAATTTTTTTTAGAAATTTGGCATGTATATCTATAACTGGAATATTGATGATGATATCTATAGATATAAACTCTTTGTTCTGATTGATCAGTATCAATGTCGAGTCAAAAATCTTTTAACATTATAGGAACAAGCTGAAATTGAATCTGAATAAAATAAAACTATGTCTGCATTGATATTATTACAAAAAGAAACTATATTATTTATAACTTTCACTTAAAACAAACATGACAGTAAGTTGCGCTTATGGAATATCAATGTGGAAAGTGGAGGAGGGAAATAAAGGGAGATGCAGGTAAAAAAAAGAGGATCTTCTATATTTTAGATATTCGCATCGACTTCCATAGCCGCAGGCTCTGGCGTTGTGACTCTTGTTGCAGGCAGGGAAGATGACGATGAATCCGCATCACTTTCTTGCTCCGGAATCTCTTTCGTTGACGGCGGCGGCGTTGAAGGTTCCGCCGTAAGCAGAGCTTCAATGGCCGCCGCAGCGGCAGCAGCTGCACGTGTCCTGGGACACGGCGTCGTCGGCAGCGGATACGAAATATTTGATGAGGATTGTGGCAGCGGTTCGGAAGAAACAACAAAATTCTCCTCGTTCAGTTGATAGAGCTCCAAATACTCATTGTAGATGTGCTCCCATTGAGTGTGCGGCTTCAGCGATTCCAGGACGCACTGCATCAACTCATGCTTTGGCACAGACTACAAAAATAAATCGAGTAAGATTCGTTTTAAAATAATTTATTTTGAAATAATAAATATTTGTTGAATGTTGAATGATGAAAAAAAAGTCAATCTCTTGAGGATCTCACCTGGTAACTCGTCTGCTCCTCGCCGCTGTTGAGAAAGCTGTCGAGAAATATGCGCAGACGCTTCTCGGTGCCGTAGGTGGCCAGTTGAAAGGTCAACATGACATGCCAATGCTTCAGCTCCTCAACAGCTTCCAATTCCTCGCACAGCTTGATTTGATTCTCCAGAAAGAGAACTTTGGCCGTCTGCTGCCAGCTTTCCGGATCACTAAGAAATAGAGCAGAGATTACTATTAGTTAATTATTATAAATGTGATTCTATAACGATTTTTGATGAAGTTATGAGAGATCAAAGTTTTTGAAATAATGTCAAGGGGTAAGTATGGAAAATTGAACAATAGATGGCTTAGTATCGAAAAAGCATCAAACTATCTAGATGATAAAAATTTAAATGCAGAATCGATTAAGAGGCCAAATCATGATCAAAATGACATTCCGCTTGAAAATCGGTTGATTTTTAATGAAGTTATGAGAGATCAAAGTTTTTGAAAAAATGTCAAGGGGTAAGTATGGAAAATTGGTTTAAAATCGAAAAATTATCAAATTTTCTAGATGATAAAAATTTAAATGCAGAATCGATTAAGAGGCCAAACCATGATCAAAATGACATTCCGCTTGAAAATCGGTTCAGTTTTGACAAAGTTATGGGAGTTTGAAGATGGTCAGACTTTGGATCTAACAACTTTACAAGTCAAAATTTTTGTTCAATTTCACATGATTTTTTACAAAATAATGAAAGGTCTCAGAATCAAGTTTAAAGTGTTGTTTTATACTAATTACGATATAAGGAGTTGATTAAAAGTGAAAACTTGAGATTTAAAATTTTAAATTTTCGAAATTTCTAAGGGTCCCCCCTTACCATCGAAATCGAATTTTGGTCAAAAATAATTAAATTTTCTAAATAAACATAATTTGAATGCAGAATGAATTTAGAGACCAAATCATGATTAAAATGACATTCCGTTTGGAAATCGGTTCAGTTTTGATCAAGTTATGAGAGTTTGAAGTTGGACAACTCTTTGACCTAGCAACTTTACCACAACAATACCGGTACAAACGTTACGGTATTCGGATTCTGCCAAACTTATTATACCCTTTTTAGCCAATTTTTAATGAGACCTTATTTTGCAACCTACTTTTCTGTATGTTTTCTGTATGGTTTTCGGTACTTACATTTCCACAGCTCCCCGCAGACTGACAAAATTATGTGTGCCAGCCTGCATGCTAAGCAGCGGAAACTTGCGATTCACATGCTCCAAGTCCCTGGGCAACGAGCCACGAATGCCATTGAAGAGAATGGCATCTCCAGTGGCCAGAACCAGCCAGGATTTGAGTTGTGTTGAATAGGAATATGAATTGCCGCTGGGGAAACCAATTAGAGGCATTCCCTGATCCGTGATGGCAAAATGCAAGGCCATGCCATGTTTATTGAGCAATTCTCGGCAATTGGTGGACAGACGATTGCGTCTCTTGCCAATATTCCAGATTCTCAACATGCCACATTCGGTGAGGACGCCAACCATTTGATTATCCGGACTGAAGGCGCAATGTACGGCCGCCGAGGTCAATGAAATGGCCGGAAAGATGGGACAACCCGTTGACATGGCCAGCAAACGCATACTGCCGTCCAGGGAGCACAACATCACATATTTACTGCACAGATTCACATTAATCACCGGCGATCCCACATACATCTCCCAGAGCTGCTCCCGACTCAACTGGGCCGTCACCTTGGCCACCATGCCATAGCCCGTCTTCAGGTGTCCATTTTGCACATGGATGCGATAATCTTGCGCGGATTTCGTAAATTCACATTTACTATTCGCTGTGATCTGCATCTTGGGACCCAATGTATTGCTGCTATTCAAATCGCAGAGCAACTGCATCGAGTTGCGACGTGGTGCAATTGCAGCTGTTGTTGTTGTTGGCGGTGGCAGCATCAGACTAGATCTTGATCCCTGCTCTCCACGTCCGTACAGTGGCTCCGGCATCAATGGTTCCCCTCCCAGTCCGGCAATGACTCCAACTCCTCCCGATCCGACCACACTGCCATTTCCACTGTCCACGTTATTACTGTTAATGTTGTTGTTATGGCTAGAAAAAATGTGAGAGATTAATGAAAATTGAAAGTTGAAAGGCAGGAATCTTCTAGGGAAAACATCTCTACAGGGAGAGAAAGTAAAAGAATCTCTTAACCTCTTTGAGAAGGAATCTTCTAAAAAAAATCTCTCTAAAAAGGAACCACTTTTAAATAAGCATTTCTTTAGAAAAGAATATTTTTAATCAAAGTATAGGGAAATATCTTTAAGGGAGAATCTTCTTAGGACTAATCTCTATAAGGAGGAATCACTATAAGAAATGACTCTCTTCAGAAAATAGAGAAGAATACTATATTTTTTCAAGAAATATAGGAATCTTTTTAGAAAAAATCTCTATAAGAAAAAATTATTTTTAGATATAAAATTCTTTAGAGAATAGAGAAGAATATTTTAAAGAAGAGTATAGGCAAATATACTTAAGGAGGAATCTTTTTAGAAATCTCTATAGAGTGGAATCACTTTTGGAAACGAATCTTTTTAAAAAGAATATTTTTAATAAAAGTATGTGAACATATCTTAAAGAAGAAATCTTTATAGAAAAAATCTTTAAAACGAGAGAAAATAATCTTTTGAGAAGAGTTTCTTTACAGGAAAATATTAAAAAAAAAAAACTATAGGCAAATATCTTTAAGAAGTAATCTTCTTAGGGAAAATGTCTATAAGGAGAAATCACTATTAATAATCTTTTGAAAGAATCTCTTAAGAAAAGAATATTGGTAAAACCTTCTCCAGAGTCGATACGCACCTGTTGCTGTTGCTGGTTGTGCTGCCAATGGAGCTGCCAATGCCCGACAGGGGCTCCGATAGATCATTGAGTGGTATAAACACTGGAGTAATCCGTCGCTTGCCATCCTTGGTGCGTGTCTCTGTCTGTTTGCTGATGGCGCGGGCAGGCGAGGTATTGGAAGATGCAGTTGGAGTCTGGACAGGAAGCCTGCGATCCATAGCAGCATTGGGCAGCGCATAACTAGTCAGCTCGGGCAGTATTCTGGCTTTGGGAGGAGGTGGCTTAATGGGTGCATAGAAGTCCTCAATGCAACCACCATATTTGCGCTTAAAGATAGCATTCTTCTCCTGATCCGAGACTCGAGTGCCCAGCTCATCCTCATTGAATTGGAGGCAAGCGATGGTGCCATCGCCACTGCAGGCCATGAGTAGACATTGCTGTGGTCCCCAGGACATGTCCAGCACGCTGTCATTGAACAACTCATGGATGACAACCATGGGACGCTGCAGTGCCGTCATCCAAACCGACAGCGAACGATCTCTGGAGCCCACAGCCAGTAGACAATATTGTGTCGGCTTGCTGGGATTTCCGCCGGTCATGTGACGTATCAATATGGAATTGTGAAAGCGTACACAAGTGACCGCCTTGCGGTGTCCCACAAAATCCTTGTCACACTTGAAACCCTCACGCTCAATGATCTGTGCCGTCGGTCCGCCTCCGTTCATGGCATGTGCGGAGACCAAATACTGTCCATCCGGTGACCAGGAGAGTCGTAGTATATGCGTTGTCCCACCACATTCCTGAAACGGTTCCGTAATCGTTGTCGAGCAGGACCAATCCATTGTGCGCCAAATTTTAATGCTACGATCATCGGATTGGGAGGCCAGAAACTTGCCCACTGGATCCCAGGCGACGCCTTTGACCAGTCCCGTGTGTCCACGCAGCGTTTGCAGCTGGGCGGGCAAACCACGTCCGTCCCACACAATAATTGTGTTGTCAATGCTGCAACTGGCCAAATATAAATCGTTTGGAGACCAAGCCAAATCCAAGACATCACCATCGTGTCCACGCAGCGTGTGTATGCATTTCCAGGACTCGTGATTCTGTTGCATGCCGCCGGTGCCAAAGACACCGCTGGGTCCTTGCGCTTTGCGCCAAATCATAATCAGCTTGTCATCGGAACCGGAGGCAAGGAGTAACCCGTTTTGTGACCATCGCACACAATTCACACACGCCAAATGCTGATCCATTTGGCAGAGCATCTTTGGCACCGTCGCATCGTTCTCATCCTTCTCGGACAGCACCGGCTTCAGATTCCAAATGACAACGCGCCCGGAATCATTTCCCTGACCGCCTGTTGCGAACTTCGTGCAATCCTGATGCACGTCCACCGAGAAGATTGGTTTATCTAACAGACATACATGGATTTAGTATCGATTTGACTATGGCATCCACAACCTACCATCATGGTGCACCCAACCCGGCTTCACGAGCCTCATTAATGCGGCTAATTTCAGTTGTTTACTGAATTTCGCGGATCCAATAGCCGCTCTAAATTAGATTTGCCGGCAAATAGTGATGATAAATTAATTACTATCGGCGTAAGCTGTCATCGATTGCATCTGCAGACATATATCGATAGAAACATTAAATAATAATATACTGCTTGCTATTCGATTTCAGCAGTCAATATACTAAATACATGTATATATATTATTAATTTATCATTACACAATTACAAACAAAGCCAACTGCAAGCGATTTGACCTTAATCCAAATATATCGAATATAAAACAGCTGCTAGTCGTGGTCTTACTCACTTATCGATAATATTTGCGGTAAATTTAAATGTAGGTGAATGAAATTTCAATGTGCAAATACTTTGAAATTAATTATTATTTTGATGAAAATTTAAAAAATTCTAGCTTCAAAAATAAGAAAAATTTCAATTTAGTCAAATTTTCAAAATTGCATTAATAAAGTTAAAACAAGTTGCCAGATCGGGAAATTCCGTAGGATGGCAACCCCAATTGAAAGTAATTCAAGTCAAGCCAGCGGCATAAAGCAAACTGAGTTATTTATCAATTAACAAGTGTAAAGTGAACGTTTAATGTGCAGAAAATAGTGAAAGAATTAACTAACAAAGCATAATTATTAGCAATACGCAATCGCTGTGAAAGATAATAAAGAAGAGGAAGATCAGAGAAGGTAAGAATGTGAAAACATTGCGTAGAACATATGTATACAAAATGTGTGTGGCTGTGTACGTGTGCATCAAACATTCAAAATACGCGTATGAAAATGCATGAAAACGAAGGTTAAACACAAAACAGAGAGAACATACATTTATTGTACGAATGTATATACAAATGTATGTATGTTTGTATCAGTTTCAAATGCGTAGATAAAGCTGTTACCGATTTTGTTGTTGACCTTCATGTTGCTAATCAAACAATTCGTCGACCGCAAACCAACAATGAACTCTTTCAATGGCGCGCCAACTTAACCTCGTTCACAAGCCCATAAGTGCGGAAATACGTATGTATATGCATGTATTTAAATGCAATAAACCACAAAAGCGGCACCAAAAAACATTTAAAACATAACTAACTACCGCTGTCATATCATGTTATATTTAGGTTTTATATTTTTTTCTTTTTATTTTTAATTAGTGAATCTGTTTGCGCGCGCTTTCTCTACAGGCATATATACACACACACAGACGGATGCAGCATGGTGGTTGTCGCTCTCACACATAAACACAGAATTCAGTCTATTACTTAACAGGCAATGTGATAAAACGAGCTAACCGCTATTGCGTACTCTCTCTCTCTCACTTTAAACGTCTCCCTCTCTCTGTGTGTGCCAAAATAAGCACATCACTCACCAGTGTTGGCAGAATTTCAAGCGCTAATATACATAGCTAGTTTTAAATTAAAAAAAATAGAAAAAGATAAAACAAAAAATTTGACAAATTATATATATGTATAATAATAATTAGCATTTGTAATACATTATAATATATATTTTAGTATTTCAATATATAAGATTTCCAGATTAAAAGCATTTCTTCAAGTTTAGCTTCTGCATTAAATAAAAGGCTAACTTTAGCCTTAAAATAGATAAGCAATAGCAACACTGTCACACACAGGTGAGCGAGAGAGAGAGAGAGAGCACATGCAACCTACTTCCATTTTTGGTTCGCTCAGTTCAGTTTAACGCAGACTGCGCTGCTGCTGCTCTGCTCTGGACATAACATCAAGGCATAAATTGTATATTTGTGTTTGTATAAAAACAGTTATTCAAGCCAAAAAAACAAAAACAATACCACAATGTCCAAAAAACAAAGTTGCATTTTGTTGTGTTTAAGATTTTTTACTTTCTATTTTAGTTGTCGGCTTTTTGTTGCTGGGTATTATTACATGTTCAACCTGAATGAAGCCGACTGTTTGTATGTGTGTGTGTGTGTGTGTGTATATGTTCGCATATTACCGTTATATCGAATATCGCTGCCGCTGGCTCTGCCTCTGCTGGCGTCAAAAGCTCTGCGGCAACCTGTTTCTCGCATAGTGTTCCTCTAGTTGTTATTGTGTGGATTTTGTTTGCTGTTTTCACATTCTTATAAGAATTCCAATAAGACAGGCTTGTCTTTCACTTTCCGTCAGACGCAACATATGTATATATGTGTGTGTGTATGTCTGTATAAATACTAACATACGTGTGTGCGTACATAGGAAAGTTGATTTTTAATGCGTGCCGAAACCAAAAACAAGGTCATCGTTAATTATGTTTCTCTCTCTCTCTCTCTGTTTCTCTGTGAGTGTGTGTGTCTGTGTTTATGACAATAAACAAACATCTTGGACGCATAAATACTTATCTATTTATAAATTGCGCTGTCAACGCCCGCCCACGCAATTCTTACCCCTCCACCTCCCCCCACCCAAACTCGGCACAATCAATTTACCACAAGTACAGTTTTTTTTTGGTTTTGCAATGAAATCTGATTGGTGTAAAGAGAGGAAGCCAAATGCACACACACACAAACATACACTTGCTCATTTGCATATGTATGTGTGTGTGTAGCTTCTCTGTTGTCAATGCAAAACGCCGCTTCTTGCACATTTGCTTTTGCGTTTTAATTTGCATTTCGATAAAGTTAAAGCCACTTGCTGTCCGTTGGTTTAGCTTTGCATCTTTGTAAACAAGAAATAAACGGCGACCAATAATAACGAGTGTATATGACCTAGATTTGGCCTTTTTTGGAGATGCTTGCGCAGCTGCTGAGCACGTAGCGCACGTCAAGGAAACGCATGCATACATACATATTTATTTTCTTGTAGTTTGTTTTTTCTTCGTTTGCTGTTTGGCCACTTTCGCCTGTTTATAATCATAGCAACAACAATTTGTTGCATTCTTGCTGTGTATTGGGGTGGGTGGGTAGTGTTGTAAAGTGTTTCAACAGCAGCTGACGACTGCTTTGGCGTTGCCATATTTCATTACATTTCCATACAGAATCCCCGGCTGCCACATTTTTACCAAAATTTGAATATTTGCTGCATTAGGGATATATTTTATATAAAAATTACCGTTTTTCGTAATTTAATCATAAATTAAATAAACAGTCAGAAACCTTTTTACAGAGTAGCTTTGTTTAAAAATTATTAATACTATATATGTACACATATTTGTTTTTATGTCTAAAATCTGAGACAACATAATTTTATGAAGTGGCAACAATATGTATTCACGGTACAACATAAATATATGTATGTGTGTGTGCGTGTGTTACTTTTCTATGTTACGTCTTGTTTGTCACGTATTACACTTCACTTTATTACAGTGACGTCGCAGTTGCTGCGCACGCCGCTTGTAATTTCTAGTGTTTGTAATTTTGGGGATGCTGCATTAGGGGAATCTATAAATATATACATACATATGTATTGTATGTATATGCATGTGTCGCGCTTGTTTTGAATTGCGCGTTTAATATACATGTATATATTCATACATACACATAATGTAGCAACAACTTGACGCTTATCAATTTTGCTCGCACACGTTGCGGTTTAATCAGCAGTTGTTGTTGCCATTTCTTAATGCTGCCACGATTCTATATGTAAACTAAACGCAAACAATAACAAAACTGCAAGAGAATTGCTTTTTGTTTTTGTTGCTGTTGTTGTTTTCTTTTTGCATCTTTTGATTCTCTTGTTCTGTGCGCTCTCAGCGGTAGTGTGGCAACGCCGCTATCGCCTCTAACAAATGTTATGCAAATTGTTGCTCTCACTCGCTCGCACTGTATCACAATATATCTGCCTGCCGTAAATATGTATGCATGTGTGTGTGTTATTTTTCACAACCGGAATTTTTTTCGCTGTTGCTTTTGCTGCGCGCATTCTCACGTACACAAACGCATAGAGCGAGTTTGGGTTGTGCGCTCAGCTGCTGCTGCTGCCGCTGCGACCGCTGTAGTCGGCGCTGGTTCACACTGTTACTGTTGTGTTATGTTATCACTGCATTTGCTTTGTGCTACATATTCTCAGTTTCGTACATTTTGCGCTGCACTCGCACACACACACAGTGAGAGGGAGAGACGCACAAACACAGATACACACTCACACACAGACACGAATGTGTACGAAAAAGTGACGGCTGAGAAGCGTCAGCATCGGCGTCGGCGTCGACAGCAACATCGACGCAGCGGTTATATTTTATTTATATTTTTTTGTCAGTTTGCCTTTGTGTTTCTTGCGTGCAGACGCGTTTTCGTTATTCAGCTCTCTAACCATTTATTCTGTGTATTCAATTCGCATTTTGCATAAAAGAAAGAGAATTATAAATGAAGAAATACAATTTTAGTAATTTGATGAAATAAACAATTAATTCATACAAGTGTGAAATTAGTGTTTGGAGGTAAATTCAATTTCATGGCTTAATATGGACTTAAAACGCTGTGTGACAAAAGTTGAGTTGTGTGAGATTAAATAGAAAATTGCCAAGATCAAAATACGAGTTGTATGTGTGTGTATATACGTGTAATTGTATGTTTGTTGTGTGCGCGTGGCGTGGGCAGCTGCAACAACAACAAAAACAAACTAGTCGGCGGCGTCCGGCATTAAATGAAAAATATGTAAAAAGTAAACCTGTTTACGCAGAAGGTGCATTTTCACCAAAACTAACACGCATACATGTACATATATACATACATGCATACGCCAACAACTAGAAAGAAGAGTAGAAGGTGGTCAAAAGTATCTCTCCTTCGCTCTTTCTTTCCATCTCACTTACTCTGCCGCAGGCTCCAACACTCCTTCTCATCCCAAACGACAATTGAACTAATTTTTAAACGTTTACCTTTGAAGCGTTAACCAACACAGCGCAAAGACGCCGCTTACATGTACAGTGGCTCAAAGCTAAATGTGACCCATTACATTTTCAACTGTTTTGTGGTTATTTTTTTATTCAGTTAAAGAGAGAAGAAATAAATAATAGTCATTTTAATTCTATGTAAGAGTTGTGGGGCATAAAAGATGTTGGCCACTGTATATACATATTTTATTTAGTATATGTATTTTTTTTATAGTTGCAAATAATGGGAAAAATAGCACAAAAATATTGTGAAAACAATTACTTGACTAGCTGTATGTATATGTGTGCATGTAATACACGCGCCGGTGAATACGCACACACATACACACACAGACAATAAATACATATACAGACGCAATACGCACTTTCAACTTGAACGCCAACGTTCGACGAAATCAGTGTCCCCAAAAAGATACATACATACATATGTACATATAAAATACAAAAAAAAGCACACGAACGCGTAATACATGCACAATCACAGCAACAGAAATAACAACAACAATAGCAGCAGTGACAACGACAACGCACCTGGGAGCAAAAGCAGCGAGCGAGCAGCGCTGCTTGAAAGTCACGTCACTCGCTGGGGTGATTTTTGTGTTGTTTTTGTTGTTGTTGCTGTTGTCTTAACGAGAGTGCAACGAGCGCGCGCGCCAATGCAATGTATGTACATACACACATACTGACAGACAGACATTAGTATTGGTGTGCTTATATCTTTTTGCCCTGCGCTTTGTTTATTGTTGTCATTCGTAATGCGTCCCCAAAGATCAGCGCTGTGTGTGTATCTGAGTGTGTGTGTGTCTGCCATTGCAAATTTATGCATGTGTGTGTGTGTGTGTATGTATATGTATACAGGCAGTCAGCTGCTTTTCTTTTCTTGCTTAAACTTGTCACAGCCACATTTAGCACTTAATTAACATTTTTTCTTATTATGTATACATACATATATGTACATATAAAAGTAATGTACAACTTGCTAACTTTTGATAAGAGCAAAATGCTAAATTTATTGCTTTTTTTCGTGACAAAATGGCAATGAGAATGAGAAATACAGAAAGAAAGACGGAAAAACAAAGTATGGCAATACTGAAAACGCCGCAGTGCCAACTGGTTCTTTTTGTATTGTTGCCAGCTGTTGTATTTTCTTGTTTTTTTTTTTATATATATGTACATATAAAAACCGAAAGGGCAATGTTTTTTTATATACACAGGCTATATGCTATAATAAATGTTTATATTTAAATTTACTATACATATACTGAATCAATTTATACATACTTCAAAGCAAAGCAACAGCGAGTACAGCGTTGCCATCGCAGTGTGGTTACAGCTATACATTTACCAACACTGATTATGAACATATGATTTTTGCTGTTGTTAATTTGAATTTATTTTTGTTATCATTCGCAGCAAGGAAACAATACAAATGCAGCCCTATATCTTGAGCCAAAGACGATGGATGATGCTCGAGCTCAGTACAAAAACAATAAGAGCTCTGTACAAATAGCAATAAATCAACATAAACAAATGCCAGTGAACAGCAACATCAAAAACAACACAATTTAAAAGCACAAACATTTACAATTAATATAAGCAAAACACAAGAGCAACAACAACAAAATAACAGTGACGAATCGTTAAGAGAATTCAAATTCAAGAACAATAGATATTATAAATTCAGCAATATGTTCAATTTTCATAAACCACGCGTCTACCGCTCGACCGATGGCTGTTGCATTTGCCGTGCCAAATCGAGCAGTTCCCGTTTTACAGCCTCGCGAAAATATGAAAAGGAATCGATGCAATGTTTCAATCTAAACGAGCCACGAAATGGTGAAATTTGCAATGCGTGCGTTTTGTTGGTGAAACGTTACAAGCGTTTGCCTGTAGGCAGCAAGCGACATTGGGGACATGTAAGTAGAAAGAACGAAAAAGAGAGTGAAAGAGAGAGAGATGCTGTATAACTATCGATAGTAGGCACATTCGATTTTCACCATTGATTGATTGATTGATGTTTAACTTAGTTATCTTCGATACCTTCGATCGATAGAGTCAACGATAGTTTTGCAGCTCTTTTAGAGTACAGATTTTGTATAATATATATTTTTTATTTTATATATTTTAATACTTTCTCTATTTTTACAGGTGGTTGATGCACGCGCTGGTCCCGGCACCAAATCTTTAGCCAAGCAGAAGAAGCGTGAAAATGAAAGTGAAGGCGGCGGAGGTGGAGGAGGGGGCAGCTCCTTAAGTGAAAAGTTTGCCAAGATTTTGAAGAAGAATCGCAAAGTGAAAACAAGCAGTGTGCTGACGCCATCTGTCGACCAGCAGCAGCAACTGTTGGTGTTTAAAGCGCCATCTATGCGCGCGCAGGAGCAACCAAGTGATTCTAATGAGAGCAACGATGAGGAGCAGCAACAACAACAGCAACAACAATTGGTGGCAACAAGTGTTGTTGCTGCAGCTGCTGCAACGCCATATCAGACACGCAAACGCACCGCAGCGGCAGCATTGGCAACAACGACAACAACGTCAACAACAGCGATAACAGGCATCGATAAAATGCGTTCGATGGGCAGCAAGCGACGTCGCATTTTACAACCGATTAAAAATCGTCGTGCTATCGATAATGTGCCGTTCTTTGAGCCAAACGATTTGCTGCGACTCGATGTTTGCTGTGGCATCGTCTATCAAAGTCTGAGCTTGGGCAGCGCATGCTTTATTATCGATACCGATTTGTATAAGCCCTGTGAGAAGCATCGACGACGTGGCCGACAACAACAACAACAGCAACAACAACAACAACAGCAGTTGCAACAACAACAGACAGTTGTTAATCCCGTTACAAGTCAGAGCATCAGCACGCCGGCTTTAAAGAAGCATCATTTGTATTTTAAGCGACAATCGGAGTCATTTCCACAGGGTGACATACATAGGATAAGTCCAATTCCAATTTCCATACCAATTCCATTGCAAAAGACTGATCCGATAACAACGACAACAACAACAACAAATGTACAACAGCAACATTCCACTGCAACAACAAATGGTGGCAGCTTAGCGCTTATACTCAAATCAGCAGCTGCAACAACAACAACATCATTATCATCATCATCATCATCATCATCATCATCAGCTGGTTTGAATGCCAGCCTGCTTACAGCAACAGCAACAACAACAACTGCAGTTGGCGCCGCCTCCCCTTCTTCCCTCTCGTCCTCTTCCAATTGCTCCACATCGTCATCGGTGGCCACCAAATTCAATGACAACTCCTCGGACTCGGGATTCGATGAACATGTCCTCGAGCGCAAATCCGTTAGTCCGCCAACGGTAAGTTTTTAATTATATATATATCGATAGTATTTCGATATAAAAACCATTTTTAGCCATATATTTTTGAAATTGATATTAACGATGCTATAAAATAGCAATATATCGATATATGATCGATACCAGTGCGGCCAAAATGTAGAGCTTGTAGGCAGACAAAAAGCTGTTTGTCATGGCGTGGTGAATTTCACTGCTGAGCTAAGCTTTAAAGCGCTTCTCAACACTAATTGTTACTTTTGTAATTTTTTTCATAGTGGGAAATAGCTATAAATACAATTTATTTAATTAAAAATGTTTATTAATGTTTATTTGTATTTTGCAGCAAGACGAGTTGCAGCTGGACAATAAAAAGCTGCGCGGTGGCATGCAACGTTTGATATTGGCCAGTGGGTTGCCAATAAGTGGACAGTCGCAGAATTTGGTGTTGACCGGCAACGAATTCACTGCACGCTTTGTGCAGCGACAGCAGCAACAGACGTCGACGTCGCAGTCGCTGAAAATAACAGCAACAACAGGAGCGGGTGGAGTAAATGTAGCAGCAGCAGCGGCTGGAGCAACAACAACAGGATCTCAAATTAGTGGCAACTGCAATAAAATGCAAATGCGTGCAATATTCAACAATGCGAATACAATTCAACATGAGAATGGAGTGACAACAATATTGCCAGCATCCTCCATAGCAGCCAGCAATCAAACGGCCGCCATGAATGCCATAGCACCCAGCACGGTGACCATAACACCGGCAAAAATTAACAGCAGCAGCAGCAACAACAACAATCCGATTGCCAATAATCCCAAGTTTATATTGTTAAAGCCAACAGTTGGAAAAACGCCAGCAGAAGTTAAAATAGCATAGAGTGTGTTTGAGCGAGAGAGAGAGGGAGAGAGATAGAGAGTAACACATTATGTTAATTAACATAGCATGATGTTAGCCATGTTAACTGGCTGTTATTTACATGCATAACTGTATTTACCTCGAAGCAAAACAGACAGCTCAAAAAAGAGAAAGAAAGACGCAAGAAATTTGTTACATTTTATTGTGTCTCGAACACGTTGTACATACATATATTAAAAACATAAGCTTACAAAAACAGCTCAATTCATAAAACACACACACACAAATGTTTTTCACATAACAGCTTAGTTTTAAATTTTTTTTTTTTTTGTTTCGTCATTTATGTACAATTATATTATAAGAATACTCAGCTCAAAACGTATCACTTAAATATTTAAAAAAACAACAACAGTAATAAATATACCTTAATTTTGTTTATGTACATATGTTTACACACACACACATACATACACATGCATATTTGCATTAAATTTTAAAACATTATTTACACTATAGATTTGCATTTGCAGCAAACGGCTGAGAGAAAGCTGACTGCTATGTTAACAGTTTTATATGTAGTTGTAATTGTAGATGTAGTTCTAGTTGTAGCTGTAATTGAAATAAGCTCTCTCTGTTAACTGCAGAACGAAAAGCAATAACAAAAACAAAACAAAAACAAATGCCACATACACATGCAACAAAATGTAGCCTTAGGAATGCGCCTAAAAATAAAATAAACAATCCATTTTTGTGTGTTAAACGTAATACTATGACAAAAAAGCAATGTTTTTTTTAAATTAATTTAATATACAAATAAAAATCAAAGAAAATTCAAAAATAAATACACAAGTCTTTTAATAATGTAAATGCGGCAATGGAGCTTTTCTTGTGAAGCTTTCAAATTGGAGAGCTTTTGTTGGGTTGCTTTCTTAAGTTAATTTTAAATTAATGAAAATATTTAATATACAAATAAGAACCTTTGAAATTTAAAACAAAGCTTTTTGTCAGGCTGAAACAAAGGCGAAGATTTTAAATTGCAGAGCTTTGGTTGGGCAGCTTTTTTTAATTTGAAAAGTAAATTAAATAATTGTCGAATTTCTTATTTTGAAAACATTTAGTCAATAAATCTGCTGCAATAAATTTTTTTGTCAAGCTGACAAGGAAAGCTTTTCAAATTATGAATTTGAAATAAATAAATAAAAAAGTGAGAGCTGCCGAAACCCGGGATCGAACCGGGGGCCTTTAGATCTTCAGTCTAACGCTCTCCCAGCTGAGCTATTTCGGCGCTGGGATCAGCGCCGTCTAAATACAAGCTGGAAACGTGAGTCAGCAAATAAATTAAAATTTTAGTAGTTCAATGACGTCAGTTGAATTATGAGATACATTTGATAATTGAACCCTTCTTAAATTTTTTTTTTGTATATAATTTTACGTTATATTTTTTTGTGGGTTTCAGTTTAGTCATGCCACGTGCTAATTGAACCCGAAAAGCCCCTATAAGTATCGTATTCGAATCCGTAAGGTGTTAAAACTTTTGAACTTATAAAAAAAAAGAATCGACCACAAACAAGTTCAAGAAACTGAAAACTGAACCAGACTTCCTATCATTTCGATTCCACAATGGAATCGTTAAAATCTCTGTTATTTTTAGTAGTATTCTCCCAGGTTCGATACAATAAATACATCGAATTCACTTTGAAACTCATTTATAAATACATATATATTCATGATTCGTGAATCATGCATAATTGCAGGTGTTTCAAATGCGAGTTGCAATTAGCCTGGTTAACTTTTGGAGCGACTCAAACGGCACTGCACAAAGCGAAAAGGTCAGATGTTGTAAAACTCTAAGTATTTTCACGATATAGTCAACCGATACTAAGTCTAATTCAAAGAAATTTTTTTAGAAAAACTCTTTGATTATATACCTTATGACATAGAGATTCTTCTCATAAAAGTATAGGATATAGTTATACTAACCTAACGGTTTAGAAATTTGCCTTATATATATAACTGATTTTTTCCATACGTTCCCCTTGTCACTATCTCCCAAATTTTAAACTGCCATAACTTTATCAAATCTTAACCGATTTCCATGCGGAATATCAATTTTTTCATTAGTTGACCTATGTTTTTATTCTGCATCAAAATTGAAAATTTAAATTTTTCTTCCATCACCGTCCATTTTTTTCCATACGTTCCCCTTGTTACTATCTTAACCGATTTCCATGCGGAATATCATTTTTTTCATTATTATAGGCCCAGTTAAACTAGGAGCTGAGTTCAGACAGTTAGGATCTGAGTTCCGATCTCGAAATATTTAACAGATTGTCTGATAATGTTGTAATACCCTCAGCAGAGTATACAACACAAGGTTCTAGCTGTGAAACAAGTCAAGAAACGCCTTGGGAATCGCTCAAGCAAAACTTTAGACAAGAACAACCACCCACGGTGTGATCGTAACCCCCTCGTAGCTTCCCAACCCCTCCCCACCACCCCTCATAGGCACCACCACGCCCATTCGCTGACGTCACATAAAACTGGCTTAAATTCTCTACAAGAAAATTATCAAAAGACAATGCCAACACCTGCGGAACTTACAAATGGAATGAAAAAAAAAAAATCCCTATGTTTGAAACCAGTTTCTTCTGTCTTCAGTCTTGAGTCTGCAGTCTACTGTCTTCAGTCTTTTGCCTTCAGTCTTGTGAGTCAGTCAGTTTTAAGGCAGGGATACGCGGTATCAATGCCTGGCAATTTAAAGCACGCACAATCTTCCCCAACTCCCCCGATTTTAGCAACTAAAAAAATACCCACATTAAAAAAAAATAAGAACTGCAAGACAGCAAGAAACGAACAAAATGCAAACTTAAACTGGATTTTATAAAATAACTAACTCGACGGGTATTACGACCCGTTAAAACGTAACGTAACATCTAAGAAGACTCTCTTCCAGCCCCCATGAACGAGTTTTCCAATTAAGCACTTTGAAATGCAAATTTCTTGGGGAAACTTTTAATATTACATCGGAAAATTACAGAGAAAGTGCGGGAGCAAACTTCCACTGTACAAACCTTCCAGAAACTTTGGAAAAAGTAAAATATTAAAAAAAAACCTATGCCGAAACCCGGGATTGAACCGGGGACATTTAGATCTTCAGTCTAACGCTCTCCCAACTGAGCTATTTCGGCAGTTATATTTGGAGAAATTCTATGATGGTTTTACTATATTAATCCGAGATAAGAACAAAGAACTTTCAGCTATTTTTAGATAGTAATCAGGGACCGCCACAATTGTAATTTGTTTGTTGTTGATTATTATCTCTTGGTCTATAATATATATAATATTTGTTAGATACAAATTAAAAATAATACACAAATTATAGCAAATAGGGTATACAAAGTGCGAATATTTGATCAATTTTTTAACTAAGATGCTTGTTATTTTTAACGACTACGCCAGAAGTCGAGCAGTGAAAAAAATCAGGGAGTAGTTATATGCATGTTGTAGGATGGACAACTCAAGTGGAGATCATAATAATCACAGTGATGATAATGATGATAATAATGAGATACATTCGCAAGAGATGTTGCTGTTTTTGTTGATCAAGCTAATCATTTTTGGGGGAACTACGAGCAGGTGACGACAATGTTGCGTGGTTTTTTACACAATCTCAAATCTGAACTGGTTTGTTTCTTTATTCTCTCTCTTCCACCTTTTCAAGCATCCGTCGCTCTATATAAATATTTTTTTTGGGCTATGAATCGAATATTTAAATTAGCAAATTTGTTTACAAATGTTATGAAGATGATAAACAGCAACAAGAAGAGAGTTGTGAGTGTAAGGGAAGAAATCGTATTATTATATCCTAATGAGGTACAGAATTAATAACATACAACTTAAGGAATATATGCATGTAGAAACAAGTGATTTTATTACCCTGATCTTTGATAAAAATCAGATTTTGTATTATTTTGATATATATTTTTTTTGGGTGTCGTGTTTTGCGTTTTTTTGTCCAGGTTATAATACACTTTCCAATCGGGCTTACACGGAAAGCGTACAAATGGGGTTCATATGGATCGAGCATCTATATCACACATTTACATAGCTGCCAAAAGTACAATCCTTGACCAACTTCCAACTGTCATAACTTGATCAAAACTGATCCGATTTTCAAGCGGAATGTCATTTTGATCATGATTTGACCTCTTAATTCATTCTGCATTCAAATTTTGTTCATTTAGAAAATTTCATTATTTTCGACCAAGATTCGATTTCGATGCTAAGGGTCCCCCCTTTGATATTTTGAAAGTTGAAAATTTTAATTCTTAAGTTTTTACGTTTAATCAACTCCTTATATCGTAAATAGTATAAAACAACACTTTAAATTTGATTCTGACACCTTTCAAATTTCTGTAAAAAATCATGTGAAATTGAACAAAAATTTTGACTTGTAAAGTTGTTAGATCCAAAGTCTGACCACATTCAAAGACCCATAACTTTGTCAAAACTGAACCGATTTTCAAGTGGAATGTCATTTTAATCATGATTTGGCCTCTTAATACATTCTGCATTCAAATATTTTTAAATTCTTTAAAAATTTTTTGCCCTGTTTTGTCTATTTTTTCGATGTCATATTTATTATAAAACGATTTAATTATTATTATTATTTTCCGCTTTTATTTAAAGTGTATTTATAATTCGTTGGGGAAAATTTATTTGTTGAAATGTTCCGTCTGATTTTATTTATGTTTTCTTATTATTGATCCTTACACAATTTAGGATCACTTGCAGCTGCATTAGGGATGGCTCGGAACTGGTTCGGAACGGGGCGTGGCGGGGCGAGGCGTTGATCGTGTTTTGGGTTTGGTTTCAATTTCGCCACCTTCTCTTTTTATTTTTTACGACCACCTGTGCATTTGTCATCGCCGCGACGGCAATTGATTTTTGGAGGCACGGCGAATCCTTTGTGTTTGAGCGAACATTAAAATAATCAAAGAAAACCAGACAGAAAATTTTATTTTTGGTATTTAACGAATTTGCTGCAAATCATTTCATTAATGTGGCGATGAAGCGAGAGAGAGAGCGAGAGAACAAACCGATAAACAGATCCCAACAACAAGAGATACAACAATAAGAGAGCGCGCTCGCGTTACTCTCTTTGCGCTCTTCGCTGCGTTTGCTTGACTTCGCTGCCGCTTTCGACGCGCGTCGCTTTCGGTTTCGGCTTGCAAATATTGTATTGTTAGCGGCAGCGACAGCGTTGACTTCTACGTCGACGTCGACGTCAACGTTGACTTTGACGGTTGGGCTTGGGCGAATTTCCTTTTTAAAAAGCGTTTGCCAAACGAAGCCGCGTTTTAGTTCTGTTTGCAAAACGCAGCCAATTGGTTGTGTCCAAGCAAGAAGAAGAAGGAGAAGCTAAAGCAGAAGAAGCACAAGTTAAAGTGGAAGAAAGACAGAAGAACGTACATAATTTCCGTTCTTGAGCTTCTTGTTGCTTGTGACGAGTACTTATTTTTTTTTACATTGTGTCTGGTTTATTTGTTTGCCGTTATCTAATTTGAAAAACATTGAAAAATAGTGCAACATTTTCATAAACATTGTTTTTATTATTTGTTTATTGTTTTAAATTTGTTCAATTGTGCGCGCGCGTGTTCGTTTCGTGTTTAATTCATATCAATTATCAAATTGATTGAACAACATATTTTTTTTCAAGAATATCGTCTTCGGAAAAGCGGCTTTGTTTTTTGAATTTGCTGAATTGAGTTTGTGTGTCAGTGTCAGAGACACGCACAACTACAAAAGATTCCTGTGATCATCCGAGCCACGCAAAGTGTAAGTGTATAAGTTATATTCAAGATCAAAATCGATTCTGTAACATTTTACTATTTATTTAAAATCATGAAATATTCATGCGTGCTGTGAAATTCTACTAAAATTCCGATCCTGTCTGTTCCATTGCCATTCGTTTCTAGTCCAAGTAAAATGTTCAACTGTAGATTAAAACTATGTCAGTTTATGATATGACAGAATCGTGAGAGAGATTACGATTTAAATCCAGCCTGTTTCGTTTCCAATCGTTCCTAAGCTAAGTGCAAAAACTAAATCAAGAACTCTTTATGCAAAAAAAAAACTTCATAAGTGATTCTTTTTGAATTCGGCCAATTTGAGAAAAGGATTCCAAAAATTTAATTCTCAACTGAAAGATACAAAATACTGCTTTTGTTCTTAAAAAGTATAATTTTTATTTTTTTTTTTTGAAATATTCCGCAAGTGAAGTCTCCTTGAATTTGCAAGACAGTGTAAAAAACTAGGCTAGGCAAAGCAAAGCAAATAAACATAAAGTTTAGTAACATAGCAACTAACCGTTTAAGCTAACTGAAGTTCAGAGATCAGCACTGAGATCTTTCCCATAATAGTTTGAGCTACTGATCATTCGATTGGAAAATAAACCTGATGAGATTCCTGTACTTTTAGTATCGATCGATACGTTTCGATTCGCTGATCGAGCAGTTGAAAAGCGGCACTCATGTGAACCGTAGGTTACTTAACTTAATTTGTTGTATTTGCTGTTCAATATTTGCCCCGATGTTGTCTGAAGTCAACAAACTTGTTCACAAATTACTAATGACAATCAATGGAAGATGCCATAAAGCCCGCAATGTCTAGCAAGAAATATCTGAGACTGGAAAAGCACTATGAACCTTTTTCGGACACGCCCCCCAAACAAATAGTTGACAAGATTCGTGTTATATTATGACATGGACCTTATCAGCCGGAAGTCTAGACTAAAAGCCAACCAAAAAAGCTAACGGGACCAAGAAATACCCTAAATGATTGTTAGAAAATTATTGGAATAGTTTTAGAAAATACAGTTTTTAATTTTATAGAATTTATTTTTGAAAACATAAAATTTTTTTTGAATTTGCGTTTCATATAAGAATATATTCTTTTACCCAAAAATAATAATTCATAAAATCGATTCCATATAGTTGAAACTTCCACTGTAGTAATTTCAGATATGTTAGAAATGAAATTCTAAAAAGAATCATGAATCTTCTGCGAATCACACAGAAGTTAATCGAATTGACAGACAATTTATGAAAAAGGTGTTATTTGATTACAAACGAATATCTCATTTATTTCGTCATTTAAACGGGGATTATTTTTATCGAAATACGGGTAAAAGTGATAAATTTAAATCGCAAATGTTGTTTTAATTCTTCCCACACCTGGAGATTGTGTCACGAATATTATTGAAATTGTAATTCGTAAGAAATTGCATTCGAATTGATTTGTAAGTGTGACGGCATTCGATTAACATTTGATTCATAATTTATATGATATTGTTAATTTGTATAATAGATAGATGTAAGACACTTGCAAATGATCTGTGAAATTATGCAATGTGAAATAGCTGAAGTGTTTTTATATTTCGATTGATCGGTGCAATAAAACTATCGATCAGTTGAAGATAATTTTTTAATATAATGTAAGACACAAAATATTAATTATCGAGGAAAATTTAAAACATCTACTTTATTATGTTTATTTGAAAGTATTAGCATATATGATTGGAATAGCAAGAAATAGTTATCGATAAACTTATCGTTAAAATTTGATTTTAATAAATTCTTAATGTATTAGATTGATGCAAAGTTCCATTAGATCGATAAGTACGGATATTGTAAAATAGTTTGCAAATTATCGATGCTGTCGTTATCGATTAGCAACATTGTATCGTCGAACAAATTGAAAAAATACTCGTTGTATGAATATAAAATGAATAATGAGCAAAGTTGTTGCAGGGGAATGTGAAATTGACAAAACGCTTTAATTAGAATTTTTGATCAACTCTTAATAAGAAACAAGTGTGATATCGATAAATGGAAATGCTAAATGTCAAGTGGTGACTGATGAATGTAAAATGTTGAATGAAAAAAATAGTAGATAAGAATGTGGCACGAAAGGAATTGATTAAAAAACAACACAAAAGTCAATAAAACAGAGAATGAATCAAGAAATCAATCAAAGGTTACGTTTTGCATTCTACAATCGAATGAGAATGTATCTACTTATGATTGACAAAGTTGATTGAAAGGGCGACAGAACTAGATGGGAATTTGCTATTCGACATTAGATATTCGATTGTTAATTAAGTTACGAGTGACTGGTCACATTTGTATAGTAATTGAAATACATTTTTACTTTCACAGTAGCGATCTGGAATTGAGATCATTAATGTCATTAATTGATAGCACACTCTCTCACATTTTGTCATGGCACAGGTGTCATAATTATCTCAGACTCATTTCCAAGTATCTGTATACAATTATGTGAAGTTCAGTTCAATTAGACTTACACGTATTTAATCGTACAACTTTTAGTTCTATATTGATCTACGAGTAACTCATTTGGCTATTATCTATACGACAATCGTGGTATTTATCGTTAATTTATTGACCCGGTCACCAAAGGCCCGTCAACAATCTCACAGTCTCTAATTTAGATACAGATACAGCTGTTCACTTTAAACTCTAAGCAATTACATAATAATTAAATATAATTAATATCTTTGTTTTTTTACTTTTGCTTTTTACTAATTTGTTTTGATGTTCGCTATTCTTATACACTTACTATACAATGGGTTAACAGCTTTGCAATCAGTTCTATAATTGGCAGTCAAGGCTGTCCTAAAGATACTTAGAGTTAAGTATCTTTTAGAGATAGTTTACAGGTGCTTAGATACATAATATTACAGATCAAAGATTCTTTTCTAACTCTCAGATACTTAAGCTAATAGTCAAGATTTTCTCAAAGATAGTCACATACTTAATCTGATAGTTAAGGTAGTCTCCAACGGATTCTTTAATTTAAAAGTATATATAGGTATATCTAGTGTTTTTCTAGTGACTCCTTTACATAGAAACTTTATTGATCTATATAACAAAATTTTTAGCTACTTTATTTCACAGTTTATTTGTTCAAGTTCAATCACTGGGATATTTTATTTGACACATAAGACTTCAACTGACATTTAATGGTGTCATGAATATATTACAAATAAATCTCAGAGTTACTTTTACTGTCAGTTAAGAAGATGCAAACTTCAGTATCTCTTAGATAATTTATTGGAGTTATCAGTGTATTTAAGTTTCGGCAATTTAAAGCTACTGAGATACTCAGCTGCACATTCTTGTTTTATTTTTGTCGTCCGCCTTGATTTGCATTTGTGGAACATGAGCAGACGACGTAATTACCCGTAATTCGGGTTATACACAATTATAAATATATATATATATATATAGAAATAAATATATATCTATAGATATTTAGAATCGACTCATCGGGTGATTAAGTAATCAACTCATCGATCCAGCTGCAAAACAAACTAGATACGGTTTTAAGATGATGACTGGCAAAATTTCAGTTTCTTTTTAGATCTTTTTTTTCCCCGCTTCTGGTTTTTCAAAGTCAGAATCTCAGAATCTCACATCTTAACTATAATTTTATGCAAATGTCAAGCGTTTAAGCAATTACCGCCCTATAGGTAAAATATATCAGTGTATCTCTCGTTTAGATTAGCAACTAAATACTTGGTTGTTACCAGATGTTGCCATCGTTTGCATATTAGGGTTGCCACGTGTGCACGACAAGCAACTAAATGACACATGTGACTCTAACCAACTATAATAATATTAATAATAGAAATATTCATTTTAATAGATACATTTCCATTTCTAGTTTATTTACATAGTTTGTTGTACTTCTAGATTTTTTTCTACTGGAATCCTCATCATCGTTATTTTCATGATCACCTAACTCTCGATGTCGTAATAAAGCGCTTGAACCGATTCTCTAATGATCATTAGGTTACAGTTAATACATTCCTATTCTAATTTAGATATTTTTGAGTGTAGGAAGTGTGAAAATTAATCTTTCATTTGATGTTTTAGATTTGACCTTAAAAAATAGTTTACTTTGAAAAAGATCACTTTAAAAATCATATTTTTCTTCAAATTCGCTATTTAAATTTTTAAGATATATCTGCAAATTAGGTTTTCTAAGGAATTTCTTGAAGTAAGAGCTATGAGTTTTAAAACATTAATCAAAGAATATAGTTTAAATTACACACTCTATTGAGAACCTTATAAGATTATTAAAAGATCACTTGACTTTATTAGAAAATAGAGTTTCATTTTTTAATAAGTTTTACAAAGCATCATTGACTTATGTTAAAGTTAACTCTCCTATGTTAAGCAGACAAGATTATTGAAAGATCAAGTATTAACATTATCAAAGGAGTTTCTTTCAGCATATGCCTTTATCATAGAACAAGATCATAGCCATATCACTTAAGAAGAAAAAACTCTCTTAAAACAATCACTAGACCATTTAAAGATCATTTAACAAATTTAAGTCAAGCTCAAAGTGTGATTTTATTTTTTTGTGCTATGCAAAGCGTTTCCCGTCGGGGATTAACCATAATTTGAATATTGTTTTTGTCAGATCAACAATTTAATTCATTTGTTTATTGATCAGACTGAGACTCAGACTGAGAATGACAAGCAGGTTTAGGTTAAGCACACATATGACACATTTGGTTATTTTCCGGTTTGATTTTGTAAACAACAAATGAGATGCTTAATTGTCACTGACCACGCTCAATATAATGCAGTAGCTTGAGACTGAGATTGATAATAAGATTGAGATTGAGATCAATTCAGATCACTTGATGGCTTTATTTATTATGGCCTGAACTGGTCTTTGATCTGTTACAGGCGTCAACTATAAAACGCCCCCAATTAGCTTTACAATATATGCAAAAAAGTTGGATAAATTGCTCTTTGGTTTTACTTTTTTCAATCTCGGCATTATCCGTGTCTAAACGACTAGATTAATAAGATCAAAATTTTAACTTCTAAGCAAATTTATTAAACTATTTATGGTTTATTTTTAACATCAATAATTAAGTGTTAAGTTCAAGTTTTATAAGTAAAGTAGATTAAATTTTTTACCATATTTTCCTGTTTTTGTGGAGGTAATATTTCAATCATCATAAAGTGGTATAATTATACCAATTATAATAGGTGTAATTCATTATGTTCTTAATAGTACATCTTCAGAGTACTACTGTATCTGGTTTAGTTTTTGCTTTAGTGATTTAGTTAGACAGTTAGCACTAAAAAAAGCTTCTTTAATAGTTTTGCATTTGATTGATTTAGTTTTGTTTGCACACGTGTAAAAAATAAAACCTTGCAAATAGAAAATTCGCTACAATTTACAGTCAATCAATCAGTCAGTCAATCAGCTCTTTATTAGAGACAGAGCCAAATGTTCGGTTGGAAGGTTCTTATGCATTTGTTAATCAATCATTCAGTTAATCAGCTGTTTATTAGAGAAAGAGATGCCCTAACAGATCCATCAATCAGTTAGTCAATCTATCAATCAACATGAAGAATTCGCTACCGAGACAGAGAAAGCTAGAGATGTTTGATATTGACTAAGTCGTACTTGATTTAATCAATCACACATTCAATCAATCTGTCAATCAATCTATCAATCACAATTTCTGAAAAGACAGTAAGATAAAGAGAGTGAGATTATTGACTTTGACTATGTCATACTTAAACCAATCAATCAGTCAGTCAATCCCTCAATCAATCAGTCAGTCAATAAGCTCTTTCTTAGAGACAGATCCAACTGATCAGGTTGACCAAGGCGACAGAAATTTTTGCACGCGATACTTGAGCATAGAGTCTAATTAGACAACAGATATGAAGATTAAGAGGTGGTGCTATATGTAAGGAGGGGAGAGTGGGTGGGGGAGGGGGGTACTTAACTTGTTAAGTGGCTGTTAATTCGCTTGTCTATTAATTAAGCTAAGTGAAGTGTAGTTAAGACACCTGCTTGATGGTTTTGGTCTGTCGCTTTGATTTAATATAAAGATTTATTCAAGGAATCTTCAATCCGCATGCAACTGGGTTGCATTGATAAAGCGCCACCTGGTGTACAACAAAAGTTATACAATTCAAATGCAGTTGCAATTGTTGTTGGTGTTGTTATTTGCATGCAACGGTGTCCCATTGCCAGTTTCAGCGTCAGACAACACGAGCTCCCCCTTGCCCCACCCCTAGACTCACCCCACCACCCAATCTCCTCCCTCTTCCGACAAAGACAATGGACAAAGCAGCCGCCGGTTAACCTTGACTGCGGTTACACTGAGAGAAGAGGAGGGGCAGTTGAATCAATGTTAAACCGCATTTTTAAGCCAAGTTAGTTAATAAATCTAAGAGTCGAGTTGAAAGGGGGGAAGTGTGACGTTATGGGGCATGGTTGAGTGACAATCGTTATACGGTTACGTGGCGAGCACTTTTAAAGACCAATTACAAGTATGTGGATTTTTTACGCTTATTTGAGGAAATGGTTTTTTTGTTTTTTGTCAATAAGCAACATGATTCACTTCAATTAGTTAGTTACAATCTACAGGGGTTAAAAAAGAAAGTTAGTTCTCAACTCATTTCTCTCCTTACTTTATACTTGACGCGATTTTGAGAACTTCAAACTGTCATAACTTTGTCAAATCTTAACCGATTTTCTTGCGGAATGTCAATTTTATCATTATTTGGTCTCTATTTTGATTCTGCATCGAAATTTTACTTAGTTAAAAAATTTCATATTTTCGATCACTGTCCATTTTTATCATAATATTTCCATACCTTACCCTTGGCACTTTTTCTGAAACTTCAAACTTGCATAACTCTGCCACAACTCAACCGATTTCCTTGCGGAATGTCAATTTTATCATTATTTGGTCTCTATTTTGATTCTGCATCAAAATTTTACTTAGTTAAAAAATTTCATATTTTTCGATCACTGTCCATTTTATCATAATATTGCCATACCTTACCCTTGCCACTTTTTCTAAAACTTCAAACTGTCATAACTTTGTCAAATTTTAACCGATTTCCTTGCGGAATGTCAATTTTATAATTATTTTACCTTATTTTTAATTCTGCATTGAAATGGGAAATTTCACTTTTTTTACATCAATGCCATTTATTTCCCATTTTCCCATCACTACCCAATAACTGAGGAATTTATTTATTAAATGTAAATTAAAATTAAACAAAAAAAATAGGAAAAGTGCATTTATAATAGAAATGTAAAAAATCTGCATAAAAAGAACATTAAATATGAGGTTTATGAGGCTTGAATAAAAATAAGCTGGTGACAGCTTCACAGATAATTTGTTGAATGTCAGTGTGTCCAACAGAGTTGCAAATCATTAGACGACATTCTCCACGATTTGCAGCCCACACAAATTTTTGTTGCACTTGCCACATGCAATGCCACAATAACAACAACAAATGAAACAACAACTGCAACTACAACAATAACTAATTAAGTTTGAGGCTGGACTTCAAGTCAGCGGACTCGCATATGTTCGTGACAAGATTGGACCAAGTACAGACCACACATAGATACTCTTATATATGTAGATTGTCTCACACACACACACACACATGGAGCTCCAAAACGCTTGACTGATCACAGTTCCAATCGCATTCAAATTCATGCGAATATAAAAACGTGACTTCTGTGAATACGCCTAAGTAAATACAACATAATCAACATACATACATATTAACTATATAGTCAGAGGTTTGACCTAGCTAGAACTTACAACTACCTAGTCCTATAATTCGACATTCACTACACTTATATGGTTCCTAAGTCAACTTTATAATCATAGGCCACACTAAAATTACCTTCAAAAACAAAACTTTATAGTCTTTTTAGTCACCTCATTTAAACTACGATTTTCTATTTAAAAATTACAAAATCAAAGTAAAAAAATTAACCTAGAATAAAACTCAGGGAAAGCAAAACAAGTATGAAAATATGAAATAAAGCATAAAGTAATTTTATTAGATAAAAAATATATTTATACTGACTAGTAAAATGATGTAGGTTAAGTTGAGACGGCACGACTTGAAGACACCCTGTAACTTCTATCAGTTACTATTTAAATAATGCAGAACATAATGAAGGCATGTTTGATTGCACGTATACCAAAAATCAAAGTTCCAGCTTTCAGAATGCAATTATAATGCACATTTGTATAATTCATAAAGACTTTAACGCTATTCAAATTAAGCGTAGACTGTTGTATAAGTTAATATCAAGACACGCTCATGCTACTTTTAAGTTACAGTTATTAGAGGGTAAATAGAAACAATAAAAAAAATTATTTTATTAATTGCATTGAGAGTGCTAATTAAATGCAAATTATTGATTCGAACACGCGTTCGTAAAGCAATTGCAATTTCCATTTTATTGTTCGACAGGGTCTAGCATTAAAAAGACATTAAGAGCGCGATTTGTGTCTCTCGGTTTGGGAATCGTTTCAAAATTTATAGCCTCAATGCATTTTAAAAGCAGACATTAATTGACACTCGTCACTCGTTACTCATTGACTTGTCGATTTGCTACTCTTTGCTCGTCAGTTGCCTGTTTTTACTCGTTATTATTCACTCGTTACTCATCAATCGTTGCTTGCCTAATACTCGTTACTCTTGACTCGTCAGCTACCTGTTTTTACTCGTAATTTGCCATTCGTTACTCATCAATCGTTGCTTGCCTAATACTCCTTACTCGTCAGTTGCTTGTTTTTACTAGTAATTTGCCATTCGTTACTCATCAATCGTTGCTTGCCTAATACTCGTTACTCTTTACTCATCAGTTGCCTGTTTTTACCCGTTGCTCGCCGCTCTTAGCTTGGCAATCGTCACTCGTCCAACATTACTCGCCTCTCATTACTTAACAGTCGTCCTTTGTAAGAAGTTCTTACTCGCCGCTCGTTACTTGTCATTTTTTACTCGTCAATCGCCACAAGTGCAGAGAGTGAACGAAATAACTTAAACAAAGTCACGTCACGCATTGCACACTTCGTAACTGTCAGTGTCTTGTTGTTTATAGTCCGGTTTTTTTGGTTGTTTGGCTAAGATTCGTACCGAGTACCGTTTCGTCCGCCTTGACATTGAACTAGAAATCAAGAAATACGTATTGAAAACAAGCTGAACACTTTTTGATTGTGATGTCTGTTTACCGGCTTTTTTCTCTCTTTCATTTTGAGGAGTCTTTAAAATTATCAATTAATAGTTAACAACATTTATCTACACTTCAGAATAATTCCTTCCATCTTTAAGTACTTAAATATTTTCAACATTTTATAATTGTAAAGCACCGTATTTTATTATTTTATTTCAAATTCCTTTCCTTTTTTCTCTTTTTCTGTCGACTAATTTTTACTGACGTCAAAAAAATAAACGAATTGATTTGGAATATTTGATTTGAAGACGCGTGAAGAGCTTTGTGTATTAATGAGCCAAGTTGCGTTGAATTAAGTTGGTTCAAGATCTGAAACCGATTACCGGTTTCCAGTTATGAATTGAGACAAGGCTTTCAACTGGTTGAAATTACAATGTCCAAATCATACGACTAAAATTACTGGCTATAGTAAAAAATTAAATACCATTAGATCTTGGCCAAATGACACATAAAACGTGTCAGCACGAGCCAAGATTTTAATGGCTATAACAAAATAGATAAAAAGACTTTACAATTTAACGAAATTGTGTCGTAATATTGCGATTTCGGAAGCTGTGGGGATTACGGCATAGATAACGCCCTAAGACTGGTTATGGAATCGATATCCGCATTCTTGTGGTCATTGTTCAGGTGTCTGCATTCGATAGATACAAAAAGAACAGAGTTAAATACCAAATAAGCATGTATAGATACATTTGTATCTTTCAGACCTTGACGGTTCATTGTTCTGAACTATTCGTTCCTGTCTTGGCCAATAGCCGACAGACAACCTTGGCCGCTGTCAATCAGCCAAGCAACAGTATGTAAAAGATACGGATACGTAAGTAACTAAGTATCTTTGTGTCTATGTATCTACGCGCAGCCATTGCGCGTTAGCCAAAAACACAGCTATTAAATTAACTTGAAATTTGATTGATTAAAGACAACAACAACAATGTGAAATTCTCCAAAGCCGCCTCCAGTCGAGATACAAAGACTATCTGGGAAACGATTGTTTTGTTGTTCTTCTCTGTGTAGTTGGCTTAATGGCACTTTGCCAAAATTGATTTAGCCAGCTGCCAGCGGACCATTAGATTTTTTACGGGGCGTATTTCTTACCTTGTACCCATTCAAATTGAATTTATGCTGGGTATAAGCGTTGGACGATAGTATCTTTTAGATTTCACAAAACAAAATCACATCCATGTGACATTTCAACGTATCTTTTATTCATAAAATTGTTTTCATAAACTCAGAAATTAATTTAGTTAGCTAAGATTAAGCGAGTATCTTCCAGTCAAGCAGATACTGCTAAAAAGATTCAACTCATTTGACATTTCGAATATGTATCTTATAGTCGAGTAGAAAGTTGTTTAACTATAAAATATTTCTTGCCTAAAAAATATAAATTTTATTTATTTTAAAATTTATGAGTATCTTCTAGTCGAGTATTTCCTCAGGAAAATAAACGTTTGTGCATACTCAGCTTGTTAGAAAAAAATTCACATTATTTTTATTTATAATATTGTACTTACAAATAAATATCAAAAAAAAAAAAAAAAAAACAACAAATCAATCGAATTTATTTGTTTCACGTCAATAAAAATTATTTAAATAAAAAATACGATTTATAAAGATAAAATAGGTTATATTCCATCAAGAGCTATTATTATGAAAATCTTCGACCTTTTTTTTTTAGCTGTTCTAGTGCATTTAAAGCAGCTTTAATTTCTCATTCGATCAAAATCCAAGCTTCGTATGAGTATCTTTTAGTTTAAAATTACTCATTTCGAGGATTATAAAAATTTGACTGCAGATACTTTTATGAAAGATCATTTTTTTTGACATTGAAATTAAATTCCTTTTGCTGTTTAATCAATTCTTGATGTTGGTAACAAACTTAAGTAACAAACTTTAAGTCAAGCAGACTCACTCAAATCATAATCAAATGCTTATTGTTTTTTACTTTATTAGTGGTTTCTTCCGTTTTTTCGACTGGTCTCTGTTAATAATTTGAACTTGTCAATATTTGCGTGGCTTTCTAGAATTTTAGAGACTTCCGTTTAGCGAACGAATTCAGTCATAAATCAAAATAAATACGTTAGTTTACGACTCCGCCCGATAATTGCCTTGAGGTGACGAATATACACACGTATTAAGAGTGCAACAAACGCCTTTCACATAAGTCTTAAAAGTAATCATAAGCAAATTGAGAATGCAGCTTAATTTGAAGTATTTCAACTTACAAATGCTCTATAAATTTAATATGGAAGCTTTGAAAGCTTAAGATCAATTTTTTCACAGTTTTAAACCTTTATTAAAAGCTCAAAGCTTTCTCTAAAGCCCAAAATGAACTTAAAAGCTGTGTGATGCATTTTGTTACCACTTTCCCTTCTCTTAGCTTATAGAACTACTTTATTGTTAGAGTATTTCACATATAATTATTAGCACACATCACGTATACGCAATGAGAAACGCCTTCACTTTCATTTAATTTAAGAATTATGGCGAATTCAAGTCACGATCTAAATCTTTTTGGATCAATTAAATTTGATTGCCTTGTGTGTCGACAGTTGAAAAGGTGACAATGCTCATTAATAAGACATTACGCGATTGTTTGTCATTATGTCGAGATGTTTGATTATCATTTATCAGGCATGTTTGGGACTTTTACCTCCTCTCACACTTATAGAGAGAGGAGAACCAACATTTATTTATTTAATTCATTTATTATCTTATTAAAATGGTTTTATTGATCCAACATTCATTGCAAGCATCTGGAGTAAAAACTCCAAATCACAATAAGAAGTCAAGTCTTTCAATTGATACTCAAGTATTTTTTTATTCATTCTTTCTTTTAGTCACGATGATACCGATACTGGAGAAGCTGAGTGGTTTTTACAATGCCTACGTCCTGGGCATACTTACCATAGGTTATATCCTTGGCGAACTGGGACATTATTTGATTGGCGTCACCTCCAAGCAGACGGCAATTGAGCTAGACTATGGCGATCATGGCTGTCAGCAGAACAACAGCATGTTCAATCGTCATGAACTCGTCACACAATGCGGAGATGTGAAGAACGAGACGAGTTGTTACAAATTGGACATGAATGGAACCGGTTATTGCGAATGGAATTACAATGGATTGGGCATTGATTATCAGATACTGGCTGGACCCACATTTATTTTGGTATTCACCATTGCTGGGGTCTTCATGGGATTCGCTGCTGATAAATATAATCGCGTCAAGATGTTAACCGTTTGCACGGTCATCTATGGCATTGCGATTTTCATGCAGGGTACAGTCACAGAGTATTGGCATTTGGTATTGCTACGCATGGTGATGGCAGCCGGAGAGTCCGGTTGTAATCCTCTCGCTACGGGCATTATGTCCGACATCTTTCCGGAAAGCAAGCGTGCTTTGGTCATGGCCATTTTCAACTGGGGCATCTATGGTGGTTACGGCATTGCCTTCCCCGTCGGACGTTACATTACCAAGCTGAACTTTTTCAATCTCGGCTGGCGTGTGTGTTATCTGGGTGCCGGAGTCTTGACTGTTATTGTGGCCGCCTTGACAGGAACAACTTTGAAGGAGCCAGAACGCAAGGCCATTGGCGATGGAGATCGTACAACGGCGAGTGGAAAACCAATTAGTTTGTGGCAGGTGATCAAGAATCCGGCAATGATAATGCTTATGATTGCCGCCTCGATACGTCATTGTGGTGGCATGACCTTTGCCTACAATGCGGATCTCTATTACAACATATACTTTCCGGATGTGGATCTTGGCTGGTGGCTTTTTGCTGTTACCATTGGTATTGGTAGCGTTGGTGTTGTTGTTGGTGGCGTTGTTTCCGACAAAATTGTCGCCAAAATGGGCATTCGATCACGTGCTTTTGTCTTGGCTCTGAGTCAATTGATTGCAACTCTTCCGGCCTTTGGCTCCGTCTACTTTGACCCATTGTGGGCAATGATTACACTCGGATTGAGCTACTTCTTTGCCGAAATGTGGTTCGGCATTGTTTTCGCCATTGTTGTGGAGATTGTGCCGTTGCGTGTGCGTTCCTCGACCATCGGTGTCTTCCTCTTTGTAATGAACAACATTGGCGGTAATCTGCCCATCCTTGTAGATCCTGTTGCCAAAATCTTGGGATATCGCGGCTCCATCATGATCTTCTACTCCGGCTTCTATGGCATCAGTAAGTACCAACACTTTTTAAAATTATTTGATTTATGTAGTTGGTTAAATATTTGCTTAAATTTACCATCTTTTTTTGTAAAAATCAACTTAAACTAAGTTAGACTTTCAACATTACATTCTTATATCTATAACCTTTTTTCAACTTAGGTTCTATACTCTTCCTCATCACCTGCTTCATGCTCGAGGGAAAACCCAAAACAGAGACTGTTACGGAGCACGAATCTCAGCAGAAGGGACATCCAGATGCGGTACTCAATGCCCGTCCCATGCAGGGGCATGATAACTCGGTGTTTAGTGTGGATGAAACACTCCCCTCCAATGGACGTCCCGCCCAGCTGCCACAACATCTTCAGATGTCGAGCAATGGCTACGACAAGTCCTCCCAATCCTCTAACGTTCCACGTCATAATGGCGCCGAGAGCAGCAGACTGTAGTATTAGACACAAGAAATCTCTTTCGACACACGATTTTTTTTTTGTATTACCTAATAATATTATGTGAAAGTGCTTCTTCTCTATACATACGTACATGTATATCTATATCTTATCGGATAAGATATTTATATATAACTTTTTTTTATACCACATGTAATATAATTGATCTTTATTATTTTTTTAAAATTTACTTAGTATTAAGTGAGAGACGCACTCTCTTTAATGTACCTTACCATATACATATCATATACCATAAATATATTTGTAACTCGTATATTGTCTTTACTTCTATCATACAATCTTCTCAGACGCAATTCATTTGTACTTAATTCGATAAGATCAACAACTATGTAATATGTATATATCATGATTAATAAACTGTTTTGTTAATTATAATTCGTATTATATCGAATTTACAAGTCAAGCCTAGAGTTTTGGAATGATAAATAAAACTAGATCGTCGATGCGCCACCTCCTGATAATTTCCAAAAAATTTGTGACAGTAAAAAACTTAAAAAACATTTCGATAGTGCCATCGATAGTTCGGCAATACTTTTTTTATTTTTTTCAATTATTTCCTAATACTACAAGTACATAGTGACTTTTACATTTTTGCATTAGTCGCTAGCACTCATACATGAAGAAAATCTAGAAATATACAATAAACAGGATATAAACTTACATGCTACACAAAGTAAATCTTAAATAATTAATACTATTTCAAAAATTAAGTAAAGGTTAACGTACTTTTTCTGATTAATCTTTTAATCATAAAATAAAGAGGATTCCCAAAAAGTTAAAATGTAATAAATGTGAACATATTTTGTCTACTATTATATTAATAAAGAAATAATAAAATATTTAAAAAATGAATAAATCCAATGCCCAAAATAGTGGTAAAACAAAAAAAACCATCCACAGTTTATCGATAGTTTTCTATAGTAGATGATTAAAAGAAACAAGACACGGTTATTAAATAATTATAATAAAAAATTAAAAATGTAATTAAGCTACAAATTATTTAATTATATTTATCCCCACGAGAGAGCTGCGCGAAGCTGAGGGCAAAATCTGTACACTTTTTGACAGCACAGTTCAAAAAACAGTTACTCCATTGAAAGGAAAATATATATCGAAAACTATCGATAGTTATCTACCTCTAGTACTTAACCGCAAAAATGTATCAAAAATATCTCTGTATATACATACATATGTATATGTACTTTATAGAGTCTCAAAAGCCTTAATATATAATCTTATTTTACCACAAACTGCACTGCGCAAATCCAATACTTATTTGTACAACTCTTACACACATAGACAATGCATATGTGGGTATTGTCGCGTAGCCATAACTGACGGCGGCAAACGTTTTCTGCCCGCATTAAACGAAACGCAGACAACGACTGACCGGTAAACGTTAAAACGAAAAGGAAATCGCTAAAGCAGGAGCACAAGCAATTTCAGCTCACTGCTTTGCGGCGAATTCAAACTAATGCGGCGAATTGCGTCGTTTTGCTGATAGTTGTTTCTATGATTGCTTCATGGAATCATTGCGAAGGTGACGCTAAAAATAAACGGCCAAAGACATTTTATTAAATTTATTTTTATCGTATTTAACTTAATTGTTATGCATATACTTATACTTATAATTAAAACGAATATTTATATTTATCAACGTCAAAACATCACTAAAAGTAAAACATTTAAAATAAATTTTGCTTGCTGTGACGTCACAACTTAAATTCGCGCACAAGCGTCAGCAACTCTGACATCTGTCATTGAATTTCTTTGCGTTCGACAATGTCCGTCATTCGAGCTCGAACCTGGGAAGTGTAAGCATCGTGAAGTGAGTATTAAAGTCAATGCTCCACTTTACAAACACAAGCTGGTGAACAATTAATATCTGCGCATTAATGGTGAGTCAATGATAGTTGTTATTATGTGTACATACATATATATTTTACATATTTATTACATATGTACTTTTTCTTTCATGTTTATTGTTGCATAAGCAACTTGTATATTTGATTTGCAGTGCGCTCGATATATGTATATATATATATTTTTTTGCTACTTTTGCTTGTGTATGCGTTTTTTGTGCCTTTTCGTTGACATTCTAGAAGCGTTTATCTGACACAATGTGTTGATTAATTTGCCAACGGTTTATAAGGCATAGGTAAAAGCAAATAAGTCGAACTTAAGCAAATTTTTATAATCTGATCGAAGGTATAGTAAGTTTGTCCAGTTTTAAAATTGTTACTTAATAAATTCTGTGGTACAGTCAAAGATCAAAGATGGGTGCCGAGCTAACGCCATTTTTCTTTTTTTCGATAATTTAACAATAAAACCTAAGGGTTTTATGTGTGCTTATATTATGTTTACATTGAAATATCGAAAACTCGATAAATTTCCCTAAAAGCCCAGTATAACGGATGTTTTTTCACCGTCGGTGAATTTTGTCATTCACATTATTCGGTTGTCAAACAAAAATTCCATCGGCTTTTGTTCTCACCGAGTCTGGTCACACTCTGAATTTCATCAATGTGGAACGTGTTCTAAATGACAGATTATTAATGCCCAGTTTAACGATTTGGATTGTGTAGGAAATTAATTACACAGCCACCCAAAAAGTGACTTTTTGGGATTACATTTTTTCCTTAATTGTTATGATGCGAAAGAAAGGAAAACGGAAAATGATGTCAACTACCCGAAACAAAAACCGGACAAAGCGATCGGAAAGAGGAAGAAAGAAAACAAGCGCAGTGAAAAATTGTTCTGAGAGATTTTTTACTTTTGACTTCTAAGATATATCGCTACAAACTCTATTTTGATGGGATCGTCCATGATTCGTTGAATGAATATTATTTGCTTTAATTTATTGAGCGAATGTATTGTATTGCATTTATAATCGTCAAAAGACATCGGATGATTACTTTTGTGCCGTAATGTGTGCGAGAACATGTTCCTATTCGCCGAATGACGCCACGCCTCGATAATCTATAACAAAGAGAAATAAGATCCACAGAGCTTCAAACCATTTTTTCACTTAAGTTGTTGTGCGTCTTAAGCTACACGCACACTATAGCTGAAAAAAGCAGAGATGATAAAATATAACATGTTTAGTTGATAAAACCGAGCTGAACTGAACGCTTTAATGTGCGCACTTGCATGAGTGCAGTGTGTTTGATTTTTCCACTCAGCTTTCAGATCCAAAGCCTCTAGGGAAGCTCAAATTGGAAAAGTGCGTAGCGCTCTGCTTTTTATTTATGCCCTCTGTAGCATTAGAAGACGACTGAACCACAACAGCAATAGCAGGAGCAACAAATAAAAAACTGTTGCTGTACTCGGCGAATTCGTTGTTATCTGTTGATTCTTCCATCTGTTTCCTCATTGTTCATGCGTGTGTGTGTGTGTGTGTGTATTTGTGTCCATTTGGGATCGTCTGTTTCGTCTTCCGTTTCGTGATCCAATGTGACATTTTGTTTTGGTTCAATCGAAATTTTAAGAAAACCCCTTGCATCTTGAGTGGTTTCGACATCAGTTGGGACCGTCTGAAAATGAAAAATAAAACCGAAGCTCTTTTTTTTAAAAAAAAAAAACAAGCAAGATAAAAAATAATAAAAATAAATTATCGCACAAATATTTATCGATGCATCGATATCCAATAAACATCCCTAGTGTACTCACTTCATTACCCATATTAAATCATTCCAGCTTCAAGTTCGGAACGGTCAACATCGTCCAGTGAGGAAAAGGGAAAAGGAAAACTAATATAGCCCAGGTGAGTCAATAAAATAAAACCACTTTATTTTCTTTCTGGGTTGCTGGAATAACAATGATCCAATCGCGCGTTTGTTTTCTCTTTATATAACCGTAACCACGTTCTGTGTGTGGGTACAGTTATGCGCGCGAGTGTGTGTTACTTGATTTCGTTGTGATTCTCTTTCGCGTTTCTCAAGTGCGCAGTGCGATCAGTTTTGAAGCAAAAATTTGTTATAAAAAATCAAGGAGTGTTTGATGTCTAACTGTTAATACAATTCCAAATCGCCACTTTTTGGATAAAAACTCGCACACAGAAATAACAGAGTGTGACCAGATTCGGTGAGAACAAATACCGTTGGAATTCTGGTGTGAAAATCGATGCAAATAAAGTGAATGGAAAAATTTACTGACTGTTGGAAAATATAAGAAATTGGAGAGGAAAACCTGCCAAAATACATACATCCGCTTAAGCAGTCCCCGGCTGACGCTTGCATAAATAAATTGAATGTCAAAAAAAATTCTGAATCAATATGCAATTCAATTCAATGTATAAAAGGCATTCAAATTCAACCAAACCAAGCAAGGAATTATATGACACTTATTAGACAGCTCTATGAGTTAGCTTTATCAGCTCTGACCGATCTGGTTAAGTATTTTAGAATGCAATCGTTTGTTGTTGAGTGACACTGTTCTCATAGCCGACTCCCACATGATTCATCGGAGTAAGGAAGTGATTACTGATTTGAAAACCTAAGGAATGACCCCAATATTAGAATTAACGACCAATAGTTCTTAATTAAATAAAAAATATTTCAGGTGGTACTTTTATTCTTTCTTACATACATATCAGGTTGTCCGAATTAACAAGTGTCCGAACTATTAAAATTGTACAGTAATTTGTTTTTGTGTTAAAGAAGTTTATTCAGGAAAAATATAAGAAGTGCTTCCTTTTTCACCCTTCAATTCCACGAGTGAAGCAAGCCGGGGGTTAGCGAGCGGACCGATGATTTACATTAGAGCTGAATATTTCCCCTATAGAAGCAACTGTTAAATACTCTCATGATATTTCGCTCTAATCAAAATTGATCACACTCTTTTTAGACCTTTCAAGGCTTGGATGCCTTAAGTACCGAAAATCAGTTCTCTTGGGGCCAACTCCAAAAGAAAAATAAGCAAATACCCAAATAGAAGGCGATTTATCATAAATTTAGCCGAAAAAATTAGTTTAGGGACTTAACTAGATTATTATTATTTTAAAAATCTTTAAAATTTCCATGCAAAGTAAACTAAAATGAACCCCAAACTTTATTTTTAGGCTTAATTCATGATAAATCGCCCTCTCTTTGAGGTTTTTTTATTTTTCTTTTGGAGTTGACCCAGGCTGATGGACCTTTACCATTCCAAGTTTTAATAAATATTTTTACTGTGATTTATTGCATAAATTATATTAATAAATTTTTACGTTAATCTGTAAATTATAGAGCTGAGCTTCCGGTTTTGATTTCATTTTAATCTAGAAGTTTCCAGCTATTGGGATAGATTCATAATTAAATTTCAAAAATATTAAAGGGAATACTTACAACAAGCTGTGTATATTATTGACCTTGGGTGACATTCATTCACACATTTGTACATATGTATTTATATACATACATATGCATATTTTGTGAACAACCATGTGTGCGTGGCGTTAAGAAGAAGATAAGAAAAAGAGCCAAAAAAAAAACAAATGCGTATACATACCTACATATTTGACGTATTAAATGTTAATGTTCGCTGCAAAAGATCTTTTCTTGTTGAAACGAATGAAAAATGTTTTCTTCCCTGAGAACGCTACGCACACACACTTACGCAAGCGCACACACACAAACGAACGAACGAACAGCAGCGGCGGCGGCGACGGCAACAGCAGCAACAACTGCGAACAAAACAAAACGAGCGGATTTATAAAATGCGGCGAATTCGTCGGCCTGTTGTCAGCTGTCGCAGCTGCTGTTGAGCTGCGCCGAGTTGCCACAGGTTTGCAATGCGACAACAAAATTTTAACAATTATAAATTATATTTTACACATATTGAAAATAGTATAAAATTGCGTTTTATAATTTATTAAATTACACTCTGCACCTTCTTTGCTCCTTTGCAGTTGTTTTGTCAAAAATAAACAAAAAATTGCAACTATGTGGCAGCTCTATGTCAGAGTTGATTTGCCTGTTTCGTTGCATCGTTTTATTTGTAACTCGAATTTCGGCGAATGAACAACAGCGCGCTTATTTCTTAAACTCGCAACAGTTGTAATAGTTTTTTTTTTTTAATTCTAAATACTTGTCGTTATTGTGCAAAGTATGTGTGTTCAGCCAAGTTTTAATAGTTTTAGCCGTTTAGTTTTTAAAGTGTTAAATGTCTTCGTCGGCGTCGCTGCCGCTGCGAGCGTCTTGCTGCAATTGTAACCCAATTGCTGTTATTGCTTCAGGACATACGGTGTGTTACAAATTTGTGTATGCCAAATAAATGAAATAGCAACAGCAACAACAACAACAAAACCACACTTCAGCTGCAGACGAAATTGCGGTCGAGTCTGCGTGCGCGTGCAGTGAGTGTGAGTGCGCCTGTGTGTGTATGTGAGTGTGTGTAAGCTGCCTTCACTCAATGTATTTATCCCAGACTTGAAGCTTTGCAAAGCTTTAAAATCAAAATTTTGGCCAATAGACAATAATGATGTTAATAAAGAGCTTTGTATAAACCCACAGGTAGTTTGGAGACGCAAGCATAAGTGCATAGCATATGTTTTGAATATCTTACCTGAGATGCGCGCGTGTTTTTGAATTTGAATTTGTGTATATTAAAGTTGTTCGCCGCGGATCAGTTGGACGTTAATTCGGACGCTTAATTCTTATCAATTCGTTCGCTCATTTGTTTGTTATGTTCGTTTCTTAAGATTCCATTTCTCTCGTTCGCACTGTTGACAATTTAGCTATTTTATAGCTAATTCTGGTTATTGTCAGAGTTCGTTTGTTAAAAAAAATTCAAAATAATATAAGCCGAAAATTATTTTAAATATATAATTAGCTTGTTCTTAATGGTTTTTATTTGTATATAAAACTATGTGTAAAACGGCACTCGTCCGTGATAATTGGGGTATTCCTGAAACAGATTTGCCTTTGATTTGGTTTAAGCAAATCTGAACCACTTTCGGGAACGACCCTTTTTAGACACTGATTTGATTTTGAGAATTAATTTTAAACAAGTGGACGGGTAAAGTCGAGCATGCTTGACAGTAGGATACCCTGTGCCAAGGTACTCTGTACTAAAAGTGGATTCTCGACCGATTGTTCCTATGGCAGCTATTTGATATAGGAAACTGATCTGTACCAAATTTGGTAAGGATAAATAACACAAACTTAAATGCATATTCTATGAGTTTGGTTAAGATATCTCAACAAACAAAAACATTTTCGTACTAAGAATTAATTTTCGTTTAGGAGTCTCTGTTGCAGCTATATGATATAGTGGATCGATTTGAACCAAATTTGGTCAGGATGTATAATACCAGCCCAGATGCATATTTTATTAGTTTGGTTTAGATAGCTCAAAAAACAAAAAACTTTTTTATACTAAAACTTCATTTTCGATGTATCGTTCCTATGGCAGCTATATGATATAGCTAACCGATTTTAACAAAATTTGACCAGGATGTAGATTACTAGCCCAGATGCATATTCTATCAGTTTGGTCCTGACATCTCAACAAACAAAAAACTTTTTCATACCAATACTTCATTTTCGATGTATCGTTCTTATGGCAGCTATATGATACAGTGATCCGATCCAAAAATAAAAACAAACTTGATCTGCCTATGGTATCCAGGAACTTACATACCAAGTTTGAAGTCTCTAGCATTTATGGTTTCTGAGATCGACGCGTTTAAACAGACGGATGTACGGGCAGACGGACATGGCTAAATTGACTCGGCTGTTGATCCTGATCACGAATATATATACTTTGGGGGGTCTGCCACGCCCCCTTCTGCCTGTTACATACATTCTGCCAAATATGTATAATAAAACATAATTTTTACCTTTTGAATAGACCTCGAAGACCTTAAATTTGAGAACCAAACCGAAAATCTCCGGTTTTAAGTTTCGGTAGTTTGACAGAAAAATATAAAATAATTTGAGAATTTGAATTTCGATAAACAATTGTAATAATATTTAACAACTTTTGATTTAAGGTAAAATAATAAAAAGGACATAAAATGAGTGACTCGGACGATGATATTCTGGATGTGAAAGTTAGTCGGGATGAGGAGCCTGAATACGATATGGCCAAACTAAAGATGTTGCGCGATTCAGCGCGCTTCATCAGAAATGTGGAAAAAACCTATAAAGATCACATGCCCTACGAAAAGTGGAAGAAGTTGAATATGCTAGCAAAAATCCTGGAGAGCAAGTAAGTTGTTACGATTACTACAAGTATTATTATCATGATTACTAAACTGTAACCCTTTTTGTTTCAATTAAGCATGACACCGGCTCAGTTTTTCACCCAGTTTCCGGACAACAAAATAAGAAAGATTGAGGCAGTTATTGCAAAGCTGAAGGCGAAATTTACATCGGTGAGCAACTCATGAAGAGAATTTCAAAAAGAATGCAGTACCCGTCCACTTGTTTAAAATTAATTCTCAAAATCAAAATCAAATCAGTGTCTAAAAAGGGTCGTTCTGAAAGTGGTTCAGATTTGCTTAAACCAAATAAAAGGCAAATCTGAATCTGTTTCAGGAACACCCCTATTATCACGAACGAGTCCCGTTTTACACATAGCCTTGGTTCAATTTAATGCAAAGAAATATAAGAATTTATTTGAATTGGTTTATAAACCAATTAAACACATGTTTGAGATGAATGTGAGTTTTGTAAACAATCCAAGTTAATTTAAAGATTTAAATATGATTTATTCTTTTATAATTTTATTCGAAGTGTAAAATAATTGTGCCATATTAAAAAGGCATAAAATAAGTAATTCTTTTTTGATGATCAAACCGAACCTTTAAATTTAAGAAAATGGATCGGCTTGGGTTCGGGTTCGCGGAGTAAATGCAATGCCTTAGTTTCCAGAAATTTTTGTTCCTATAAACTTTGTTAATGTCTTTATTAAACTTAATTTTTTTTGTAGCTATGGGATCCCACTGATGTCATTGTAATAAACGATGGGGAGCAAGCAGGTACCTCAACAGCAGCCGCTAACAAAAAGACTGAAGATAAAGCCTCGACATCAAGTGCCAAATTAAAAGCGCATCCAACTGCTGTATCCAAGACATCCGCTGTCAATGGAACAGCGAAGAAAACGTTGGGGAATGATGGGAAGAAAGCTGCTCCAAAGACATCATTGCCAGCCATTGCCATTGTAAAACCGCAAACTCCAGAGGCTATCCGTAAATCAAATCCACCAGCACCCAAAGCAAATAAAGATATTGTTGTCAAGCCAACAACACTGAAGGCAACAATTCCCTTGAATTTAAATCATATGACAAAAGCGTCAACATCATTAACAATGAGCACTACAAAGAAGCCCACTAGGTTGGTTGTTGAAGCAGCACCCAAAGCTGACTTTGAGCGTAGAGTCAAGCCAAGTACATTGAGCTTGGACTTAACATCACCACCACCACCAGCAGCTGGCAAGTCTATGGATTTTGAGCGTAGGGACACCGCATCGACATCGCTTGGCACAAGGCGACAGGATTACTTACGTTTAATTAGCGATTCAATATCTCCAATGCGAACACCGTCCCCAATTCTAATCAGTAGTCCAACTGCTGCCACAGATGCAGTGGTTTTTTCACGGCGATCAAGGGTTGCTGCACCACTAGCATCACCACTAACAGCTCCACTAATAACAGCTCCACTACTAACAGTTCCACCGCCAATAGCTGCTACATCAACAACTCCATCACCAACGTCAATATCAATAGTAAAAACTGTAGATTTCGAGCGGAAATTCAATCCATCACCACCTCAAGACGAGGTAAGATTAAAGTCACCATCGTTTCAGGAGGCACGCAAAAAACTAGCTGCCTTAAGTAGCACCACTGACAATCCTGCCACAGCCACAGCTCCAGCCACTATACTAACTTCGCCATTGGCTTCCAATTGTAATGATCCGCGTGGACGCAATAGTAGTTATCTAAACAGTACGTTAACACCGCCAAAGCCAGGACAACAACCACCATCGCCAGTGCCAGCACCATCTAATATTAATATCAATATAAATGGAAATGGCAATGGTAATATCACCACTTGGTCACGCAATGAGAGCAACAAACTGAACCACATTCCGGCTATGGAATTTTCACGTACACAAAACATTCCAGTGGTGGCAATCACATCGCCCAATAATAACAATAATAACAACAACAACAATTTAAACTTGCACAAACTACGTGGACCACCAGGAAATCATAATCTGTTATCTGGTAGTCCCACCGTGGAACGTGGTTGTTTTAACAACTCAAACAAAGAGCCACCAAGACGTTATAACAATTTGCCCAGTGTTGCTGAGCTGCGAGATCCACGTTGTGGCAAGTGGGGCAACAATAATGGCCCAGCAAATGCAGTAACATCACAACAACAGCAGCAACAACAAAAACAGCAAACATCTTACGCGGGACAAGGACGACGTGGACCACCCTATAATAATAATAAGGGCTACAATGAGGAGGCGTCACATGTGCCCATCTGGCAGACTTCCAATAATAATTATATCTACAACAACAACAATAATAATAATAACAGCAGCAACAATAATAACCAAATGGGCTGGAATGGCAACAATACTCATCATCAGTTTAATAAAAGTAACGGCAACTTTGGTTATAGACCCGCCTACAATCGTGCTGTATCAGCAGGTGGAAATATAGGTGCCCACAACCACAACAACAACAATAATTCACATTTTTCAAGCTCGTCTTCCGGTGGTGGTAATAATAATAATGTTGTTAATAAAGAGCCACGCACCTATCGTGAATATCTTTTGGCCAAACAACAACGTCAGAAGCAGGAGGCTGAAAAGCAGCGAAAATTGGAGGAAGCGGAAAAACAACGCGTATTGGAGGCAGCAGAAAAGCAACGTCAAATGGACGATGTTGCAATGATGAATGAGTCGGTGGCAGCCAATGAAAAAGTACAATCCGATAATGTTCAGTTGGATACATCATATAGGAATTTGAAGATGCCGGCCAACAATAAAAAGATTGATTTTAAGATACCCAAAAAGGCGAGTGTGGAGAAAACTGTTAAAGCAACAGAGACTGTGACTGTGAGAGAGAAGGCTGATAAAACGGATAAGTCTGATGATATTATGGTTGTTGAAGAAACATGCGTAAAAGAGCAAAGCTCTGGCAATGACAAGGAATCGGGAGAGTTGAAACGCGACGCGAACAAGTCTAATAAGGGGGGTAAAGTGATTAAAGCTAGTAAAGTGCACAAATCAGATAAAACGGATAAAGCAGAAAAAGTGGAAAAGACAGACAAAACGGATAAAGTGAATAAATTAAATAAAGCAGCTAAAGTAGATGGAGCAGCTAAGATGGATAATGCGGATAAATCGGATAAAAGAGATATTTCGCCGAAGGTAAAAAATAAATCAGGGAAAAATAATGACAGTGAAAAAATAACTGAATCAGACATGGATAAGGATAAACGGGCAAACAAAAAGGATAATCCCAAAGAAAATGATGGCAAAGATAACGTGGAAAATGAGCCACCGCCTTTGGTGGATAAGACCGCAACCGCACCAAAGCCAGCGGATGAATTATCCGATGTGGAAATTGAAGATTCAGGACAAACATCGCCAAGACGAAGTCGAGGCAGATCAAAGGCAAAATTAAATGAGAAGGAAGTGGAAAAAGATAAGCAGGACGAGCAGAAAGCGGAACAAAAGCCGGAAGGTAAAAAGAAGGAGGAACAAAACGACAAAATGAATGATGATGTGGATTTGCATGCGGCGAATTCGATCGAGGAGAAACCCAAAGAGCTGCCCAAATTGCCCAAAATCAAGGTGGTGCTGGGACCCAATGCACATACCATGGTCGTTATACCAAGAGATTCCATAGACTCTATGGATAACAAAAAGGAGAACGAACTCGAAATCGAAAAACCAGCAAAACCACAATCGGAGTTTAAGCGAATCATGCACCGTCGCAAATCCATGATGCCTGTGAGCAGTAAACCGCTGGTGGATAAGGAGGAGCTCTTTGGTTGCAGCAGTCTTGATTATGAGGATCTCGTAGAGCACAAGCGAGAACAAGCCAAAAGAGAGCAATCCAATGTGACGGAGCCAGCGCCGGAAGGTGCTCTACAGCGTGCTAACAAAAATCTGGCTGGAATGTTTGAAAAATCAACAGATAATTGTAGCATATCCACGCACAATATTCTTGCTGGAAAGCGTCGTTCTCGCATAAACGGTCTTACGTTAAATGAAACGGAGCTGTATAGAAATGTCTTTCAGCTATCAGCTCCAAAACCAAGAGCAGCAGCCACAACAAAAAAATCTGTGGATGATGCTGCAGGCAAACGCAAACGGGGTAGACCACCCGCACATAAATGCGCTGATGCATCAGTGCTAGAGAACCAACCGCCAGAAAAACGTCAGCGTCTTGAGAATGACGAAGATGTGGCTCAGCCTACAACTGACTTAATTACTAAGCCTACAACTGATTTATCAGAAAACCCTCCAACATCTAACCCAACTATTACTACTCCAACTATTACTGCTCCAGATGTTGCCACTACGACAACTGCTCCTCTAGCGCCGCCTCCACCAAAACGCAGGGCCAAACGCAATGAGCTTGACAAGCTGAACGATGACATTGCCCAAATGTATTATGCCAATGATGTGATGCGTGCCACAGGTCGTAGAACCTGCACCCAGCAACAACAACAGTCTACTGTCGAGCATGACTCGAGTCGCAGTAGCAGTTTAAGTCGAAGCAACCGAAGCAGTCGCAGTCGCAGTAGCAGCATTAGCAACATAAGCAACAGCAACAACACTGCCGAATTTGCACCCTACATTCGAAATGTTGCTCGCCGTGGTCGTCCGTTTGCACTCGGACGTGGCTTCGATCGAGCTAGCTTTAAGGTGAAACAGCAACAAAAAATACGCACAAAACGATGCCAAGTGCGTGTGGCACGTTGTGCGAAACTCCAAAGAATGCTGGCAACGGAAATTGAAACGAACAGTGGGACAAAGACATCAACGACATGTCTGGTGAAAAATATAAATCCCGAATGGCATTCAATGTCGTCCGCGTTAACAAATTGTGTGATTTGTGCAGAGTCAATTAAAAATCCATTTGCCCATTATATACAGCTTCATGGAGAGCATTATGGCGCAAGATTGCCATCTGGTGCACTTCAAGATTTGCGTGCTGGCATTAACAATCGTCCGATCTATCACACCGAAGCCAAGGTCTACAATTTCAAGTGCCCCTTCTGCCTGCAACAGCTGGAGTTTCGTAACTCCACTTGGGTTGAACACTTTGCACGACACACGGGCGAGTTTAACATGCAGTGCTCCAAATGCAAGTCACCATATCAACGCATCATTCAAGGTGAAAAGCATGTAGCCAATTGTGGTCCCGGTGCCCAGTTGTTGGTCGACCAGAACTATGATCGCAAGATGCCCGTTCGTGTTCATGTCTGTCATCTCTGTGATTTTATTCAATTAAATCGTATGAATCTTGAGCGTCACATGGAGCGTCATCATGGATTGCATCGTCAGTCGGTGGCGCAACTTGGCCAAGAACTGCTACTTTATCGGGTTGATGGTGTACCTCTCGTCAAGAGTAAAACGGCGGCCATGAAACTGTTGCGACGTCATAAAGCCTTGGATAAGACAAAGGTAGACAAACAGACGGAGAAAAAGAAAGAGTCTGTTAAAAAAACAGATGCAAACTTACACATCAAGTTGACGGGCAAGAAAAAGTTAAAAACTAATGCCAAGACGGAGCCACTCGAGGTGAGTCAGGAGAGGCCAGCAGAACAGCAGACGGAGGAGGCTAATGAAGTGGAAATAGATCAGGTGGAGATTCCAAGTGTCAGTGGCAGCATTGGCATGCCTCCAACATTGCCGGAAGAGGAGCAGCTGCTTGTGATCAATGAGTGCAAGTTGGAGCAACCCGAGGAGGAGGAAAGACAGGAACAACAGGAAGAAACCGTTTCAGAGGCAGAGGCGGTGCTGCAACTCGCTTCAGAGCCCGAGTCCGAGACAGAGTCCGTGCCAAAGTTGGAGGTGTCGATAGCGGTTGAAGCGACGGAAGAAATGCAGCTAAATCTGTCTGATATGGCAAATGAAACACAGGAAATGCAAACGGAACATGAAATGGAAGCAGAGCAAGAAAAGGAGATGGAAACAGAGCAGGAGAAGGAGATGGAAACAGAGCAGCAGAAGGAGGTGGAAAGAGAGCAGGAGAAGGAGATGGAAATAGAGCAGCAGAAGGAGTTGGAAATAGAGCAGGAGAAGGAGTTGGAAATAGAGCAGGAGAAGGAGATGGAAACAGAACAGGGGAAGGAAATAGAAATAGAACAGGAGAAAGAGCTGCAGACAGAGCAGAAGCTAACGAAAGAGACTGAAAACGAGACCGAGTCCATCTCAGAGCCGCGACCAAAGCAGAAAACAAAATCAATTTTCCGCAATTTCCAAAAGTTTTGCAACAAACTAAAAAGTGGCAGTAGTCCCACTTCCGCCAACACCTCCCCCATCTCCAGTAGTAACAAAGGAAACTCTAAATTATTCAATAAATCTCCTGGTCGCAGTGTTAGTGATTGTGAAGCATCCGATAATGATGCTCCTGTGGTAACTACTTCTCTTGATCGAGCAGTGGACACAGTGAAACCAGCTGCAGCTATGCTCTATTTGACGAGCGTACAAAATGTGGCATATCGTATACGCTCGACGCCAACATTAACACCAGCTTATTATTGTCGTTATCCCGGCTGTTTGTTTCTTTTCTCAAATGAGCTGGAAGGCTTGGAGAATCATTTCAAAAGTGATCATCCATTGGCACGTTGGAACGGGAGCTGCATTGAATGTAAATCCTGTTCCAATGAAGTGCCCAATGAGCTGAGTATTAAGGATGAACTGCGACATATGGTCGAGAAGCACATGGATAAAAATTTTGCACCAGAAATTCCTCCTCCAATCACTGTCGCACCAGCCACAATGCCTGCGGTGCCCAAATTGCGTGTGCGTCGCTTCACCGGCGATCGCCTAGCTGCCGGAGAGGAGTCGATGCCAGAAACGCCTCAAACCGAAGCTCAGACGGTAGCTCCAATAGCAACAGAAGCTCAATTACCTCTGCTAATCAATGGCATCAATGAGAATACCATGTTAAGGGATTTATTGGCTGCCACACCACGTGCTCCGAGTCAACAGCAATTGGATTTAAATGCCGCCGGTGTGGGTGAATTTTTGTGTGCAAAAACGGCTCCATCATCATCATCGGCGAACGTTCTAGAGGTAGCACCATCCTCCGCAGTGATTAATCAAACCTCGGAGCTAGGACTGGCCATCAATCAAGTGTTTAGCCTGGCAGATGCATCGCATCCACCTCGCATAACGACCGAAACGGAGGTCTTACCTCCAATACGTAATGACTTTGTGCTTACCCAAAGTCTTCCGCTGAATTTTGATGGTCAGACTCCAGCTGAGATTAATATATCGATTGAACCACATCCGGAGAATCTGCATCCAAATCCAGCTGCACATCCTACTGCTCCTCCTGCAGTTTCAGTTGCTGCTTGTTCGGATCAGCGCACAAATCTGATTGCAGATCGTTTCCGTTGCATGGCCAGCAATTGCAATTATTGTGCCCACACGGTCATGTGCATTAAGGAGCACATGAAGTTCCACAGCTTTAGCTTTGGCAGTATGGATTATCTTCGTTGCGCTTACTGTAATTATGTGGGCAAGGACATTAATGATTATATACAACACGGCGTTATTGATCATGGATTGGCAAGTCGTGCCGAGCTCCAGGAGCCCAAAGAATCATCTTCCTCGGTACTCAGTCAACGCATTCGGGATGTTCTAAATCAGCGTGCCGGCTCTTCCGCTGTCAGCTCCTTATCCACAACAGCCGCTTCTAGGATAATACATCCGACACCAGGGAGTCAAACAGATCTTCAAACTTTGATATCACAAGATAGCGACAGTCTAGTACCCATCTCTATGGCGTTAACGGAACTTCTTAAGCACACAGGTTTCGACGGTAAGTTGCCAACCCAAAGAACTTAGATCCTTCAAAACTGGGATCCCTGAGATACGAAGTTGATTGTTGCAGGCTGAATAAAAGATAGAGATAGGAAGTAAATTGATTAAAGACGAGCTAATGCAATTAAAAATAAATATAGGGAAGATAAAGAGAGGGAGAGTAGAAAGGAGAATTTAGATTAAACTGGTGGGGAGAATCCAAAATGCGATATGCCGAAGGACAACGGAAGTATTGGAGGGAGTCCACTTAGATAGGAAATAGGTTGATGACGGGAGATAGCTCAGTTGAGGAAAACAGAAGAGTGCGATTCGAAGGAAAAAGAGAAGGGGGAAATCAATAAGTAAAGAGTTAGATCGGTAGATGGTATTATACAAAGAATAGTTGAACTTCAGTGCAAATAAATTAAGACTGGGGAATTTCTAGAGAATTGTGCAATAACTTACAAATAATTAGAAAGTAATTACGTAGGAATTGTTCCGTTATTTCCAAGTAATTACACAACTCTTGGCAAGTTATAACGTAGATATTATGCCTTTTTTTTACAAGTAATTGCACAATTCTTCTCAGGTAATTACCATGTAATTATGCAGTAATTACTTAAATATTATTTGGTACAAGTAATTACTCAGTAAATATCAAATAATAACACAGTAGTTACCAGGTAATTACTCAATGTTTACCAAGTAATTGCAGTTTTTGCGTAGTAATTATTTACATAGTAATTCATTAGTAATTAACAAGTAATTATGGTTCAATACCCAAGTTACTCTTCAGTAAATGTAATTCACTACCTAATCAAATAAAATTTGAATATTTTATACGTATCGCAACACAGATAACAAGCTATACGCCTGCCCGATTAAGGGATGTGGTGGCTGTCTGACGGAAGAGTCCTTTGGCAACCACGTGCTCTACCACATGAGCAGCAATCCAGGAGGAAATCCATTGAATTGCAAGTATTGCCGACAGACATTCGAGAGGCCAGCGATGTTGCGATCGCATCTACAGCAAATGCACGGACGCCACAAATACTTTTGCAGTACTTGCCTAGAGACGACAGTGAATCCCCGTCTAATGCTCCAACATATGCACAGTCGTCACGAGAAGCAGTTCCAACAGATAAATTGCCAGCAACATTTGATTGAGCTGACCGCATATCATAGTGTATCGTCTCAAGTGCCAATGTGTTGGGTTAGCGCAATGGAGCAACCCTTTGGACAGAAGCAAATGGATGATTTCTTGGGTCGTCTGGTTGAGGAGCTGCGTCAGCGTCGCAATGGCACTAAGTATATCTATCGGACAAGTGAAATGCGTCTATTAGGTCGCACGGTTGTGCTCCCAAAGACGCTGCAATGCGCCGAGTGTCAGTTTAAGACACACGACCCCAAGACACTTCAACAACATTTGATAAATCACAAAATGCATTTGGTAAGCCTGGCATATCCAACCGAGGATCACACGGACGACGCACAGCATCAAGAACACTTGGCCGCCCAGGAATTGATGCGTTTCATGGAGGTCACTTACTCACCATCATCGTCATCTAATGAAACCCCCGATGATTCGAAGTCGCCCAAGAAAATGTTGCCTGGCAAGCAAATGCCGATTACACCCAAAATTCCTTATGTACCAAAGGAGTTGCGTTACGTTTGCGGTGTTGTGGATTGTGGAGTGCAAGTTGGAACCGAGCAGGCACTACGTGAACATTTGATCACCACACACAAGTACACGGAACACTTTAAATGCAAACACTGCTCATACAGGGACAATTCTCTCCACATTGATAAACTGATCGAGCATCTGGCGAATCACAAACGTCATGTCTATCAATGCGGCGCGTGCTCTACGGTCCTACCCAGGCGACACGCTGTCGATCGACATATCTACGAAAAGCATGCGACACAGGATGTCGATGTCATTATTCACAGGAGAGGTGATCAAAGCGTAAACACTGTCAAGTCCGAGGCCCGTTGGTTCAAGTCCGGTAAGTGACTACTTCAATTCTAATAAAAATATAAAAAAAACCAAATAATAATACAAATTTATTCCATGATGATAAGCATTAAAATCAAACCATGGGGATTATAGTCGAAAATAATAAAGTTTTCTAAATGAACAAAATTTGAATGCAGAATGAATTTAGAGGCCAAACAATAATCAAAATGACATTCCGTTTGAAAATCGGTTCAGTTTTGACAAAGTTATGACAGTTTGAAGTTGGTCAGTCTTTGAATCTAACAACTTTACAAGTCAAAATTTTAGTCACATTTCACATGATTTTTTACAGAAATTTAAAAGGTGTCAGAAACAAATTTAAAGTGTTGATTTATACTAATTAAGATATCAGGAGTTGATTAAAAGTGAAATTTTGAGATTTAAAATTTTCAATTTTCAAAATATCAAAGGGGGGACCATTAGCAACGAACCCAAGATTTCGAGGGGAATAATTTTTTTTTCAAAATAAATTTAATTTAAATGCAGAATGAATTCGGATGCCAAACCATGAATAAAATGACATTCCGCTTGAAAATCGGTTTAGCTTTGACAAAGTTATGGCAATTTAAAGTTGGTCAAACTTTGGATCCAACAACTTTACAAGTCAAAATTTTTGTCAGATTTCACATGATTTTTTACAGAAATTCGAAAGGTGTCGGAAACAAATTTAAAGTGTTGATTTATACTAATTAAGATATCAGGAGTTGATTAAAAGTGAAATTTTGAGATTTAAAATTTTCAATTTTCAAAATATCAAAGGGTCCCCCCTTAGCATAAAACTCAAGATTTTGAGTGCAATAATTTTTTTTTCAAAATAAATTAAATTTGAATGTAGAATGAATTTCGATGCCAAACCATGATTAAAATGGCATTCCATATTAAAATCGGTTAAGTTTTGCCAAAGTTATGACAGTTCGAAGTTCGTCAAGTCTCTGACCTAGCAACTTTACCTCTGCAACTCTGTCAAAACTCAACCGATTTCCTTGCGGAATGTCAATTTTATCATTATTTGGTCTCTATTTTGATTCTGCATCAAAATTTTACTTATTTAAAAAATTTTATATTTTTCGATTGTACTAATTATTATATAAGGAGTCGATTAAATTAAATTAAATAAATGAATTGCGATTACTGGATGTTTTTTAATGAACTCTCTCATATTTGGGATCTTGTTGCAGTTGGCCCTGTGCGCACAATGGCCGATGAATGGTTCTGCAACTTTTGCCTTATGGTGCTGAATAATGAGACACATATGATGTCCCATATGGAGTTGGCGCATGAACGCCACCATCAGTATTGTTGTCCGTATTGCGATAACGGTGCCAAGGATGCCATCACTATGGTCTATCACATAAGGCGGCAACATCCTGGAAAACGTGTACAGCCGATGCAATGTTATCTACGGATGAAGAGCAAGAATCGACAGACATTGGGATTCTACTGCAACAGTTGCAATGAGGCGAGCAACAGCTATCAAAAGATGGCACGTCATTGTTCCATGGATCATAATAATCGATTTCAGTTCAGGTGCTTACACTGTGAATTTGGACATGCCGCCGAGCGTACCGTTATGTCTCATATGATTAATGATCATGCTGGTTTGCTGGGACTCGCATTCCAACAGTTTGATCGTCTGCCCAACGAGTTTCCCGATAGCTTTTTCTGGAATCTTGCCAAACCGTTATTTACGATTCACAAGGCCATCACCTGTACTACCAATATTGTCACCCCGAGTGCCATCACCAACAACAATAACAACACTAACAACACTGTAGAAGAACCGATAGCTGAGTCAATCGATTTAATATCGTCCTCGGATGAAGAGCAGGATGTCGAAAATGATGTCGTTCCACAGGTATGTTGGCATTTCAAGTAGCAATATTAAAAAATATATCGAAAAATCGACAATCGAGGCAATTTTCAACAACTTTTGCTCGATAATTTTTTTTTTGTGACTATCAATCAAGTCAGTTAAATTGATTTTAATTTAAAATCGACAGCTCAAATCTATTTTAAATCTGGAAAATTTCATTGTTTTTTCCATCAATGTCCATTTTTTGTAAAAGCTCGATATTTATAACTTGATGTGTTATTTGCCGATTGCTCAATTAATTAATTAATCGTTATTAAGCAATACTTCTGGATCAACTTATCAATTTCTATTTGCAACTCATTGAGAAGCTCTTATTTTGGTATTGACTTCATTATTATAGATTATAGATAAAAATAAGAACAAAACATACTAAAGATATCGCTATTGATCAATAGTTTTCGTTAATATAAATACTATAAATACTCACTAACTTGAACTCCCCGATATCATATCATTTTTAATTGCAGAAACTATACGAATTTGCGTGCTCTCACTGCAAAGAGATAAGCAACGATATTGAGGAGTTAAAATCAAATCACTGGTCCAAGAAGCATCCGGAGCAACCATTTTATTTCTGTGTACAACCGCAAATGTGCTGTCCAGAGTGTCATTGCTACAAGGGTAATGCGAAATCATTGCTGGAGGATCATTTGCCCAATGCCCATGGCATCTCAACACTTGTCGCCTGCGATATACGCCAGATGAGAGAGTGTGCATTCTGCGAATACAAATACAGGGGATGGATTGATTTATCCCAACATATGGTGGAGCAGGCGCATCTGGCAAATGATTTAAAGAATCTAACAGATGATGAACTGAATGCATTGCTTCGCCTGGGCAATGCAACCAAGAATGAATACTATCAGTGTGAACTGTGCCGGGTGATAATGCCGACACAGAAGGCAATTGGACAACATGGAACTGTGGAGCATTGCAATGCGCTGGATCGTTTCTGTTTCCGTCTCGTCCAGGAGGAGATCATTTATCATTGCTCATTCTGCATGTATGCATCGACAACAGAAATGGAAACATTGCGTCACATGCTTGATCATTACAAGAAATTTTGTCATTGTCAGTTCTGTACGGCGGTATTTAATGATGGCTTTGAGGAATATATACAACATTGCTATACGTTCCATCGCGAGGATGTGAAACGTTTCCATTTGGTGCATCCCTATGAGGATCTCAAGAAATTCCTTATGCAGGTGTTGTATCAATTCCAAAATGGATTGATCATTAGTAAGAGCAGCTTGCGAAACACTCGTTTCAATTATGAACGTCTGATGAGTCAACTTTATACGGAACTGATGAAAAAATCTCAACAGCCGCCAATTCCACGTTTATTAATCAGTCAATTGCTCAGTCGCAATGTTGTCACCGTCAATCCCGTCTCTCAGCAACCAACACGCATCCTAAATCGCCGCAAGACATTGAATCCCAATGATTTGCAGCCAATTGAAGTGCCTACAACTAGTAGGATATCATTACCAAATGGGCGACCCACAAATTTCAATTGGCACACATCATTTACTGGCTCACGACCAGTTCCAATTATAAATACAACAACAAATACAATTACAATACTCCCAACTCCCGCTCCAGTTGCTCCAGTTGCCACGCCCCTCCATCAGCTGCCCATTTTGCAGCGCATTCAGAAGCGTCGCAGCACTTATGTGGAACCTGGACAACTCTCCTCCGCATATAACGCTGTGGATCCCAAACGTCGACGTGCGCCATAAGAAAATATCATGGAATCATATACTAATCATCTCTAGATGTTATACCATTACTATACTGTAATTTTTTCATACTATATATTTATCCTATAAGTCAGCCTACAAATTACACCCTTCAGCTATAAACTTATTAATAACACAATACATAATAATATACATACATATTAAATGTAAAAAAAATGTGATTGAAAATTCAGAGAAAAATGCAAAGATATTATTTAAAAATATTTTTTTTTTTGTAATCGTAACTATTTTTGTACTCTGGAACTATATTTAAATGAGCTTAATTTAATTTAGAAATATGAAAAAAATTAATAATTACATTTACAATTCTGTAAATTGTAATTGACAATTTTAAGAAAGAAAATATTTTAAAAGACATCTACAAATGTAAAGTAAAATACTATCAATTAAATAATTTACAAAGTTAATAAATTATGTTGTGAAGACATCAATTATTTTCAAGAAAAAATAAAACTAAAATCCAATTTTGAAATGATAAAAGGCGACATAATTGTATGTTGTAAAATTTATTGCATTAATAATATATATACGTGTCTATATATAATAATACATCATTAAATCATTAATTCGGGATATTGTGATCGAATATTTTAAAAAGAATAGTTGTATTTGAACAATGTCAAATTAATAATGAAAAACGTCAAGAAAATATGTTCGCTGTTTAACAATTTAACAAATAATACACAGAAATTTTTAATTTGTATTTTTTAGGCCAAAGTTCAATTATTTTGTTTTTAATTGAACAACAAATTAAGCTTTTGAACATAAATAATTTAAAATTTATAATAAGATTTATATTTATAAAATCAATGATGATGAATTTAAGAAATGAAAATAATGATTCAATGTCAAACTCTGCATGCATTATTGTACATTAATTGAAATTTGGGAGTGTCTTGGCCATGTTGCCTCTTGGCCACATTGGCGCAACGCAACTGATTGTGGTATTCGCAGGGAGTGGCAAATGTGATTAATTCTCCATTGCGGCTCACACAGACGGGACGATAATAGCGGGGACAACTGTACTCGCAGCTGGATTCATCCTCTCCAATTGCGTCCAGGTTGTCGCCCAGTTCTTGCTGCTTAGACTCCTCATCCTGATCCTGTTTCTGCTGCCCATCATCCTCATCTTCATCTGCATCTGCATCTGCATAGCCGTATTCATCGAATTGTTCTTCAATGCTGTCGGGTTGTAAGTATATATCCTCACTGCCCGCTGTTCCATAATTCTCCTCCAGCTGCAATTTGGCTGCAACCGCTGTCAGGGCCATTAATAACATTACTACCACCAAATGACGCATGTTTCACTTCTTGGCTTTAACTGTGCTCCTCGTTTCCCAATTCAGCCCATTTTATATACGCTGTTTCTTTTGGCCCACAGTTGTTCAAATAAAAAACAAAACCTTTTTTCTTTCTCTTCACATGTCACCAATTGTTGTTGAAGCATTTGTTAAATAATTATTCAAATGTGAATCAAGGTTAAATGCTTGGCTTGGCTTTAATTGACTTTGCTTTACTGATAACAGCTATGTTGCCCTACAAGTGGGTAGACTCGTTTCGACAGACATTATGTAACAGCTAAGAATACAAGATTTCCGCACAAAAAAAATATGTTTAAAAAATAAAAACAAAGTTTTTGTAGAATAAAACTCAAACTTTTTCTTTAATAAAAGTTTTTATAAAAAATAATTCGATTTAGATTTGATTTCAAGTCAGCATAATGTTAAAAAAAAATTCTATAAAGCTTATTAAAGAAAATTTCTAGTTTTAAATAAAAAATAGTTCGGTTAGGGTATTTAAAAGTTGCCTTGTTAAAAAAAAATTCAATGGTTTTTTTGCTTATCAATTAAAGAAAGCAAAGGTTAATTATTTATTTATAAATTGTCTCAGGTAACTGAGAATAAATTTTAAAATACAATAGGTTTGATTATAAAAAGTAGTATTAAAAATTCTCTTAACATTGAAATTTCCCTAAAATTTTCTGTATTTGTGCAATGGTAAGAACATTGAATAAAGCAATATTGGCTGTAATATAAAATTTGTATTTAAAAATTAATGTGTAGCAAAAAAATTACTATCACAATTTTAGTATTTGTGCCATTGTCGTAACAATAATATAGTCACTTTCAAACTTAAAAATTACATTGTAATTGAGGGAAATAACAATACAAAAGAAATGCAATCTTAGATCTGGAATTGTGAACAAGCACGAAAAGCTAATTATTATATAGCTAATCGGATTAGATCCAGTCCATGTAACCCTGTTCGAAGGCATGACGCACCATTCCGAATATGCGATAATTCGCCTCGTCGCCGGCAATCTCCACGGAGAGCTTATGGAACGCCTCGCCGTGCATGTCCGTCTCAAAGAGCTTGGACAGACGATCGCAATCCTGTTCGTTGCCCATTAACCAAGGCATAAAGTGCATGCAAATCATGACGCCGTAGAAGCCATAACGCTTAAAGTGACCCTCGAAGCGTTCAAAACTAGAGATCAAAGAGGGATATTACAAAAATTAGTCATTTGAAAATAAGAAAAAATTACAAATTTCGAAAAATTTAGTAAAAATAAAGAAAAAATTGTTGAATTAAGCTAAAATAAATCAAAATAAAGAGTGGAACAAATAAATATTTCATTATTTGAAAAAATAAGTAAATATATTATTTCGAGACACCCAAAAATTAAGAATTTTGAATTAAGAAAAATATTCAGTGAACAAAAACTGTAAAAAACCATTTCTTCAGATGTTTACCAGATGCTAATCAGGATTATGTCATAATATATTATTTGATATTTTTGTAAATTGCCCACCTGTAGTCATCAAGGAACTGTTGCAGTTGCTCATCGCTGAGGGAATCCTTGTTGCGTTGCAGAATCAACTCGAGGGTCTCATGCATCTTTTGGTGATAGAGACGCAGCAATCTGGGGAAGATTGTGGCACGCTCCTCGCAGGGCGTGTTCATGTAGAGAAAGAAACTGATGTCCAAGGCGGTGGAGCTGTAACGCAACTCCTGGAAGTCAATCATCTTGATGTTGTCCACCTTGCCATCGGCATCCTCATGGAACATGACATTATTCCGATTGAAATCACCATGGAGAAATGTGCTAAAGTAACTATCCGACTGCTTGGGATCACAGGAGTCGCTTCTTAGGTGTTCCATCAATTGAATGGGTTGATCAAAGAATCTCTGACGCAACTGCTCCAACTTATTGGCCAACTGAGTGTCCCCATCTCCTTGCAGCAACTCATCCCGACAGCGATCATAGAACTCAAAGAAACGATCAAAGGCCACACGATAAAGCACCTCAAACAGATTGGGAACCCCGGCCTCAAAGACAAACGGCAAGGTGATGAGTCCATCGCGCAGTCGTTGATGCACTTGCGGTTCCAGGATGCGTGTGGCATAGCCAAGTGCGTGATAAGGTCCCAGCACACCACACATCGCCTCCAGTTGATCGTGGCGCAGGATCAATCGTGGTCCGAGCTCATAACCCATCGGCTTCAGATGCTGCAATGCCAGCACTGACTCCCGATCGTCACTTAATCCTGCCGAGCAACAAGATACAAATGTTATCTACATTTAATACCCTTCTCGCACAACAATCTCTAGTTGTTTTGAAAAAAATAGTATACGTTTTTCATAAAAAAATTCCATTTTCAAGCAATCGTTCCTCTAAAAGCTATATGATCAAGTAATCTGATGTGAACAAAATTTATGAGTTATGCTTAAATTGCTGTTAATCTAATCTAATCTATCTATAAAAAAAAATTACCTTTAAACAAACAACATATGAAATTGTTTAAGATATTTCATGAAACAAAAAAAATTTAATATAAAAAATAAAGTATAGAAATTAATGTCGAGAATATCTTAGATATCTAAAATGTCTAAGTTCAAATTTTGTTCAATGCCGAAATTTAAGTTTTTTTTTTATTTGTGAAAATATTCATTTATTTTGAATATAATAAAATTACACAAAAAAAATATATATTATATGTATAAAGACAAGGGTTTTCTTAGCTACATTTAGTATGAGAATTTTTTCTATTATCAAAGCAATACTGTACATTTTGGTTACAGTAAGAAAAACGAAAAAATTAAAAAACCAAAGCGAATTTTTAAAAAATCCCGGTTTCACTGTTTGTGTCTAGCTTAAAATAGCTATGCGAAAAAAAAGCTGCTGTGTCAACACTGATCAAGACTTACCATCGATAATTCCGAATTGAGCACGAAAAGTGCGAGGCACGAATTCGTCGGTGAGCGTCGTATTAAGTTTGCTCTTTCGCAAAAGTTGCTCATAGGCAGGCAGAATTTCCGCATAGAGGAAAACTTCGTTGGAAAACTGAGTGTAAGATTTGCTCGACTCGCGGAATTCCTTTTCGCCCTTCATGAATTTCACCAGCACCAGTTCCTTTTTCTCGCTGGTGGAAGGGAAAATGTACATAAGGCAAAAGAGAGATATTAAAAAAAAAACTGCACTCACTTGCCGGCAATCTTAAGATCCAGTTCGACAGTGTAAAGCGCCGACATGAAGCCATCTAATCCCGTGGAGCATTGAATGCGATGCGAAACTAATGCCGCATTCTCACCAAAATACTTGAAAATATCATAGACTAGATATCGCTCAATATAATCCAATTGCTGGCGTTGCGTTGACATATTATTGTTCTTATTCGCCCAGTGTCACACTTTCAAATGAATTTGATACTCTTTCATCAGCATCAATTGACTTTAATTATCTAAAGTACACGTATGTGTCTCTTGTTATCGAAGCCAATGGAGGGGCGGCCAGTTACAACAGGTTTAAATACACAAATTTCTTTGTTATTGTTGCGATTGGAGCTGACGATAAAGCATCGATATACATTTTCGGTATTTTCACATATCGAGTAAAATTACTAATAAGAACTAGTAGAAAAAAATACTAGTTATTTCTGTCATGCATGCTTGACGCTATCGGTAAACTTGTTCTATCGATAGCTGTTTCTCCAGTATTGGCAATTTGACAGCCCTGGTCTGTTAAACGCCGCACAGTTCAAATGTAAACATTTTATTAAAATATTTAGGTAAATTTATAATTCGAAATTAGATAAAATGTAGATGTTAATTTTTACGAAGGCTTGAAATTCGACACCCTTCGGGAGATAAAGTTCTAAATTTTGATTTCTAAAAAAAACAACAAATTTCTAACAAAGGTTCTCCCGTTTTTCTGGGAATCGAGGCTGCCACACCGTGTTCAGGGCTGCCATTTTGTATTTTTTTTAGCTATTTTACATCGAAATTTCAGCAATTTTACGGGTGCTTTCCAGCCAGAAATTCCAATTTTTATTCCTCTAAAAAGTTGGCAACACTGAAGTTATAAATAATATAAAAAAATCAAACTGTTTGTTTCAAAACGAAAATCATTACAGTAACAATATTGCTAATAATAATAAAAAAGTATTTTCCTTACATAAATGTATGCTGTCATCCTGTACGCGTTTTTGTCGATACAATTTCTCGGGTGTGTTATTTGTGAACGCAGTGTTGTCAGCCAACTTATGATTTAAAAAAAAAAGAATTATGATAGATCAGGCGTCGCTTTTGGTAACGTTCTAAGCCGCAAGCAATAAAATATAATAGGCTTAAACATATTAAACATTTCGTTGACAACTCTGTTGCTGCTTCGGTTGCTAACCAAAAAGCCAAATAATAAAATCAAAACAAGTAATAGTAAAGTAACAAGACAGCAGCATGTCAGTGTATGTGTGTGCTACGAACAAACGACAAAAGAAGCGACCAAATAAACGTGCTGGAAAAACATAAACGAAAGATAAACGGTGTGCAGCACTATAACGCGTGTGTGTTGCATTTTACAACACTGGTTTTGCGCATTTTATGCCCAGTATTGCAGTATTTTTGTATTTGTCCATCTGCCTCTGGTATTTTTGTATTTTCTATTACTCTTCATTTTCGTTTTGCTCTTTGGTACATTCAGACGTGAGCGCGCGGTTTTGTCGTTGTCCGTCGTCGTCGTTGTCGTCGTTTTGTCCGTCGTCTTTCGTCGCGTTATGTGTGGCAACAAACAAAAATCAGAGCTATTTAACACAACAAAACCAAAATACAACAACAAGTACAAACATATGTACATACACATATAGTTTAACGCTCTTTGAAACTCCATTTCATTTCATTCTTTTTTTTTGTCGTTTTGTCTTGCGCATGGTTCAAACGCTGCAGCAAAAAGGTTGGTGAAAAAGGAAAAAAAAGACGTCGGCCGTTATCGGCTGTCGTCGCGCCGTTCCACCGTTATACGAGCTGTGCATGTGTGTGTGTGTGCATTATTTTTTGTTATTGTGTTTCGGTATTTCCATCTCTCCTTTTTTTTTATATTTAATATATAAAAAACTAAAGCTTAAAAGTGTTAAAAAAAAGAGTTTAAAAAGCAGCAGTGCAAGTTATCGAAAGAAGAAGAAAATTAATCGTCGTTGTCTGTTTTTTTTTTTTGCTCTTCTTTTTTGTGAACATTTTTTTTTTTTTTTGTACACTGCTGCTCTCTCCGCCTCCGCTGTTGCGACGCGCTCTTTTGTTAGCCGCAGAGTTGTCTGTGTGTCTGTGTATGCGTGCGACAGCATTTTTTTTTATTTATTTCTTTTTTTTAATGTGTGCTCTAAAGTTTATTGTTGAATATGTTTTAATATCTTGCTTCTCTCGCTCTCTCTCACACACACTTGCTGTTAATATATATGTGCGTGTGTGTGCATATGTATATTTTATAAACGTTTTCAGCGCTTAAAAAAACTGAGCAGTAGCAACAAAAACAACAACAAAGTACCAAAAAGCAAATTTTGTTTGTTAGCCAGTGTATACATACATACTTGTGTGTATTGTATGTATTGGTGTATTTACATGTGTGTGTGTGTATGTATGAGTTTCTGTTTGCGTAAAGCAAAAGAAGGAGAAGCAGCGTCGCCGTCAACGTCAGCGTCGTCGTTTGCTTCAAGTGAAACATGTTTTTGATATTGCCCACAGCAACAACAACTAAAATAACAACAACAACAGCAAATACGACAAAAGAGCAGCTGCAACAGAAGCAGCAATAACAACAGCAACAACAACAACAACCACAGAATTGACAACAATTTGTAACTCTACCGAAAAACATCAACAATCATCAGTCAAATGTAAGTGTGCTGCCTTTTATTAATGTACATATGCAAGTATATGTGTGTGTGTATGTATGTGAATACATATGTATGTATGAGGCCAGCATCAAATTTTGTTTGGTTATGTTGAAGGCGAGAGATGCCGCCGCCACCGACGCCGCTGCTAGCGTCAACGTCGCTGTCGGCGTTGCCACTGTGTTACATTTTTGCGCGCATACGATGGCAGCGCCGTCGCCGTCAACGTCAGTGAGAGAGAGGTACAAACATATTGGGATTTGCCGGCATTTCTTTTTGTGCACTTCTGTTTCTGATTGGGAAGGCATGTGGTTATGCGGTCCGTAAATGAGTGTTAGTGTATGTGTGTGTGTGTGTGTGTGCGCACGCCAGGTAGCAAGCAGCGCATCAGACACACACACATACATACAAACACAGAGGCATGTGCACAATGCTGCTGCTAAAAGGCAAACAAGAATTAAAAAAAAAATGCCATTGACGCTGTCAGAGCAGGGCAGAGCCAAAGCAGCGCTGCAGCAGCGTCATTGAAGTTGAAACAGCAAAACATACATATGTACATACGTACATACATATGGATATGTAGGTAGACGGTCATGTACAGCTACAGCCAGGCTGGCTGGCGCTCTCACGATTCTTTTACCCTCTCTACCTCTACCTCTGCTGACGCTGACGCCGACGCTGCCGACGACGCTGCCGACGACGCGTTGTCTGCACAAAGAGCAAACAGCGACGTTGGCAGCGCCGCATTTTATTTGTATTATTATTTTTGTTATTGTTGTTGCTGTTGCCATTGTTGTTGTGTAAATATGCATGCATAAATTCTAATTGAAATTATAACTAAATTGTTTAATTGACAAATTCAGAGAAAGGCACGACATATGTTTTTCAAGATAAGAGTGACGCCTCTCTCTCTCTCTCTCTTTCTCGCTCGCTCTTTTTGCAGGCTGCATTTTTATTACAATTTGTTGTTAAGCAAATTCAACAACAACAAGAAAGACAACAACAACAAAACTCGCATGCTTCATTTCTAGCATTGAGAGCGAGAGAGTAAGTTAAATGCGCAACCTTTCTCTCTCTCTCTTGCGCTGTCTCGCTTACTCACACCACTTTGCTGCTCATTTAAGCTGAAGTTTCAACAATGTTGCCGGCAGCAACAATAAGAAAAGGTCGCTCTCTTACTCTCTCTCTCTCTCTTTGTCTTACTCTCCCTCCCCCCACCGTTGATAATTTCTGTCTGTTGTCACCGTTGTCCGTCAACAGCTGGACAGGCGAACGTAGAGGGCGCCAGCAGCAGCTGTTTGAAGTGATTTGGTCACATTGTTGGGTCATTGCCTCTGCCCTTGGTTTCGTGATTCGTGACTCGTGACTCGTTACACGTTACACGTTAGTCGTGACTGATGCATTCACAGCAGCTCTCTTGCACTTTATTTGCCCTTGCATTTCTGTTTGTTTATGCATTTTTCTTATCGTTATTTGTTATTGTTGTCTATTTCTCAAGAAATACGCTCACGCATTTTGCCTGGAAAAACGATACTTTTCACATAAACAAAAAACATATAAGGGAATAGAAAAAAATTAAACAGGTGCAAAAGTGCCACATTTCCATTGAAAACAAAACAAAGATCAGTGCAATATATTCTTTGGAATAAACAAAAAAAGATTGAGCAGAAATATAACCAGTTACATGGAGAGAGAAAGAGAGAGAGAGAGAGCGAAAGAGGGAGAGAGTGAAAGTGGGAGGGTAAGAACTAGAACAAGTGTTGATATCAAGTTCATTGTAACCGATAAATTGTTGTTTATTAAATTATGACTTCATTAACAATAGAAAAATGAACTTGATATTTCTGTGGTAAACACTACAATTGAGCAAGTTCGTCAATGAGATACCCTGTATCTATGCTTAAAATCAATAATTGTCAAATGTAATTTCAATTTTTTTGAGAATAGTAGAGATTCAATTTAATTTTAAATAAACAAATTATGATACAAATTAAATTTAAAACATTCTTTTCTTTAAATCATAGATTGAGTCATTTAAAATTCGTATAATAGAATTTTTTAAAAATAGATATTTTTAATTTTTGTAATAATTGAAATTAAAAACGTAATGCACATATCAAAATATTATATAAATACATATATCAATAAAGTTACAAAAATAGTATATCTACGATGATTCCTATTCGTTCACATAGTACAAAACTTCAAAACAATAAGTTAATAACCAAATAAAGGATTTTTTCCTTTTATCCAGATAATAGAAAAAATAAAAATGAATTCCAAATGTACCACAAAATACAAGATATAAAGTTTATCCTGTTGGCAGGACCCCATTAAACCCATTCACCCCATTCATAAGTAGTTCATCTATGATTTTCTACATTTTTTTCTGGCTCTTTCGTTTTCGCCTGTAACTGTGACTGCGACTGTAACTGCGACTGTGACAATTGTGATCGGATGTTGAGTCTGCCTTCTGTCTGGCCTCAACTGCAGCACAGGCTGCTTGATAGGCAGCAACTTTGACCTTTTCATACTCGCAGCGAACAGAGTCGAGTTGCTTTTGAAGTCGATCGGCGCGTTCCTTGGCTCTGATGAGCATGTGACGCTTCGTATTGAAGTCCGTTTGAGCCAATTTACCTAAGTGTGTTAGGCCCGAAACACTGTGACGCATCGTATTCTCCAATTCCAGCAATTGTTTTAACTGCGACTCGGCTGATTTGAATGCACCATCGATTCTTTGGGCATTACACTCACTCGTCTGTATGAAATTTCCCACATGATTTGACATTGCATCGGCTGCACTCATTTCCATCTGTAATTTATCGACCAAGGCCCGTTTACACTCCAGGACAGTTTGTACAGCATTTGAGGCTTTAATCGCCTTCTCGGCCAACTGGAGTTTCACCTGATTGGCCGCACATTCTGCGGCATTTGATTGTGCATCTTTTGCCGCTGTTGCAACTTGAGCTGCTTGTGCTGCAATATTGAAATCAGACTTATCAGTCTTATCATCATCCATGTCCGGGCAAAAAGACGTCGACTCTGATGAGAAACACTGCGTTGTACTCGTTGATATATCGATAACATTTTCCGATGCCGATGACGATGCTGCTGCTGCCTCGTCGTCTGTCATTTGATCAGCTTCAAATTCATCCGGACAATTTACACGTTCTACATTATATGCATCTACAATTGACAGAAAGAGTAGCAATAGTGGAAAACATTTACATTTCATTGTTCCAATTTATTTTCCTTTACCAGATCTACATGTATGGAAAAGCTACTACTACTTAAAATAATTTAAAAATTCATGAATCTGAAATGCAGAAAAATCTATTTTAATATAATTAATAATGACCCAAAATAGAGATATTTTAAAGCTGTTTTTATTATAATTATTATTACCATTAATATACTTTAATAACCGAAAAAAATTTAATACTGAGAATCTATGTCTAAACTTTTGTATCTAAAAGTATTTTCTGCAGTGTATCGATAGAGTATTAATGCTGTGATTAACGGACAATGTTTATAAGCCAACATTAACAGACAACTGTTAACGTTAACATAATGCATTTCTTTTGCATACAATGCAATGGTATGCATGTTTGTGTGTTGAAAAGGGTCAGAAGATCACTTCCACTTATGTTGTGACTGTTGTTGTTGGTGTTGGTGCAGCAGCAGCTGTTGGTTTTTCACCTGTGATGACAACAAAAGCGCAGATTAGTGAAATGCGTTTTAAGTACAAATTCATTGGCGTTTGCGTTTTCTTTTTATTGCGCAGCAATGTGTGATGACGACGCTGCCAAATCAAATAACAACAGCCACAATAACAGCAACAACAACAGCGCCAGCAAAAACACGTGAGAGACTCTGTGGGTGGGTCGTGTGGAGTGGGGAGGAGAGGTGTTAAGAAGAGATATTTGACGCCTCTCTGCCATCGCTCAATCACACGAAAAGCACTCAAAACAAAAGTTGACAGCAGCGCTTTACACGTGCTGCCAACGTCGCTGTCAAAGTTCGCAGTCTCAGTCGCAGTCGGCGGTGGGTGGCGCTAGCTGAAAAACTGCGCTTCAACAGCACAGATACACAAACATACATACATACATACATACATACATTCATACATGAACAAAAACAGTCGCGTCATTGTCGTGTAGGATGTTGATAATGAAGAGGAGGTGAAAGTATTCCCAATAAAAAAGAACGTCATTTCTTTTGTTGTGCTAATATTCTAATCAGCGCGCAAGCAAGTGATAGCTTGCGGCAGAGAGCAAAACAGAGAGAGAGAGAGAGACTGAAAGCAGTAGATTACATGCAGTGTTGCCAGATTTTCAGGTTGTAAAATAGCTAAATGGATCCCAGCAAAGTGTAGCTAAAAATATCTAGAAAATTATGAGAGTTACTTAAAAATATTCAGATTTATTTCAATAAAAAAAAAACAACGCATTTTTATTTATCTGATTGATCTCATTAATTGATATATTTAATGCTTTTAAATGCATTCTATTTTTTCTTATTATTCGAGCTAAATTTAATGCTTATAATGTTGGACCAACATAATTGATCGATTTTGTCATGACAGAGTACTTATTTAAACTTTCGGCTTTTTGTAAGTACAAAATAGCCAAGTCTAGCTAGAAAATGGCAACACTGACATCAGTGTCTAAAGTAAACCGAAATAATAACAATCATGCAGCAATAACAATATAAACAAAAATTCTTGGAAATTCGCAATTTTGAAGAGAGAGAGAGAGAGAGAGAGAGAGAGAGATTCGGAAATATCTAATTGGAATTGGAATTTATTCTGCTTGCTGTAATTGTTGTTGCTGCTTGTGCGATCGCTCAATGCTGCTGTCGTTGCTGTTGTAGTTGCTGCCGTCGACTAGCAAATTTCAATGCCAGTGTCAAAGCTATGCGTCGCCGTCACACAAACACTTGCATATACACACGACGCAGAATATATGCATATATGCATATCAAAAAGAGAGGAGAAGGGAAGGGAAGTTGAGTTTGTTAAGGTAAAATGTGACGTAGGCGTTCGATAATAAATTTCTATCGATTTATGTATAGAATGTCAAATAATGGTTTTGATTAAAATAATAATAGTTTTTTTATTTGCAATAAAGTGGTTTTTTATACTTGTTCTAAGAATCGTATGCAAATATATTAAAGAAAGAACGAGTGTTTAGAGTATTTTTTGGCAAAATTTTGTAGTTTGTCAAAACAGTTAATTGACCAACTGTATGTAGGCTATTGCAATTTTTTTTTGACACTTGCAGGGTTGTCATTTCAGGGTAATTGTCAGTTATTTGCAACTGCTTCTTTGTGTCGTTTAATTAATACTTATTATTTGTGCTATTGCGTTTTGGGCAAAAAGCAAAACTTTATTATTGCGTTGACCTTGTGAGTGTGTGTGTGTATGTGTGCTTAGCAAGCGAAGAGGAAGAGAAAAGCAACGACAAAAAGCGCAAACAAAGCTTGCGCGACTTTTTGCGACTGCGCCGACGAATTCGTTTTGCGGCGAAATCGGTCATTGAACTTTGAACCAAACAACGAAAATAAAAAAAATACAAAATAAAATAAAAATGTGAGAGTGTATAAAATAAAGCGAAGTGAGAATGTAAATTCTGTTGTTGTTGCTAATCTTATTTGTGTGAGCATGCGTGTGTATGTGTGTCTGTATTTGTATTTTGTTTTGTTGCCAGCGTTCATTCCGTTACGCACTTGAGCGAAAGACAAGACAAGACAACACAAAAAAAAAAGAAAGCATCGCCTTTCTTCTTTGCCTCACTTGCGCAATTTTATGCTATTAAAAAATAAATATAAACTATAATATGCTTTCAAAAGTGCAAAAGAAAACAAAAAAAAAGCTAAAATTTTTATTGTTGCTTTATTTTGTGGCTAATCAGCGCAAGCAGAGAAAAACGCCTACAAAGTATTTTTAGTACAAAGCGCGCACCTAAAAACAAGAAACGGGAACACACTCACACACAGAGATGCAGAGAGCTAGAGAGAGAGAGTGAGAAAGAGAGAGAGTGAGTGAGTGGGAAACACACGCACACGCATCACATATTCAATAACTGAAATGTATTTTTGTTGTTGTCTCTCGCCCACATGTTGCGCAAATGACTTTTGGACATGTGTGTGTGTGTGTGTGTTAATATTTTAATATTTAGTTTAATTTGAATTGATTTAATCAAAGCTCAAAAGCGAAATAGTCAAAAAATAAATTTAAATAAATGTTATTTTAGATTGAATTTGATAAAAAGTGATAAAGTTATTAAATTTACATTTTACGCAGTTACTATAATTCAATTTTTATTTTAATGACTTGTGACATATATTTGAAAGATGTCATTTGTCATTTTTGTATAATAAAATTGAAAAATAAGTTTATAAAATTCGAAAAATTTTGGCTTCTTTATAAAAATGTTTTTATATTTTTTATATATTTTAATTAGCTTAAATTAAACGTATTTATTAATATATATTTAAAAATGTAAAAAAAACACTTTTTATTTTTAATATAATATTTAACTATTATAACGGTTCCGGTATACAATTTGAGCAGCGCCGACGCGTCGGTAACAGCAGCGGCGGCAGCAGCGCATTTGACAGCGCAGTTGGCAGCGCAGCTATTTGGGTCACGCATGACGCGCGCTTCTTCGACTAGAGCATGCGTGCGTGCCCTGTTGTTGTTGTTCTTGTAGTTGTACTTGTCTGTTGGTGGGTGGCGTTGGCGCACAATGAGAGAGAGTGAGTGAAAGAGAGAGGCGGAAAGGGGATTGGTAATGAGAAGTGCAAAGCGAAAGCAGAAGCACGCGCTCACACTCACGCTGCGGTGACGTCAAACGTTGTCGGATCGTAAAGTTTTCTTTTAGTTTTTAAAACTAATGCATGCAATCGCGTGGGGAAAGAGAGACGCTAACAGAGTGTGTGTTTAAGAGAGAGAGAGAGAGAGAGAGAGAGAGTGAGGGGGAAAGAAGGGGAGAAGAGCGACCACCCACTAAATGTGCAGAGTTGCCAGCTGCGCATGAAATTTAATTGGCGCGTCGTTGTTGTGTGGGATTCTGTGCGTGGGGCATTTGAATTTTTGAATCGGTAGACCAAAAATAAAATATGATGCATGCAAAAGTTGTTGCTGCCTGGCTAAAAATACAAAACGCACACACACGCATGCATACAATTACTTATGTTGTTTGTATGTATGCATCAGTGCTGCCAGATCAGCTGTTTTTCAGTCAAATCTAGCGTTTATAATTAACTACGAAAAAAAAATCAAACAGCGTTAAACGAGAAAAGGAATTTTAAAATAAAACAAAATTTATGAATCAAAAATATTAATAGTTATTTTTTTTCTATAACTTTTTCTCATTAAAACCAGGTTTTTTTCGGTTTGTAAAAAAATTGGATGCACTGATAGCCCATATTAGATTCGCACATGCAAACACAAGCTGATTGCTGCGAAAGTTTGTAACGTCACAACAATCGGTCACAAGCACAACTCGTGCAACTGATAAGAAACGCAATAAAGTTTTCTTACTGACTGTGATTTTGATGACGGATCACCAGCACTTGAAGCTCGAAATGTCGCATATTAGCCAGTGTTTACTGTGCTTAACGATGACTATCAGATGCCATTTGAATGTCGTCGTCATGACGCATCAGCAGAATGGTTTTTTATTTATTTTTTTTTTTACCGTGTGAATCAGAATCAGAACAAATCATTCATGGGATGGAACTGGTTTTTCTTCTTCATTCTTTTTTGGGCTTGCACTGAACTTTTGCCGCCAGCCGGCAATGTGTAATGTGTCTGTGTCCGTGTCAGTGTGTGTGAGTAATAGTATCTTTCTGTTGCAGAATTACAGTTGTGTGGCAACGCTGTCTGCATTTGCATGGCAACACGGCAACACAACAAATGTGAAAACAAAAACCAAAATATGTCAGAACAACAACAGCAACAAACAGTTAAAACGCTCGGTGGCCACTTTCACCGCTAAAAGCAAAGCGAATTTGCCGCTCACTCTACATACAAACAAACGTAAATACTAAAAAAAAAAAATATATATATATATATATATATATATATATATATATATATATATATATATATATATATATATATATATATATATATGTAGACACAAGACTATGTGTGTGTGAGCAGTGTTGACATTTTAGCTTATTTGAAGCTAGACTTTGCTATGAGTAATTAATATTCCACTAATGCTAGAATTCTTACAATTTTAAAAAATTACTTTACTACACTTTCAGATTGTCAGATAATTTCTACAAACTTGAGTAAATCAATAATTCTTAATATAATAATAGTTCTTATTTAAATATTTGGTAATTGTCTATTATATGGGCCTCATCTCAAAAAAAAAAAAAAAAAAACCACAAATAGGGGGTGATTTATGATGAATTTAGCAAAAAAAATTAGATTGGGGACTCAATTGGTTTATTTTTAAAAAATCTTAAAAGTTTTCATATAAAATGAACTATTTTATTGTAAATAGTGTTGGTAAACGGACTACAATAATGACAAGTTGCACAAAACAACAATAAAATACTTCATTTTGTATGGAAACTAAGGATTTTTTAAAAATAAACCAATTGAGTCCCCAATCTATTTTTTTTTTTGCTCAATTCATCATAAATCACCCCCTATTTGTGGTTTTTTTTTTTTTAGTTTTCGAGATGAGGCCCATATAATAGACATTTACCAAATATTTCTATTAAAAAAATCAATAAAAAGGTAAATTAATTGCAACAACTACAAATGTATCTTTTGGTTTATAAATATATTCTGTTAAAAATAATGCTGTTGATATTCGCGATTAAGTGAAAATAAACGAACTATCAGAAAGCCAATTTTTAACGCAATTTTAATAATATTTTTACTATTGCTAGCTACTTTTTGTTTTTAATCAAATTTGCTTATAAGCCCTTGAAATTCTGACAACACTGCTGTCTATCTCTTCGTCTGTATAAATTTGTGTGTGTGTGTGTGTATGTCTGAAAGGGGTGTTAGAGCCCAAGTTGACGGCTAAACTCATTAAAACATTTGCGCACACACAGCAAACACATTTAATTAAAAATACAAAAAAAAACACAATTTTCGCCTGGTAACAACAGGCGCTTAACAGCTGTATGTCATAGCACAGAGCTTTAAGTCAGACTGCGCTTTCTACGCCTAGACTTTGTATATGTGTGTGTGTGAGTGCGCGTGGCGCTCAAGCTAGACATGTTGAACTTGCTCTTATAGCTCAAAGCTGTTAGAACTCGCGCTCACACTCGCACAGAGTCAAGCTCACATACACAGAGACACTTGCGTCGCGTGTCGTTCGTTCACCTGCCGAGTTGTGAGCGCACGACCTAATGAGAGGCCACAAAAAAATAAATAAGAGAGAGAGAGAGAGAGAGAGAGTGTGTGTGTGTGTATGTGTGTATGTGTGTGCAAGAGAGAGTGAGAGAGTTCTTTGAGTCCAGCGTGTGAACAGCGCGTGTTTTTCTTTATTTGGTTTCTTTTGCGACGCGCAAAATGTTAGTGAATTATTGCACTTTGCATACACGTAAAGTATGTGTGATTGTATGCATGCATATACATATATATATATATATATATATGTGTGTGTGTAATGTATTGTTTATAAAATGACCAACTAAGCTTTTCTTTATTCTGTTTCTCTTTGCAGCTCTGGACGACCACATCTAAAGCAAGCTTAGTGAAGCAACAACAACAACAAAATAATAATAATAATAACAACATTAAAAAAGCGAAAACCAAAACAACAACAACAACAACAGGAGAGAAACCATCAAACAGCAATTGTGTTCAAAAGTTAATAAATCGTGCGTGTTGTTTTTGTGTGTGTGTTGTTGTTTATTTGATTTCCCCTCTCACGTGAAATGTTTGTTCCCATGCAAAATGTGCACAACAGTACTTTGCAATAACAACAACAACAATCATAATAATAAACATAATAATAATAATAGTAATAACTACAGCAGAAGAACCAGCAGCAAAAAGAAGATCAACAACAACAACAATTTAACGCCAACAACAATAACTTAAGGGGGAAAATAAAACAAAATCTCCTTTTTGGTCTTACGCCTCTCTCTCTCTCTCTCGTTACCGCTCTTCGTGTCCACTCTATACTCTCTTCGGCCCACAATACTGCTGAGTGCGTGCGTGCGGGTGTGTGAAAGAGAGAGTCAAAGCAAAAGAGAGTGAGTGATAGAGTTTTGTGCGTTGTTTTTGTTTTCGTTGCACACGCACACGCATAGCTCGGTCGGTTGGTCGGTGTGTGTGTGTGCAATGGATTTGCATTGTTATTGCAATACTATGAACTGTGTGTTGTGTGTGTAACGGTAAATAAATGAAAATCGCAACGTCATCATCATCATTAAAATTGCACATTAAAAGCAACAGCAACAACATAAGGAAGAAGCAACCAAAAAACGTGTGCGAATTAAAATCAACAACAACAATAGCAGCAGCAATAACATAACAGTAGCATTAACATAAACATAACAGCAACATAACATAGACATACATAACATTCAAAGCAAATCCAACAAAAGACTTAAAAAGTGTGTTCATTACTTTAAAATAAATAAAAATCAACAACAACAACAACAAGCAAACGAAAAATAAATTAAAATATATAACTTAACTTAACACACATACATATATATATATGACATATATATACACATACGATATATGCAAAAGTATTTGAGAAAAAAAACAAGAAGCAAAAAAAAACTCAAATACATAAATAAATTATAAATAAAATGCATTAACAACGAGAGGAAACTAATTAATTGCTGCAACAACGTTAATTTAATGATAATTTAATTGAAATTACACAAAAATAAAATCAACATCAACCAAATCAACAAAGTAAACGAAAAATAACAATTTTAAGTAAACATTTACAATTTATGATCAAATAACGCAATATTTATATACATACATAAATACACATCGATATCTACATATATATCTGGATAAACTGGATATATATATATGTACCTACATCTAGGTATACTACATTTAAAATTTCATCATTAAACATTAAACAAACAACAACAGCAGCCCCATGTATAGATTGGAGGATACGAATAGCGGCGCCGTTATGGATAAGAACAAACAGAAATGTAAGTATATAATTGAATGTATAGTAAACAAAACAAGAACACTTAATAAATACTTCAATTCCCCAAATTATTAGTTGACCTTAAAATATTTCCAAAACCATGAATATTTATTAGGGAATCGTATTTGGAGCAAACTGAAAGGTTCAGTTTTGTTCTTTCGGTTCCGGCCTCAGTACTGGTATTTTACAAGTTCGAATTTTTGTCCAATTTCACATGATTTTTTTTACAGAATAAGAAAGGTTTGAGAAAGAAGTTTTAGCAGTTGTTTTATACTAATTACGATATAAGGAGTTGATTAAAAGTGAAAACTTGAGATTTAAAATTTTCAATTTTCAAAATATCAAAGGGGGGACCATTAGCATCGAACCCAAGATTTCGAGGGAAATAATTTTTTGTACAAAATAAATTAAATTTAAATGCAGAATGAATTCGGATGCCAAACCACGAGTAAAATGACATTCTGTTTAAAAATCGGTTCTGTTTTGACAAAGTTATGGAAGTTTGAAGTTGGTCAGACTTTGGATCTAACAACTTTACAAGTCAAAATTTTTGTCAGATTTCACATGATTTTTTACAGAAATTTGAAAGGTGTCAGAAACAAATTTAAAGTGTTGATTTATACTAATAAAGATATCAGGAGTTGATTAAAAGTGAAATTTTGAGATTTAAAATTTTCAATTTTCAAAATATCAATATCAAAATATCATTAGCATCGAACCCAAGATTTCGAGGGAAATAATTTTTTTTGACAAAATAAATTAAATTTAAATGCAGAATGAATTGAGTTGCCAAACCATGATTAAAATGGCATTTCATTTAAAAATCGGTTAAGTTTTGCCAAAGTTATGACAGTTTGAAATTGGTCAGACCTTAAAACTGTCTCAGCTATGTTGTTTGAAAATTTTAGCCTCCTAGCTCTTATGGTGTCAATTGTGCCATGCTCAGTGAGTCAGTGAGGACAAAGAACTATATTTTCTTGGCTTTTTTTGCTTGTTGGAAATAATTTATACAACCGACAGATGTAGGAAGCAAGAAAAGAACTGTAGTGAATTGAAAATTGATTGATCTATCATATTAATCAATTTATGCAACTTAAGTTTTAATGGAAATCGATTCATCGATGTTTCGATTTTCCTCCCCTATTATTGCGATCCTTTGTCCACCTGCTGCTGTTGCTGTCCCGCTCATCTTATGGTCTTATCACTCACCTTTTGCTTATGTGCTTTGGTCTCTTTTGGGTGAAGCTTCAAGTCGTGACTAAAGCGACGACAGCATGACGCCAAAGTTGCCAACGAATTGTTTAGTGCATTCATTCCACGAATTGCGATATCACACACAAACACACACGGAGGCGGCGCCGTCTGCCCGTCAATTTGTCAAGTGTTTGTAAATTCTAAAACAACAACAACAACAACAAGAAGAAGAGACGCAAACAATTGCAATCATTCATGGGTCATTCATGAGTCACGACAGCTTTCCCTCAACCAGTTGGCCGGATGTGGGCGATAGCCTTTAGTAATCCAGTTTAGTGATAACATTCCTTTAGTTTCCCGCATTTCAGCATCGCAATATTGCAATCTTCTTGCCCCTGTCCCTCATTCCCTTTGCTTGCCTTTGTTTTTTCTCTATTGCCACACATTTCTGTGGTGCGTTGCGGCAAAAAAATGTCGTCGAAACTATTTTTGGGCTGACGACAACCACAGCACGAGGGTAGTTTTAAAAGAATTCCCTACACGAATGACAACAATATTATTTAGAATTCGAAAATTTGGTAATTATATTTAGGAAAATAAAACTAAAAAGAATTTTATTTGGAAATAGAAATTAGGAAAGCCAAAATAAGGTATTATATTGTATTTAAATATAGATATAAACACTGAAGACAAAAATTAGAAAGGCCAAAATCAAAAATATTTAATTGAAAATATATTTTGCTTATTTTTGTGCCCCTATTTTATTTTTGAGTAAAAAATTTAATATGGATGTACATATAATTTCATGAGTTTTCTATTTTTAGCTCAATCATAATGATTAATGCTTGAGCTGTATAGTATAACTTAAGATTAATCATATTTTGTGAGTACTAATAATGGAGAATATTTAATTTTTATAGTGAAACTTATTGATTGCAGTCTCTGGATTAAACTCTTTGATTTTGCATCGTTAAGAAATGCATCGCACTAGTTTAAAAATATGAAATGTGTGACATATTGATGTGTGAATTGATTGTATTAAGATGAATAAGCTATATTCTAGTACTCTTTGTGAACAAAACTATTTGTAGTAGTACATAATATAAAAATATGCAAAACTAGCAATGCTTTGCAGTACAGTATATTAAAAATTAGTAAGAACAACTATCAAAATTGCTATTCATGGCTTTTTTTTTTTTTTGAATATTTTTGCATTACTACAATGTTGAAAAGGATTTTTTTTTTGTGATAATATCTGAAATTAAAACCATAACAGATCGGAAAGACCTCTGCCTATAACAGATCGGAAAGACCTCTGCCTATAACAGATCGGAAAGACCTCTGCTTATAAATAGTGCGCGCACTTGCCTGCATCACATTATTATCATCATTATCATCATTATCGAAATGCAGGCCAAGAGACAGAGCGACAGATAGAGAAAAGGGAGGGAGAGTCGGGCAGGAGATAAACGTTGATTTATTAATAAACATTCATATATAGGGAGGCAAAAATAAAAAATAAAATCTTTGCAATCTGTCTGTCCGTCCGTGAAGTCTGTGTGAATGTAAGATCCATTGGAGAATGTCCCATTAGTACCGCTCACTTTGCTCGACAGCATTTTTGGGACTCTGTAATTAAAATTAAATTAATTTCGCATTTAATTTACTTTTGCTTTTCGGTTTTTGCCATTCGACTTCCTCGTTGAAACAGAAACAGAAACATATACACAAGAAAGGCGCAACAACTATTGCAACAAAACTGTTGAAATGCTACAGTGTAAGAGTTGCAAGTATACGACTAACAGTTACCCTCTATGTAAATTGGATTAGAATTGCCAGCTAAAGAATTGTATAGCTGTGATCAAATTAAAAGTGTGATTGTTATTCTCTCGTAAAACTTCTTTGTTCTCATCTCCATGTACACTTCTCGTGTATTTCTATATATACAGGGTATTTGTATGGCATCTGTTTGGCATGTGTGAAACAGCGTCAATCTCACGTTTAGTCAGCTGATTGCATTGGAATTTTTCTTATCTTGGTATGCCCTGAAAATTTGTTACCCAGCAGCTGAAAAAATCAAAACAAATGAAAAAAAACTAAAAAGTTTAGAAAGTCAATCGAAATGTTAACTGAATATGGTAAAAATAAAAATAAAACAGCTGTACATGCAGTTGTAGAGAATTCAATTGTTTTATTAACAAAGTTTTATTCAAATTCTAATAAAAAATTAGGTTTAAATTGCACTCTGCAAAAGCATTATACAAAATTAAATTCTTGGATTTTTTCTAATTATCAACTAAAAAAAAAATTAAATTTTATTTCCAATAATAATAGTTTCATTTTTGATTCAAGAAGTATTCATTGCTCTATAAGTTTTATTTTTTGCTCTATAGTAATCATAAGTATATAATAATGATAATAATAAGTTTAAGCACGAAGAATAAAAGCACATCTTAAAAGCTAAAAAAAAGCTCAAAGTTACTTGCTGTAATGGATCCCTTCTACTTGTACGATCAGCTGCATTTTGGGTTCAGAGTGCATTTATCTCCCTCTCGATTTACTCTCTCTTTCTGGCTAAAATCGTCAGCATTTGCTTCGTTGTTGTTTTTTGTCGAGTCGTTCGCATTTGCCGAATTGCCAGCGGAACAAGAAATGCAACGACAACAACAATAAAAACAACAACAACAACAGCAACGACAACGATAAAAATCGACATATATAAATAAAACAGACGTTGTCGCGTCTTTTGACTTGGTTTCGTGTCTTGAGACTTTGGGGCCAGAAGCTAAAAAAAAGTTGACGCAGTTTGCGTTGAAATTTCACGCGACGCAGATCGCGCGAGTAGTCAGCGAATATATATATATATATACAAAGATATATTATATATATAGATTTAGTAGATATAATTGACTGTAAATAGAATTGTGTATAAAAATGGAAAGAGTGCATAAATTGTTAAAATCACTTGATGTGCTGAACAATAATAATAATATTGACAATTAAAAAGTGAACTCGAAGTAAACTTTTTGTGCTCGTGCTTGTTTTTTTTTTGCCTTTCTTTTTTGTGTGAACAGCGTGTGAAATTTTGTGCGAGTAGAAGAAAGAGAAGCGCCGTCTTTTTTCTTCTTTGTCAGTCAATAAATATAGTATAAATAAAAGAAAGCAAATAAGGAAGGAAATATTATTTCTATAGACATTAATAATAATAAATTGAACTGAGCGAAATGTCAACCGCCTTGCTCTACTGGCAGTCAATGAACGGAGGAGTTCATGAGGCGACACCAACAGCAACAATAACAACAGCAACAATGGCAACTGTTCATTCAACTGATGGTGTTGCAGTGACCGGTACCGGTACCGGTTCCGATTCCGATTGGCACTACAATTATCCAAATCAACAACAGCAACAACAACATCAACATCAACGTCCGTCCTATGCACGCAACTGGAGCAATGGAAACTGCAATGGAAATGGTAGCAACAACAACCACAACAACATGAACAACAACAACACATTGGCAACCCATTATCAGTTGCAGCTGCAACTGCAATTGCAACAGCCGCATTATTTGGCCCAGATCGATTGTCAGCATACGGTGAAGAATTTCGATGGCAATGCCAAAGCTGCTTTTAAGCCAACAGCAATTCAATTAATCGATCAATCGGACAACAATCATCATTACAGCTGTAAGCTTAGGCCATACAATTTTATTTATACTTATGTACATGGTAACTAAAGCTAAAGAATTACTAAAAATATATTTAGTACATATAGATAAAGGAATTTTTTTCCTTTTTTAAGTTAAACTTTTTGAAAAATGCTTTCTTAAAAGCTCATTCCAGTTTTTAAATGAGTAAAGCTTTAACTTAAGCAAAGCTTTTGTGGCATAGTAAAGCTCACTCCAGTATTAAATTAAGTAAAGCTTCAACTTAAGCAAAGCTTCAAAAGCTTTTCAGGCATGGTAAGCAGCTTTCAGATAAAAGCTCTCAGAACTATAAAGAGAACAGCATACGAAAAAACCTGTAAGCTGTTTTTTTGTACTTTAAGTTATTGTTGATCCAAAAGCTTAAATCTAAATCATTCACTTTAGGGAAAGCAGCTTTAGTAAGCTCTTGAAAGCTGCTGAGAGGTTTGACAGCTTATCATGGATAATTCAGAGGACTAAAATCTTATCGTATCACTTCTGTGTAAGCAGCTTTAAAAAATCTTTCGAAAGCTTTACAAGATTAATAGTCGGTTAATCCAGAAAAATTTAATTGTATGAAATAGATTTGAAAGAATGCGAAAATACCCGACATTTCGATTTCTTTTGTCATATAGATTTTCATTATAAAAAGAAACTTTGCAATGAGATGTCAATTTCCGTTTTTCATGTTTCCACTTGTTGTCAGCCATTGCGAAATGCAATATGTGTTTCTCGCCTGTCGCCAGATTGTTTCAATTTCAATTTAATTCCCTGCGTCGCTTTTCCTTTTTCCTTTGAGCTATTTTTGAATCGGAGCAAAACAGAGAGACAAAACTAAAACAACAACTAAAAGTATTTCTATGTGTATTTTTTTTTCGAATGCTTGCATATTGTGTAATAATTTCCCTACCACTTGGGCGTCTAGTTATAAATTTAGAATTGAAAAACGTATTTTTGGGGTTCGGTCGTTTGAATTGGCAACAGCCTCAGGTGCGACACACGTCACGACACGTCAGGTGCAACATTTGGACCCAGGGAAGAAACGGTTCGGTCAATGAACCAATCTCTCTTTCTCTCTCTCTCTGTCTGACTCATTTACCTACGCATTCACTTATTGTGCTCTTTCTCTTTCTCTTTGCAGTATCCTCTGGATATGGATCCAGTGCGGGCGCCGTGGACACATCGCAGGGCAGCGGGAGCGGGGGAAGACAACGACATGCCCCGCTCTACGGACGCTTTGTGGTCGAAGAGGAACTCCCTGCCACGCATCGTGATGTCATGCATCATGTAAGTCAATCAATCAATCAATCAGTCAATCCTTCTTAGCACCCAAGTTGCGGACTTACAAAATCAAGCTTGAAAATAAATCCGATTAATTCATAAAATCTTATAAAAACAAGTTTTTTGTTAGGGTATCCAGGATATAGAATTTTCTTTCATTTTAAGTTTTTATTACAAAAATAAATTTTAACTATTTTTTTGAACTAACTTAAAAAACTATGTAACTATTGAATTAAAGTTTTTATTTTATATTAAAATTGAAGATAAACTATATAGTTCAACTTTTTTTATTAAAATAAAAAATCACTTTTAAAAAAATTAATTTTTTATATAAAAGCTTTTTCGAATTTCAAGATAGTTTTCAAAGTGTAATTATAATTTGCATGTTTTTGTTTCTGTTTGTGATCATAGCTTTACAAAATTACTTTAAAATTGTTTTTTTATTATTGTTGGACAATTGAGAGTGATTTTAGGTAAATTTTTATGGCTTGTCTTTAAAAAACTTTCTTTCGTTCCTTTTTTTTTTATTATATTGGAGTAATCTAACTACAGTTCTCTATCTAATATATTCTCTCCCTCTTTCTTTCAGCACTCTAGTCCTTCGTCTTCGTCGGAGGTGCGAGCAATGCAAGCTCGCATTCCCACACACTTTCGAGATCCGGCCATGGCACCATTGCGCAAGCTGAGCGTCGATCTGATAAAAACCTACAAGCACATCAATGAGGTAAGTTGCCTCCCCTACTCTCTACAACAGTTCCTGATAAACTATCGATAAAAAGACAAAGACAATAGTTTTTCTGACAAATATTCCGATATACTATATATTTTTTTTTACTATAATATCGATATTTTCTTTATCCAGAATATCAAATAAAAATATTATTATCGATATTGATATATTTTTAAAAATGTCAACACCTCAACTCTACTATTTTCCTCAACTCCCCCTCTTTTTGGCTCTTTGGCAAGGTTTCAGTAATGCCGGCGCGTGTCTCTGTCTACAGTCTACTGTCTTCTGTCTTTGACCTCGCTTAAGACCTCGCCTCATCAATTTGGCATCGCATCTTGTTGACGGACACGCAATTTGAAATTTGCCAAGTTCCCTAGTTCCTCTACCTTCCTACACCGATCTAAGAGTTTCTGATAATCATTGAATTTTTGATTGTAGAGATTAACGAGGAGATAGAAGAAAAGTGTAGATAGCTCTCTTTAAGCAATTGATTTTTCAGAGAGTGAAATGCAATAACTGAAAAACTTTAGCTATTATTTTTTCTTCACATTTTTCAGATATTAATATCCAAAAAAATGAGAGAAAAGGTTAATAATATCGCACTATATATTGATATTATTGTCAGAGAAATTTTGCTGAAAAAATACTTATCGATTTATCGACATATTGATAAGCAGTTTTCCTTTTTTTTTTGGTTGCACAGTGGTCAACGCACAGTGGTCCACGCACGTAGTTTTTTATGTTAGATATTAGAGTTGCAGCAAAACAAATCTAAATGCAAAACATGGAGAAATTTGAAGCAAATGAAATGAAATACATAAATGTTTAATGCATAAACAACAACAAAAGAAAAGAAAAACAACGTGTAACAGATGTTGTCTATTGAGGTTAGAGTGAAAGTCAAGACGAATCGCAATGTTGCTAACGAACTGTCGATAATGGTGTGAGTGATAATAATAATGATAATGATGATGATGGTCACACCTTGGCATGTTGTGCTAATAACAATCATCATTATTATCAGCAACGATTAATTGCCCGACAAATTGTTGCACACACACACATACACACAGAATTATGTATTGTATAGAAAAGAGGGGAGTACTAAAGGTAGAGGAAGCAACTTACTTGTTACATTGTAAGTGTTTGTGTATGTGTGTGTGTGTGGCCTTTTTACAGTCTTATCAGCGCATATGCAGGCGTCGACGTCGCAGTCGCAGCATTGTATGCTACACTTTTGTACACCCAAGAGAGTGTGAGCGAGAGAGAGCAGCGATTAACTGTGACGTTGCCAGACAACAACAGCGTCGACGTCGGCGTCACCGTCGCTGTCGCTTTCGATGCAACAGCCAGCAGCACAAGCAGCTGCTGCTGCTGCGACGCTAACGTCGACGTCTTTGCCGGCATACACCCATTTTCGAGCATTGCTCTCGCAACGACGCCGACGACAACGCCGACGCCGACGCCGCTCCCCATGAATATTTCTACAACAGCCCCCAAAAAGGGCATAGCATTTTGTGCAGCCGTCTTTTAGGCGTTGTTGAAACTCGCGCTCTCACTCTCTTACTTTGAATTACACCAACGTCTGCAAAGCGCTCTCTTTGTTGCTGTCGTTCTGTCGCTGTCTTTGTTGCTTGCATACGCAGCGGCAGCGCACTCTTTCGCACCAACACACGCAAACGGCGTTAGCAACAACTTTTTTTTGCCAAGTGCCAGCTGCATATCAAATTTTTCGCCAAGCCAATGAGCAGGTGGCAGGGGGGAGGGACAAGGGCAGCGTGTAAGGAGAGTGTGGGCAAAAACTACAAACTAACTTGGCGTTTAGCTCTTTGATCATAAACCAATTAAAAACACATAAAACAAAGAAGCAAATTGATAAAATTTGCTAATTTGTTTTAGAATAAACATATGCAAAACAAGTTTAATAATTAAATTATTTATTCAACTACTAAACGCAAGTGATTACAGCTGTTGACGCAAGCTCGAGCCGGTAGCAAGCGCAATTTTGAGTCGACTGTTAGTTTACATACTGCTGTTATTTAATTATAATTATCGTTAAGTGACAATGCAATGCAAATTTGTTTTATAATAAGCATACGCAAAATACAAGTTTAAAACTTATATTATTTATTAAACTGCTAATCGCAAGCGATAACAGCTTTTGGCGCAAGCTTGAGTCGGCAGCAAGCGCAATTTGGAGTTAACTGTTAGTTAACATAGCGCTGTTATTTAATTATCGATAAGTGACAATGCAATGCAAGTTATCGCGCCAAGTTCAAAATATCTGTTAAGTTGCCATTTTTTTTCGTTACATTGGAACTATTAATTAAAACGAATTGAACTTAAGTAATATGTTTTGACTTAGTAGTCAGAATTAATTTTATTTTGAAACACACAACAGGTTGAACTCATTTAGGGCTCTGAGTCGTTATACACAACTTGAATAGATATATAAATTTGTTAGCAATAAATAGAGAGAATTAAATAAACCGAATTTTTGCATAGAATGTCTCCAAACTCATCAAATAATTCTAATATTTTAAAGGTATACTATGCGAAGAAGAAACGCCGTGCACAGCAGACACAAGGAGACGATGATTCGTCCAACAAAAAGGAGCGTAAATTATATAACGATGGCTATGATGATGATAATCACGATTATATAATTAAGAATGGCGAAAAGTTTTTGGATCGCTATGAGATTGATTCACTGATTGGTAAGTATCAAATTGAATCGATAATTATCGTTATATATGTGTATTATATATTAATGATATTTCAATATTTGCAGGCAAGGGTAGTTTTGGTCAGGTTGTTAAGGCCTACGATCATGAGGAGCAATGCCATGTGGCAATCAAGATAATTAAGAATAAGAAACCGTTCCTAAATCAGGCACAAATCGAAGTCAAACTGCTCGAGATGATGAATCGTGCGGATGCTGAAAATAAATACTATATCGGTGAGTTAACTATACACCATTGTAATTTGGAATTTTAAAGCTGATTCTATTCTTTTATTCTTGTTTTTTAGTCAAGCTCAAGCGTCATTTTATGTGGCGCAATCATCTGTGCCTCGTTTTTGAGCTGCTATCGTATAATCTGTACGATCTGCTAAGGAACACCAATTTCCGTGGCGTCTCGTTGAACCTCACGCGCAAATTTGCGCAGCAACTGTGCACGGCTCTATTGTTCCTGAGCACACCCGAACTGAACATAATACACTGTGATCTGAAGCCCGAGAACATATTGCTATGCAATCCAAAACGATCGGCCATCAAAATTGTTGACTTTGGCAGCTCCTGTCAGTTGGGACAGCGCGTAAGTGTTCCCCCCAAGCAATCAATCATTACATCCTTTATATATCCAATCAATCTATCACAAATTTCTCCTATAATTCTCTCGTCAATCAATGAATCAATCATTTCATACCGTATCATATCCAACCAATCTATCTTCTATTTTTCTATTAATCAGTCAATCATTCCATATCCAATCAATCCATCTCCTATTTTCCTCTCATCAATCAATCAATTGATCAAACAATCATTCCATATTTAAAATTTTATCAATCCATCACTAATTTCTCCTATTTTCTTCTGATTAATCAATCAATCGTTAAATATTTTATATCCAATCAATCCATCATTAATTTTTCCCAATTCCCCCCATAATTTAATTAAACAATCATTCCATACTATATCATTTCCAATCAATCTAGGTCTTATTTTTCTCTTATCCATCAATCAGTCCCTAATTTCTTTTAATTTCTTCTCATCAATCACTCAATCAATTATTGTCCAACTAAATTCTCTCACTTTCTGTGTCTCTTTCTCAATTCCTCCCATGGAAATAGATCTATCAATATATACAGTCGCGCTTCTATCGCTCTCCCGAAGTCCTGCTGGGTATACAATATGATCTGGCGATCGATATGTGGTCACTCGGTTGCATACTGGTTGAGATGCATACGGGTGAACCGCTCTTCTCCGGCTGCAATGAGTTCGATCAGATGAACAAGATTGTCGAGGTGCTGGGAATGCCACCGAAATATCTGTTGGATCAGGCGCATAAGACGCGTAAATTCTTCGATAAGATTGTCACCGACGGATCCTATGTGCTAAAGAAGACGCTCAATGGACGCAAATATAAACCGCCCGGTTCCCGCAAACTACATGACATTCTGGGCGTCGAAACGGGCGGTCCGGCGGGCAGACGTCTGGATGAACCCGGACATTCGGTGGCGGATTATCTAAAGTTCAAGGATCTGATATTGCGCATGCTGGACTTTGATCCCAAGACACGTGTCACACCATATTATGCCTTGCAACACAATTTCTTCAAGCGCACCACCGACGAGTCGACCAATACGAGCGGTGCCTCCGCCACAGCCAATGCGGGCGGTGCGGGTGGTGGCTCCTCCTCCGGTGGTGCTTCGGGTGGTGCTGCTGCTGGTGGTGCTGGAGGTGGTGCAGGAGCAGGTGGTGGTGCAGGTGGCTCCTCTTCCTCCTCATCGGGTGGTGCTGCTGTTGCTGGCGGTGGTGCTGCTGGTCTTGGCAATGTTGCTGGTGGTGCAACTGGAAGTGGTCCCGGCAGCGGCAGCAGCAGTGTTGTCTCTTCCAGCGCGGCAGCAGCAGCAGCGGCAGCAACTGCCTCATCCTCATCGGGTTCGGGATTGGGCATCGCTGGCATCGGCATCGGTATCGGCGGTATCGGTAACATCAACACACAGCAGCAACAGTCGCTCGTCTCCAGCAGCAGCAGCAGCAGCGGCGCAGCTGGCGTTATGGATCCCCAATGTTTAGGTGAGTAGCTCCTCCCACTTCCCCCTATCACCCTTACCCTCTACCTTTCCCCCTCTACTCCCCTTTTGCGATATTCCATACCATATCGAAATTATTTTGAAATTTTTCTTATGTTACATTTCCCATAAATTTTCACTGTTCTTAAAATTTTCTTATATATTTTGCGGTATTCCATTCCATTACAAAATTGTTTTGAAATTTTCTTATATTACATTTCCCTTAAATTCCACTGTTCTTGAAATTTTCTTTATTACTCTTTGTGATAATAGTTCTTATATTGTGCTTCCAAAATTGTCCTATTTTAAATTCTTTAAAATTCACCTATTTCACCTATTTTAAATTTGTATTTAACGACAATATCAAGATAATTTCGATAGGAATCACAAACTGTCTGTCGCATAAACATCCGCCATCCGTCCCTGTAATATATACTATATTATTACACATATTATCCTTAAAAGTAACTAGTCTGTTAATTAACCTAATTAAAGCTTGCTTATGTGTTACAATTTTTTATGTTTGTAGCTGACAACAATTTTTAGTTTGTTGTGTTTTTACGTTTATATGTTACTAACATTTAGTCATATTTTATAGGACCCTTAATGGACAATTTAATGCATAATTTCCATTCAAGATTTTCCATAATTTGCATGATTTTGATAGTGTGTGTGTGTGTGAAAAAGTCAAATTGGATTCAATAATAAAATCAGAATACAAGAGAAAAAAAAAACAAATTATTATTTTGCGATTAAGCTGAAAATTGTTTATAAGAAAATCAAAAGAAAAATTGAAAAAAAAAACACTAATTATTTATTGAAATTGTATTAGTTTTAAACAATTATGATTTCTGTGAAAAACAAAATTTAGTTGCACTTCCTTTTATAATAATATAATGAATACTTATTATTAAGCATATTGAATTGTTGTACGTGTGTTTAGTTCGTTGCTTAGCAGTAGTTTTCCTCTCAGAAACAAAAAACACAGTGTTGTCAAACGTAGTAATTTTTTTTCGTTGTTCATTTTTGCGAATAATAAACAAGCAAAATGCAAAAAAAAAAAACACGTAAATTAACTAATTTATGCCAAAATCGTATGTTCTCTCTTTCTATTTTCCTAATATAATATATATAAATATGCAAAACAAAAATAATATAATAATAATTATAAAATATATAACATACGTACGTAATTTAAAATATATACAACTACAAAATTAATGCTGTACACAGATGAGCGTCGATGACCAGCAACAACAACATTAGCAACAGCAACAACAACCACAACAAAAACATCGGCAAATTAGGCATAAAATAAGAACATGCATCCAGTTACCCGGGATAACAGTAACAGCGACTGTAACAGCAGCAGCAGCAACAGTGGCAGCAATAACAGCACTGGAAACGAGAATCAAGATTAACAGCGATCGGACGCTGTTATAGCCACTCAAGTGTCATCGATAGGCTGATTGATGATCGATCATTTGCATGTTGTCGAGTGTAAATAGCCAGAGGCTCTAGCCACCCAATTGTTTTCCTAATCTGTGGCGCGTTTAATCACATTTTTTTTTACATATAAACATACATAAATATACAAGGATGAATATATATATATATATATAAATATTAATATATAAACTTTATATTCTTTGTTTTGCACTTAGCATACAGTTAATATAAAGTTTACAATGGCGTAAAATTAATAAATACAATCGAATGTAAGCAAGTTATATATTACATATGTTTTAGTTTAGTTTTCTGTTTAGTTTTTATTGTTTTCTTTTTTTTTTGTGTTTTTTTATTGTTAAAATTACGCTAACAGCTAAGCATTTAATTGTAAGCAATTAGGGCCATAGTATTGTACAATTAAGAAACTTAAAAAATAAATACAAAGAAAAAGTCAAACAAAATGAAAATAAAGTAGAAAACTGTTCAAATTGTAAAAGCAAGGAATCCTTAACGACTTTCTTAATGACTGCCATACATACATATATATATGTATATGTATGTATATAAATGCATACATACATTCACATTCAAATATATATGTACATGTATATATATATTTATAGTTACATAATAAGTTTATCGATAACAGGCGTACTAAACCAAGAAATGCATATATGCATACATATGCATGTGTATGTGTATAGAGAGAGATTGCAATAGTATATGTACTCCCTATGTTTGTAACAAATAATATATATGTATCTAAAAAGATATTGTATTTTACAGAATACACACAAACACACACACACACACACACGTGCATTCATACATAATGTATGTATTGTTGTCTTGCCTACTCTTTTGGTTGTTTACACTCACACAGCAGACACACAAACCGTTCACCACGCACACACACACATTTTATCACAATTCACCACACTCGATTTGTCAGTCCGCTGCAATGTTAAGTTAACAGCTGTTAAGCGCTATTTCTAGATATGTTATGTATAAACTGAGACTGATACTGAATACTGATTATGAAATGAACTAACCGATGTCCGATAATGATACTTCCAATGGCAATAGACAAGCATTAAATTGTCAGCATCTCATAACTGTAACTCTGTAATCTATAACTGTAATTGGTAAAATTATTAACGAGGACACAAAAAATGGTTGTCAGTGTGGTTGCTTGATCGATGATTAATCGATTGATCGATCAGTCGATCGGCATCAGTTCTTCTTCGTAAGTGTTGTGTGTACTTAATATATAATCAGTGGCTACAGTTGTGTGAGTCCAGGCGCCGCTTTTTGTGATATCTCTTAACATAACCATTAACATACCCCCAACAGTACTACTCTCTCTCTCTCTCTTTCTCTGGATTCACACACACACACACACCAGTGTTGCCAACTTTAAAGAAGCTGAAAAAAGCTGAGAGAGAGAGAGACTTCATTTCTTCCCTCGAAGTAAGACACACACACACATACATACCGTGCAGACATACATATGTACATAAATACATCAAACATACATACATACATGACTTTTCTGCATGTTGAAGCAATTCTACTCTTACATTCCCACTTCCCACATCTACACACAGATACACACATCCACACCCACACATACTTCTCATTACATACGTAAACATTTTCAAGGAAATCCTTATAATGAATAATTTGTGCATAATTCAATGGTAGAAAATAAGCATTTTTGTGCTTAATCCAATTGTAGAAAGAAAGCAATGTTCAATAACATAACTGTGCGCCTGTTAATTAACAGCACACGAACAGCAACTTTACAGAGAAGTAGCGGTTAATCTCACAAATTACGTTTTTTTTATCGTGATGAAGAAAAGAAAAATAAATATTACAAAAAAGAAAAACTCTTAGAATGATCGAAAAATATGCAAACAAAAATCTAAACACAAATCATAGTTTTAGGCATGTAAAAATAGCAAAAATTAATAATAAATAAATATATATAATAGAAATAAAAATAAGACATAAATCAGCAAGCGAAATAATTAAATAACGGTACAAGATTAGCGTTTAGAGGCAAATTCGAAAGAAGAAGAGATCTACATACATATAGAGCAGTCAAAAGAAGAACAGCAACAAATGCAAGAAGAACAACTTAAACCAGTACTAAACGAAAACTTTAGCATTTAACAAAATACACATACACAACACATACACACACACAACACATACACACACACACACACACAGGCATACATATACACACACACATCCATATATACGAGTGTATGCGTATGAAAGTAAATTATTCGAAAACGAAAAAATACACAATAATACAAAAAAAAAAAAAATGGGATTATAGAAAAAAAAATGGGATTATAGATTAAACATATATGTACAATATATGTATAAATAATTCAACAATTTAGTCGTAGCCCCGAGTAAACAATTCAAGAATTTAACAGCAAATAATTAATAACACTGAAATCTGAAAAACAACAAAAAAAAAATCAACTTTAAAAATTATGTAAAATATATAAAGCAAGCAAAGGAGTGTTAAAAGTTTAAGTTAAAATTACAAGAGACACATACACACAAACACACACACACAAACACATACACTTACAGGCCTAGTTTAGTTTAAATAAAAATTATTGCATTAAAAGCGCAAATTGAATACTAAAAAATAACTTGAACATGAATTGCAAGCATTTAGATTTAGGCAAATGGAGAATACTAAAAAGGAACAAAAAAAAAAACAAAGAGAATGAAAAAGGAAAATCATATTTAGAAACGAAAACAGAACAAAATTACACACAATGCTAAACAAAATAAAAATAATGAAAATGAAAATTAAACCAGACGACGCCGAAGAGTATGCAATAATTTAAAATTTTAGGCCAAGGCTATGCTATTTAACAGAACCTTAACAGTGACAGAGAGCCGTCAGCATTGCGAGATCAACAGCAGCAAGAGCGAACAAAAGCCAAGATGGCTGACTCTCAATATGGCGTCCTAGCGGAAATACATTTCTCTAAAAACGCAACGCAACGCATACATACATAACAAGCATACACACACATACAATACGTACATACATAATTGTATAAAACGAATGCAAATACAAAGAAGAAGTAAACATACTTAAATACATACATACATAGCTATGAGCGTTAAACGAGACAGTATTGCAAAAAGAACATTTATATGATAAACCAAACCAAAGAAAATCACGATAAACGACACGACGAGAGCAAACTGATTTTGAAATGAAATGCATTTAGTTGTTTAGCAATGTAATAATAAAAGAAAAGAATACAAAAATTACATAGTAAACCAAATCACACATACACACTAAAACACACACACACACATGCATACACTCTCACGCATATGTGGCATTTATATAAATATAAACATAAAGCTGATGGTTTAAGTTTAATGAGTACGAAATAATTTAAAAAACGATTACTAATGATAAGTTAAAAAATAAAAAAAACAATTCAAACAAGAAAAGAAAGAAAAAACTAAAGCAAAAAAAAAAAAAAAATTACCAAAACAAAACAAAAAAAAAAGCGAAAAACCCTTCAATAAAAATTTATGATATAATCAACAAAAAAAAAAACAGAAAAGTAAATAATTGTTTAGCAGTATGGCAAAATTGCTCTCTGTTAACTTATATTGCTTGCTCTCTCGCTCCCTGTTACTCAAGTCTTAACATTTACATTTGCAGGTCTGCTGATGCATCACACAAACAGTAGCAACAACAACAACAACAGCAACAACAACATGAACTTTTCGGCGCTAAGTCTGCAGCCAACGCAGCAGTCAACGACGACGTCAAACATCAGCAGCAACAACAATAACAGTCTGAATAGCTTAAATCACAGCAGCGGCGTCGGCGTCGGCAGTCGACGTCACATGTATATGAGCAACAACAGTTATCCGCACGCCATGGACTGTGATCCGCCGCAGCAGCAGCAGCAACAAATGCCGCCGCCGCCGCTGCCACCCGCATCGGCAGCGGCAATGCAAGCAGCTGCGCTGCGTCTCGGCCAGACGCCATTTTTTAGCAGCCTTATTAAGCGTAACGGCAGCATGGCAGCAGCGCCGCCAATGCTGCCGCCTCTGCCACCACCCGCCGCACATCAACTGCAGTCGCTGCACTCGCTGCCGCAGTCACAGTCGCTGCCGCAGTCGCAGCCACATCACAGCTATGCGCCGGCATCGCTGCCGCTGGATCTGATGCATCATTATGGCAATATGTCCGCTGCCGCGTCGCATCTGATGATGACGGATTCAAGTGTTATCAGCGCCTCCGCGGCTGGCGGTCCGGCGGGGGGTGGGGGACCGTCCTCGTATACAGCGTTATTGTATCATCCGCAGCCGCTGCCGCCGCTGGCGTCGCTGCCATTGCCACTGCCACTGCCGCTGTCAGCGTCATCAGCATCATCGTCGCTGGCATCGCTGCCAGCATCAGCGGCGACGTCCGCTGGCGGCGGCAGCAGCAGCAGCAGCGTCAACGTCGGCATTGGCGCCGGCAGCAGCAGCTCAACGGCGGGCGGCAGCAGCGACGCCTCTGCGTCGTCGCCCATGGTGGGCGTATGTGTTCAACAGAATCCTGTAGTTATACATTAGCGACTTTAGCGTTACCTGCCGTCTTTATCTATAATTTTATATTTTATTTTATTTTATCACACTTTTTTTTATTGTTTGTTTCTAATTTTTTTTTTTGTGTATATCGTCGATCATCCTGGCAACAATCATAAACAGACATACAAAGTCGCAAACACACGAACACACTCATACACACACATGCAAGCAAGGTGAATTTACTAAAAGGTGATTACGATTCATATTTCACCACAGCTGGTGAATTTACTACAAGGTGATTACGATTCGTATTTCACCACAGCTGCGCGCTTTTCGTTAAGCTCTTTCTGACCGTTCGAATTAGTGGTGTACATCCAAATTCGATAGATCTTCAAAAAAATGAATCAAGTAGTGGAAAATCGCTTTCTCGAAAAATCAAGCTGTCGATTTTTCGATGTATTTTCCCAACACAATTGCATATAAATAATATTTTCCTAAATGAAAATCCAGGAATTAAGAGAACATTCTATTTATTTTACTTTCTCTTTACGAATAAAATCGTTCAGAACGAAAATTTAATAGCAATTGTAAATTTAATATACTATTTCATTTTTTGTAAAATCTGCTTTGTAAAAAGAAATACGCACGAAGAGAGCAAAATGTAAATCGTGTTGCTATCTCGTTCTAGCCATATTGAACTTATAGATGGCTAACTCACCACGGAATCTTCGTTGGGTTTTTGTGTAGTGATCTTACCTCATTTCTCCCATTGTGGTGAAAAAGTATGATAAGAGGTGAACTATAATAATTTCACCATGGCTACAACGACTGTCGCAGAGAGAGAGCATGCTAATATTATGAAGCTATCTCAGCTGTGGGGAATATGTCACTAAGTAAATTCATTATGCCTATAGGGATACAATTTTTCACTCTCTTTTTCGCGCGTGTGTGTGATCGTCCGTTCTCTTTTAGTCTCTTGTGGAAGGAGGCGACACTGCTATTTATTGCACATCCATACAAACACACAGACATAGCTAGCTGAAATTTACAGTCACCCAAACACACACACACACACATGCATACATAAGCATCGGTCTATTTAAGTCACACTCACAATGCAGCCGTCTCGCTCACACACACACCCACACACACATCGCAGCGCATCGCTCATTAAATACTTTTTTTTTACCTAGTTTTAATAAAAAAAATTAATGCTGTAAGTGTAACGTTAACGATATATAATTTTACTTATACACAATCAAAAGTAAATTTTATTTAATTTTTAATTTAAATTATGTAATTTTATTTGAAGAGCAAATCGTAGTAATTTTAAATGAAAAATTTGCTTAATTTAAGCGAGAAAAAAAACCAATGTTTACAAGTTTTGTTTATTTGTTGTTGCAGCTGTTGTTTAAATGAGCACCTGAGCGCGATAATGTTTCTGCAACTTGTTGGCCTTGGTGCCGAGTTGCATGTGCCATTTGTTCTGCACTCGCTTCATTAAATGAATATCGCGCGCCTTTCGTGCCGCCAACTGTTGTTGTGTCTGTGTCCAGCCGAGAGCGCGATATTCGCTCAGCACACGATGCAGCTTACGATCGGATTTCTTGAGCACGAGTGCGCGTTCGGGATGCAGTCGCTGTTTATAGTAACGGAGCAGCGAGCGATGGCCAATCACAGCGCCCGAGGGCAATACCAGCTGATACTCATCGCCATCGAGCAGCTCGGGCACAACCTCTTCGTCAATGTCCATGCCATCTTTCTGTAAGAGAGAGGGAGAGAAATGCGATAAGCATATGTATCGATTTACAACAATATCGAGAATCAGTGCTGACAAGTGAGCTTTAATGTGACGGGGTGAAAAAAAAGCTATTGTGTCAACACTGATTGCCATACCAGTTATACTTAAGTAAAAACTTACGTTATCTGGATAACTAGAACTGTAGTCGTAGTATTCAGCATATTCCGCCAAAGCAACGCCTTCGTGCAGCATTTGACAGTGTCCCTTATCAAGCATATGCTTACGCACAGCGTCCAATGAATAGAATGTCTTGCCGCGATCATTGCACCACAGGCAAATGAAATAATTGGCCACCTTCTCGCCCAGATAATAGATGAGGCCCTCAAGGTCTGTGCAGTATTCGGCATCGGGTATAAAGAACGAATGTGCTACGGACATGTGTTTAAGATTCTCCACCAAATCATCGCTTTGATTTGCGCAAAATAGACAATCACGTTCAGTCAGCGGATTTTCAGCAATCTTATCCCATTCATCCGAATCAACCTGAAAGTGAGGTACAATGAATGAGTTGCAAAGCAATTAACAAAGTGTCTGTAAGCGGTACATTTGTAACAAAAATGGTACATTTCCTTTTCGTTGGTACATTGGATTATTTTAATTAAAAATTGTATGTTTTTAGACTTAGCAAGTTTGAATTGATTTACTTTAATTTTAAAATAAAATTAATTGCGAGTTAAAATAAAAACAATGTCCAAATATTATAAATTTTATAATTTTGCTATAATTCATGACACTTGGTTCACTATTTGTACCTAAATTCTGGTACAAACTATTGTCATGACTTTCGAGACAGGCTGCTATGTTCACCCATGGTGTAATTACCAACAAGGTGACGCTCTCACTTACCTCTTCCTCCTCCACATCCTCAAATTCATCGTCGTCCACCTCCTCATCGGCATCCGCTTGCATTGCCCGCTCCGCAAATGCCAGACGTCCCTTGCCTGAGGCAGCTGCCGCCATGGCTGGATGTGGGCGTGGCTCAATGATGCTCTTGACGCATATAGCGGGGGCAGACTGTGCTTCATCCTCCGTTTGCTGTAGCTGCTCAAAGCGTGCGAGGGCTTCCTTATGCTTCTTGCTGTTGAGATGATTGTCGTGTGCCTTTTGATTGCCGAATTGCTTGCGACATGCCGTACAGTAAACACTCATCTGTTGCTCCTCGATGGCGTCCTCGGTGGCACGACGGGCGCTCAGCACACGCTGCTGGAACTCCTCGGCCGACACCGATGGCAACTGCGCCACGCGCCTCTTTAGATTGTAACGGTGCCAATCGGTTTTGTAGTGCTCCTGCTGAATTTTCGCATTCGCAAAGCGTGCATCGCAATTCAGGCACGTGAAATGTGACATTTTCTATTGCGATAACTAAATAACAAATAAGATTTTGGAATTTCACAACGAGTTTATTATGATTAACAACAAAGACGCAGCACGTTCTTCGCAAATTGTAGACTTTGTGTCTCGAGGGTTGCCCATCCGTTAAAAATTTCCGATCTGGTATCAACAAGACAAGTTGACCATCGATAACAAAAATTAGTTAGTTCATCAAAAAATGAACTATTGAACTAAATAAATCATTCAATTGAGCTGGATAAATGTCGATGAAATTATCGATTCCTCGTACTTTTAAAATTATTTAAATCATCGACGTTGAATTTTTAAACCCATTATCCAGGCTGATATAAATATACACTTATTTAATTAATTTATAGATTAAAATTAATTTGTGACGACCATTAACTTTTTTTTATTTTTTTATTTATTTTATTAAAATTAGTTAATACAAATTTCAATTAAAATTATATAAACAAGTTTCCTCTTTGGTAGTGGATTTTGACAAAGGATAAAAATGAAATTTAACTTCATCAATAATGTAATCGATTTCTAAGGGCTCGAAGGAAACCTGTAATTTTGGATGATTAAAATGTAATCGAATCAGCTCGTTTCCAATAGTGTTATGGCAATGTATGACTAAGGGAGTAGATCGGCTATCCAAAACCATTTCCATTTGGTGCCTGTTTGCAGAAAAGAACAATTTATCTAATTCGATGTTTGAAATGTGTAGGACCTTTAGAGATGGACAACAGGCGACAGTTTGCCAAAGCTCAATCTCAGATCTGCACATCCAACTATCGATAAGATCAAGTCGTTCCAGCTGTGGCAAAACCGTTATCAGTTTTTGTAGATCCTCCGCTGTAACGTCTTTTGATGATCTATGTAAGGTCACTTGTCGTAAGTTTATAAAGTTTTTAACGTCGATTAATTTGTTGGGCGAAACGTCGTCTAAAGTAATTTTATCGATATCATTAGCACGCATCTGAATTACACAATTTATCCGGGATATTTCTCTCAGAGCAAGTGTTCGAAGCCTAGGCAAACACACTAACATCTGAAATTGCTTTTCGCTTAACTTCTCACGATTTATCCAAAGCTCTTCCAATTTTTGTAATCCTTCGATTATTTTCTCCGATTCATTTGTTACAGAAATAACACGAGAATCGCTCAAAATTAGTTTTCGCAAGTTCTTCCAATTTGCCAAGTGGATTAAATCAAATGGTCCTTCAGGGTATAGACTGGTCAATTGTGGAAATAGCTTCGCAAATAATTTTATGACCAGTTGTAAGTCCGTTTCTTCATTGCAATCATAGTATTTGTCGTCAAATTCGTCGGCTTCGGAGTTGTAGTATTCGTCACTCAAAATGTATCTAAGTGATCTCATTTCCGGAAACTTGAAATGAGTCATACATTGTAATCGATCCGGTGTGATATCCCAAAGTTCCAATTGTTGCACCTTTGGACTAACGATGGACAGAAAATCATTTATTATTTCTGGTTTCTTATCAAACTCTTCGTCAACCAAACAAAATTCCAGCTGTTGCTTCCAAGTATTTCGTATATTTGAGTTTAACCGATTTGTTGCTTTTCCTTTGGTTGCTTCAAATAGGCTTAATTGATCTATTAGGTATAAATTCTTTATTATACGCAGTTGACAATCATTGTTGAGAATATCCATTTTAATTAACGACTAATTTTGTATGTCAACTATTTCATCAACTTTGTTCAAATGATCGGGTTATTAAAATGAACGAATGAAGTTATTTAGTCATAAAGCATGTCGCTCATTTCGTTCAGTTGGTCAGATTGCATCAGTGTTACCAACTTTTAAATTTTTTAGCTAGCTTTGGCTTTTTTATGAGTTCGACTTAAATTTTTTCAAGTGTTAAAAAAAAACGACTCATTTTCTTTAGAAAAAATATGTTTTTTTCGAACATTTTTTATCTTTAATTTATGATTCTTTTCCATGGCTCTTAGAACAAGTTAAAAAAAAGACAAATAATTTTCAACTTAACTATTTTTAAAATTGTACCTTGTCAATACATTTTTTAGACTAACTGTATGTACACATGCATATTTAAACTGTTAAGAGACAACAAAGAACACATGATAACAGTTGATACAAAAAAAAAAATAATAATAAAAACACTATATCAAATTTGTGGGTGCACTGGATCCCATATAATGATAAAGATCACCCAAAGTGGATCGGACTAGTTTCGCTTTTATAGTTGACCGGTTCAGACGTTTATAGGCCTCAAATCGATGGCAGCCGCCGAAGCTAAAATAATAATTGCCGCCTTTGCTACCCGTAATCCACAAGATATCCACAGGCGGCACATCATCCTCTCCAGTTTCAGACTGAAATGCAATCGTGAAAAAAAGAGAGAGTTTAAGTGCAACAAGTAAACAAGTATTACAGCTGAATATATAAAGTAAGTCGAGTAATTGGTTTGACATCTTAAAAAAAATGCGCATATTTTATTTATTTAAAAAAAAAATATTAAAAATCTTGTTTTTTTTTAATTGCTTTTGGGTTCAACATTTTTTTACTTGTTCTTTAGAACACTAGTTATAGTAAAGAAAATTATATACATATGGTATGTTTGTGAATTATTCGCATGGTCAAAATAATTGCCTGACATACTGTACTTACTTTGATCGTGTCCATAAGTGATTGAACTTTCAGTTCGTCTAACACAGATGGTATTGGTCGCTTAATGACAGACATGGGCACATCGTGCACCTCAGAAATCCCTGCCGAATGTATTGTGGTGTCCATTTCTGTGTTATTTATGTCGTTGTTGCTGTTGTTTCCTAGCATGGTAATTAGTAAACACAATAAGGAAATAATAGTAACAATGGTGCAATGAACCAATGTTGGGAAATTCCGTTTGGCACGCACTAGCATATCTAACACATACCATGTTTATAAGGCAGCTAAACCGGATTTCACCAATATCATTTTGACTTTTACTTTTAAAGCTTGTGCATATTGTGTTTTTAATTAGTATATAGCAGAACATAAATGGCATATTTAAAATTGTATTTTTAAATTGTATTATTTGTAAAAAAAAAACCCTTCAAAGCGAAAAGCGTTGCAATTTTAAGCGACTTAAGAAATAATGACGGGTTGAAAGCGATGCTTTTCTTGTCAGAATTTTAACCGTTAGATATAGTTTTGGGAAAAAAAAAATATACATATATACATATACATTAAAAAACATATCACTTTAAAGTTGTCGTATAAACTTGGTAAACAATTAACTGGTGCCGGCGTTGCCACCCCACCCGTTGCTTACCGAACTTCGTTCTTGTTGTTGTTGTAGTTTCAACGGTTCCTTTTGTGTGGAACTGCAGATAGTCGAATCCGTTAGATGGCTGGCGAAGAAGAAGAGGAGCTGTGAGGCGTCTGCTCGATGGCAATATGAAATGCCTAATGAAGTTGATGACGCGCCAGCAGCCAACAATTAAACGCAATTCCAATACGAACAATCCAAACTTGTTTTTATGTGTAGCTTGTTGTATTTTTACCGCTATGTCTCTGTGATTGTGAGTGTGTACAATATTTTGTTGCAGTCCATACAACGTACTTGTTGCTTATTTTTGTTTTCTTTTTGCTTCTTATATATGTACATACATACGTATGTATATTGTGTTTTGCATAATCAACAATCTTGTTGGACCGCAGGCCCCGCCAATTGCAGGCACTCATAAACAAAGGCAGAGTAACAATAACAACAATGTGATAAACGCAAACGAAAACGAAATTCTAATTCAGTACAATGTTGTTTATAGGCTTGGTTTGCTTATTATACACACGCATATACAATCTTAGTGCATATACATACATACAAACATATACTCCTATTTGTATGTACAATATCTGAGCACGTCAAGCATTTTGATTAGCTTTGCACACAGAGAGTTGTTGCCGCTTATCAGAAGATAAAGATGCATATAAACAAAAGCTGATGAAGTGGCGAGCAAAGTGTGCAAAATTATATTTACTTTCCTTTCATTCTGCAATCCAAGAGCTATGACTTTTTTTCTCTGCTCTTCGTTTGTTTACAATTCCTTTGCGGCATCGCTTGCAACACTGAGCGCCATTGCTGTACGCTGCACAACACTGGTCAATATTCAAATTTAAATTCAAATTCGAATCGACAAACTGCTATCATATCAAATATCATGGGTATTCCCCAAGGTCATCGTAAAGTTTTGCATAATAAATGGGCCAAGGCAGAAGTCAGATGAAGTTGAAAAATGAAGTTATTCCCCTTGACAATGAATCAGCAATGGAAACAGTTGAAAATTAGAATTTTGTTTCATCTATCGTAACTGTATCTCTGCGCAAGATTGCGAACAATCTTCAATTAACCATTACGACGTGTTCGACAAGGCCAACAACAAGGCAAATTCTAAGCAATTTCTCGACTGTTTTTGATTTTGATTTTGCGTTAACAAAAAGGTAAACGACAGCGGAAATTCAACAGTTTCTTTTTGGCATCATTCACAATAACCTCGTAGAGAAGGAGGTTTCTTTTGATTTGACTTTTGTTTTTCTTTTTTCCAATAATAATGCATATTAGTTTAGTCAAAATTATCGTTTTGATAAGTAGTCTGATTATAGTGCAGATCAATGGTATACAAGGTGAAATAATTAACAATAATTACATTGCCTTCTTATTTATTTCACCGGAATAAGATAAATTGATATTGATAGATTTGTCTATACTTTACTTTACTGAGAAAGTCAGGACGCAAGGCATAGACAAGAAAATGTCACCTTGCTGTTAATTCCGCCATGATGAAAACGATATTGCATTGCAGCGCTGTTATCTGACTGATAATTTTCCCCTTTGCAGATGCCGATGGCAAACGAATTGTGAGCAAATATGAGAGCGTCAGTCAATTATATCCACAGCTGTCGTCGAGTGAATCCTCGCAATGGCGTTATGCGGACAAGAATTTGCAGCATCCCTGCAAACGGGACTGTGTGGAGCAACAATCGATGACATGCTATTATTACATGGTCGTGCATTACGATGACACGATGTCCGACACCTGCAAGCGATATTTGCAATCGAAGTATCGCTTCAAACTGAATGGCAAGGAGTATATCGACAGTTTCAAATTGGCAGAACTGGAACCGCGCAACAGCGATGACTGCAAATACGCGGATGGTCTTGAATCGCCGATCATGGTGGTTAATGGCAAATTGCCGGGCCAATCGATCGAGGTGTGCTACGGGGACACCATTGTGGCGGACATTATCAACAGCATGCACGAGACGACAACGATTCATTGGCATGGCATTCATCAGAGATCCACGCCCCACATGGATGGCGTCCCCCATGTCACCCAGTATCCCATTGAGCCTGGACAGGCATTCCGCTATCGCTTCGAGGTGGATCACTCGGGTACCAATTGGTGGCACAGTCACACCGAACATCAGCGCGCCTTTGGACTCGCTGGTCCTCTGATTGTACGACAACCGCTGAAAATGAATCCCCATTCGCATTTGTATGACTTTGATAAGACGGAGCATGTCATCATGATACAGGATTGGGTGCACAACTTTGACGAGAGCATTGCCGAGAATATACTCATCAATGGACGCGGTCGCAACATGAAAAAGGACACCAAGTCAAAGCCCACTCTCTATGCCACATTCAGTGTCATTCGAGGTGGACGCTATCGATTCCGTGTCATCTTCAACGGTGAGTCCGATTTCCGATTTCATAAACAATCCTAAGTATTACTAGGAATATTTTTTCTACACTGTATTTAAATTGTCTAGATTTAACCTTTTTTTTATACTCTTTTTGGTATTCTTAAATTTCATTCCATGTCTTTTTTCCTTTACTTCTTCCGATTATTGCTATTTGCAGGCGTCTCCAACTGTCCCATTAGCATGAGCATCGACAATCACGACCTGGTCGTCATCGCCAGCGATGGCAACGACATTGAGCCCGTCGAGGTACAGAAGATAATGTTCCATGGCGCCGAGAGATTCGATTTTGTGCTGCACGCGAATCAGGATGTGGCCAATTATTGGATACGCATTAAGGGCTACAGTTTCTGTGCGAAGAATCAACTGCATCAGGAGGCGGTGTTGCACTATCAGGATGCCGATGCCCGGGCTCTGGACACGCACACGTTGAGCTATGCCTACGATGCGCCCGGAGTGATGCTGAACGAGCTGGGAGATGATGCGGGCGGGAATAGTGATCAGAGCATCTCGCTGGTCAGCTTGAATGCCCGTCACATCGAACCGGCTTTGACGCCGGCTCTAACCTATTACACGAGCATGAATGCCTTTGAGCTGCGGGGAGAGGGTTTCCGCTTCCAGATGGATGACATTACGTTTAGCATGCCGAAGTTATCGTTTCTGCAGACCCGCAATCTGGGCATCGGCCAATTCTTCTGCAATAGCACACAGCAGGCGGCATTGGGATTCAATTGCAAGAGTCGTCATTGCAAATGCTCCAATGTCATCCATGTGCCGGCCAATAAAAATGTTGAATTTGTCATTTCCAGCAAGTCGAACACTCCGCATCCCATTCACCTGCATGGCTACACGTTCCGTGTGGTCGGAATGGGTGTGCTTGGCGAGAAACGCATCGGTCAGATCGAGGAAATCGATAAGCGCACTCCTTTGGCGCGACGTGGACGCGGTGCACCGCTTAAGGATTCGGTGCAGGTGCCGGCATTTGGCTACACTATCATACAATTCAATTCGAACAGTCCCGGTTATTGGATGTTCCATTGTCACATATCGCCGCACTCAGAGAATGGCATGGCGGCCGTTGTGCGTGTTGGCGAGGATATCGAAATGAAAATGTGTCCCGTTAGTAATTGCGGACTTTGTAGTTCGGTTACGTAATGCAAACATTTTACTAATAATTTTTATTTATAACATGCATGCAATTTATTTGACAATAAATACAAAAATCGTTGCACTCGGTTTGAATTCGAATTTGAATGCCTGCACCAGCGATCAGTGTCTTTAGTGCTACAATAGCCTTATCGATAACAACAAGCGATGTATGTATCGATACAAGTATCGATGCTATAATAATTAACAATATCGATACTTAACCGCCATGATTATCGCCAGGCACGTGCGCCAGCTAATCGATAGCGATAGGCACGCAGCTGTGCAATGTAAACATTGAGAGTTTGTTATTGTTTTCACTCAAGCTCACATAATGTCTGCGGCAGGGAATTGTAAGAAAAGGAAGCCCGCCAGTGACACGGACTCCGACGAGGAAGATGAGGCACAGATGCGACAATTCCTAGAGGCGGCCGATCACACACTGCTCACAAATGACATGTTCCAAAAGCAACAACAATCGCACGTGTCTTCGACTTTGCTGCCGGTAGATGCTCCGTCTCTTTCTACGCCTCCGGTTGCTGCACAACAAGAGCGGCCCAGGAGTGAGCGTTACCTGGACACGGAGCAGATGGCAGTGGGAAGCGATCTGCAGATCAGCGAACACATGCAGACACACATTTGGCGCAAACTCAGCGCAATTATCGAAACTCAAATAGAATTCTGCGAGCCAAAAACGAAATCCAATAAAGAATCACAGCATATGGAGGCCATTAACCAGGTGAAACTTGTGTCCAATGCCGATTGCTATATTTCAAACGAAATCAAGCCGGAAATATTGCCCCAGAAGAAACCCACGATCAAGAGACGGCAATTGGAGGAGGAGGAGTCACAGGATCCATCTTCAATTGTCGTCAGCGGCGAGTCCATACTGAATGGCCAGCACATGGAATGCTGGGCGAAACGTAAACCTCGCAAACATAAACTATTCGAGTACAAATCCTGTGATGCCCAAGGCCACAAACTACAGGCGATCGAGCCGACAAATGAATTCTCTGCCCTGCGACGCAAGAACAAATGGAACGAGTCAAAAATATGCCAAAAAAAATAAACTAAAAAAATAATAATACAAAAAAATCAAGTATTTCGTATTTAAAAGAAGGGGGAAATCTAACAAGTTTAAGCTATTTATTTTTTTTAATTAATTCTCTTATAAATTTTATCTTATTTAAAATAAGAGGGAATTCATTAAATTTAAATTCTTCATTTTTTTTTTTACAACTAATTCAGTTCATAACTTTAATAAAATTATTTAACAGGATAAAGCTGTAATTGTACCTGAATCCTATTGCTGTAATTCATTTCTATGGGCTCAAAAGAAACTATTAATTTTGGATGCTTGAAGCATGAACGAATCAGACGCTCGATTTCGCCAGAGTTACGAGTATATAGGGTTAGAGGACTGGATCGCTTATTCAACACCGTTTCCATTTCTTGTCTGCTTGCAGAGAAAAAGTCCTCTTCTAGATCCATGATCGATATGTTTAAGATCTGAAGAGATGGACAACAGGCGATAGTTTGCCAAAGTTCCTTTTCCTCGCTCCAAATACCACAGTAGATCAAGTCCAAACGTTCCAGTAACGGGAATCTTCTAATCATTTTTTTTAGCTCCCCGCTAGTGATAGATTCAGCATACGCATTCATTATGATCACTTGGCGCAAATAAACGAATTTGCTCAAGTCGAGAAATTCATGCAAATATTCACAGTTGACCGTAATTTTTTCTATGTCTTTAGCACGCATTTCAATTACAGGGCTTAAACGAGTTTCTATCAAATCTTCCAAAGTAAGTATTTGAAGCTTGGGCAAAGTCAACAAAGTTTTTAATTCATCGGCGCTTAGGTAATCAGGAACAATTATGAGTTCTTCCAGCATCTGTAATCCTCCTTTTATATTGTCTGATTTAAGTGGTTCGTGAATGAGATTAGAGCGGGTCAGGTCTAGTTTTCGCAAATGCATACAATTTGTCAAATGAATAAACTGAACAACACCCGTAGGCTTCAAATAATGTAGTCCTGGAAAAAGATCTACCATTAATTGAAAAGTCGGTTCTCTAATGGTTTCAAAGTCGATGTAAGGATAAAACAACAGTGAGTAATCCAGTGATCTCATTTCCGGAAAATTGTAGTACGTCCAATCTCTAAGAATATCCCATGTGAGTTCGAATATCTTCAATTCTTTAACCTTTTCAGAAACTCATGCATTAGGATTCGGTTCTCGTTGAAAGGAGTCACATCCACGGAAAAGCTCCGCTGATTTTGCCAAATGTAGTGAAGATTCGAATTCAATCGATTTGTTGGATCGTTGTCGAATGCTTCGAATAACGCAAACTGTTCTTGTAGACTTAAACATTTTAATATGAGCAATTGGCAGTCATCGTTGAGTATATCCATCTTAATATATTTATAGTTTTCTATTACGTTCTAACGAAAATCTGTTCTTGACTACTTAGTGACTGCAGGGCTGGCAAACTAGAAATGACACTATCGAGATATCGAAGATTTACTTTTCTTTCGTTGGTATCGAAGGTAGACCAGTTCGATCATTTGAAATTGTTCAACTTTAAACGATTTTAAAAATGTTATTTAAAAACAGAATTAAAATCTGAAAAAAGGACATTTGCAAATAAAATTTTTTACCCTTTCGTTCTGTCTATTTTTAACAAAAAATTTTTTTAAAAAACAACGAGAGCGGCAACGGCACGTGGGAAATCGGCAGTGCTGTAAAAGGGCGCTACATGTTATCGATTAATTGCATAGACATTTTATTAATAATATTGAATAAAAACAAATGCATATGTAAACTAATCGCTTTCAATACATAAGTATATGTGCTACATGTTATCGATTAATTATTTAAAACGAATGCTGTCAATGATACATAAAAGAAAAATATATATATAGCGTGTTTTATACATAAATCATAAGTACTATAATTTAATTAATATTAATCATTTACAGTTCACAAATTGGCTTTTTTGCATTTATAAAAGAGAGAGTGCTAATTTAATCGAAATGCGTTGCAGGAATGCCACTATTATGCATTTTAGAATTTTGCAACACTGTCACAGTCTTTTTGTGAGTCTCGCGTGCTGCGTTTGCACGCATTTTTTATAGTTTCAACTGTCGCAATGAGCAAAACACAGAAAACGCTGCAGTTCCATGAACTGGAGCTAGACCAATGCATACTCAAGGTAATAGTGTATATATATTTAACATATTAAATGTTGTTTAAGTGTTTTGTAATTGTTGTTAACAGGCAATTGCGCATTTGGGTTGGGAGCAGCCCACGTTGATACAGTCGACGGCGATTCCATTGCTGCTGGAGGGTAAGGATGTTGTGGTGCGTGCACGCACAGGATCTGGCAAGACGGCCACCTATGCACTGCCCCTAATACAGAAGATCCTCAACTCGAAGCTAAATGCCAGCGAACAGTGTGTCAGTGCCTTGGTCCTGGCGCCCACCAAGGAACTCTGCCGTCAGTCGCGTCAGGTGATCGAACAGCTGGCCGCATCTTGTGGCAAGGTGGTGCGAGTGGCGGACATTGCCGGCAGCTCGAATGATGCAGCCACACAGCGACATGCGCTCGCCGAGCGTCCAGACATTGTGGTAGCGACACCAGCCAAGATCTTGGCACATGTGGAAGCGGATGCCGTCAGTCTGCAGCACATTGAGACTCTGGTGGTGGATGAAGCGGATCTGATCTTTGCCTTTGGCTATGAGAAGGACTTTAAGCGTTTGATGAAGCACTTGCCGCCCATTTACCAAGCAGTGCTCGTCTCCGCAACCATAACAGATGATGTGGTGCGCATGAAGGGCTTATGTTTGAGAGATGCCGTCACATTGAAGCTGGAGGAACCGGATCTGGTGTCGCTGGAGCAGCTGACACATCAGCGCATACTGGCCGAGGAGAATGACAAGCCGGCGATATTGTGTGCGCTTTTAAAACTCACCTTAATCCAGGGCAAGAGCATCATCTTTGTGAACAATGTGGATCGCTGCTACAAGTAAGTAAAGAGATCTGAGTTGGAACAGGAGAACAAAACATTAACCTGATGATGAAAGAACCTTTATTCAATGGGAGTGCGCAGCTGGCAACAGTTGGCGCATGCATGACCATAGCCTAATCTTCTCTCTGATGGACAAGTTAACTTAATTTAAGATATTCCATTAGCTTAAATTATATGTTAATAATTCCCTGCTTTCTTTTAGGGTACGTCTGTTTCTGGAACAGTTTGGCATACGCTCCTGTGTGCTGAACTCGGAGTTGCCAGCGAATATACGCATCCACACCATTGCCCAGTTCAATAAGGGCACCTACGACATCATCATTGCCTCCGATGAGCATTTGCTGGAGAAGCCAGCCGGCAAATTGCAACGTAAATCGAAACAGGGTGACCACGAGTCGAGTGCATCGCGTGGCATCGATTTTCAGGGTGTTAATAATGTAATCAACTTTGATTTCCCACGCGATGTCACCAGCTACATTCATCGAGCTGGTCGCACTGCACGTGGCAACAACAAGGGATCTGTGTTGTCCTTTGTCAGCGTCAAGGAGGTGCCCGTCAACAATGCCGTGGAGCAGAAGCTGCGCACTTGTTTCGGCCGCGAAACACTCGCCAAGCGGGACACACAAGTGCCCGAATCCATCTCTTCTTCCGCCTGTGAAGATGGCACAACCAACAGCAAAACCGTTGAACAACTGAGACGCACCTTTGCCGACAGCAAGGAACGCCAACCCAAAGAGGCTAGCGACGACATTATCAAGTGAGTATAAAAATAGGCTCAGATTATAATAATACTATATATGTCTCTGTTCACTTCTCGACAGGCTCTATCAATTCAAAATGGAGGAAGTGGAGGCTTTTCGCTATCGTGCTCAGGATTGTTGGCGTGCTGCAACTCGTGTGGCGGTCCATGACACACGGATACGTGAGATCAAGACCGAGATACTTAACTGTGAGAAGCTCAAGGGTTTCTTCGAGGAGAACCAGCGGGATTTGCAGGCATTGCGACACGATAAACCAACGCGTACGATTAAAGTGCAATCACATCTGTCCCAAGTGCCCGATTACATTCTGCCCACGGCTCTCAAGCGTGTTTCCGCCTTCAATCCTTCGTCCGCAACAACACAAGCACCAAAACAACCACGGATCAGTGGAGCGAAGGCGGCATTCCAGCGTCAGAGCAATGATCCTTTGATGGTCAGCGAGGTGGACTACAATAAACGACGTGGCGCATCCAAGCGCAAGAAGACCAAGTGATTTGGATCATCTTATAGCATCTGATAGTTGTCCTAGAGTTTATTACAATTAGTGGTCTATGTGAGCTGTGAGCAGAAGAAAATAATCCTTTAGCTTTCTTTTCTTTTATTTTTATCATGTTTTATCCTGTAAGATTAAATATGAGGAACCAAAATAAACGTTATACTCCATGTGAAGTGGAAATACCATTGACAATGAACTGTTTATTATACCATCGTTATCCTCATATATACTTACAATAACAAATTTGAGGCACATGATTCCCCAATTTTGTTGTCGAATTATAGAGTTCTTCTTTGTGAACTTAACGCACCGAGTCCCTTCAAAATGCGCAGGAATATGGCCGAGTTATTGCAAAATTACTCCAACAGATATTTGATTTATAGTCCTAGTTTGACCAACTTCAAACACTCGTAACTATGTCAAAACTGAACCGATTTTCAAACAGAATGCCATTTTATTCATGGTTTGGCATCCGAATTCATTCTGCATTTAAATTTAATTTATTTTGTAAAAAAAATTATTTCGCTCGAAATCTTGGGTTTTATGCTAATGGTCCCCCCTTTGATATTTTGAAAATTGAAAATTTTTAATCGCAAAATTTCACTTTTAATCAACTCCTGATATCTTAATTAGTATAAATCAACACTTTAAATTTGTTTCTGACACCTTTCAAATTTCTGTAAAAAATCATGTGAAATCTGACAAAAATTTTGACTTGTAAAGTTGTTAGATCCAAAGTCTGACCAACTTCAAACTCCCATAACTTTATCAAAACTTAACCGATTTTTACGCGGAATGTCATTTTGATCCTGGTTTGGCCTCTAAATTGATTCTGCATTTAAATTTTTATCATCTAGAAAATTTGATATATTTTCGATTTTTATCAAATTTTCCATACCTACCCCTTGACATTTTTTCAAAAACTTTGATCTCTCATAACTTTACCAAAAATACACCGATTTTCAAGCGAAATGTCATTTTGATCATGGTTCGGACTCTAAATTCATTCTGCATTTAAATTTGATTGAATTCGTAAAAAAATATTGTTTCCCTCTAGCAAAGCATAGCTAAAGAAGAAGAGATAGAACGCTTAAAAGTAAACTGTGTTTTAAAATTAAAACTTTACTATTTATTTCTTACTTTTTTTTTGTTTTGTTTGTTTGTCTATGTTACAAAGGATAAACTATATTGCGCGTATTTGAACCCTACATGCATGCTTAAACATACTATATATATATATTTATATTTATATATATTACTATATGTATATATTCTTTATGTTTTTGTCAACATACTGGTATTATTTAACTTCTTGGGCTTTTCGAAAATGCAACAAATTTGAAAACAGTTTTGAACGCACTTATTTTGTTGGCTTCGCGAGATTCGAAATTCGAGTTTTGCCAGAGATTTCTCTAATTTGTTGATGTTGTAAATTTAAAATTTGTTTTGAGATTCGAATTTGATGCAGAGAATATCTGGATATATAGCAATATCAATATCAATAAAGTTGTGTCGTCACATGGAATGTGAAGACAAGTGTTCAAAAGTTGAAAGATTCATAGGAATTAAGTTTGTTCCGATTTATCGGATTTGAAAGATTCATAGGAATTAAGTTTGTTCTAATTTTTATATATATTCCGATTGCGATTTTAGACGCCCGCATAGACGGGCAACTTGGCTGTTTCGACCTTGTCCACGACCTTAAAGGAGGGGAAGAGTCCGCCCTGATTGGTGCGCGTATTCTTGCCCTTGGAATTACCATCCCAATGGTTGCCCGCAACCGAGACAAGATCACCGACCTTTAGCTGCAGATCGTCATGGGAACGCGGCTTGTGCGCAATTACAGCACGACGATTATGCGGATTCTGCCCGCCGTAATAATAGATATCATCAAGTGACTTAAATCTATATGCCGCATCCGGATACATCGTCTGCATGATCTCGTACGCAACGCGACACACTTGCGATGAGAATGTGCAGACCAAATGATCCGACATCGATAGCAAATGTATATCCAATATGATGCCATTCAAAGCCGTATCCGTGTAGCGTGTGGATACGGCTGCCATGCGTGCCACTTCGGCATCCCCGATGATCTGATACTGTGGATACTTTTTGCGTGCCTCCTCAATCACTCTCGCATCGTCCGAGGCCAGGAAGATGCGACGAACGACACTGCTGCCGTTCATTTCCAGCGTGCGATAATAATCCTCCACATGCGTCATGTACTCCTCAATGCCATGGAACGCTGCCTCCGTGCCCACTTTGTCTGTCCGCCGTACATGTACACTAAGAGAAAAGTTTATAGTAGATTATAAGCACAAATCAATCATTATTACGGTCCCTGATTCAATCCCTTACCCGACAATGGGACGCTCCCAGCCCAGATTACGCATGCCAGAGTTGAGAAAATCTCGTGTTGCTGTTTGTGGACGCAATAGATATTTGAGAAATTGTCCCACCCACCAGACAATGGGATCACCATGCAGACGCTTCAGACGTGGCGCCAAATCCTCTGGCACAGCCAGTGGCAGATATGGCGGACGTGGCATCAGTGAATCAATGATGGGCAGCACCAACACCTGGGTATTTGGTTTGCCTGGCCAATTGTAGGCATTCGCAGTGCCCGCATCGTGGCAACTGTTCGACACCGGACGGAACACCTCCTCCCAGCCACCTTTGTGATAACGCCAGCCACGGGACTTCAAGATCAGTGTCCGCTCCGTGGCATAGGCAACGATGAAGCAATAGACCACATGATGCAGCTGGCAACCGTAGCCACAGCCCTGAAAATCAATAAGAAGAAGGTTTATAATTATAATTGAGAAGAGACTGCAGAGAATAGAAGAGATTCTTAGAGTTAACCAAAGGAATAAGGATATAACTTAAGAAATAAAAGTAAATTAAAATATAGGGAGTTTTCACAGTTAAGAGAAGAGTCGAGATGAAATATACGTTGGCAAATTTAACAATCAAATAAAAAATGAGAGAAGAAATATTTTTTGATTGAAAAACAAAAATAAATAGATCAATAAAAGGAACTAAATCAAATCGAGATGGAAATAGAAGGGACTGGAGAGAAGCGAATAGATTCTTAGATTGAAAAACAAAAATAAATAGATCAAGAAAAATAAGGTTATCAAAGCGAGATGAACTTAGGATTCTCATGAATTTATGAATGAATTAATTTACATAGTGAATAGATGTCACTTTAAATAGAAAGAATATTTTAACAATCCGAAATGACAACAAATAAAAAGAGACAGAGATAGAAAGATAGAGCGATAGAAATTATAGAAAGAAACTTCTTCTTAAAAGTTCCCAGAGGAGTTCTAAAAAGGACAAAGTAAATAAATAAAAAAGTAAGAAAACTAAAAAATCACACGCAAGTCGACAAAAATAGAGATAGTTAACAAATGATAAAGTAATTTAACATATAAAGGAGTCAACAGAGTTGTGATAAACAGATGATTAATTTAAACTGGAACTTAAACATTATCTTGATCTTAATCTTGATCTTAATCTTGATATTGATCTTGAGTTGCTGTATTTTTTTTGAGACCTTGTTCAGTTTGCAGACCAATTTACGAGCATTGTCGCAATCAGTGGGATTCTGCAAGTGATGCAAACGCCGCTGGACGAGATCACTGAGATCATTGGCCTCCTTGTGGCGCCACGCCTCGTAGCCGTCGACGCGACGCAGTTGATCCATGTCGCTGAGCAGCGATCTCTTGTGCTCGGCACCTTGCAACAGCACCTGCTGTATGGACTCCTCCAGCTCGACATTGAGATTGGCATTGACATTGCCATTGAGATTCTTGCCTCCAGCTGCAGCCAGAGATTTGCGTATTTTGCCCAATTCACTGCTGAAATAATTCCAAATCTCGGCAATGTTTGTCTGCACACGACGTCGCGTCAACTCGTATTCCAAACTGGGCTCCACACCGGGCTGTCCATGGAGGGAATCCTCCATACCGCCCAGACGATCCAGGCCATGATTGGCCATATCCGAATCAGCTGGCACCATTTCAAAGAGCGTATCATCGACATTGGAATCGCCGCCCAATGTCAACTTTGCATTTGGTGCATCATTCTCCAGTCTTTGGATTAGTTTCAAAGCGCTCTGTTTGTCCAGCTGCTCACTGTGTGGTAAATAAACAAGAATCGAGTCTGTGTGAGTGTGTGTGTATGTGAGGGAGAGAGAGAGAGAAGGTACACCTCATACGAACTCCAAATAAATTTGTAGGAATTGCAAATAACAAATAAAATAATATAAACAAAAATGGGCAAATGTCTGTTTTATAAATATTTAAAAATATAATTCTATTTTATTTGTTTTTGCGATTTTCAATAAAATATTTTGAATTACGTCCTTTTCTAATTTATGTCTTCCCAATTGGGTTTTTATTATTTCTAATTTCCTAATATAGTAACATTATACCTTATGTTTTTTTTTATTTCCCAATTAAAAGTTACAAATTTTTTTATAAAAGAATTTTAAAGTGCTTATTATTGCTTTCTTAATTTTTTTCTTTCTCCAGATTTTACTTTCTAATATTTTTATAACATACTTTTCAATTTTGTTTTCTTAAAAAAATTAATTTTTTTCCAAAATTTATGATTTTTAGTTTTGGTTATTACTTTTTTTTAAGTTATACCTAATGCTTATCCAAATAATTTATTTCCTGTTTAAGAAATAATCATTATATTTAAGGAAAAAAAATCTCAAGCATAATGATTATTTCTTGAGTTTTATATTTTCGAATCAAAAATAAAACTCAATTTGGTAGGTCAAAATAACACTTTGAGTTTTATTTTTGATTCAAAAAAATTAAACTCAAGAAATAATCTTTTAGTTGTATTTTTTTGCTTCAAAATAATGATTATTCCTGTATGTTATTTTTTGCTCAAAAGTAATCATAAGAAAATAATGAAACCCATAGAATAAAGATTATTTCTTGAGTTTTATAATGAAACTTATAATGATTAAAGTCCTGGATTAATTGTCGACATTCTTATAGGGAATCGTATGAGTTTGTGTGTGTGTGTGTGTGTGTGTGCGTTCGTGCGTGTGTGTGTGTGTGTGTGTGTGGGAGGTAATGATGTGTAATTCCTCGCGAGCGTTTTATGGCATGAACAGCATCAATTTTGCATTTGAATAGAGCGTATTAATGGCAATGAAATGAAAGGGGAGCATGCTGTGAAGGGGTAGAAGGGGGGAAGGGGGGTATTAAGCTGCTTGTGGCGTGTTGTAGGGTTAGTGGTAGGGGAAAGGAGGGTGGTGGGTTGGACATACCTCATCAGTTCATCGATAAGCTGTTTGAGCTCCTCATTACGTTGCTTTGTGTGTTCCAGCAATTGCAGCGCCTGATTGATGCGACGTGCATTGAACTCATTATCACCGGTTGTCAATGACAATCCCTGTGCTCCTCCAGCAGCACCAGCTGCTCCTCCAGCGACTCCGCCAGCTTGTGTGTTGGTTAATTTGAGCACAAATACATAGACAAGCACCGCCCACGCAAGCACAAAGATGATCAATGCGCGTACCCAGGAATTGGATGAGGAGCCGAACAGCTGACGCACCAACAACATTTCTCACTGCCTCCTTAACTATAACTATTTTGAAGCCTCCACAACTCAACTCTACTCAATCCTTGTCCTTGTCTTCGTCTTCCTCTCCTATTGTAATTAGCCTATGTGGGTGTTTGTGTACGTTTGTGTGTGTGTGTGTGTTGGTGTGTTTGTGGCACAGGTTTGTTAAATGCAGTGTTTTCGAGTGTTTTTCGGCCGTTTTTGTCGCATAGTCACATTGTCTAGCTGCTGCTTGGCGGCATGCTGCAAATTACGCTACAATTCATTGCTAACAATTAGCAAGTTTCGTCAATTTCCTTCTATTTTTATTTTTATTTCTATTTTTTTGCAAATAAATAAATAACAAAATACCAAACTAGGGATGCAGCTGTACTATCGATATGTCAGTGTTCCGATAACCAGAACTATTCTTAATATCGATATTTGTAGTATTTATTATGCATATCGATATGAAAAGCTTATCAAATGTTGCCAAACATTAAAAAATTACCCATAATAATACTTTTCATACTAACAATTATAAAATCTCTTACATTATATAAAAAAAAATAAGAAAAACTCAATACCCGCAGGGACACGTATTCGCTGATAATCCTAATATATTGGCACGATGCACAGCCCTCTTGTTATCGCTTTTTAGTGGAGGCTGGCAGATAGATTTTATCGACCAGGTCGATAGCCGTTGAAATGTTTTCAAAAACTGTTGAAGATGCCAAGTGAGAAAATTCACAAATATCTGTTCTAAAAGGCAATTTTAACGAGGTTTCATTGGTTTTCGATTTTGTTGGGGTATACTCTTAATATTTCACAATTTATTTTTGGACTTATGCTATTAATTAAAATGATTATAATTTTGAGATGATGTTCTAGAAATCTGGATCGGTATCGATAACGTTTCCAATTGGAAAGTATAGCTAGAGCAGAGCTCAAATTGTATAACGTATGTATAATTCCAATTCCAATTTGTATATCAGCGCCAAATGAATGCGTTTAATGCTATTAAAATTTAGTTTGTTAAATCAAATGAAAAATTATTATCGTATATAAATTATAAAAAATTCAGTATTATATATATAGTATTAAAAAAAACGTCGTACACATAAATTATAAATTATATTATTACAATTACGACCACAAAAATTTCGTATTGTTTCAAATGAGTGTGTTGTTGTTTTTCGTTTTGTTTGTATTTTGTTTGTTTCTTATTGTTTTTGTATTTTGCTTTAGGCGACGTCGACGGCGGCGTCGAATGCTCCATGGGTGTGCGTAAATGTGTGAGGAAGGGGATGTGTTGTTGTTGTTTATTTTGTTGTTGTGGTGGTGAGAGAGAGATAAAAAGAGAGAGCGCGTATACCGATTTATCGAAAAGTTCGGAGTGGGGGCGATGATCTCTGAATTTGATGCGACAAGTTTTGATTTATTGTTAAATTTAAATACTTATATAAATTACGTTTTTTATTATAATTATTGTTTTTTTCATCCGTTTCTTGTATGTAGTGGGCAACTGCGGCATTTGTAAATTTTTTATATTTAAATGTTGACTTTGTTTTTCATTTTCTTTCGTTTTTGTTTCATTTGACTGTGTAAAAATATCAATTTTTGTTCTGATTTTAATAGTTACTATGTATGTATTTGCAATTCGTTACTCATTTTTTCATGTTTCTCCATCTAATTTATGTGTTTTATCGCTGCTTTAAATTGTTGTTGACTTTTTATATGGCTATTTTTTTTTTGCTTTTCGCACACATTATCAATCTCGTTCATCCATCCATCAATGTTTATCCTCAATTTCGCGCTCGCACTATGTTCCTAAGTATTTGTTTTTGTTTACTGCTGCTGTGTGTGTGAGTGTGTTTGTGTTACGTGAAATGGTTTTGCTGTGGCTCCGTTATGCGTTTCTTCTTCTTCTGTTATGCTTACGTTACGTTATGCTAGTATGTTGTGTGGGTGTGTGTGTGTGTGTGTGCAATTGCTGTGCTGCTTCTTCTTTAACTCCTTGCTATTTGCTTATGTTCTTCTTGTTGTGAGTGTGAGTGTGTGTGTGTTGCTTCTCGTTATATGTTTTGTATATATATATTATATATTATATGTATAATTAGTTGTTTTTTTTGTTTTGTTTTTGTTTTTTGCTTAATAGTAAAATTTCTTGAATGTTGTTGTGGCAAAGTGTGTAGGTAATGTCTGCTCTCAATGTCGACTCGAACTGCACTACATACAAATGTCTTTCCACCAGTTACGCACGACGGCGACTGCGACGGCAACGCCAACGGCAGCTGCTCAGTTGCAGCTCAGTCGCTGCGCAGTTTCTTAAGCTCCGGCGACGATTTGTCTGCTGCTGCTGTTGCTGCTGGAATCGCTGCCGCCTCCATCTCGCAATGCAGCGCTGTACGCTTCTGTCCAATAGATGGCGCTGTCGCTGCCACTACTGTCTGCAATTGTTGCAGCTTATTGTTGCTGCGTATGTTGCTGCTGCTGTTGCTCTCATCAGCCTCTAGCTCATCATCCACATCCTCATCGTCATCGTCGTCCTCCTCTTCATCCTCATCCTCATCATCTTCATCCTCATCGTCATCTTCATCATCTGGATGCGCTGGCAGCGACGCCGACGCCGCTGTCTCCAACGTTAACACTCCATTGCCAGCGGCATTTCCATTGCCGTTGGCTGCTGCTGTTGCGGCAGCAACTGTTGCTGTTGTTCCTGTTGCTGCTGTTGCAGCTGTTCCTGTTGCTGTTGCTCCTCCTGCTGCTGCTGCTCCTCCAGCTGTTTTCTGTCCATTGTTGTTCAACTTGTTGTTGTTGTGTGTGGGCGCCTCGATATTACTTTCAGAATCGGAGCCACCGCCAATTGGTTCGCCATCCTCTGTCGATGTGGTTGTTGCCGTGGTCTGTGTGGTATTATCATCGATAATCGGCTCCTCCTGTGAGGTTGAATCATTCGATACAAAATTCGAATCGCCATCCTGCAAAGCGGCAGTGTTGATGTTGTTGTTGTTGCTACTATTGTTGCTGTTGCTGTTGATCTTGGCCAGAGCCGAGTCCGAATTTAGTGGCAACAAGGCAATGGGATTAGTGTTCTCATTCTCCGTCTCCGATTCTGTAGCCGTGTTGCGTCCACCTAAACAACAACAACAATTAATTGATGTTCAAAAACTACAAATTCTATAGTCGAGATAACCCGACTAGGAAATACCCGTTACTCAACACATTCAGCAAAAATATGTATACATATTTTGGATTTTTCAGTTAAGTTAATAAATCTATAGATGTAAAATTATTGGTGTTTTATCTTAGGTATATTGTGCCCAAATTTTAAGGTCGCACGTCAAACGGCTTGGTCTGTACCATGTTCAGTCAGTGAATGAATAGATATAAAATACACCTAGGCTGCTTAGCATATTGAGGAACCAACACACCAAGTTTGGTGTGTCTAGCTCTTAGACGGACAGATGCAGATAAAAAGTATAGATACTCTATAATGATTGTAAATGTCTCCAGAAGTAATGGGCAGTGGAATAAGGGTATAATGAGAGATGTGAATTCAAGATTTACCTGCTCCCAGACTCTCGTCATCGACATCGACAGCGACGCCATCGTTGGTATCATCGTTATCGATAACTTTACTCTTGCCACTCAGACTGAGCGAGAGAGTGCTGCCATTTGTTGTATTTGTTGCATTTGGAACAACTCCTGGCGGGGGCATGTCATCCAATAGCTCGGGACTGAGGTCGTTGGCCACATAGTGTGACCACAATGCCAACTCCACACGATGCGGCGACCAATGCGGCGTCTCACCGCCAACCTCGGCATTGAGACGCTCGACCGTTGATTGAATGTGTTGGACAAAATTGAGGTATTCCTTGGTCGTATAATCAATGCCCTCGATCTCTGGTATGGCCATCAGGCACTCATCGGCCATAAAGGGTGCTGAATCTGGTGCGGCAGCGGTCAATAGAGCGGATGCCATCGTTGTGCCCACACCCTTCAAATTTGATAATGCTGTAATCGCTTGCTCCAAATTAGGTAGCTTGCGAAAGGCCTTTTTAGTCTCCTGGATGACGGCACGTGGTGTATTGACCTTAACCAGATATGATAGTTGTGGATAGAATTTGCCACGCGATTGTTTCCATTTCATTGCCTGCACCAATTCATCGTACACCAAATGTGCATCCTTCCCTCGGGCCTTGATCAATCCAGGCAACTCGTTCTGAAACCATTGATCCAAACGGATTAGCTCCTGTGGCTTCTTGCTTCTCTTTTCCGCCTTCATTTTGAGCACCTCCGGATATAGTTTATAACAGTATTCAAACTGTGTGGTGCTGCCATTCTCAAAGAACGATGCTGTCGCTTTGCCGTTCGACATTGTGATTGCTGATCTGGATCTGGATCTTCTTATTAAGCGTCCGCCTGGATAACCTGGATAGCCCGGATAATCTGCAGATAGTATATGCTGCGGATAGTTCAATACAAATTATCCCAATTTCTATCGATAGCATCAATAACAATAATTCAATTGTTTGTATTGTTGTTGTTGTTATTATTATTGTTGCAGTGTCGTTGTTGTTGTTAGTTGGTTCATCGCCGGCGAAAACGTTGTCATGAAAATAGAAGAAGCAGAGAGAAGCGCACAACACAAGAGCACAAATTAGCCTTTTACAGTTAACATTTGACGAGAGACAAATATAATAAAAGAGAGAGAATTTTCTTAAGCAATCAAATTTAATTACTTTCACTGTTTGCTTTTGTTTGTTTTTTTCGTTTGGTCTTGTCAATTTGTGAGCATTTGCAATACCGTTAAACACATTTCATTTGCAATTTGCAATTTTTCAGGGCACAGCAAATCGAATCGAATTTTTACTCTCCGTCGCAGTCGCTGTCCGCACCAACAGTCAGTCGGGTTCTTTTTAGTCGTCGTCGTTGTCGGTCTTTCGCACGCACACATGCAAGCAAACATGCACACACACACACATACATTCAATGACTCTCTCACACACACACATACATTTACAGCAGTCATGCACAGCAGGCACACTTACATATATACATACAGTGGCTGACAGGCACGCACACACACACAGAAGCACAACGGGGCAACGAAATTTCTTTTCTTATATTGTATATTTTGAAAAATGGCATTAAATAAATAAGAAGCGCGATTTGCACAACTAACAACTAAAACATAACATCATTCAGCTACAGTTTGAGTTTGCGAGCTGTTGTCCGACTCGGATTCGAATTCGGAGTCAAGAGGCCACCAAGCGAAATACGAAATTCGAATGCGAAATGCGAACGTGAATTATATTCGTTGTTATATTCGTATGCGAGAATTGCAGCTGCTGCTTACCTTTGGGGTTTTTTTTTTTGTTAAAAAAAAAATTGGAAATTTGTATATGTAGAAACGTTTTTGTAGCCGCTCTTTGTATCGTTATTGTTGTTGTTTGTATTTATTATGTATGCTATTCTTATATTATTATAGTTCTAGTACCTCGCGCGTCGCCTGTATTTGTATTTTTATAATATTAAACAATTTCGCTTGCGACCGCCGCTTTTAGTTGCCGCCTGTCTTTCGTTCTGTCCACAGCGAGGCAGTCAGCCAAACAGCCAGAGCAAAAGCCAGAGAGAGAGCCAGCCAGCAATAAAGCTAGCAGTAGTCGCTGTCGCTGCCTCTGCCTTCCCAATGCCCAGTGGCGCCGTCAAGTGGGGGACGGCGACAATACGAAAACAAACAAGCAAACGAACAAGACAACATAAAATAACAGCAACGAAATAAAGGATGCAGCTGCGTTTGTCAAATTGAATTACTCCGAAATACAGGAACCGCCTTATCTCTCGTACTCGCCACGAATAACTATGACGGCAACTGAAGTTGAGTTGTATCTGAACAATTGGCAACAACGGCATCAGCAGCGGCAGAAGCAGCGCACCCCTTGATGTCGCACGACTGTGTGCGCACCGCTTTATCGTCGTTTCCACTTTCGAACGTTCATTCGTATTCAATGCTTGTCGCTGTTCGCTACAAGCGGCGGCGCGGCACGACGCTGCCAGTCGCTCTGACAGCGGCGTCGGCGTCAGCGTACATATAGGGGTGGCATCCGTCTGTCTCATGAATTCTGGTTATTTAAACGGTTTGTTGTAGTTTGTTTTTGTACTCATTCAACTACAACAAATGAAAATATAATTACTATCCGACGTACACAATGTACATCTACCAATATGTGTTATATACATATGTGCAATAGGGTTGCAGATTAAAATATTTATATGTATATCGATAGATATTTGACTGCGATAGTACAATATATTTTAGAACGATATTTTTTTATGGATAACGATTTTTGTCAAAAATATAAAATAAAACAATTTTTTATATATATATATATATAAGTATATCAAAATATCGATATTAACATCCCTAGTCTGACATGCACATGTACTTATGTACATACATACATAAATGTACATCAGAGCCATCTATCTATGTATGTGCAAATGTATTGCTGTCCCTGTTCCCCAACGCCCCTGGCAGTTTATCGCTCCCGCTTCGTATGCTTGCATTCATACATACATACTCAATGTATGTACGCTCGTTGTTGTCGCCGTTCGCGTTCGTGTTCGCATTCGTTCGTTTTGCCATCTGTGTCTTTTTTGCCTCGGTTTATCGTCATTTTCGCTTTGCGCCCATGATTTGGTTTTGTTGTTGTTGTTGCTGCCTTTTTACTTACCCTATTCGTCGTCGTCGGCGACGCGTATAGCAGCTGCAATTTAGCTCTGTAGCTGTTGACTGTTTGTGGTTCGCTTATTTTTACCCTATGTTCGTTTCACACAGTCACACACAGGCACACATCTGTATCCGTCATGTTCATGTTGCTTTTGGTTTTGTTGCTGCTGTTGCTGTTGCCATTGGGGCGCAGCGTTGCCACATCGTGCACACGCATTTCAACTTCAAACGAGTTTTACAGGCATGAAATGAAATTCCAGCTGTTTTTCTGATGCTTTCCAGCCAGAAAGAGCCATTTTTAGTCTACAAAGCTTGGAAAAATTGATATGGATCTTAATCCCAATCTGACTCTGTCATGTTCACAGCATACGTGCAAATTATTAATGATAATTCGATGATAAGAGAAATGGTAGAGCGCCGCTTGTTTCAAGCAAAGATACCCTACAATTGCAAAACGCAAGCTGAATTTGCGCTTTGTACGTTTTTACAAAGCGATAGACACAAGATACACACACACACACGCTGAACAGTGACAGGCACAAATACACACACATTCACAGTCAGAGCGTGACATACGGATGCGCACAAGCGAAAGGGAGAAGCCGTCTTACACAGTGCTGCTACATGTAAAAAGGCTTAAAAGGCTACTTTTATCCAACTTGGTAGCTGTACAAAGCTAAACAAAAATTATTCTAAGTGTCTAAAAAAATTGGCAGTTTGATTGATGTTAATCATGCTGATTAATGATAAGTCACTAAAATACTAAATATTATTTTTCAACAAAAGCGAAATTTTGTCGATATCAATCTATTTTGAATTAATATGTATACAATTTTTTAAAAAAAAATGTACATATTTGATTTATAAAACTGTAAATTGTAATATTCATATTCATTTAACCTTAAATAGAATTCTACGCTTTTATTAGTAATTTCCTTAGCTACAAAATAGTTAAAATGGCAACACTGCCCTCACGTTGCCTGTGTGCGTGTTGTTCGTTGTTTGTTGCTGTTGTTCGTTTTGTTGTTATTGCTGCCCGCAGACACAACGAATATTGTAAAATGGTTATATGTGAAGAAAAATTTGAACTATACACCATAAAATGTTTCTCACGTTTTCATTTAATATTTACTCTCCTCCTTAATTAAATCATAGCTTGTTATCCAGTTAGCCACTAAATGCTTTGTCATTGAGGTAAAACAATTGGCCAATTTGAATATGTTATCAAAATAGGGGGTGTGTCTATGCCCCTTTTCCTCCCACTCAAGCTTTGTCACCTTACCATATTTGAGGTTAAGCACAAACGCTAATTGATGAACCGTTGTCTTAACGGGCTTTTAACAATTTATAAGCCTGAAATGTGTGTGCAATTAAACATCTGTTTGTACTTTCCAGTTATTGGTCAATATAATGAATCCCTTATTGTTATGACCCCATTAAAATAAAGTAAGAGTTCTCAAATAAGAATTAAAAAAAAAATTTTTTTTAAACATACACTATTTTTGAATAGGATATTCTGATCTAGGATTGCGGGAATAGAACAATAAAACACTTGAATAATGTTTGAAAATCTCTTTATTTTATGTAACACCTAAAAGTTGAAACAGTTCTGAAAAATCGCATAAAACATTGTCAGCCGAGAAATATCTAAAGTTGTAATAGAAGAAATAAAAAAATTTTAAGTATTGCGGTTACAAGTAAATAGTATGGTAATCCTTTGATATCCAAGCTATATATACATCTGGACTAGCCTTCGTGCCTCATTTGGTGGCGCAGTTCGCGCATAGTAATCTGTAAACGGGTATTAACAATATTAGGAAATATACATTGTTTTGTTGATCGATAGATACATTTTTGGTTAGATACATTTTTGTAATTTACATGTATGAGAATTATACTAGTATTATTATTATTATTATTATTTACCTTTATAAAGTCAGTGAACATTCTTTTGTAATTGTTACAGTCGGCTTAAGAACTCTTTAACTGATAACAAAATCATGTAGATACTATATATTCTAGATAAGTATAAAATATTATCGACAGAATAACGACGGATTACAACAACGCAATTTTATATGTAATCCAACTTGGGTTTTATCTGGGCTTTAACTGGCGGTTTTTCGAGTTAGAAATTGTATTGGGTTCGGTATTGGGAATTTGTTGGGAACTAAGTAAGAGCAAACTTATAACTCTGAATTAGATACAAAATCAGTTTAATAACTATAATTTTGTTGGGGGTTGAGAACCAATGCAAATCTTGAATGGTAAAATAATTGATGTATTATCATGATGTTCAGAGTTAGACATAAATGCGAATGCGGGCAGTATTGGGTTGATATCAATTCATATCTATATCTTCCAATCGTACAGGTTGCGTGTACGGTATAACCGATTTCTTGTTCACATCTCGCGAGAGCGCCTTTCTCATATCTGTAAATAAAGAGAAGGGAATTATAGATGCATATCGGGAGAGTCTAACGAAATCAGCTTACCATATGCATCCTCGTCCTGATCTCCAGAGTAATATTCGAGTATGGTACGATATATAATATAGCCCAGATTCGTGTACATATTGATTGCCACCTTATTGCTCTTGCGCACAAACAGATCCACAAAATAAGCGCGTTTTCTAACAACAAAAAAGAGAGAGAGTATTAAAATATATATACTTTAATTGAGATTAAGACTGTCCCTACTTTTCCGATATATCTTCCAAGAAATTCATCAGTAGCGCCGCTAATCCCAATCGCCTATAATCGGGCGAGACTGTCAGAGCCGTCACATGGCCATGCCAATTATCCAGGTGACCCTCAACTTTGCCCATGACTGCAATAAATATTTAAAAATAAAATGTAAGCCATTAAATGTACACGATTGTCACATGCGGTACATTTGTTCCACATTCGTACACTCTTTTCAAAATTGTACCATTTTCCATGGTACTCCTATGGTACGTTGTCGAATACTCACTGTATCCCATTATATGCTCGCTCGGGGACTCCGCCAATTGAAAGTATTCCGGCCATTTAGCCAGATATTGCGTATAGAAGGACAAACCGTATGTCTCCGTAAGCGGGTCAAAATTTCTGAAATATAACCAAAGCTAAATTAAGCACACTTATCGGTGTTTGTTAGCGCTCGCTCTACTAACACATTATTAAATTTAAATAGGTCATCACAGGTAAACGGACGCAGCGTAGTCATTATTTTAATTTTTATATACAATATTTTGTTTTACAATCAATGCGTGTTTTTTGTAAATTAAAATATAAACTATTTATCTGCAAAACAACAGAGTTGCCACCTGACAGAAATAAAAGTTGCCGATTATTTGAACTAGAACCAGCTGCCAGATCGTGGAATTTGTAATGGATCCCTCTAAAAAGAATCCTTTGGGCATTTGTGATGCTAGAGTTTTAAAAAATTGGCAGAATTTGTTGGATTTTTAAAAAAATTTTTTATTAAATTAAGTTACACAAATTGCAAAAGTATATTACATTACCTTTATTAATTACATGTTTTATATAATTATTTAAAAATAGGCAATGGATAAAAGTGAAATTTTACATTATTATACATTTTATCGACTTGTAAGGGCTCAAAGGAAACGTTTTAATTTGGATGCTGAAAATATAAACGAATAAGATCGATTTTGTCTGTGTCATAGCAGTGGATGGTAAGGGGAGTTAATCGCTTATTCAAAACTATTTCCATTTGGCGCCTGCTTGAAAAAAAGAACAATTCGTCTAGTCTTATGTGCGATAAGTTTAGGATCCTTAGAGATGGACAACACGCAACAGTTTGCCAAAGCTCAATTCCAGAGCTTAAAATCTTAGATTTAATCAAATCTAGTCGCTCCAGTAAAGGTAAACTCTTAATCAATTTTTGTAGATCTTCGGCTGTGATATCTGATGAATTCGTAAAGGTGACTTGACGCAAGTTTATAAAGTTTTTAACGTTAAGTAATTTGCTAGAGGAGGCGCAGTCTAAAGTAATTTTCTCAACATCCTTGGCACGTGTATCGCTAACACGTTTATAACTCCATTGATTATCATTTAATGTAAGGATTCGAAGCTTGGGAAAACTCACTAACGTCTCAAATTGCTTAAAGGTTAAGTCCTGAGTATCAATTGCCAGAGTACCAATTGCCAGCTCTTCCAGATTCTGCAATTCTTTAAATATTTTGGCGAACTTTTCTGCTCCGAAAAGAACACGAGTTTCGCTCATGTCCAATATTTTTAAATGCTTCCAAGTTTTCAAGTGAATCAAATTAAGCGGACCGTGAGTAGTGAGACTGTTTAATTCTGGAAATAGCTTCACAAGGAACTGTAAGACTAGTTTTATGTCCGCTTTATTATAACTTTCGCCTTCCTCAGCTTCATAGTTGAAGTAGATTTCACTTAGTCCGTAGTCCAGAGATCTCATTTTCGGAAATTCGTAGTGCGTCCAAGACAGCAGCCTATCCCATGTGATATCGTGTAGACTCAATTGTTGCACATTTGGACTTATAATGGACAGGAAATCATACAACAACTCAGTTTTCCGATCAAAAAATTCAAAGTGTTCGAACCACAAAATAAAGCTCCGCTTTTGTTGCCAATAATAGCGAAGATTCAAGTTAAACCGATTTGTTGTTTCGATTTTCGTTGCTTCAAATAGTTTCAATTGGTCTATTAATGGCAAATACTCTAATACCAGCAGTTGGCAATCATCGTTAAGGGTATCCATCTTTACAAACCAGGTTATTTTTTATCTTCAATAACTTATCAGCACGTTCTTCACAAATTGTAATTGGAGATGCATAGAATTTTTCCCAACTAAACAGGGTGGCAATCTTGGGACCAAAAACCGCTGTGCTTGGCTTCTGGAAATGGCTCCACTTCCATTTTCAGATCAAATTGAAAAACAGGGATTTAGTCGGTCAATTTGAAGCGAGAATATGCAAATGTTTTGTTTCAGTTCTGTTGAGTTTTGGATTTTTGATTACAAATTAAATTTTTCCACTTTGCCTATAAATTCCCAACATTCACCAAAAAATTGCCTTTAATTTAACGAACTTCGAATTCAAAATTCTCATTAAATTATTAATTCAATAAATAATTACATTTTCAAAAAAATATAACTGCTTGCCGGGGTCTTTAAGATTTAAAGCGGCGTGGCAGCCTTTATTCCAAGAAAACCAATCGTTTCCATTTTTAGTTCATTGTGTAAAATGGATCTATTTTGTTCGCTTGAATCTGTGCGCAGGTAAATAGTATACAAGGTGACGTCACAAGTGTACAATTTTAAAATAAAATTATATTTATTAAATTAGTAAATATTAAGTATCAATATACTTAAAAATAAATACATTTGTGTAATTAGTGTATTTTTAAAAAAACCATAAGTAACATGCATACAATTTAGAGTTATCTGACAAAAGTGCGCGCATTAATTTAAAATATGAGCTTGTGACGTCATGCGCAATGCGAACCGATAAAAGTTGCACACTTATTCGGGTTGTCTGTGACCTTCGTTGCGCTGTGCGTATCAGGGCAGCAGAAAAGTGTGCTACAAGCAAACGCCAACAAATCGTGGTGAGAGAGAGAGAGATGGATTGCTGATTAAACGCAGCAATTAGTGCTTACCTCTTTAGTTGTGATTACACCATGCTGCATACGAGCACTTGAATTATAGTTTAAGTAGTGCTCAATTGTTGAGTGTGTCTGTTTGTCTGTCTGTCGGTCCGTCAGGCGCAACAGTTGATAAACTTGCAGCATGGAGGCGCCGCCAAGTGCAGTTGTTGCTCCAGTGCCAGCTGCTGGATCAGCTGCGGGGTCACGGGGCAAGCCACACGACTCTGGCACATTGACGCGCGAGGATTTCGATGGTGGACCCGTTAGCATCGATGAAGTGGAGACAGGGCTGTTTCTGGGTAAGCGCAATAGCAACCACAAAACATTTAGCATCCCTGAATTCATATGAGCTTGTTGCATGTTACATGTTGCAGGCAACTTGACGGCCGCCACGCATATGGAGACAATTAAATCCTTTAAAATCACACATATTTTAACGCTGGATTCGGTGCCGTTGCCCCAACACATTGTGGACACCTCATTTTTGACCACCAAATATGTGCAAAGTGAGTTCCGAAAAAAATGTCAAATAATACTTTTGCAATATTCTCAAATAATTTACTATTTAAGTTGCCGATATGCCACGCGAGGATATCTTGCAGCATCTGGAGGCGTGTGTCGAGTTCATAGGCAATGCATTGGACCAACAGCACAATGTGCTCGTACACTGGTAAGCAGGATTCAGAACTTTAAGCACTATACAACACTGCACTGGTTAACGGTCATTCACTCAAGCTCAGCGGCCTTGACACAATAAAAACAAAACTATACTCGGCAAAGCCGAATTTTTGATACCCAAAATATTTAAATATTTCAATTTTTCAAATTAAAATTAGAAATGTATTTCAAATTGAGATTTTCTAACCGTTTTCGACCTTTTCAGTTACTTTGGCGTGAGTCGCAGTTCCTCGGCAGTGATTGCGTACGTGATGAAGCGTCACAATCTGGATTATCAGGCGGCTTTTGAGATGGTTAAGGCCAAGCGTCGCTTTGTGCAACCGAATGCGGGCTTTGTGGCACAGTTGAAGCTGTTTCGTCGCATGGGCTACAAGATTGATCCCAGCTATCAACGCTATAAGATGCATCGCCTGCGTTTGGCTGGCGAACAGATGCGCAAAGCAAAGATATTGCCGCAGAGTTTCCATAGTGTTGTGCGCCCGGATCCGGATATCACACGCGAGAATCCGGAACCAATTGTGTTTCGTTGTCGTCGCTGTCGTCGTGTGCTTGCCACCAAATCTCATGTGCTGGAGCATCGTGCCCGCAATGTGCCAGCAACGAGCTCCGGATCCGGCTCGGGATCGGGATTAGAAGTCGAGTTGCCAACAACAACAACTGGGACAACAGCAAATGAACCACGTCTGCTGGAGCAGCTGGCGGAGCGCATGAGAAAAGCATCGCTGGGTTCATCACCAAGTCACGAGACGACTCAATGTCGCAGTCTGGTGTTTGTGGAACCCATTGCGTGGATGCATCGCATCATGCTCAACACTCAGGGGCGTCTCTATTGCCCCAAATGCGAACAAAAACTGGGCAACTTTAGTTGGGTTAATGGTAAACATCTCTAGTAGACATTCCATTATTTGTATAACTAATGTTTTGTATTGTATTCTTTGCTTGCAGCCTGTCAATGTCCTTGTGGCGAGACTATGACGCCCGCTTTCTATTTGATACCTTCCAAGGTGGAGCTCTCCAAGGCCGTGCAGAATGTGCAGACAACGGTCTAAAATTGTCTTCCACTTTTTGTCAAAAGGGAACAAGAAAAGCAGCAGAGAAAAAAACGTTAGGAAAAGTTCGAAAGAGGCTTACATTTAAAAAAACAAGAGAAATGAGAAAGGAATTGAAAGAAGGAAGAGGACAAACAAATTCCACAAATTCAAGTCCAAGAAAGGAAAGTTAAAAAGGTTAAAAAATATGCAACGTAAGCAAAACAAGAAGAGAAATTTTATGAAACAAAAAATACTAAAACCAAAGCTTAAAATTTTCCTAAAATAAAAAGCCTGGACAAGTAAAACCATAGCTTAAATATTAGAAAAAAGAAAAAAGATATGAAATAGCACAACCATATCTTACATTTTTTCCTAAAACAATAAGAAACGAAGAAAATGAATGAGAAAAAGGACAAACAAAGCTTAAAGCTTACTTAAAGGTAAAGCGTAAAAAAAGGAAAAATGAAGATTTTTTTCGAAGGATAAAAATTAAAACCATATCTTAAAATTGTTGTGGAGTAAAAAAACTAACCAGAAACGGATGCTAAGGAAGAAGAAAGTACAGTCAAAGCATAAATGTTTGCTGAAAAGAAAAATGCTAAAATGTTTGCTGAATGATGAAAGGAAAACGGATGTAAAAGACGAGGAAAAAAACAACCGAAGCTGCAATTTTTGCTGAAGGTAAAGGAAAAAGAAAGAAATTAAACAGTACAACCAATATTATAGATAGCAACGGAAAAAATACGGAAATGAAAGGAACGTTAAAAAGGCTAAACAATGATATAAATAAACAAATTAAATACGGTAATGCTGATTTAATTGTAGTTAAAAGCACATTAAAATGTACATAACCATATACATAGATTATATATGTATTATATATTCCTTGTTGCAATCGGTTTGTGCTGTTCCAATTTGCATTTGCATCGCTTTTTGCATTATTATATAACTAATTATAATAACAATGATTATAAATGTATTTACATAATTTTTAAACACTTTTTGGAAACGTATTTTGCGCATTGTTGTGTGTGGACCAAAAAAAAACAAAAACAAGAAAAAAGAAAGGCCACAAAAACCAAATCAAAAACTAATAGTTAATGTTATAGTTAATAATATATAAAAAAAAAGTGAAGATTTTTCGGTGACAATATTTAAAAATTAATTATAAAATTTTTAATTATGCTATAAATGTTGTAAGTTGTATTGTTAATAACAAATTGTCCGCCAATCTAAATAATGTAATTAATAATAATGTTATTTGCGCGAATTAGAAAGAGATGCCATGAGATTGTTGATACTACTCTTATAACACACACACACTCTCTTTCTCACTCGTTTTGTCAAATTTTGTTCTAGAGTGTACAAAAAAAGAAGAGCTTCCCAATTAAGTCTTAACTTTCGAAATATTATAGATAATATCAATTTGTGATCAAATTTTGATAGGCTTAACACAATGATCGCAAGCTTTAGCAAAAAAGCTTCCAGCACAAGGAGTTTTTACATGGCAAAAACTGCACATTCAAGTTTTGTAATTTAAGCTTAAAGTAACGGGAAATGGTTTCGCTTTAAAAGTATTATGCTGGCGAATTCAAGAAAAAATATTGATTAAGTTTTAAGGTAGGCAACAAAGCTCAACATTGGTTTATATACCTCAACAAATCCACTTTTTCTGATACATTGTGAGTGTAGTTAATTTTTAAAATTTGGTTTAAAATTTGCTTAGCTTGATTTTAAGCATATCTTGAAAGCAATATTATTTACTATTATTTTTTGATAAAATGTATCTGAAAAAAGTTGGTTTGTTGAGATTATAATCAAACTAAGTTGCTTGTTACCTAGTGTTATTTGGATTGGGAGAGAGACAAGCTATCGATGTGCTTTGAAATTCTACTGTATATTCGATAAATGTATATGTAAATGAATGTGAAATTAAATCAAATGTGAGTTTGTTTTTCTTGACCAAATGATGTTTGCAATTAGAAATTATGCGGCGATCATGTGCGGCACAATCTTGAGAAACTTTCAGATCCGAGCCAAGCATCGATTGTTGGCAACCTTTGACTTTGACAACACAATAATCGATGGCGATTGCTATGAAGCAGTGGGAGAATTGTTGAGACAACCGCAAGAAACGACAGAGAAACTGAGAAAGTTGGTTGAAGAACGAAAATGGATGCAGTATATGCAATGTGTGTTGAGTTTGTTGCATCAACAGCAGAACGTAAGTGTCACAGAGATTGTGCAACGTGTGCGACAATTGCCAGAGGTGCCGGGTATGATGTGCTTGCTGCGTCAATTGGCCAAAGATTCCTCCATCGATATGTGCATCTTGAGCGATGCCAATTCGTACCTAATCACTGAATGGCTAAAGGCAAATCAATTGGCAAACATATTTACAGCCATCTTCACAAATCCAGCCCGAGTGTGTCTTAATGGGTTTTTCCAGGTTAGCGATGTGCCAAATACATTTATCGATAAATAGCTTTTTTTTGTAACTTCTTTCGATGTTTTTTTTCTTAATATATTATTACTGCAGATTGATCCCTACGAACATCAAACACACTGCGATCAATGTCCTGAAAACCTTTGTAAAGGCAGCGTCATTAAATCCCTGATGAATTGTACAAATTATAGTTTCAATAGGATTATCTATGTCGGCGACAGTTGCAACGATCTGTGTCCCATTCAAAGTTTGCGCCAACAAGATGTCGCCTGCATCCGACGTGACGCAGAGTTGCATGACAAGCTGCCATCACATATCGATAACATACACTCCCAGGTTTTAATTTGGCGGGATGGATACGAATTGCAGCATCAACTCGAACTTAACGGTATTTTGTAGAGTATTTCAAAATTGGTTGGTAAGGCAAAATTATTAATGCTGCTGTTTTATTCGACTTATAAATATGTTTCTTTTTCTCATTTCGTTTTTTGTAATGCGTTAATATGTATATATTTACATACAGTGTGTCAAGTATATGCTTTCACAAAAACAAATCTTCATGTTTATTTTAATTTTTTTAACTCGATTTCAGGAAGAACTATAAGCAACTTTAATAAAATAGTAACCCAAGAAAAGGCTTTTTTCAGAATGAAATATGCGAATTTTTTAATTTGTCAAAGCAGTTACTTGACCAACTGTATATACATATGTAAACACATATGTGTGGGTGTGTGTACATATATGCATGTGTATAATAATAATATTTCACTTAATAAGGACTTATTGCATAAAGTTCAATGGAAAATTAAATTTTTACCAAGTGCAAAACTGCTTCGTAATTTTAAGTAGACGAATTTCATTTTATATACTACAATATATATATTTACTTAACTTTATGGTAGCTTACACTATATTATGTTACGTTACGTTGCCACATTTCGCTTCTCTGCGTATTTATTTGTAATTAAAAAATTGTTATTTCTTCTTTTTAACTAATTCACACAATATTATATTTTGTTGTTGCTTGTGCTTCTATTTTAAATATTCTCTTTTTATGTTTATATATACGATTGGTTGTGTGTGTGTGTGTGTGTGAACATTATCATAAATTACATGTATAATACATTCTTAAGCCTAATCATAATAGTAAATTGTTGTTGTTGTTGTCGCCATTTTGTCAATGCAGCTGCCGCGCAACATAAAGACACTACTAAATATGTACAGACATACATACTATATATATGCCTATATATATATATGTATGCATTTTGTATTTTGCACTTAACTATAATTTACATGTCTAAACTTAACGATTACAATTCAGAGTTTTACAAGTACATATACAATTTGACAAAACACAAAAAAATTTATCGAATTTTGCGCAATTTATATTTATATAGTTAGTTGCTTTCCTTTTTATTCATAATATTATTCGTATAGTACAATTTTTAAAAGCTAAATACATAAACATAATTTTTTGTATGAATATTTGAATATTTCGACAAAACTTAAAAGAACACCACAATTTGCCAGTGTGTGTTAGTGTGTGTGTGTCTGTGTTTATGAGGAGTATGTGATGAGAGAGAGAGAGAGAGAGGGAGAAAGAGAGAGACAACACAGTTAACAAATTACAAACATATATGTACATATATATCAATAACTACTATAGTTTCATAATTGTCGTTAAAAATGGTTTAATGCGCGCACAGCGTTGCCAGACAGGCGGTTGCTAGAAAATAATGGCATGTGTGGCAACGCCATAAAGGACGTTACACACACAATTCGAAAAACAAAAATTTGAACTAAATATGCAGCTAATGATGAACTCAATGCAACTGTGTGTGTGTAGATGTGTGTATGTGTTTGTAACTTAATTAGTAATTATGAACAATTGAACTTATAATAAATATGTATATGTAAATTATTTGTTGTTTGCTTTTCTTGTCATAATTAGCAGAATTTAGTTTTGCTCGCTCTCTTTTCTTTTTTACTTAAGTAACATAATTGATAGGCGGCGACATTTTAACGCTTAGGCTTAGGCATATAAAACAATTAAAATTAAACAAAAAAAAAAAAAAAAAATTAGATAAGAAAATATATATATAGTGGTTATAGATAATTATTAACATACGCCAAACTAACTGCATACATATGCAATAGATTTCATTATATCTTTTTCTGTTTTGCTTGTTAATACTATGCACGTGTGTGTTTGTAGGGTTTGTTGTGGTTGTGGTTGTGTTGGGGTGGGTTGGGTGTGTGTGTGAGGGTGTAGAGAGGGTGGCAAAGGGGGTGGGGGGAGGCACCGCGACCCGCGCTTTACTACAAATCCGTTAAAGTGCGTTTGGCACAATAACGTATAACCCCCACTCAGGCAACAACTGGTGGCGGTGCTATGCCAATTGTTGCTGTTGCTGATGTTGTTGTTGTTGCTGCTGCTGGTGTTGTTACAGTTGTTGTGCCAGTTGTTGTTGTTGCTGTGATTTCAGTTGTTGCTGTTGTGGTGCTTATGTTGCTGGCGGCGGGCGTTGTCATTGTTGCTGTTGCTGCTGCTGTTGTGGCAACATCTGTGGCAGCAAACATCATTAATGCATTATCCACATCTTTTTGAATAGTAAAGCCAAATTCAGGTCTGCGTATTTCGATCAGCTGCAATTGTTGTTGCTGTTGTCGCTTAACTGGCGTATCTGCTGACATTGTTGTTGCTGTTGTTGTTGCGATGTTGTTGCAAGTTCTTGGACTAAGTGCAGCATCTGTTGTATTGTTATTGTTGTTGCCACCATTGGCCTGCACTGGCGACTGAGATTGAGTTGACTGATTGCTGTTGCTGTTGTTGCAACTATTGTTGTTATTGTTGTTGCTGTTGTTGTTGTTGGCAGGAGGTGGGGGAGTACGCTTGGCGGGCTTGGCACGTGCACACGGCACACACAACATGGAGCAATGTTCCCTCAAATTGGTGATGTGATCGATGCGATATTCGTTCATCCATTTCACCTTTTTGTGCTTAACGGGTTTCACACTCTTGTCTCCGCCATTGGGTGACATTGCTAATGCTAATGATGATGATGATGATGCAGATTGATGTTGTTGTTGCTGTTGTTGCAACGGCAATCCCTCTGGACGTGTGGCGCCACAACGCATACAAATCGAACAACGTTCACAGCTCCAGCGACCTAAAATCATAAAGTAAACAAATATAAATACATTGTTTTACATTTGTTTAATATGTTACACTCACCATCGGGCACCGTTTTAACGCCCAGGCAATAAATGTGATAACCGCGATCGCATTGCTCGCAATAAAGCATTTTCCCAGCTTCTTGGCTGCTGCGGCATTTGATGCAACACTTGCAGTCCGCGCATTGCCAATTGTAGTTCCTCACGCGTCCAACCATTCGCTGTGGCATCTCAATGCAACTGGGATGCACTGCAATTAATATTAAAACAATCAATTATTCAATATTCATTCCTCTTCAAATGGTAAACAAACAAACGTTGCCAGATCGCTTGCATGAGTTCAAGTTAGCATTGAAATCTTACCATTGGTAAGATAGTCGAAAATTATAAATTTTCTAAATGAACGAAATTTAAATGCAGAATCAATTTAGAGGCCGAATCGTGATCAAAATGACATTCCGCTTGAAAATCGGTTTATTTTTGATGAAGTTATGAGAGATCAAAGTTTTTGAAAAAATGTCAAGGGGTAGGTATGGAAAATTTGATAAAAATCGAAAATATATCAAATTTTCTAGATGATAAAAATTTAAATGCAGAATCAATTTAAAAGCCGAATCATGATCAAAATGACATTCCGTTTGAAAATCGGTTAAGTTTTGCCAAAGTTATGACAGTTCGAAGTTGGTCACATTTCGTTATTCCGCTTGAAAATCGTTTTAGTTTTGTTAAGTTCAAGTTGTAACAATTAAATAAGCTCAAATCGGTTGGCAACACTGAGCTTATCACTTGCAGTAGAAAATAAATCCTCAACTGCAAGGAAGTTGGCAACACTTAACAAGCAAAATGACGTTTGTTTTCAAATAATAGAAGTGTGGTTAAACTTACCTCTACGCCGGCAGCTATAGCAGCGTATAAAGGCTTCGGGCATATTTTTAGCATTGCGATGTTGACTGCGAAGACAGACACCACAATTTGAGGATAATCTCGCATCCTGCTCCCGCTTCTGTTCAATTTCATAGGCGGAGTTATACGAGCAGCTGCTGCTGCTGCTGGCGCTGCTATGACTGCTTTCACTGCTGGCGCTGCTGCTGCAGCTGCTGTCGCTGTCGCCATCGCTCTCCTGCGAGTAAAACAATAACAAACAAGTGTAAGTTAACAGTGCAGTTAACAGCAAAAGAGAGAGAGAGTGTGAGAGAGAGAGAGTGAGAGAGAGAGAGAGAGTAAGGAATGTATGTGTGCTTACAGATTCACTGCTGCTGGCGTCGCTGCTGCTGCTGCCGCTGTAGTAGGAGGCGCTTGACGTTTTGGCTTCATTGCTGCGAAGCTGATGCTGACGCGCACGTTGACTGCGACGCACTGTTGCAGTGGACTTCGTTGGCTCTGCCTTAACGGGATCAAGCAGCAGCTGCTGAGGTTTCTCCAATGCGCTGTTCAAAGGATAAGCTCTGAAATTGACATGAAGCGCTTAAATGTTATTATACTGTTACAGAATGTAATATAACTTTGTCACAATATATGTAACGTAAAAGTTTTTAAAGTCAAAAAGCGTTCTCAGTGTTCTCATTCTTTAAAAATTTGAATTCCTTGTTTATATATAATTGTGATTAATATTCTTTTTGGAAATCCAAAGTTTTCCAGCTAAATATTTTAGCTAAATTATAATTAAAAATATATAGAAATTAATTCTCTGCATTTTTACCCTTATTAGTCATCATAAAGAAATTTAAATTTGTTGCCTGTATAATTTTAAGCCGATTTTTTTTTTTAAATAATGTTTTAACTAAACTAAATCAATAATATTTTTTCACTTACCTTAGCTCGGCGGGCGTTAACTGGCGATAGTTGGACGTGAATTGACCCGGTACGAGGACCAGAGGATAGGCGTAATCGGGATCTTGATAGGCTACATCGTAGTCACGCGGCGGCAATAGATTTGGGGGCACTATCATATTCTCAGCCTCAGCTGCCGATCTTATGGTATTTGTGAGGAAACGATGCAATAGGGTTGAACTTGGCGCTGATCTTGGCACCGGCAGATTCATGGTAAACGTTTGCAGATCCAAACAGGCAACACGCTCCTCTTTGCGACTACAAAAAAAACAGAGATAATGATAATGAGAATGGATAGAAATATATATTTAGATCTTTTTACTCACGTCTTATTGAAGTAGACATTCCATTTGCTGGTGGAGAGCATGGCACGATCTCGGGCCTGCAATCCACGTCCATTGCCGACAGTGAGTCCCAGTGCCTTTTGTTTCGCCTCAATATCCTTCAGATGCTTTTGTCGTATATATTCCTTGTACTCCTCATACTTGTCATAGAAATCCGCATACATTATATCCAATATATCGGAGGCCCAAACGGCTGTTATACCTAAATCGCACATTTTCTCGCTAACAAGTCCTTTCTCCTGCAACCAATTGCGCTCCTCCATATCGACGGGACGTCGTGGAAGATCCGGATATTTACGCTTAAAACTCGTAATGCCCAAATAGAGGGCAACCTGCTCCTGGATCATGAACGTATCACGATTCTTGGACGGACAACAGCCCTTGGGCGGTGGCCAATCATATTCCGCTATCGACGCGGCATTAAAGTCCGTGCTGTAAAAAAAAAACCGGAACGTAATTAGAAATGATGAATTTTTTACCATCCAAAAAAAAAAAAAGAAGCAAATTCTAATAGAAATATAATTTTAGTTTTCAATTATTTTTTTAAATCATAATCATCAAATTAAAATTTTGATAATAATTTCTTAATAATAACAAATAAATACAAGATTTAAAAACTCACTCTTCGGCCACACAAATCTCCATTTTCTTTTTCTTTGGACGCTTCAATGCTGATCCAATGATGACATCCACCGATGACTGACCCTGATTGGAGTCAATCAAACTGACGCTGCTCACCATCGATGATTGCGATTCCTCGTTATTCAGGAAATCCAGTTGCCTAACGAGAAAGAGAAATATCAAAAGTATTTTGTGTTATTCTCTTAGTTGTAAAAACTGTTCCCAGTTTTTCGATGCTCTGTTTCCAGTATGGTTGTATACTCACTTTTGTGGCGTCAGCGGAGGTTCCATGCTAGTCACCGATTGATTACTGTTATTCAGATCGGCACTCATTCGTGTGTCTTCCTCGAATACTTGCGGTGACTGCAACAACAAGAAATATACCAAAAACATTAGCAAACATTATAAAAAATAAATTAAAAAAATAAACAAAATCAAATAATTCCAATCTGTCACACATTTCTGCACAAAATAATAATACTCTCTCCCTGCAGAAGGGTATCACAATTTCTTTGTTGTTGTTGTAATGTTTAATGCATTGATTTTGAGCTTAATGCTGCCGCAGCGACGCCGGCAGCGTTAGCGTTCAACTTGTAAGAGAGCCAAGCAGCGGTAGCAACGCAATATGACAGCGACGTTGCCAGCATGCAAAAACTCTATACACACACGCACACAACACTCAGTGTGGGGAAGCGTCAAAGAGCGAACGAAAAGCACATGAAGTTTGCGCTCTCTCGCCGTCGCTCTCACTATTTCGCTCACTCTCTCTGGCAGAGGAGAGCAACGACGCAGCAGGTGTGGTGAAGGTGGCTTAGCGTGCCGTTGTTGTTGCTGTTGTCTTAGCATTGCTTCGTTTGCCGACGGACGCAAATTATGAGCGAAAAAAAAACACACACACACACGGACGCAACGAAACAACAAAAAAATGTTCAGCTGATTAAAATCGCAGGTGAAGAGACAACAAAAACAGCAATGCGGTCGTTCCTCTGCTGCTGCTGACTGCGTTCGCGTGCTATTGCTATTGCTGTTGTTGTTGTTGTTATACTTGTTATTGTTGTATGCGGTTTTTGGTAGCAGTTGGCAATGAATGCAGCGCGCGCGCCTTTGATTTTAATTACGACACACACACACAGCTCAGCATGGGTGTGCTTACGTGTGTGTGTGGGTGCTAGCTTTGGTTGTAAGCAACATTTACGTAATAAAACATTAACAAGATGCAATAACTAGTAGAAACAAAATAAATGCAATGCAGAAATGCACACACACACATGTAGAAACTTAATAAAACACACACAGCTACGCATAGACACAGACATAGCGGCATCCTTTGAATGATTCATGCCAAAGATGAAGAAGAAGCAGCAAATGCAGCATTCAATGAAAGCTCTTGCATCGCACTTTGAATACCCTTTAATTTATTTATTTAATATTTTTAATGTATTTTAAATTTTATTTAAAATTACGTCTCTGTTTATTATGCCAACTTTATAAAGTTTTAAATTAGCGTCAACAAAATGGATTTATTTGTACATAAAGTAATGATTGGCAAATCTAATATTACTTTATGAAAACAATTATTTAATGAACTCACTGAAAAAGCAGAGCCCAAAACTATAAGAGCTAGAAAGCTTACATTTTTACACAACGTAGATGTGCAAATCTCGAACTAAAATGTTAACTTGGGAATCTATGAGAGATCCCAACTGTGTCGAAAAGCATTAAGTTATCACTAGATAAATTTAACGCTAATGAAAATCACAAGTCACTAGCATTCATATTAATCTATATATATATAAAGCTGGTTGTCCAACTGACTGAGCATTGTTCTTGGAATGAAACTTGGTCACAATATATTTAAGATAATAAATAATTGCTACTCTATCTGCCTAGGGTATTATCATACACTCACCGGACTGAATAAACCCTTGAGCCGTTCCGGATCCGGTTGATGCTTGAGTCCGCCCACGCAGCGTGGTCGACTCATGGCAATCGCCTTGGCCACCGCACTTGCCCCTCGACTCATGCGAGGCACACGTGGTTGTGCCGCATTTGTTAATGAATTGCGGCCACTCGACGCGTTGCTGTTGCTTCGACCTGTGCCTGCACCACCGCCTCCCCTCGAGCCACGACCACGCCCCCGGCCACGTGTGGGCGTCGTTGGCATCGCGTTGCCACCAAATGTGGACAAAATGTTGCAGGACGCTGAGGATTCATCTGTAAGAAGAGTTAGAGAAGAAAGTTATTTAATGATTTCAATGATTTCTCTTAGCACACTTCAGAATTATTAAATTAAAAAAAATAAATAAATAATACTAATTTGTAAATAAAAAAAAATACTTAATTTTGAACACAATATTATTTGGAATTTTCTGCATGTGAATGAAAATGTTAAGTCCAATTTTTTGATGAAAACTTTAAGTAATAGCTATTTTTTAACGTTAATAATTAAAATTTAAATCACTAGCTGCAATCACACATGGATATTTGATTGAATATAATAAAAGTTATAAAAATAAGTTTTTGTGTTAGCATTATAATAAATTTAGATAACATATAGCCAAATTATTTAATAAAATGTTTGTAAATCATAAAATTTTTAGGTCAGATTGCTTAAAACGGCAAACAAAAATAAAAATAATACATATTTAGATTCAGGGTTCGTTGAGGGAAAATTTTTGCTGTATTAGTCTTACCTCCAGAATGTTCAAGCGTGCTGTAATTGTCCTCATCATGGGAGTCATGTTGACTGCCACTGTTGCTGTTGCTGTGGCTGTTGCAACTGTTGCTGCTGTTGTTGTTGTTGCGCAATTGTTGTGTGGCCATTATTGATGAGAAATCATTGGGTTGAAAGATGACATCTGGCAATGGATCTGATGAGGACAATATTGTTGTCGGTGGCAGCATCGAGTTGTTGTTGCCACCAATTGCTGATGTGACTGTTGTTGCTGCGGCTGCTGCTGTTGTTGTTGCTGCTGTTGCGCTGCCATTGCTCGTGGATGATGAGGATGAGCACATGGTTAAATCAATGGCATATGCTGCTGCTGCCGCTGCTGCTGCTGACGACGACATGTTGCTGTTGCTGTTATTGCTGTTGTTGTTTGTCTCAATAAATAGTGCTGCCTCCTCCTGCACAGCAGCAACAGCTGCTGCTGCTCTGCTCACTGCTTTGCTTAAACGTTTGCGCGTTGTTTTTGCTGGTGTTGCAGTTGCAGTGGCAACAGTTGGTGTTGCTGTTGTTGAGGCATTGCCACGTCGTGTGGCACGTCGCGGTGTTGTTAGCGCACCGGACAAACGTTGCTGTGTTGCATCCTCAGGTGAGATGTGATTATTTTCAATTCCATGCGTTGCTGTTGTTGCATTTTGCATTAGCAACTCCGTTTCATTCGCACTCACACTCACCATATCAATGGCCAGACGTTTTCTCAACAGTTGCACACGTCGTGATTTCACTGCACTGTCTGTGCTGCCATCAGCAACAGGTGTGCCAGGTGATGTTGTTGCTGCTGCGGACAACAATTGTTGTTGTTGTTGTGCATCATTTGCATTTCTTTTTGGACGTCCACGTCGTTTGCCCGTCGTTGTTGGTGCTGCTGCTGCCGTTGCTGTTGTTGCCGCTCCAGGTGTTGTTGTCGCCGCTGTTGCTCCTGGTGTTGTGGCTGCTGCTGCTGTTGCTGCTGCCTGTTGTTGTTGTTGTCCCTGCAACTTTTCAAACACCAGACGCATCTCATCCATCAACAGATTCCCATTGCTCAGTCCATGTTGTGACTCCTCCAAATCCGTATTGAGTATGCGCTCGTGTTTCTGTTTGCGACTTCGATGCGGCGTTGTTGTTGTTGTTGCTGCTGCTGCCGCTGCTGTGGTCGCTGCTGCAGCTGCAACTGTTGCTGCCGTATCATTGCTGCAATTGTGCGTCTGCTGATCATTCTCATTGTTGTCCAGGCGCCGCTGTTTACTCGGCGGCAACTGCAAAAAATGTGGCAAATTATTAGCCTTGTTTGCAAGTCTGTGTACCGGTTCACAAAGTGGTTCACTTGTTTAACTCAGCAAGTAATGCAGCTAATGAGCTCAAATTTTGTATGTAGGCAGTTGTCAAGGTGTTTTATAATAAAACTAAATTAGAACCAGTTCGGATCAAGTGCCCAACAGTGGTTCAAAAAGTGGTTCAGCTTGAAAACTGATCGAAAAAGCTCAAATTTGACATACTGATAGTTAACAAGATGTTGCAATAACTTTTGAAGAAAAACTGGTTACAAACCGGTTCACAAATAGTGGTTCACATGAATTACTCGAAATTTAATTAAGCGAAAAAGCTTAAATTAACTATTGCTTCATGTGAAAAGGGATTAGGGATTTAAATACTTACGCCACTGGGAGATTCTTCATTTGGATCTTGCTGCTGATGATGATGATGTTGTTGCTGCTGTCGCTTTAAATGATTCTCACTGTTGTTGTTCAGCTGCAACTGCAACTGTTGCTGATTGTCTGGCTTGTGATTAAGATTTACATGATTCACATGGTACTCATGATGATTCTGATTATGAGGATGATGGTGATGATTGCTAAAAGAAGGAAGATGCAACATTGGTGGTGGCGTCTCCGATTCGTAGGCACTTTGCAATTGTGGACTTCCCTCGGGAGTGTCCAGAATCTCAATGGAATCAATAATGGAAGGCTGCGTGGCGGCAACAGTTGTTGCTGCTGCTGTTGCTGCTGCCGCTGTTGTTGCTTCTTTGACAGCAGCACCATTGGCCATAAGACGTTCCGTTAATTGCGGATATTTGGCAGCAACTGTTGAATTGTTGCCACTAAAACTTTTTGGTGGCGCCGTCAACTGACTGAGCAATATATTGCTGTTGCCAGTGTTGCAATTGCTGGTGGCAGTTGCTGTTGTTGCTGCCGCTACTTCCATTTGCATGCGCAGACGTTCCAGCAATAGATTTTGTGGTGACAAGCTGCGATTGCTGGCAGTTGTTGTTGTTGCTGCGCCGCCAACTGTTGCTGTTGTTGTCGCTGCATAGTTGTTGTTGTTGACAACATGCGCTGGCGATGAGCCCGGTGAGGGTGACGATGTTAAATCCACCATATCTACAATATTATGTTGTTGTGCTGCTGTTGCAATGCCATTGCTGGCTATTGTTGCTGCTGCTGCTGTTCCAGCTGTTGTCGCTGCTGCTGGCAAATTGTGAAAGATTTTTGGATCATGCTCTTTGGACAGTGCATCATCAATATCCATGTCATCCGAATTGCGTCTCAATTCATCATTTTCATTCTCAGCAATTGTTGTTGCTGCTAATGTTGTTGCTGTTACAGTTCCTGTTGTTGTTGCTGCATCTGCAAATCCACAAAACTCTTGTTGGCTGTTGTTGCTGCTGCTGGTGCTACTGTTGTTGCTGCTGTTGCTTTCACCGCCATTTGTCAAGGTCAGCTTGGAGGTCAACACTTTTTCTTCCAGCACCGCACGGACTTTATGTTTTGGCGAGCAAAGATTTTTTATCGTCAACTTGAGCAACGGTTGTTGTTGCTGCTGCTGTTGTTCATTGTTGCAATTGCTCGTTTTAATGGTTAGCTTGGGCACCAATTGTTGCTCATTGCAATTGCTTGTTTTAATAGTCAATTTGGGCACCAATTGTTGTTGCTGCTGCGATTGCTGTTGTTGTTGTTGTTGTTGCTGCTGTTCTTCTTCCAGCTCAATGGACTTGGTTTTAATGGTTAATTTGGGTATACATTGTGCATTTGTTGCATCATGTGTCATGATAACCGTGTGTTGTTGTTGCTGCGGTTGTTGTTGTGTAGGCAGTTGTTGCTGTTGTTGTTGCTTTGGTATCGGTTGTTGTTGCTCGCTGGTTATGCAACTGCTGCCGGCATGCGTTGTTTTAATCATCAACTTGGGTACTGTTAATTGCTCCGAACCCGAACCCGATCCTGAAGAGGATGAAGCTGATGAACTAGAAGCTGACGCTGGTGATAAACTGCAACTCATCAATTGTGTTTCGTTGCCATTTCCCTCCATTTTGGTTGTTGTCTTAATGGTCAATTTGGGTAAACCAGCAACTGTTGCTGCTGCAACTGCCGTAGCAACAGTTGTTGTCGATGTTGCTGTCGTCTTGAGTGGATTAAGTGTGCTGTTGTCGTTGCCCGTGTCGGGCATTTTAATTATCAATTTGGGCACCACACTGCTTACACGCTCCTCATTCGATCTTATTGTCAATTTGGGCACAATATGCGGCAATTGTTGTTGTTGTTGCTGGTGCTGTTGTTGCTCTTCATCAGCACAGGAGGAATTTGAACATGACGATGATGCATCCGAATTGCAATTCGAGGAGGAGGCTGCTGTGGTTGTTGCTGCTGCTGTTGTTGTTGTTGCATCTTGTGGCTTTATGGGTCGTATGGTTATTTTGGGCACCATTGTTGTTGTTGCTGCTTCCGCAGTTGCTGTTGCTGCCGATGTTGTTGCTCCTGCAGCTGCTGTTGTTGCTGGCAATTGTATGCGCAATGGTTCCACACGTCGTTCATCATTAATGGACAATGATAGAGATTCACTTGTGCTGCTGCTACTGTGATGATGATGATGTTGATGATTGCTGCCGTGTTTTGACAATTTTAAAATGATCTTATGACCAGCTCCCCCTCCGCCGCTGCTGCTGCTGTTGCTGCTGTTATTCTCCTCACCATTTAGATCCAAGGCCGTGGCGGCCATTGCTGCTGTGTTTGTAGTTGCTGTGGTTGCTGCTGCTGCTGCTGCTGTTGTTGCAGTGTTGTTACTGTTGCTAGTTGGCAGCTGCGCATCGTCGCGCAGTCTTTGCTGCGGCGGCGATGCTGTGGTGCTCGTTATTTGACCCAACAGCAACTGTTGCTGCTGGTGACAATGTTGCTGCTGCTGCTGGTATTGCTGTTGCTGCTGCCGTTGCGTTGCTGCTGCTGTCGTCGACACATTCAATTGATGTTGCTGTAGCTGCTGCTGTTGTCGCTGCGCCGGCGACGATGTTGAGCTGACTTCTTGTTGCTCCTCTTCTTCTGCTATTTCTCGTTGTTGTCTGCAACTGGCTGTTGTTGTTGCTGCTGCTGCCGTCGTTGTTGCTGTTGTTGTTGTTGCCTTGGAATTGGAAGCAATGCTGCAATTTGAATTGCAACTCGAACGTGGACTGACGTTGGCGCTGCTGCAACTGTTGCTGCTGTTTGTGGAGCAACTGTTGCTGGAAGTACTGGAGCAATGTGCTGCTGTTGCTGCTGCTGTTGCCGCTGCTGCTGCCAGGCTGACTGAAGACGATGTTGCTGCTACCTGTACCTGTACCTGTTGCTGGCGTAAATCATTCATTGCTTTTGTCCTTTATCCACACCAAACGCAATCACACAATTGCTGCTTGTTGTTACCTGCAATCAAAGAAAAGAAACGTCAATAATTTTGCAAATTATTATTTTTAACATTATTTTTATCTTAATTATTTCCTTTTTATAATCGATACAATCACAATATCTACCATCTCTTCTTTGAATAAATATTGTACAACATTATCTCATATATTAGAAGTGGAGCTGTGTAGAGTACAGGATATTCTATAGTTTTTCATTAGCACAATTTATTTAATTTTATTATTTGTATTTTATTCATATTTTTAGTAGTGTGTATTTCAAGAAAATATATCGCTTAATAATAAACTGCGGATATCAATATATTAATTGATGATCAACATTTTATAAACTATTATCGCATAATCGCAATTTCGAATCTTATCTTTCGTTTCAACGATACATTAAACTCGATTCCAGCAACCATGTATCCCTTTGTCAAGTGAAATCTACAAAATTGCTGTAATAAATCTTCAAAATTGTTGTCATACAGAATACTTTTCGAGATTGTATTATTTTGAGTATTGCGTTTACCAGAAGAAAACTAAATACAAAATCACAAAAAAAATATATTATAAAAGAGGAAAATAAAAAAAAAAGGGTGAGAAAAGGGAAGAGTGGGAAAGTGATGATATTGCTGTCGCTTATTGCCCCACTGTGGCATCCAGTTAAAGATCAACTATGTCTGATCCGTGCTCTGGCGACAGGCGGACGCATTCCGGGCACAAATTTAATCCTAATGCCGGCAGTTGAAGGAAAGCCCCGATTCGGCATTATAGAGCACTTGATGATGGCCCTGGCCGGAGGTTGGCTTCTCTTTCGTGTCATTTTCTGTGAGTTGGCCGATGAGGATAAGCAGAGCAAAACACAAAACAAAACGGAAATGGGGAATATCTCGATGATAACAGCTGAAGAAGTGCAGAAGAAAGAGCACAACCAGCAAGATGAGGAGGAGGTAAGTCTTTTTTTAAATATCAATAATTATTTTTACTTAACATTTTCAACATAAATATCAATATTATCGATAACATCACTATCTAAGCGCAACTTTCCGATTAAAAAAAGTAGTATTGCCCATTTTTTCAATATATTCACTAAGAAAATAGTGGGTGGCAATTGGTATCGACAGTAAAATTATCGGACATTATTATCGAATCGAAATAAATTACGGTCAAACGCAAGTATCGATATATTAACATTTTTATCAACTTTCCCAGGAAGAGGAGGAGGAGCTTTATTATTGGGAGGGACGACAGCGTTTTGGACATGAGCCGTTAATTAAATTTACGCGCCAACAATTAGATATATTGCTGCGTCTAAATTCGAATGATGACGATGATGATGAAGACCAATCGGATTATATCGATATAACGGATGAAGACTATAGCAATGATTATCCCTCAACATCGGCACAGCAAGACGGCGACGAAGAGAGTCGACATAGAGAATCGAAATCAAATGATGAAGAAATTGATCTCATGCAATAAGAAGATGAAGAAGTCTATTTGTATGCACATGTGAATGTGTGTATGTCGGTATGTGTGTGTATGTCTATATGTGTGTATGGAGAGCAGTTGGATCAGATGGAACAACAACAACAACAACAACAACAATGTGCAAGATGCCAAGAGGAGAACGAACTTTTCACACGCTCACTAATACACCCAAAAAGAAAAGAAAAAACAAAAAGAAAAACACACAGACACACACATACTTACAGACAGACTTGAAGGCACACAGAAAAAAGAAGAAAGAGGAAAGAAGCAAACAAACACAAGCAAAACACGTAGCGAAACAACACCAAAATTCCCAGTGTTTGTAAATTTTTTAATACTGACTATGTTTTTAATACAATTAATTATGATTAACCGTAAATTCAATTAAATCGCAATACACATAATTTAATGCTCTCTTTCTCTCTCTCTCTCTCTCGCTAACGCTCTTTTTTGCTTCTTTGCACTCTTTGGAGAGTGCACCGTTAGTTAGCTGTTCGATGTGAGAGCAGGAGACAACAACTAAACACACACACACTCACTCACACAGCTATGCTTATTAATGCTTGCATGCAATGCATGCTAATTAACTACACATACATAGATGTATGTATTTTTGTTTGTTTGTTTGTTTGGATGTAAGCGTGTGAAAGCTGCCTGTCTGTGTGTAATGTTTTGTTTTTGTTTCCTATTGCATTCGATGCCAAACGCAATGCGAATAGTAACAGTAACTAAAGCTTAAAAGCTCACACACACACACACACTTGAATCGCCGGCACTCTTCACATTTGCACAAATGAAATCAATTGACTTTTTGTTTATTGTTTGTTGTCCAAAAATATAATATATATTCACAGATTGCACATACTACAAATAGATATGGATAGCAGTCATATTTATATAAATTTGTACATACATATATTAGATAATTCATAAAAATTATTATATTGCTTATTTGGACTTCTGGAATTATGGGCAATACGAATTGCCGCGTAAACAGTAAACGCACCACCAAAACGCTGCTACTGTGTGTGTGTGTGTAAGAGTGTGTGTCAGGGGGAAGCCTGCGAAAGCAAAAACAACAGCAACAGTAACAATAATAATACTAATAACAACAACAACGTTGTTAATATTACGCTGCGTAAGCGTGGAAACATGCGCGGCACACAGCTGTCTGATGGCAGCGGCAGAAGCAGCAGCAGAAATTGAGAAAACCGCGCCACATTGGTACGCACAACTACAACAAAAACAAGAGTGACAGAGGCAGCGACTGCGTTGTGGTGTGCATATGTGTGTTGGCAACACTGCCAAATTCACCATGGGCCCGAGATTGAATTTCACCACAGCAGACACACACACACACACACAAGCGCACACACAAACAGAAGCGAGCACAAAACGCGCTCGCACATACACACACCAATACCAGCATAAAAGGCAATCGCCCGTGCCGCTGCATGGAGAAAAATACATATGTACGACTTTATGCACAAATATACATACATACACACACACACATATGCATTTGCATTGGCGACCCCCGCGCAACAACAAAATTATACAGCAACTGCTGTGGTAACAACAAATGCATGCCTATGGTAATGCAAAAAGAAAAGCAATGAAGAGGAAAAAAATATAGAAGCGAAGAGAATGAGGGGAGATGAGGGGGAAAAGAAAACAACTTAAAAACGCTAATACACAGCAAAAGACGCGGAAAACTGACCCAACAACAACAACAACAACAATAGTAGCAGCAGCAGGCTGGCAGGCCTGGCCAGGCAATAAACTCACCATGCGGCAAAACGTCAGACAAAAGAAGATGGAGTAGAAGTTGAGCGCCTTCTCTTTGCATGCAATTCGCGTGTATAATGGTGTGCGCGTGTCTTTGTCGGTGTGTTAAGACATGAAACATGTTTTGTTTTTATTTGCACACTTTGTAAACATTTCGTTGCACTTTTTCGATACTATTTATTTAATATACAACAGAAAAAAAACATTGTCGTACACATTGACTGAAATTGTAGTAGTCGGTACAAATTACCCGTACTTGTACTCGTCTCGCACACACGCACGCAACACACACAAACATACACTCACACACACACACACATACATTCACAGACACAAGCGTAGCGCTCGGTTGTCCCACTTTCCGTGTATTGGTTTCTCGTACACTTTTCCACGCACTTTTTAACGATTGAAGCAGCAGCAGACGACGACGCATAAATTTATTATAAAAAAATATCGGTTATTGTTAACTATTTAACTGTCCGATTAACATACACAAACTGATTCGGCGCGCACTTATCATTTTAACAATTCATTATTAAATGTATGCCCTGCTCGCTGTCTGCCAGTGTTTTTTCTTTTTCGCTTGGAAATATGACAGTAGTAGACAGTGCTGCCAACTTTTTAAGAGGAAAAATCATAAGTTGCCACCTAGTTCACATTTTCGATGTGGCTCGATTTATATTTTAGCCTAAAAATGGTAAATTTCCGAAAAAAGATCATTCAAAAAACTGAATCTTTTTAAGGTCTGGCAACCTTACTACTGTATAAAAGTGAGAGCAACCTGGCAGCTTTAAAAAACGCGCGCGCGATTTAACAAAATAAAAAACAAAGTCTAATAAAGGATATAATAATGCCGAATGATTTCTTCCTTCGGTTAGCGTCGCCGCGTCTCCTTGCCGTGCGTTTCCTCAAATAACGGAAACTTTTAGCGAACATTGCAAACTACTTTGCGTTTTATTAAAAATAAAGCATACTCATATTTAGTTAAACTACCAAAATATGTCTTTTTTTATGTTGTTCTTCTTAATTTTGAAGCTAGCATGTTGAAAATTTTTGCACAATTGTTGTAAGAATTTTGTCGAGTCTTTGGATTTAGTTTAAACAAAACTTAGTTTCTCAATGTCCCCTTCTACAAGGCACAACGAACAGCCAGCACTCATAGTTTCGAATAACATTTTTATATTAAATTGTTAATTTGTCCAATTGTTGCTAAAAAAAACTTAAGGAAAAATTGAAAATATATCGCTGCTAAGAGGCAGCCCTGCATTTGTATTGCCAGGGCTACTACACTATATTTTGGCAGTTGATCACAATTTGAAAATGGGCTTACATGCGCATAGCAAGGCTGCCCACACGTTTCGTGTTGCAATATGACTACTGAAACAAGTTGGCAGCACTACTACAATACATACATACAGAAGCAGCAGAGAAGTGCAGCAGCAAAGATAAAGAGAAGAGAAAAAAAAACGGAGCTGGTGCTGCCCCAGCAGTGGGTGTTGTTGTATCCAATATACGCATTTGGTATAACAATTAAGCAATAATAATAATAATAATAATAATATTAGAGAATGTCGTCGACATCAACAACAAATAGTGGTGGTGGCCTCGGCAAACAGCAGCGTCGTCGCCTGGCCGCCTTCGATTTTGATCACACCATAGTGTCACAAAATACGGACACTGTGGTGCGGGACATGCTGCCCCAGGAGCTGGTGCAGTCGAGTGCGCTCAACGAGCTGATGGAGAACGATTGCTGGACAGAATATATGGCGGAGGTGTTCCGTTTGTTGCATGCGCAACAAGTACCGGAATCACGGATACGCGACACAATCCGTTGCATACCGGAGGTACCTGGATTTGTGCGGTTGATTAAGCATCTGCATAAGAAGCTGCAATTTGATTTGATCATCATCAGTGATTCGAATAGCATTTTTATTGATGAATGGCTGCGTGCCCACAATTTGTCCGATTGCTTCAATGCAATCTTTACCAATCCCGCTGAATTTGATCCAAATGGACAACTTTTGGTCCGACCGCATCATCAGCAAACCGATTGTAAACTAAGTGCGAGCAATTTATGCAAGGGACGTGTCCTTGAGCATTTTGTTATTGAACAGGATTTACGTTTCAATATTCGATATGATCATGTCTTCTATGTCGGTGATGGCAACAATGATATTTGTCCCGTTTTGCGTCAACGTGCCTGTGACTTTGCCTGTGCACGCCAAGGATTTGCCATGGAGAAGCATTTGATTAAGAATCGCAACAAATTGAAGTTGCGCGCCAATCTCATCATTTGGCGCAGCGGTTTTGAGCTATTGGATCAAATGTGCTCCTTGCCCCAACTGCAAGGACCTCCTCCACCCGCTTCCCAGGACGCCCAATCCCTGTCCCTCAATGTGGAGGCCAATTGTAAGGCTGAAATGGCCAGACGGGCTTCGGCAATCGCTGCTCCCGTCGATCGTCAGCAGTAAATCCTTTAAAGTATCCAGAAATATCTACAACACACTTGAGAGCTGTAAATGATTGCAATCAAACTTTGATTTCATCTCTATGAATTGTCAATCAAAAATGTTACATTTATTAAGATTGAACTGTTTTCAATCTGCATTCAATTTAAAGCAATTGATTGAAATCGATTTGATTGCAATCATATGATTTTTAACGAATTTGTCAGTCAGAAAGGTTTGATTTATTAAGATTGATTGCAATCACAGTATTTTTAAAAGAAGATTTGCCAAACAAAAATGTTACATTTATTAAGATTTAACCAATTTCAATCTGCATTCAACTTAAAGCAATTGATTGAAATCGATTTGATTGCAATCATATGATTTTTAAACGAAAAGTTTCAAATTTATAAAGATTGAACTGTTTTCAATCTGCAATCAGTTCAAAGCAATTGATTGAAATCATTTTAATTGCAATCATATGATTTTAAAACAAAGTGTCAATCAAAAATGTCAAATTTATTAAGATTGAACTGATTTCAATCTGCAATTGATTGCAATCACATGATTTTTAAACGAATTTGTCAATCAAAAATGTAAGATTTATTAGGATTAAACCGATTTCAATCTGCAATTAATTTAAAGCAATTGAATGAAATCAGTTTGACTGCAATTATATGATTTTTAAACAAATTGTCTATCAAAAATGTTAGATTTATTAAGATTTAACCGATTTCGAAATCACCGATTGATTGCAATCACATGAAATTAAAAATGTTACATTTATTATGATTGAAAGAACTTTATTCTGCAATCAAATCCTTAGCGCTATAAAAAAAATAATTGCCATTTTTTGGGGCTCTGCTACACACACACACAAACAATTATATATGTAAACTCAAGTTATACATAGTATGTATATAGAATGTAAAAAAAAACGAAAAAACAACAACACTCGAAGAAAAAGTTGTAAAAGTTGTATTCTCTCAAATTGTTGTCCATGAAAAAAATCTGAGAGCATTTATAATAATAATCATAATAATAATGATCGATATGATGATAAACCTTTGATGTGATCAATGTTTATACTACTATATATATATTCAATTATATATGTGCATAATGATTCTCAATGTATTTATGTATATATATATAAATATGCACAAGCACAACACACTCACGACTATATATTATTACTATATATATGTATATGATGTATAAGAAATACTATATATTTGAATGGATCGGTGTTGGTATATTTTGTGCTCGCAGCTGTTGCTAAGTAGATCTTTATTATATGTGTATTTGTAATGTTGTAATTAATATTATATTGTTTGTATATATATATATATAAACATGTATTACGAGTATGTGTCCATAATAAATGTATTAAAACGTTGCAATTGAAAAAGCCAAAAATACAAACAATGAGTTTTTCATTCGTCTAATTAAAGTGGGGAAAACAAAAGTGCTAAACTTTACAAGTAATCATTAAAATATTGATTAAATAACACATTTATAAATAGAAAGCTGGCAGACTACTCTAATTAAACTGCAAATTTTATTATGATGTGTTAATTAACAAAAAAAAAAAAGTTTTAGTACCGCAATAATTTTTTCACAGGTCTGCAGTTTGTTTTTTAAATTCACATTTGCTGCACTTGTATGAAAAATGGTACATATTGTATAAGTGTACCCTACTTCGTAGCTAAACGGTACGTTTCGTATACGTTGTACCTCAATAAGGAAAATGGTACACTTTGTATGTAATATGGTGTGTTGTATGTACCCCAGTTCTCATCATATGGTACACTTTTTTAAAGTACAAAAATTTGGGATTTCACGTAATAGAAACAATATTCACTTATTGAATTTGACATTTTGCTTTATTTTAATCAATTAGTAATATATGCATATATTTAGTTAGGAGTAATTAAACAATTACCTTAGACTAAATAGCTTAAAGACTTTTTTGTAAATGTTGTATATATATTTTGTTGTTAGTATTTTTGTTGTTCCTGTGAGCTTGTGGCATAATAAAAAGCTCCAATTTGCATTGCATTTGCATTCGAATTAACAAAGTTCTTAGAACCTAAGATCAAAATCAATACTAGCGTTGAAAATAAGGGAACATTTCTTGATGATAACGCTAAATTGATAACTAAACAAATCTTTATCTCTATATTTCAGAGTCTGGGCAGTAGAAAAGGAGGATTTGTATTTTTTTCAATTTTTCTTTTTCTTTTTAGTATTTTTTTTTTTTTTTTTTTTTTGTGGGTTATTGTACGTCTAGGGGCCCAACGGGGACATACCAATCTGGCGGGGATCAGCGCCCGGTGGCTGTGTGGCGCCCAGTTCCAAATTTTTGATAAGCATTTGTAGCCATTGCTTTGTGGATTTGTCATCTTGCAGGCACTGTGTGAATGTGCCATCACGCAATTGATCTGGCAGGCACTGTCCGAGTGCTTTGCGAGCACTGTAAACACGCAACATAGAAAGGGAGAACAACATGTACATAAATGTTAATAACAGTAGCATTGCAAGCGCATGAGAGAGAAAGAGAGAGGGAGTGGCACTGACCGTGTGTTGTCAGAGAGGCGCAGATAACAACGTACAACATGTTTTAAGAGGCGCGCACAGGGATCCTTTGCCAGCTGTATGACCATTTTGCCCTTGAAAAACAAAGAAAGAGAGAGAGAGAAATGAGAGTTGAGAGCGAGCTTTGCAGAGATGCAAGCATAAGCCAAGATTGCCACATTTTCATTGGATCGGGTATTTGTTAATTGCCATGATACATCACAGAACGTCACCTTGTAGTAAATTGCACCATGACTAGACTTACCAGTGTGATGGCAACATGGGAGAAACGTTCGTACGTTTGACAAATGTACGACAAACCCGATTCGTCCAGCAATATCTTTTGTATGATAAAGGTGGCAACGGTTTTGCTCAACTCCGAACCACTGTCCATAATGGTAAGGCACAGTGGCACAATTTCCGTGGTGAGCAGAAATGTAATAACTTCCTGTTCATCGGTCTTGACCAAAGCACCAATAACGCCCAAACTGGTCAAGCGTAGATATTCGAATGGTCGGGTTTTCGATATGGTTGACAAGAATGGATACAAATACAGTGGAATCTGTGCTAGCAAGAAGGCGGTACGTGTCTCTGGATGCGAGGCGACGCACTGCAGCAGCGCCAATGCGTTGCAAACGCGATTCGATTGATGGGCCGTCAGAGTGGGCGGCATTATCGATGGATATATGTTGACAATTTCTTGGAGCAAGGCACATGCTGTGCCAAAGCTGTTCCACAGCATTGGTGCCAAATCCGTTTCACGTTTCTTGCTCAGCTCCAGCAAAGCTGTCTCTCGTGTATCCGGATGAGCGAGCTCATTTATCCATTGATAAACCTAAAAATCAAAAACATATATACATGTCACACTCACACACATATAGTAATTATAAAGCTTACCTTCTCCTGCTCGCTCGGCTGTTGTTGTTGTTGCTGTTGGGGATTCATGCAGGGACTTGGCTGTGCACTCATCTCTAATTGCTTGTAAACACAATAACAACAACAAAGTTCAGAGCTTTGCAAATGTACCGTAAAAGTTTAGCTGCCCACTTTTGATTTGCGTGAACTTTTCAGCGCGCAGCAATTGTACAACTTACGCCTGCGCAACGTGTACAATAATACCTTGCAATTATCCAAAATTCCTTGTAATTTGTTTTGCTGGAGCGTTAAACGCGAAATATCGTTGAAATTGGACAATCAAAATGCCGAACGAAAAATAAGATGTCGGATCTAGCTGTGGCATCAGCTGATTAGGGTTGTTTAAAAATGCCGATATACACATGTATCGATAAATAATATTTTAGCTATAAATTTTCTGTCGGTTATCAAAATTTTGGTGAAATTTTTGTTCTTCGTGAAACATGGAGGCAAAATCCAATTTTGACATAATTATTGGCATTACATTAAAGTGCAAGCTTTGCACTAAAATAGTAAAAAAAAAAACGAGTAGAACTACGACTAATTTGCAGGCGCGCCTTCATATTGATATTATCGATAATATTGATTTTTTTTTCTTCCAATATCAAGTGAAAATAATTCAATCGAGATATTATCGATATCAACCCTCTCGAGAAAACTGACACTAACACACGCCAGTCTGGCAACACTGTGCTCAGTGCAACTCTGCTTTTTGACAATTTGACGTGGACAGTTGTCAAAACAAATTCGTGTCGTAGCAGTCTACGTGATTTACACGAACTGTTCATTCGTGTGGAAATTTTCAAAGTAAGCGGAGGTGCGTGTGCTCAATAAATTTTTGTTACTGCTCAAATATTTAGTTAGTTTGTTTAAACTTGAAAACTTATTGTAATTAATGAAATGTGTGGGCTTAATAAAACAAATAATAATAAATAAATGCAGTTAAAGGGAATTTGCAATTTTTGCCGCTGGCGGCGCTGCAACAACAACAAGTGCAATGTGCTGCTTGCGTAGCTAATTAATAAAATAAAAGAAAAGTTGACAAAACGACAGTAAATAGTTATAAAGTTTAGTTTAATATATAAATGTTAAATATTAGCTGATATGCGGCTATACAAATTTGCCGAAATTTCACCTGTGACGTCGACGTCGTTTTCATTTGCCACGTCGTCAGCGTCTTCGTGACGTTGACGTTGTCGTCGTGTGTTGTGATTGTGTGAAAGTGCTGTTAACCTACATATATGTATATAACAGTATAACAGTTTGCCAACTAAATGTTTATCTTTTGATTGCAGCTCAACGTTTCAATCGAAAGCCATGGACAAAGTTGTTAAATTCGCCGAGCCTGGACGCCTTTTCGCCAAGGATTCAATTCGTCTCGTTAAGCGCTGCACGAAGCCCGATCGCAAGGAGTTCCAAAAGATTGCCATTGCCACGGCAATTGGTTTCTGCATCATGGGATTCATTGGATTCTTCGTCAAGCTGATACACATTCCCATCAACAACATCATTGTGGGATCGTAAAACTATATAATAATAATGCTCACTGGAGACAGGCAGAGAGAGGCGCCGAAAATTTGAGAGAACAATAATCATCATCCTTTTTATCTAGAATATTAATTCTTTTTGCTTTCGCGCCGAACATTATATAGACTAAATATACTAATTTTTTTTTGTATAGTTATTCCCCTACCCCCCATTCACAATGAATGTACATTCAACGAATGTCATCTTTTTTGTAACAAAATTTTCATGTATGTGAAATGTATTGCAATAATGTTCAAAATTCCATTCACACAACATGAACGTTAGTTAATAAGCGTCATAATTAAAAAACATCCGAAAAACGATTGAAATTGTTAAATGAATTTCTTTATTAATGTATGAAGTTTATTTTAATTAGGGTATGACAATTTTTGAATGCAGTTTAACAGCTACGAAAATACTCTTGATCAAGTGTGTTTGTTTATTGATCTAATCAGATAACACTGTTATATTAAAGGTATTGCAAGTTCTTGATGCAGTTTGGCCGTTGAATATAATATTCTTTTCTTAAGCGTCTTTTAATTGCTTGTTCATTTTTATTTTAGTTGTTGGTTTGGTTAGGTCAGATCGGACATTTGTTTTAGCATATTTTATACAAAGTATTAAGTGCATTGTCGCTTGCAAGAGTATTTCGAATTCGCCTGTTTAAACTTTATGACAACAGCAGTGCTGTCAACTTTTTGTAGGAAAAAAAGGCTGTTTTTGGTTGGAAAGCATTTGATTTAAGTTCACCACCTAAAGGAGAGACGAGTTACAAGTTTAATTCTAAAAAAAAATAACAAAAAATGACAATATTCTAATAAAAATATTGCAACAATTAAAAAAACTGTAGCTTAAAAATTAAAAGAATGTATATTTTCCAAGCTACTATTTTTTATATTTTTCCCATAAAGGTACAGCTGCCAGATTAGGAAGTTTTGATGGGTGGCAACATTTTGGGCCAAAACAGTGTTTCCACACCAGTGCTGTCCAGTTTAAGGGGAAACGATAGCTGGCTGTTTCTAGCCGAAAAGCATTTTAAATTGTTTTGCTTTTTAACAATTTTTCAAAAAAGTATTATCAGCAAAACAGCGGAGAATAAATATTAAAAATAGTTCCATTTTCTTGGCTATTATCAATTTTTAAATTTGTCTACCAAATGAACTTTGAAAATAGTCAGAACTAGCTATAAAATGGCTAAGTTGGCAACAGTGCTCGTGACGTGGAACTGATTTGTATATTTTTGTTGAGTGAATTTTGTGGTCGTGTTTTGTTGCGCGAAGGATTTGTTAGGTATTTAGTGAATTAATAAAATGTTGGACTTTGTGGTCGTGTTCACAAAAGGCGGCGTTGTGCTTTGGAATTCAAATGAATCCGGCAAGAACTTTGCCTCGTGCATAAATAGCTTAATACGTGGCGTCATTTTGGAGGCAAGTGAGGGGAACAAATTGTTTTGTTATTGTTGTTTAAATATGAATATTTTGCTATAGGAGCGTAATACAGAGTCCAAGTACTTTGAGGAGGATCATCTGGCGGTGCAGTTTAAGCTGGACAATGAGCTCGATTTGGTTTATGCGGCCGTCTTCCAAAAAGTTATCAAACTCAACTATCTGGACAACTTTCTGGCCGAGATGCAGTTGGCATTTAAAGAGAAATTCGGTGCAATTGCTGCCCAGGAACGACTCGGCATTGACTATGACTTCGAGCAGGAGTTCCGGAGTGTGCTCAGCGCCGCCGAGGAGCAATCAGCCAAACAGGGGAAAGCCCCCAAAACGATGCGTTCGTTTAACGAATCGCTGAAATCGAAGAAAACTGTTGCCTCCATGATCGAGGACAAGAAATCCTCGGCAGCGTCGGCGAATGAGAAGCGTGTCAATATACAGGAGAGTCCGCCAGCAACGAAATCACAGCCATCATCACCGCCACGCAACAATGATGATATTATCCAGGAGAATCGTCGCAAGCTGCGCGAGAAACTCACGCCCACAAAGAAGGCGATTGTGGAGACAAAGCCCAGCAAGATTAGCAACCAGGAGAAGGAGAAGGCCGGCAAGAAGCCCAGAGTCTGGGATCTGGGTGGCAACTCCAAGGATGCCGTTCTGCTCGATCGTTCCAAGGATGCGCCCGAAGATGTTCAGGTGCAGAGCATCAACAATGATGTAAGTTAACAAATCATCCCTTGATCAGGATCAGAATCAGGATGTATCAGGCAATTACTAATCCTTGATCGTCCTGTGATCAGGATCAAGTTAAATATAAGATAAACCAAATTAAATATCGGTTTCAGTTAGAGTTTCGTCCTATGATCAGAATCAAGATCAAGTTAAATATAAGATAAACCAAATTAAATATCGGTTTCAGTTAGAGTTTCGTCCTATGATCAGAATCAGAATATATATAAGACAATTTCTAATCCTTGAATCCTTTCCTAATCAGGTTATCAAACCGAATCGAATATCGGTTTCATTTATCAAAATCATGAATCATGATCAAAATGACATTTCGTTTGAAAATCGGTTTATTTTTGGTAAAGTTATGGGAGATCAAAGTTTTTGAAAAAATGTCAAGGGGTTAGTATGGAAAATTGGATGATAGAGGGCTTGGTATCGAAAAATTATCAAATTTTCTAGATGATAAAAATTTAAATGCAGAATCAATTTAGAGGCCGAATCATGATTAAAATGACATTCCGTTTGAAAATTGGTTTATTTTTGATGAAGTTATGACAGTTTGAAGTTGGTCAACTCTTTAACCGTGCTGGTATAAACGTTTCGGTATTCGGTTCTGGACAGAGAAATTATTTCGGTTACGGTCTCATATCCGGTACTAAAAATGAATCGGTTCCGGTGTTATTTCCTCTTTTAATTCGTGTTTAATCCTTTCCCTTTTCCTTGCAGCTGGTGGGCACAATGCAGGGCAACATACCGGACTTGGATGAGGAGAGTGAATCCGATCGCGATGTGGAGGACAGCGAAGACAGTGATGAGGATCAGGATCAGCAGCAGCAGCAAAAACAACAACAGCAACAAAAGAAACAACAGACACGGACAAAGGCAAAAACCGGCGGATTATTGTCATATTTCAAGGGAATTGTGGGTGCAAAGACAATGTCCCGAGAGGATCTGCAGCCGGCGCTGGAGAAGATGCGTGATCATTTGATATCGAAGAACGTGGCTTCGGAAATAGCGGCGAAACTATGCGATTCGGTGGCCACATCACTGGAGGGCAAACAGATGGGCACTTTTGATAGCATTGCCAGCCAGGTGAAGGAGGCACTGACGCAATCGCTGGTGAGGATTCTGTCACCCAAGCGACGCATTGACATCATCCGCGATGCCTTGGAATCGAAGCGTAATGGCAAACCATATACGATCATCTTTTGTGGTGTCAATGGCGTTGGCAAGTCCACGAATCTGGCCAAGATTTGCTTTTGGCTAATTGAGAATGATTTCAATGTGTTGATTGCCGCTTGTGATACGTTCCGCGCTGGTGCCGTGGAACAGCTGCGTACGCATACGAGACATTTGAATGCCTTGCATCCAGCGGAGAAGCATAACAATCGCCATATGGTGCAGCTGTATGAGAAGGGTTATGGCAAGGATGCGGCTGGCATTGCCATGGAGGCGATCAAGTTTGCCCACGATACCAAGGTGGATGTGGTGCTGGTGGACACCGCCGGTCGTATGCAGGATAATGAGCCCCTAATGCGTTCCCTCTCCAAACTGATCAAGGTGAATAATCCCGATCTGGTGCTCTTTGTGGGCGAAGCTTTGGTCGGTAATGAAGCCGTCGATCAATTGGTGAAATTCAATCAATCACTCGCCGATTATTCATCGAATGAGAATCCCCATATTATTGATGGCATTGTATTGACCAAATTCGATACTATCGATGATAAGGTCGGTGCTGCCATCTCTATGACTTATATCACCGGACAGCCTATAGTTTTTGTGGGCACTGGACAAACCTATGCGGACCTCAAAGCCATCAATGTGAATGCCGTTGTCAATTCACTCATGAAGTGAGCAAGGATCAATCATTAATCATTAATCATCAATCACTAATCACTAGGAGAACAACTACAACTACAACGAAAAACCAGCAATTGTCGTCGGGTGACAGTTTACAATTTCCCGTTACCGGTTAGCCGTTTACCCAGTTAACCGGTTACCCGCTTCCTCGGACCCAAGGACTTAATTCTAAATGCTCTAAACTAGATTTTTCAATTCATTTTTTTCTATAAATAATGCTTGAAAAAAAAATAAAATGCAATTTTTACATTTTGTTGTTGAATATATATATATATATATATGCATGCTTTCGTTTAATAGTCGATTTGAACCAATTTTTCTATAGCAACTTTATGTTAAAGACGATCGATTTTAATCCAGTCTGTTGAGATTATGTGGCGGAGAAAGTTATGTTTTTATTTCAACTGTAGAGTTCTAATTATCATTTTCCCCACTGTGCAAATAATTGAAAGCTTAACTTATCTGCGAAACAAATCCATGCTCTGACATAGTGATCCTGCACCAATTGCTTTGAAGATAAAGACTTAGCGCGGACGCAAACCAAAGTTGACCGGTTACTCTTTCATACGTATGAGAGAGGAAGAGAGAGAGAGAGAGAGAGTACAATATAAATTACTATCTCTAATTTGATAGATAGATAAAAACATGTATATTTTCAAAGATAACCCCCAGATATTTATAGAAAGGAAAGATGATGCGATTTATAAAGGATATTTTTAATGTGTATTTCTTTTTGTTTACAAACGAGAAGAAAAGCGATAGCGTAGTATGTGTAATCTAGATGTATTTATAAACTATCTATTTGTAGAACTCGTGCTCCTGCTCGTCCTTCTTGATGTTGTTCTTGTAACCCTTCTCAAAGTCCTTGGCCAGGACAATATAACGATTCTCACGCACCGCATGCATGCCCGCCTCCTGGCAAATGGCATTGATATCCGCGCCGGAGATTTTATCCGGCCTGGCAACAAACTCCTCCAGATCAACATCCTCGCTGAGGTTCATCTTCGATGTGATGGTGGAGAAGACCAAACGTTTCTGTCGACGATCCGGCAGTGGGAATTCAATTTTACGATCCAAGCGACCGGGACGCAACAGAGCCGGGTCCAAGGTATCGGCACGATTGGTGGCCATGATCACCTTGACATTTGTGGTCTGATCGAATCCATCCATTTGATTGAGCAGCTCCAGCAGAATACGTTGCACCTCACGATCCGCACCGGTTTGGGCATCGAAACGTTTCGTGGCAATCGCATCGATTTCATCAATGAAAATAATGGCCGGAGCATTCTCCTTGGCCAGACGAAAGACATCTCGCACCATGCGGGGTCCTTCACCCAGATACTTTTGCACAAACTCGGAGCCAACGACGCGAATAAACGATGCGGTTGTGTGATGTGCCACAGCCTTGGCCAACATGGTCTTGCCACATCCGGGTGGACCGTACATGAGCACACCACGCGGCGGATCAATGCCAATCTGTTTGTACAGCTCAAAGTGTGTGAGTGGCAGTTCGACGGCTTCACGAATCTCCTGCTTCTGCAGATCCATGCCACCAATATCCGCATAGCTAACATCCGGTTTCTCATCCGGCTGCAACATGGATATGGAACTGTCCGCCTCCGGTGGCAGCACGTCAACCAAAGCATTACTATGCTTATGCAGCGCCACCGATGCCGATGGCTTCAGCAATTCCCTATCGATGGTGGACAGAATACGCACATAGTAATTGGAACCGGTGGTGGAGCCAACAATTCCCGTATTCTGATCCACAGCTTCGAGGAACTGTCCAATTACCAGCGGCACCGACTGTATGCGCTTCACCTCCTCCTGCGCATGCAGATACTCTTTCTTCAGATTGCGCTGCTCATCCTTGATATACTCTTCCTGAACCTCTATGAACTCCAAGGTCTTTTGCAATTTCTACAAGGGAAATTATTGTGGGAAAATTAAAATTGAAGTACACAAAAGTAACAGTTCCTCAAGTTATAGTGTTGACAAACACACAAAGTGCACATTTTTATATAAATGGAAATAGATGATAAACAATTAAATAAACAATAAAACGGCACACATATATGTTTATATTTTATGTTTGTCAAAACAGTTACTTGACTTACTGTATATGTGTTTTATTTAATCCAAAATTATGTGCCTTTTTTTGTTAGTTAGTCAACTTACTTGCTGCACCCACTGTAACTACTACATATTTCCGATATGCTTACCTTATAGCGCACATACAAATCATCAATGTCCAGTTCATCCAAAGAGCTGTGTGCATCTTTCAGCTTCAAATCAAGTTCATCCTGCAAGCAATATTTATTATTACCATTTTTCTATTTTAGTCATTTTCCACTTGCATTACTTACTCTTTCGGGCAGCAATATATCCATTTTGTATTTATTATTTAGCTTTGCAAATTGTATTGTTTAAATGCCGCTTGCCTCGATGATATTAAAAATTGTATGCTCGCAAAGCAAAAATGACTCGTCAAAAACAAGCTGACTGAGACGTCACGGCGAGCGTTGCCATCTTGTTAAATTTTCCGATCTGGCTCGATTTTTGGTACTTACAAAAATAGATATCGATAATGCCTCGATGATATTAAAAATTGTATGCTCGCAAAGCAAAAATGACTCGTCAAAAACAAGCTGACTGAGACGTCACGGCGAGCGTTGCCATCTTGTTAAATTTTCCGATCTGGCTCGATTTTTGGTACTTACAAAAATAGATATCGATAATGCGCATATCGAAATATTTTAAATTCTTTAATGATTTTTAATAAAATGTTAAACACTGAAAATAATAAATAATTAAGTGTAGCACTTTATTAATTTCTACTGCAATATGAATAAATTCAAGCTTAAATATATTTTTGTGTTTTGGTTCAAGTATCGATACCCAATCAGATAAATATAGAGTTTTTCTACCAACAGTATGCACACACTATTACCTACTGCACGACCATTTTTGTGGCGATTTCGATTCTTCTCATAAGAAAACACATTTATTTTGGGGGCATATATAAATATGTGTGTGTGCCGTTTATGTGTGTGTGCGTGAAGAATTAAAAATCATAGTTAATAGTTGATACAAAAAAAACAAGCGAACAAAACACAAAAAGCACAACAATCTAGTGAATTAGATGTGTACGTACATAATGGGTTAGCGTTAAATGCGGCTAGTGAAATGGAAATGGACTGTTTTAAACCGCATACGTTCGCTCTCGTGCCAGAGAAAAATCGTTCACCACCTCTAACTCAGTGTCCTGTCGCAGTCGCTGTCGCCGTCGCGGTCGCTGTCGTCGCCGCTGCTTCTGGTTGGTGCTTTGCTGCTACTGCTACTGCTGTCTCTCTGCTTCTGCCGCTGCCGCCGTCGCTGCCTCTACGCACGCATCGATTTGGGCTAAACGTTAGATACCTCCTAACGCAGTTGTTAGGGTGGAAAAATAAGTACATAATAATAAAGAAATGCTGTGCATTTTTCAATTAATCTATGGCCAAACATATGCAACTAATTCAAGTGCAATATTATCAAACGGACTAACTAAAAACCAGATAATAACGCCAACACTGGCGCAAATCAAGCAGCAAAACAAAAGGGACAACAAATAAAAAAGAAACGAAAATTTTTTTTTTACATATGTATATGTATATATTGCAAAAGGCGGCAGGCGGCAAATCAGAGAAAAAGCTGTATAAAAAGCGGGGTAAACTAAAATAAAAACAATAATTTACAAAAAAAAAAAACTAACTAAGAATAGTGTGTACAAAATGTTTATTGTATAATTTTCATTACATCTCTTACATACATACACACATACACACTGGCAGATGTATGCATGTGTGTGTGTTTGTGTATGGACAAGTGTATGTGTGCGTGTGTGTGTGCGTTTAGTTTTTGTTTATATGCTGTGTTTTGTAGTACTTATTGTCTAGTTTGCCAGTTTCTCGGCATATTCGTCAACAAAACTGCGCTCGGCTTTAATATTGTGCGTTTCGCTTATTGCCTATTTGATGGCTTATTGTTTGTTCTTTATTGATTTTAAGATGCTGCTGCATTTGTGGACACACTGACAAGCGTGCACACAAACAAACAAGCACACACAAACATACACGCACATACAGACATTTTGATGTGAAGCAGTGCAATTTGTAAATTAGAATTAAATTTGTTTTATGTTTTATTTTTTTATTTTTTATTACAGATTAATATATATTTAAATATATATAATAAGAGAGAAGTTGGAGAGAGTGTGAGCACGGAAAATAAAACGGCTTCCACATGAAGACCATGTCGCGCTTTGGGCTGCGCCGTGGCTTCAAATTCAGCGAGGAGCAGCAGCAGGTCAATGGCAACTGCAGCAGCAGCAGCAACAACAACAATAACAACAGCAGCAGCAGTCCAATTGGAACCACTATACAAAAGCTGGCAACGCCGCCACGAAAGAAACGGAATCACAGCCTTGCCAGAGTTGAGCAGCCGCCGGAGCAATTGGAATTAATTGATGTCGAACTGGAACTGGATAGGCAACAACAGCAACAACAAACGCCTACGCTTATATGCAGTGTGCCGCTGGAGCGTTTGCCACGCCTCCTGGAGAAGCTACAACTGCAACAGCAACAGCAGCAGCAACAACAACAACAACAGACGACAGCTTTGATTAAAGTATTGTGTTTGTACTGTGATAAAAAGTTTGCATCGAGCAAATTGCAGGCGAAGCATGTGGATAAATTTCATACGGAGCGAAATCAGCGACGTTGCAGCAATCGTTATAGCAACAACAACAACAATGGCAGCAACAACATTAGTCAGAGTCAAAATTTGGGCAACTTTCCGGGCTGTCAGCATTGCATTAAGTCAACAGCAACAACGGCAACAACAGCAGGCACACAACAACAGCAACAACAAGTCATCTGTCTGCCCTCGCAGCAATTGGAGCAACTTTTCCAGCATCTATTGGCGCGTCATGCTGACAAATATTTTGCCTGTCAGCAATGTCAGCTGAGATTCAACGATGTGTTGCAGCTGCAAAGTCATATGCGTCTAACGCATCAGCAACAGTTGCCAGTGAAGACGATGACAACAACAGCATCAACGACTGCGCAGCATCAGCAACAATCAATGATTGGCGCTGAGGAACCGGTGTTATTTCGCTTGGGTCTCACACAGAATCGTTTGCCAGGACAGCGACAACGAAATCGCAGCACGCGATTGCAGCAGGACAGCAGCAATGTTGTTGCTGGCACAGCCAAACAGCAGCAACAATTGCAGCAAAGAAGTAGCAAACGTCATGCAATTGCAACAGGTTCAACAACGGCAGCAGCAGCAACTGCAACAGCAGCATCAACAACTGCAACAGCAGCAGCAGCAACAACAACAACAAGCGCATCAGCAACAACAGTTGCTGTTGCCACAGATGAGCAAGTTTTTCGCATGCCCAGCCATAGTCATGTTTTCGATGACAATTTCTATCAGGATGTGGTTTTAAATGTGCGTCACAATTTGCAACATTATTTGGATGGTCGCTTACGCAGCGGCCCCGCCCCCCCGCAGCCCCTAAGTGATGGCACAGCGAAAACAGCAACGACAACACACGCCAGCAACAGCAGCAGCAGCAACAACAATCATCAATTGTCCGCTTATCCCACATTGTTAACAGCCGAGCAATTTGGTGATGTTGCTTTCGGGTTGGAGCAATTGCCATTGCCACATTTATCGAAAACACGACGTCCACATACAAAGCATAGTTGGAAATGGAAATGGGATTATGTGAAGAAGTTCACGATCATCAATGAAGGCGGACGTTTGGTTAAGAAACTCAAGCAACCTTTTATGGGTTTGCGGGATTTATCACGTTTGGATATGTGGACACAGTTGACGATGCGACAGAAGCATGATTTCGAGCTGGCACAGCAGCAACAAATGCAACAGCAGCAGCAACAACAACAGCAATTGCAACAGCAGCAACAACAATTGCAGCAGTTGCACTTGCTGTTGGATAAACGCTTGTTGCCACACATCATTTTGGAGCAAAATGAGCAGGCGATTATTAAATGTGAGCCGGAACGCGAGCAACAGTTGTCGTCGTCGTTGCATGAGCAATTGTTGCCACAAACATTTGCCGATCAAAGTTTTCTAACGCTGTTGCAGCTGCAGCCGCGCGGCAGCAATAAACAGTCACAACAGCAACAGCAACATCTGTTGCAGCTGCAACAACAGCAACCGTTGCAACCACAACGACTTGTGCTAAGTGGCGAATGGGCGCGACCACGCCTCTATTTGTGCATTTGCTGTGGCGCCAAGTTTGAACAACGCAAAGCTTTAGAAGAACATAAAACATTTCGTCATTCACACATTTATGCGACACATTATGAGCTTGTGGGTCGTGAATTGCTGGCGGGCAACTTGTTGCGACATTTGTTTATGCCCAAACGTGCATTGAGTCGCTATGCAGCCAACAACAGCAATCAACAACAACAGCAGCAACATCAGCAGCAGCAGCAACAACTGTTGTCGTTGTCATTGTTGCCACAGAAACAGGAACGTGTTGCTGTTGTTGAAGATGAAGCAAATTCAAGTTCATCAAATTCCTCGGCAGCAACATCAGCTTTTGGCAATTCACCTTGTTGCACCACAACAACAACAGCAAGCAGCACTAATAACAGCAGCAACATTAGCAATAGTAACAGCAACAGTTGTAGCAACCAACATGAGGATAACGACAACAGCAGCAGCGACATTAAGAACGTAACACAACAGCAACAACAACAACAGGTCTCTTGCTCGCCAACAAGTCTCAACTCCAGTTGCAGCTACAGCTCACAGCAGCAACAACAACAACCCACAAGTTGCACAAAATGTGGTCGCAAATGCAGCGGCCTCATGGATCTCTATCGTCATATGCTGGACTGCTCGGGGGATTATGTTTGGTCCTTGGCCAAAAAGCGTAAATATCGTTATTATTGTGGCTCCAAAAAGCGTCGAACTGCCTGCAGTTTTGCTCAATTGTTGCGTAAAAATAGCAAGAAATGTCATGTCAAGCAACAACAGCAGCAACAGCAACAACAATTGCCTCCCAACAACAATAACGATGCCTCCGAAGAGAGCTCCAACTCCAATTCCAACTCAAATTCAAACTCAAATTCCAATTGCCAGAAAACTAAAACGCCGCCTCGTCAACGTCCCAGCGATGGTGAGTTCTCTATTTTCTATGCCTCGGTTTTTAAATTGTTGAAAGATCTAAGAGTTGTCCAACTTCCAACTGTCATAACTTGATCAAAACTGAACCGATTTTCAAACGTAATGTCATTTTAATCATGATTTGGCCTCTAAATTGATTCTGCATTTAAATTTTTATCATCTAGAAAATTTGATAATTTTTCGATACCAAGCCATCTATTATCCAATTTTCCATACTTACCCCTTGACATTTTTTCAAAACCTTTGATCTCCCATAACTTCATCAAAAATAAACCGATTTTCTAACGGAATGTCATTTTGATCATGACTCGGCCTCTAAATTGATTCTGCATTTAAATTTTTATCATCTAGAAAATTTTATAACTTTTCGATACCAAGCCATCTATTATCCAATTTTCCATACTTACCCCTTGACATTTTTTCAAAACCTTTGATCTCCCATAACTTCATCAAAAATAAACCGATTTTCTAACGGAATGTCATTTTGATAATGACTCGGCCTCTAAATCGATTCTGCATTTAAATTTTTATCATCTAGAAAATTTGATAATTTTTCGATACCCTTGACATTTTTTCAAAAACTTTGATCTTCCATAGCTCTATTTTTTCCCTAAAAATTCTCAACAATTCTTTCTTCTCTCCATCTCTCTTCTCTTTTAGCTGAATCCATACGCAAAATGTTGGAGAATTTGCCGGCGAAACGTGTCTGCAAAAAGATATTTCCCATGGACAACAAGAAGCGTTCGAAGAAGCAGGGAAAACCAGGGAAAAAGCAACTAACGAGGGGCGCTAAGAAACTTTATAACCATCATCATCATCATCATCATCACCACCATCATCATCATCATCAGCATGCGTTGCGTAATACGCGTTCGCGTGCGCGTTTGGTGCGTGCAAAGCCATCAGCTGCGGCAGCAACTGTTGTCGCCACAGCAGCAACTGTTGCTGTTGCAGTGAACGAGCAGCAGCAACAGCAGCAGCAACAACAACAACGCAACCGTCGCAAGCAGCAGCAACAAGCGAAGCTCACAAACAACGACAACAATGCAATCAACAACACAACAACAACATCAACTAGTTTAAACACTGCCAATACAGCTGCAATTGCAACTGTTGCTAGTCTCTCAGCAGCAGCAACAGCAACAATTGTAGCTGCCACAACAACAATAACAACAACAACTGTAGCCTCACAGCTAATGCCCACACCGCCAACAACACCAGCACCAGTACCAGCAACAACAACAGCAACTGCAACTGTCACAGCAGCCACAACTGCAGCCACAACTGCAGCAACAACAACAGCAACAATTGCCGTTGGCAAGCAACAATTGCAGGTGAAACGCAGCAAACGTATCAGCGACTGCATTGCCATGTTAACTGGCAAGCTGGAGGAGAAGCTCAAGACTGAACAGCAGCCACTGGACAGAGAGGAGAAACAGAAGCCGAAGCAGCAACAACAGCAGCAGCAACAGTTGCCGGAAAAGGAAAAGCAGCAGCAAAAGCAGCAGGAGCAACAACAACATCAATTGCAGGAGCAACAGCAACAACAGTTGCCGCCAAAGACGCCTAAACGTAAAGCTATCTCGCGACGCATTATCAAGACGTCTAGCGAGACGACAGCAACAGCAACAGCTGCTGCGGCAGCAACAACAACAACAGCAACAACAGCCGCTGCAATCGCACCAGCAACAACAGTTACCACAGCAACAATAGATGTCCCAACAACAACAGCAGTGGCTACGCCTGCAGCAGTGACAGCAGCAGCAGCAACTTTACCCACAGCAGCAGCAACTTTACCTACAGCAACAGCAATTGCTCCCACAGCAGCAGCAGCAACAGTGAAATTGCCATTACCAATGCAACTGCCGTTGCCGTTGCCTGTGCGACGTGCCACGCCCACTAAAGCAGCAACCAAGCAGATGGCAACAACACAGCAGCAACAGCTGCCGCCGCCACCACCACAGCAGCAGCAGCAACAGCAACAGTTGCCGGCGTTGCCACCGAAACTGCCGTTGCCATTACCAGTAAAAATGTCAGTGCCGCCAGCAATAGTTGTTGCAGAAACAACAACAGTTAATGCTGCTACTGCTACTGCTGCTGCTGGCGTGCCGGCAGCAACAATGCTGTTGCCCAAGTTGCCGCTGTATTTGCCTTACGTCATGGAACCTCAACAACCTTTAAATTTGAGTCATATGAAGCCAACGTTTAACGAAGCACATCAGCAACATGCGCAGCAACTTGCTCAGCAACAACAACAACTGCTGTTGCATCCACAACAACAGCAGCAACAACGTGTTGCAGCAATGCCAGCGCGTCGTCAAACGATTTGCGGCTTTGAGGCAAGAAATCTGTTGCATCTGGATGAGATGCAACCTTTGGATTTGTCCAAGAAATCAACGCAAGCAACACAGCTGCAACAACAGCAACAGCAGCAACCACAACATCAGCAACAGCACCTCCAACAGCAACATGAGTTGCCATTGGGTTTGGCATTGCCGCTGCCGCTTGTGGCACGTGGCACAGAGGCAGCTGCTGCCGCTGCACATTATTATTCAAATTTGGACCTGCTTAAAATTCCACAAGTGCGTAATCCCATGCCCGTGGCAACAGCAATACAACAACATCAGCAGCAACAACAGCAGCAGCAGCAACAACAACAAGCAGCGATTACAACGCCTGTTGCTGCTGTGAAAACAGGTGGCAAGAAACGTGCCACAGATGTGGCAAGTAAAAAAGAGAAACAATCGAGTGCCACAAAAATGGATGAAGTGATTAATAATCATATCGATGATGCCATTAATTCTGTGCTACTTGCTGTGCAAGAGGAAGAAGAGCAGCAGCAGCAGCAACAACAACAGCAGCAGCAACAACAGCAGCAACAGCTTTTGCAGCAGCAGCAACAACAACTGTTGCTGCAGCCAGCAACAACAGCGATAGCCTCAACTGCCATGACTGCAGCAATTGTCGCCACAACAGCAACAACAACGTTTGCAACCACAAGCGCAGCAACCACAACAACATTAACTGCAACTGTTGCCAAGCATTTGACACCAAAGAAACGTAATATGCGTTCGAAAACTATCGATTGTCGCTCTGCCTTGTTGCTCATGTCGACCACGCCCACGCCTACGCTCACGCCCACTGTGCCCGCCCACAAATTGCAGCAATTGCCGAATGGTGCAACAGCAGCAACAGTTGTTGCCAAAGTGGAAACGCCGCCGCCGCCGCCAACACAAGCCGAAATTGTTGTTGTTGCGGAGCCGCAATTGCCTAAAATGGAGCAGCAACAATTGCAGCTCACAGCAGCAGTAGCATTAGAAGCAGCAACAACAGTTGCTGCGGTAACGCCAGCAATGCCTGTCTCGGTGATTTCAGTGGCACCACCAACAGCAGCAACAATAGCAGCAACAGCAGCAGTAACAACAACAATCACAACAACGACAACAACAGCAACATTGTTGCTATCGTCACGTCGCAGTGCGACGCCCAGCTCATTGCTGGAGGAGCACAACAGCAGCAACATGCACAACAACAACAACACATCGTCGGGTTTTCATAGTTTGGCGCAATCGTCTGTAAATCAGGAAAAGGAGGAGGAAGAACAGAGAGAGCAGGAGGAGAAGGAAAGAAGAGAAGAGGAGGAGAAGGTGGAGAGAGAAGAGAAGGAGAAGGAAAAGCAGAGACAGAAACAAAAGAAAGAGCAAGAAAAAGAGGAAAAACTGCAGCAACAATTGGAGCAAAAACGGCAGCAACATGAGCTAAAACAGCAGCAACATGAGCAAAAACAGCAACAACAATTGGAGCAACAGCGAAAGAAGCATGAGAAAAAAGAGGAAAAGAAAGAGGAGAAACGAGAAGAGCAGAAAGTAGAGAACGCAGAGGAAAAGGTGGAACAGAAAGAAGAGAAGAAAGAGGAGGAAACGGAACCACCGGTCAAAGAGGATGCCAAGAAAAAGCAACGAAGACGACGCAAAAACGAGTTGGCAGCAATTGTTGCTGATCAATTGTTGGAGAGCTTTAAAATAGACAATGCGCGAAGAGATAACCTCAAGAAATTAGAGAATTTGGCGTATGAGAAGAGCGAGGATCTGTTGCTGACGGGCATGTTGCTGATGTCGAGCACCAAACGCAATGCAACACTACAACACCAACAGACGACAGCAGCAGCAGCAGCAACAACTGTTGCCAGCGATGCCAAACGCAGCAAAGTGGAGCAACAAGAGTCAGCAACGCCAGCAACAACAGGGCGTGGCCGACCTAAAAGGCGTCAAAGTTGCTACTATCGACGCGGTGGGCGTGGCAAGGCGGTGGCTGAGACAAATATAAGTGCATTAAAATCATCATTGGAATCATTTTCCATTGGCATTGAGAAGCAATTGTTGGCAAAGGAGGCGGCAACAGCAGCAGCAGCTGCTGCCAAAGCGACCACGCCCACAACAATACTACGCCCCAGCATCTTGTGTACGGCAGCGAAGGAGCAAAAGCAACAACGCGAACAGCAGCAACAGCTTGCAACAGTTGCTGCTGCTGCTGCGGTGCCAACATACAGTCGTGATCCGCGACTTAATAAAAATATACACAAGGAGACGCCAGCAACAGCAGGCTTAACACAGCAGCAACAGCAACGAGAGCAACAACAACAGCAGCAGCAGCAGCAACAAGAGCCACAACAACAACAGCAACACGAGCAACTGGAAGAGGAAGACAACTATTTAACAGAAATCGCGAAAAATGTGAATGAAAAAATCATGTCGGCAACAAATGAAGACTTCGAATTTGCCAACGATGAATTTGATGCAGAAAAAGAGCATGAACAAGGCGATGATAAATTCTATAGACCACCGACATCGATGAGCGTGAGAAGTGCACCAAATCTCAATGATGATTCGCATTTCGGCAGCGATGATGATGATGAGAATACAAATACGGAAATGCTGGACATGGATCTCGATGATGAGATGAGTGTGTATACAAGTTATAGTCAAGATTTGGGTCGAATGCGACGTCGCAGAAGACGACGACGTAGTGTATTATTAACGAGGCGACCCAAAAAGAGGCGGCCACAATTGGCTGAGGGCGGGGACAAGTTTGATTGTCAGTTGTGTGGCAAGAGTTTCTTTAGTGCAACATCATTGTCCAAGCACAATATGACATTGGCCCATGTCTCCAAATTGTCCGAGTTGGAGTATTTGCAGAGCAAAAGTATGACAGCACCAGCAACAACTGTTGTTGCTCCTACAGCTGCCACAACTGCAACAGTTGCAGCCGTTGCACCATTGCAACAGCTGCGTGCCTCGGTTGTTGTTGCAACTGTTGCTGCTGCTGCTGCTACTGCACCAGTTGTTGCTCCGATTGCCACAGCAATAGCAACTTCTTCTCATGTCATCACCGAAGAGAGTCTGCGTCTTCATGACAACCAACAACAACAACAGCAGCAGCAGCAACATCATCAGCAACAACAGCAGCAACATCAACAACAACAGCAGCAGCAGCAACATCAACACTATCAACAACACTCTAGTCCCGCCCACAGCGACGCCCGCCTTAATCTGAATCCCGACGAGCGTCTCTTTTATGAATGCTGCAACATTTTGAAGAGTGCAACAACAGCAACAACCACAACAACAGCAGCTGCAGCCACAACAACGAATCCCACTTTGAATTCGAATGCGAATGCGATTCCAATTGCAATGACAAATTCCAATCAGAATCATCAAACGCATTCAAATTCAACTCCAACTGTGATTGTCAGCGCGGGAGCGAGAAAGCATGCGGAAGAGAGAGCGCTCAGAGCAGAGAGAGCGACGACGCCGCCAGCAACAAGAGCAACAACAACAACGACAGCACCTGTCACAGTTCCCAATTCAGTTCCAGCTCCAGTTGCAGTTGCAGCACAAGTTCCAGCTCAAGTTCCTGCTGTCTCCCATCAGCCTGTTATACAGCAGCTGTTTCGAAATCCACCCGCAGCCACGCCCACGCCAACGCCCACGTAAGTATAGCTCTGAGAAATAAAAGAGAGAGAGAGAGAGAAACAAAGAATTAGACATAGAAGAACGTTAGAGAAATAAAGAAAATTAATGGAAGTAAATCGGGAAGAAAACGGATGATCTTCCGAATAGCAGAGAGAAATAGAGATGGCACAACTGAATGAAATAGAAGCGGAGAAGAAAAAACAGAGATTACATAGTGAGAGCGATTGACATACATAGAAAGAAAGAGACATAAATAGATAGAGATAATGTATAAAAAGGATAAAGAAAGAAAGTGATATATTTTGAGAAAAAGAGATTGACACAAAAGATAGAGAGAGAGTTGAAAAAAATGAATGATGAAAGTTAGAGGGATAGTAAGAGGGTGAAAATGTCAGAAAGTGAGAGAAAGAGCGACTTAGAAGATAAAAAGAGAGAAAGAGAGAGAGAGAGCGACTTAGAAGATAAAAAGAGAGAAAGAGAGAGAAGGCGACCTAGAAGATAAAAAGAGAAAGAGAACGGAGACAAATGGTGAGAGATTTAATGAATAATAAAGATAGAGAGAAAGAATACACACACAAAAAGAGAGTGTGAGAGAGAGAAAAATGAATGGAAAAGAATAGTAAATGAAAAAATAGAATTTTAAAAAAGAGAGAAAAAAATAAAAAAAAGAGAGTTTTAAGAATGATCGAACAATGAAGAATTTATATCTTAAAATTGCATCTGTTTTTCTTTGTTTTTTTTTTTAGTAATCAGCAACAACAACAACATACACATTCACATCATCATCATCAGCAACATCATCAGCAGCATCATCAGCAACATCAACATTCTCAACATCAGCATCAGCATCAGCAACATCATCAGCAACATTCTCAACATCATCATCATCATCAGCAACACGGATTATCACCAAACTATTCGGCAATGTCGCAATTCTCATCGGCGACAAACATGACAACATCGAGATTCAAAACAAAAGCAGCGATGAAAGGATACGAAACGAATCTGACGATGACAAATGTGAATCTACAGAATGTGAATGTGAATCTGCAAGTGGATGTGAATGTAAATGTGGAATTGGGCAACAACAAATCAACGGGACGCGGTGTCTGCAAGTTGACCGAATTGGCGGACATAGCGCTGGGAAGCGAGAAGCCACCAGGTGTGGATTATATAACCACGCCCAGCACCAATGAGCAGCCGGAGGAGCAGGACGAGGGAGTGGGAGGAGTGGCATTGGGAGGAGTAGGAGCAACAGCAGCAGGAGGAGTCGGAGTGGGAGTGGGAGCAGTTGCTGGCGAGCCAAGTACCACATCCTCCAAGACCATGTTGCATGGCGCCGCCTCCACATCCATTATCAAAGCCACCGCCGCAAGCAGTGCAACATTACCGCCCGTTTCCGGCCGTATTATCATACCGGAGCGTCCGTTCAAGAACATTGGATTGGAGGAGAAGGCAACCATAACGTTCCAAAAGCCAAAGACAACAATGAATCTGCTGACGGAGGATAACAATAGTGTGTCCACAGCCAGTTATTCGGATCGTGATGATTACGACTTTGGCACCTTGAGCTGTGAGGAGGAGGTGGAGGAGCGAGAGGGTGAGGTGGAGGTAGAGGAAGCAGTGGAGCACGTGCAAGTGAGCAGGAAACAAGTGAAAGGTACAACCACGGCTGGCAACATTGCCTGCCCAACAAACATACCCTGCAACGCCAGCAGCAGCTCCAGTTCCTCCTCCTCCTCCAGCGCCTCCACACAATCCTCGCAATCTTCCAGCTCCAGTCGCGCCACTGCGAAAACCTTTGAGAATAAATCGTTGATAATGGGACGCATTTTCAAGCATGCCAAGGCAACGAATGTGACGCCATTGGCCACTGTGGTGCCGCTAAAGAGTGCACCCAAGGACAAGGCACAGTTGGATCAGCTCTTTGATGAACTACGTGGCGCTCCCAAGCCACAGGAGGCAGTTGCGCCAATTGCTGCGCCTGTGGCAACAGCAGCAACAACAACAACAGCAGCAACAGCAACTCCTGCGCTTGTCGAGCACTGGCTGACGCCGCTTGTGCCGCTCCAGCAACAGCAGCAATTGGAGCCAATGGCAGCGCCAGCAGCACCAACGCCACCAGCAGCGCCGCCAACAGCTGCTGCCGCGGGCACAGCAGCAACCACCAAGCGTGGCAAGGGCAAAAAAGCAGCTGGAGCAACAGCAACAGTTGCTCCTCCAACAGCAACCACAAAAACCACATCACGCCAAGCCAAACCACGCAAAGATCTCAGCAAACTGCAAACGGAACTGGGCATGACGCCGGAGGCACTGCAGCAGCTCATCGATGAGGGGCAACGCAAATCGAAGCGACGCTGTGCCACCAATCGTCCCAAGAAACTGGTGGAAACCTGGAGCTCCGATGAATATGAAGAGTTTCTGTCCACCAAGGATATCATAGCGTTGATTGAGCAAAAGGAGCAGCAGGAGCAGCGACGCAAACGCAAGACAAGCGAAGCAATTGCTGTTGAGCCACCACAAACGCTGGAGAAGAAGGACCTCGGCAAAAGTAAGAAAGGCAAAAAGTTGCAGCGGGATCAGTCACAGGAGCAGCAGGAGGAGTTGGTGACAGCACCGCCAGCACAGCTAAGCAAACGCGCCAGGCAGCGTGTGGAGACAGTTGCTCCAGTTGTGGCAACTGTTGCTGCGGGCAAAGCTAAGAAAACGCGCGCCAAAGCGGCAGCCAAAACAAAAACAGCAGCAGCAACAGCGGCAGCAACAGCAGCAGCACCAACATCAACAACAACAACAGCGAGCAGAAAACGTGGCAAGCAAGTGGAGCAGGAGCCAATGCTGGAGAAGATTGCAACACAGTCAGCTGTGGACGCACGCGAAGAACGCGCGAGTCAACGCACGCGCAGTCGACGGCAGCAGCAACAGGCAGCGGCAACAACAGCTGCACAGCAGCAGCAGCAGCAACAACAGCAACTTATGCAACCTCCCCAACAACAACAACAGCAACAACCACAACAGCTGCAATTGAAGCAATTAAATCACTGCCAGGAGCAGCAGCAAAAGCCACGCAGCAGCAGCAGCAGTAGCAACAGCAACAATCGTAATAACAACAACAACAACATTAACAACATTAACATCATCAACAACATCAGCAACAACAACAACAACAGCAACAATTGCAACAAGAATTTGAAAGCGAAACGCAAATCACAATTAAAACGTGAATCGCCGGCGCGCCGGAAGCGACCGGCAAGCGAGAAGCAACTGTATTATTGGAGCAGCTCCAGTGATGATGAATTTGGGCGCATCGATAAGGAAAAACAGGCAGCGGCAGCAGCAGCAGCAGCAGCAATTGCAGGCGAGGCAGAGCAGCAACAGTTGCCACAGCAGCAGCAGCAACAAACGCAACAGCAACAACAATCTCAGCAGCAGCAACAACAACAACAAACTCAACAACAACAACAGCAACAACTGTGCAACAAGCACTTTGAGGACAGCAGCGAGCAATATCAAAAGCATGGCTGGATTGTCGGAGATTCACACAAGAAGCTAGTGAAGCTGCTGGCCATTGCCAAGGGCAACAAAAAGGTCGACAATTGTGGCGTCAAGCGGCGTACGCCCAAAAGAAAATGTTAATTGTAACAACAGCAACTGCAACAACAACAACAACAACTGCAACAACAAAAGCTGTTTGAGTTGTCTGCGCGGGCAGCAGACGCCATTAATAAACAACAAATCAAACAATTCAACGCTAAACGCATATACATACATATGTATATATAAACTTATATATATATATATTAAAATGCAGTAACACACGCAAAAAAAATACTTTTACTTTCTTTCAACAACAACAACAAATCATCTAAGCGTTACATTATTTAGATATTTTTTTTATTAAATGTATTTATAATTAAAAATAAACAAAACAAAACAAATATAACATAAATTTAACATTTTTTATTGAAAATTCGCTAAAAAATCATGTTTACAGCTTTGATGCGTTGTAGATAATTATCCTGTGAAGCATTAGGAGGAGGTCCTTGAATTTTTGACAAGGAACACATTTGATCAAAACCGCTGCGTCTAAATTGAGATTCAATTTGTTGCACCCAGCATTAATTAGCAATATGCATCGTTGTTTTATACAATATTATTGCAAAAAATTTAAATTGCGCGCCGTTTGCATGTTTTGTTTAATTGAAATAATAGCAGCCCTAGTTTCTTGAAAACGGGGTGGCAGCCTTAGTTTCCAGTAAACTGTGGCAGCCTTGGATATGAATATACAGGGATGCTCTTAGCATATCGATACGCCAAAATATTTAAAAAGTGTAGCGACAAAATTATTCAAAGTATGCAAATGGCGCGCAATTTAATTGATTTAAGTTTTTTTTGCAACAATTTGGCAAAAAAATTACAATTTAGTGAACATTTGTAAGCATTTAAAAATGCCCAAAAGATCCTTTTTGTCCTCTTGGAAAAGGATCTATTACGAATTCCACGGTCTGGCAACGTTCGTAAAATCGGTAACTTGTTTTCTGCCAGGTGGCAGCATTGTTGTTTTGCAGATTGAAGAGCTCTCGGATGTGGAATATATAAAAAATAGTTTTTCTTAATTTATATACGGTTTACAAACGCATTGGAGCTGTGCAAGTGCAATAATTGTGAGTAAACACAAATATCGTCTAAAACAGGATGTGCATCAAATTCCGCAATTGTCGTTTACGCCTCGAAATTTTTCACTTGCGTCGGAAGTTTTCTTTCTCTCTTCTCTTCACTTCTTTTTTTTTGTTTCGTTTTTTTTTTTGTTGTATTTTACGATGCTGATTCGTAATTGTCTTCTTGTATACACGCTTGCTCTCTGCCTCTGCCCGCGTGTGAGTGTGTGTGAGTGACTTATTTGTGTATGTTGAACTGTGGCTGGTTGGAAAATAATTAAAGCAAATAAGTGAACAACTCCAATTTGTTGCACATTTCTTAGTTTCCGTATTGTGACCAATTACAAACATAAACGTAATCAGTGATTGTAAATGTAATTAAGTGTGTGAACATTTGTATTTTCGAATGTGTGTGTGTGTGTGTTAGTGGATGCTGTTGCTGGTAAAGGAGCATTAGAAGAAGATTTTTGGATGCCATTCACACACAGCATCCACATCAACGACATCCACATCCACATTCACGAAATAAAGTCAAGATAAAAACGAACACGACGGGAATCGGAATCATCGGAATTGGTGAATCGACCACTAAAATCTGAGAGTTGTTGCTTTTGCTCGTTTCTCCTTTGTGCGCAACTGCAGGTAATCACTGTGTCGCCGTGTTGCCACCTTCCCCCTTGCCCTTATCATCAACTTCTCGTTGGCCAAAAAAAGACATATCCACACAAGTTGGCTAAAACTCAATGAAGTTCCAACAAATTGGCAAGTTAACAATGAAAAAGAAACGTAACATTAAAAATTCGTTGCACATGCACTTGTCCCCTCTCTCTCTCTCTCCTCCCCTCCTCTTTCATTTTCCCCAAAACGTCACCGCCCCGCTGCTGCTCCATGCTCTTTGCAAGACAATTGAGACAATTTCACAACAACAACAAAACATTTGTGGCCACAGAAAAGGAGAGAGAAGAAGAGAGTTTTGGAAGAGGGTCGTCGTTATCGTAGTTGTTGCTTTTGTTATTGTTGTGCAGCCCGGGAATGTACATATATACATGTGTGTATGTATGTATGTACGCATTAATGTACATTGCACAGGAAATCTGTTGCTGGGAAACTTGGCATCTCATCTCAGCATGAAGATTGATTCTGCGTGCGCTGCACTTGCACTTACTTCTGCAGTCCTGCACTTTCCTATGCTATCATGGTGGACAAGGTGGCAACTCTGCGTGTAGCTGGAAGGGATTTACAGCAGCGGCAGCGATTGCAGCGCAGCAGCAGCACATATTTGTGTGTAATACTTGTATAGCCGGAAAAACTCAATTAAAGTTGGAGTGTTGTTGGTTTTATTGAAGTACACACCCACACACACACATACACGGCTGCAATTGATTGTATGATTTTGGTGTTCATTCACAGCCCTAGAGAGAGAGATAGCAGCGGCAGTCAAAAGAGCAGGATAACAGCAACAAAAGTGCACACACAAGAACCTACAAATACGTTAGAGTACCAAAAACAACAAAAACAAGTATCAGAGCAGAAGCAGCAGCCGCAGCAACAGAAACAACAACAAAAAGCCACCCACATTTTGACATTACTGATACTCTCTCTCAGTGCTTGTCTGCCTGCCTTTGCCCTGTACTCTCTCATCGCCCATGCTTACGCACGCTCTCTGTGCGCGCTTGTGTGTGTGTGTGTGTTGAGTCGCTCTCGCTCTCACTCACGCTGTCTGTTCTAGTAGCACTTTGGTCAGTTGTGCTCTCTGTTTCTAGCTTAGTTGCGTTTGTCAGCAGGAGCAGCGCAGCAGCAGGCAAAAAGGATTTTTCAGTTTGTTGCAGACATTTTGTAAAATACCGAAAAATAAAATAAATAACAAAGTAAACATAATTAATTAATAATAATGTTGTGCAACTAAAGAGAAAGGTATGTGTGTTGCATTCATAAAATTGCAAACAAATAATTGCAAATAAATTTCACAAAACTTAATTCGAAAGTGTACAAAGTGCGTGTGTGTGTGTACGTATATGTTAGAGTGGTGTGTTGGTAGGGGGGAGGGGAGGAGGCAGGTAGCAATTTGCATTTGCCTGCGCCGGCTGTGTGTGTAAGCTCAGCGCAGTCTCTCTGCTCTCTCTCTTTCTTTCTTTCTCTGTCCAGCCGTGGATGTATCCCTGTGCGGCCCCAGTCACAATTGCTCATCTCTTCTTCGTCCTTCATTCTCGTTGTGCTTGTTGTTATTATTATCGTTGTTCTTGTTGTTGTTACCTTGCTTTTCTTATCATTCCCTGTAAACTTCTTCTATGTAAGATTCTGCCTATTAAGTCCACAGGCTTTTGCAATCCAATGGTGGATGCTATTACTAATTATAATATCATTCATCATTCTTTTCAACTTTTGACTAATATATTTATGTGGAAGCAGCGAATTGAGATGTGAAATTTGACTCATTTTTCTAGGAAAACATACTATATGTTGTGGGTACAAACCTATTATAGGTGAAAGCTATTCAGCAAGAAGTTTACTTTAGTCTAGGGTAACTTCTTTCATTTATTTTTTTCTTAAGCTTTGTCTATAAACTTAGAAAAGTCTTAAGTAATTTCGAAAGAAGTTTTTCTTTAGTCTAGGATAACTCTAAGTCGTTCGTGATTAAGAAATAAGAGTTGAAATAAATTCGTATGATAAAAGTTAACAATTAGTCGGAAAGGCAATTGTCGGAATCCCGACCATAAAATACCCGTAACTTATTTCAAAATATATTAAAGTACTTTCACTTATTTTTTAAGGAATGAGTATAATAAAAGTTTATTGTGTTTCCAGGATATCTCGATACTTATCTAGATCTGTCACTTATCTGTACGATACTCTTCTTTCTATACTCTTTTAGGTGCGTCAAGATGCGTCAATTCAACATTTCGGTCATTGGACTATCCGGGACCGAAAAGGATCGCGGCCAAGTTGGAGTTGGCAAATCATGTTTGTGCAACAGATTTATGCGGCCAATGGCCGATGATTATTTTATAGATCACATATCAGTGTTAAGTCAAAGTGATTTTAGTGGACGGATCGTGAATAATGATCACTTTCTATATTGGGGCGAGGTGCGAAAGACAACGGATGAGGGTGTTGAATATAATTTCAATATCATTGAACAGACCGAGTTCATGGACGATTCCACATTCCAGGCCTTTAAGGTTGGCAAAATGGATCCATATTCGAAACGTTGCACCGCCACAAAAGTATTCTCCGCGGAGAAATTAATGTACATATGCAAAAATCAATTGGGCATCGAAAAGGAATACGAACAGAAAGTAATGCCCGATGGCAGATTAAGTATTGATGGTTTTATTGTTGTATTCGATGTGAGTCCGGTGCCAAATCGTAGTGTTGAAAAGCAGGTGGAATTTGTACAAAATGCCATTGCCAACATTATGAAGAATAAGAAGCCTTTGGTATTGGTTACCACCAAAAATGATGATGCCTATGAGCTTTATGTACGGGAAGCGGAAAAGATCAGTCAAAGGAAGGATTATAAGAGTACTGTTCAATTAATTGAGACATCGGCACATGAGAGTATTAACATTGATATGGCATTCCTCATGCTCGCCCAGATGATTGACAAGGTTAAAAATCGTGTCAAGATCATTTCATATCAGGAATCAGCGAAATCGCGTAAAGAACTTCTCGATATTAGATCGGAAGCGGTGACGCGTTTAATTCGTAATCAAATCACCGATTATCACATATTGTGGTCACAGGGATCAAAGATGCTATCGCAATATCGCGAATGGAACGAGTTCCTCAACATATTCGGACACGAGGCCGGACAGAAGCTATTCCGTCGTCATATGAAAAAACTCCGTGACGATCATCTCAACAAGAAACTGCATCAATATTTGGATAAATTTGCATTGGCATTGGAATATCTATTGCCCGATATCAGTGCGCTCAACATTAGCGATGATGATGCTTGGGAATGTGCTCGAAATTATCTACAAACGCACATGGAATTCGAGCAGTATTTCTTTGAGTGCCCGCAGGCAACTTGGACCGAGCTGTTGGACATGGATGAGGCAGAGGATGAGTCACGGATTCCCTTTGATGTCCTTGAGACAAACGAGGCGGAGACTGTCTTCCGTAATTACTTGAACTCTGTGCAGCAGGACAAAAAGAAAATTGGGTAAGTAGTGCTAAATTTGTCAAGAATTTCAATATTTCCGAGAAAAAGTAGGAAAATAGAATTAATCTTAAAGCTAATTTTAATTGCCCTCACTTGCATGCATTACATGTACATGCATTATTCTTAAAATAAAAATTTAATTCATTATTAGACCAGCAGATACATTTATATATCTCAAAGATACTTTTGTATCTGTATAGAAAATCATGATATGTTTCTTGTATTTAATCATAGATACTTTTATGTAATTTTTTATTATTAAACCAAACCAGATACTTAACTATCTCGTATATATCTTAACATTAGCTCAGAAGATACATTTGTATATCTCACTATGTGATCATCAGCTACGTTTTTAATTAATGGTGTATGATGACAAGACAACTATGTATCAGTATTAAAAATCATGATGCTTTTCTGTATCTAATAACTCTCTTCGTGTATCTAGTATCTGACTAATATAAGCAGCAGATGCATTCCTGTGCTTAGTGTACCAGCAGTAAATGATCAGATACATTTATATGTGCATCTAGTATCAGCATTTTCACTATGAATCTACTATAGTTGAAACCAGAAACTTTTTCGTATATCCAATTATCTAGTATCTCAATACTTGATCATCAGCTACACTAATGTATCTGTAAGTAGTATCTATTATAGAAATTGATTGCTTAGCCAATTGATCAATTTGTAGTTGAGTTTGATAATCTATAAATAATACAATATACTGTAAAATGACAAGTAATATTAATTTTATGTTTGGTTACAGATGGAAACAACAGTTCAAGATGCTGCTGGAGGAATCGGGTTTTGTGACGCCCGGCAAACAATTGTCGGAGGTGCGGGTGTTGTTTATGGGTAGGGAATGCTTTGAAGCGTTATCGGAGCACGATTGCCAACAGATTTATGATATACATCAGGATGAGATTATTGAGAAGAGTAAACAGAATTTCGTTGAACTATTGCTGGAGCATGCACAATATTTTCTACAGTTCAAGAATGTGGATATTATCACCCAAGAGGATGTGCGACAAATTACCGATGTTATTCAAGAGGATTCACGCTATAAAATGCTCGATCGTCTCGATCAGGAGCGACGTGTTATGCTCGTACAACATTTACGATTTATTCATTGCCCCATTCGAGATCATTGTCCGTTCTTCAACAATTGTGTGGATAATCTGATTGAGGAGGTACTCTCCGATAAATCGGCTGGCAATCACAAGTCACATGGTGGTGGACCTGTCGTTGTCGGTGGCGGTTGGAAGACAACTGGCAATGGCAGTGATCGTACATTGAATCTCCTTATTGTTGGCTCCGAACATTTGGCCAGCGATCTTCTTAATGATATTCGCATCTGTACGGGCAGCAAGGGCGAGTATATTTACGAGAATCAAACATATTATCTTAATTATCGCATTGCCAATGGCGACATGGAGGCTTTCAAGGCAATCGATGTCTACTCAAGCGGTAAGTTATTATTTCTAATTTATATAACTTAAAAACAAAACAAAACCGTAAGAGCTAGAAGACTCAAATTTGTATACAGCATACATAGACATTGTGCAAATAATAATATATTAAATATTTATTTTTTATATTTTCTTTTTAGGTCTCATTTGTGTATACTCGAATCAGCAATCGTTTGAAACGCTCAAGGATAATTTGGAAAGAACATTGCTTTGCAATCTAGAGCTGGAAGATAAGTTTGAGAATTTGCCAATTGTGCTGGTTTATCAGCCGCAAGATTTAAAAGAGAACGAAGTGGAGTATCTGAGAAGCGAAGGAATGCGTCTATCGGAAATGTTACATTGCGATTTTATCGATCATACGCAAAATCATCAGAAATACGTCTACGATATACTCAACATTGTCATTTTGTCATTGAAACTGAGTGAAATGAAGAGCTATGAGCCATATCCATCGTCCAATCACACAGATTTGCGCATACTTGTCTGCATCTACTGTGGCGATCAATATGATATTGAGAACATTGTTCAACCTCTGATTGCGGAGTCCACAATGGTCAAGGCCAATGAGCATTGCATTATTGTGGATGTGTTTATTGGAGATGCCAAGCGGAGGGTTGAGTTTATACTCTCATCGTATCATGGCACTAATCAATATCGTGATGAGCTTATTCATGGCTATATTTACATTTATTCAGCCAAAAGACGCTCCTCTCTGGCCAATCTCAAGTGAGTTATCTAACAAAATGCAACTGTATAAAGGAATATTATTTTATTATTGTTGTTTTGTTCTCGCTTTCAGTATTTTGGCTGCTCAAAATGCCAACATTCCATTGCAATTGGTCGCTGTGACGGAGAGCGGCGGCGTCAATGCATTTTTTAATAATGAGATTTGCCAATTTCTCATTACCGAGGGCAACGCTTTGGCAGATCGTTTCAAGGGTTCATTCATGACCTTCTCGGCCGATCAATATGTCAAGTGTAAGTTTTCTCAATACTTCTCATTTCGAATAAAATTCTGATTAGCTAATTTTTCTTGCAGTTGCTTTTTATAATCCATTCCTGAAGACCGCCTGGGACAACAAGTACGAGGTGGAGAATCTGCATGTGGAGGAGTCAATTACTTTAGATTCGGGCGAGGGTACACTTGAGAATTCGGTTAATCAAATGCCACGTCCACCGCCCAGACACGAGAGCTATATGCTGTCCAATACGCTCGGCACCGATGGTTCCGGCAGTGAGAATTATGAAATGCTTCCTACACGATCTCTCAACTCATTAAATGGTAAAAACTTCATAATCTTTTCTCATTCCACCTTTCACTCATTTGTCTTTTCTTGTTATTTATTATTGCAGAAGAAAGAGATATATCTTTAGATGAAATCTATGATGACAACAACGAAAAACCCAAACACCTGCATCAAAGTAAGTTTCATCATTCCTGTTTTAATTTGAATCATTAGCCACAAGTCCATTCATCCATACAATATCAGCAAATTCTATTGAATTTCATTACAAATGTACATAAACATATTGTCATGAATCATTGCATATCATATGAGAAGCTAGGCAAAGCGTATACCCTGTAATCTAACAAAGAAGCATATAAAATGGGGGTGAATTATGTTTTTTCTATTATAATTCGCAAATGGAAAAAGATAAACACTTGCAGGGTATTCGCATAGTCATAGCATACCTACTGAAAATCAAATCGAAACCCAAAACCATAAATGACCCAAAACCATCATATCATATCAAATAAGTACTCTCTAATACTCTATAATGATTACATATTATTAATGATTAACCATAACAATTACATTGTTTTTTTTTCGTATTTTTTTTACATCGATTTATCTCTGTGTGTGTGTATTTGTTGTTGTCATTGCCTATTGCATACAAATAACTATTATATATATATATAAAAAAAAAATTAAAAATTATAAAAAAAAACAAAACGAATATGAAACAGGATTCCAGATATTCCCTCCTCCAACAACTCCTCCAGAGCCAGCCCCTCCAGATCATCAGCTCATTACATGCACATATAAGAGTCAATTCGTTTCGGCTTCAGAATCAAGTTTGGAAGAAATAACATGTAATCTAACTAATTGAATATATTTTCTATATACTCGTTTTTAATCGTATAAACAATCGTAAACATTATTCGAAAATGTTTGATTTCCATTTAATTTTCGTTACGTTTTCGATTTCGATTTGTTAAAGTCTTCATTTTGATTCTATTGTTATTCCTTTTGCCTACTTTCATTGTGTTTATTTTATATGCGAAACGTAAACTGTGAAAAATAAAAACTATCAAATGTTTACGCTTTTCTTCTGTACATAAAATTATTCTATACTTATGATTAATTATATATCAATATATATTGTGTATATATTTACTGCTTAAATAAGCATATTTTGTATAATATCTTAACTTATTTTGTTGCCATTCTGCCCTGTAGTCTCTTTGCCGTTATCACGAATATGTACATAAAACAGAATATACAAATATTTATTTTAGAGTTAAAAAAAAACCGTTTCAAGTTGGTTTGATAAATTTAACAAAAGTCCTTGTTTATCGTTCAGTTGAGTCCCATTTATCATATGAACTGATATAATTAAATGATATATAAACGATCCCACAAGAATATCGATTTGCTCGTTTATCGAAAATGTTTAAAAAGGTCCTTTAATAAAACCAACAGTAAAACTGTTGATCAACGATTGATAGATGTTTTAAAACTGCCTTAATTTCCAAAATGTACATACAAAAAATTTACTCAAAATATACCAACCAAATACAATTGATATTGTGTATAATTTTGTCATTTTCCGCTTTCTGTTTTTATCGTTTCGTTTTTTTTTCTCAGCTCTTTTATATTACATTTTTTTTATATTTTGTTTCTTTTTTTTTCGCTAATTGGTTAATAAACTTAAACTTAGCTAAACTGCGAGCTAACTGACGATAGTCGATGCATATTATATATTTTTGTTGTTCTTCTTCTTGTTGTTGTTGTTGTTCTTTGTTTCTTTTCCTTTAATCCAATTCATGCATTTCATAAGCAGCGGATGTCAGCGGGTCTAAGGATTCATTGGCCACCCATGATGCAGGTTAAACTTATGTTCCACTCTCTTAACTTAATTGTCTCCTTTGCCTCCTCTCTCTGTCTCTGTCTGTGTCTCTATATCACACATACACCCATACATGCATCTGCTGAATTGTTGCCTTCTTTCCATTATACAAAATATATATTTTTTCTACATTTTTACACATTTTTCTTCATTAAAAAAAAAACAATACAAATTATCAAATTGTATATAAACTATTCACAAATTTAGTGTTAAAATTAATTAAAATAAAAAACACGATGTTTTATCGATCGTCACACTTAAAAATTAAGATCTTTTTTAAAAAGTCGTCAAATAGTAATCAATATTGATTTAAAGATAGGAAATACGGCAAGTTTAGTTGATCATTCAATGATGAATGTAAACAAATGTAGAAAAATGTTAACATTTAATATGAATGAGCCAACATGATTATTCGGAGTTTGTACTGAAATGAAGTCCACATTCAGTCTGAATGATGGAAATGTCGTCGAATGTAGAAAAATGTAAATTGTATTGGAAAGAGTCATGTCTAATCCTGCACGAATTGTAGTGAAATCCCTCCCCCACACTTCCCCTTGTTCCACAATCTTCAAATGAAGAGTCGCCCGATCTTTAGATGTAGCCTCTAGCACTTTTTTTTTAGTAATAGAAAAAATAGTGTCGTTTGACCATGTTTCCCCTTTTTCCCTGTGTTACCCCACAACCTACCCCCACCGCCCTGGCTGTCCCCTCTGCACTGCTTGTCTCTTTTTAGCTTTTTCCCTAGCTTAGAATATGGATGTACATATATTTGTTTTTGTGTTTAGCCTCCCCCCGATTCCGATGTCAAGTCAAATTGATGATGATAATTTTCGAATAATTGCAGAATGGCTGGAGGATAAGAATGATCCGAGACGGAATATGAACAAGAATTCGATATGGAATAATTTTAGTGGATCGACGCATGCGTATACGACCGGAAGGCGGCATATTGATTCCAATTTGAATAAGATACGTCCAAAGGGGCCGAGCCAAACGTTGAAGGTGGGTGAAGCGCCCAGTCGAAACAACTGTGCCATGAGCTCCTCAACATTCACGCTGCCCACACAGCAGCCGGGCAAACTGAACATGAAGAACTTTCAGTTGGTCAGCGATGCCGTTGCCAAGATGAATTTTAGCAGCAGTGGAAGCGGTAGCATGGCCGAATCATATTTGGCCGGATGTGATGGTGGAGGTGAGAAGGATGCCAAGCGATATGATCATGCTCAGCTTGATGGCGAGGATGAGGATTCCGAGGAATTGGCCGAATATGAGCAAATTTATGAAAATGAAGGTAGGCCTTCCTTTCCTCTCCTTTCCTTTGCTTTCCTTTGCTTTCCTTTCCTTTCCTCCTATCCTGCTCGATATCTGAATTCTTTTTTCATTTCTGGAACATCAATTAATACAAAAATAATACAAAATTAATGCTTTCCACTTTCCACTAACAAAAATATGTGTTTTTACCAATGATGTAAAAATACATCGAATATTTAAAAACCCTAATTTCGATCTTCAACGTCTTTTACTAGATTATTTTTTGACAATCAATTGAGTTAATTATTTAAATTTTCATGAAAAATTGCTAAAATTGAAAAACTCAAATATTCTCCAACACTGTCCACTTTTTGCATACTTTACCCCTTGATGCTATTTTTAAAAACTTTCAACTGTCACAACTTTTTCAACTCTAAACCGATTTCCTTACGAATTGTTAATTTTTATAAATTTTTGGCATTAAAATTGGGAAATTCAATTCTTTTCTATCGCTGTCTATTTTTTCCATACTTTCATCGACTCTTTTTTTAAATAAATTTGATTTGGGAATCAAATCTGCCGATCGGTCGACAATTTCGATTCGTTTTGTTTTGGATTTTTATATTTTGATTCACTGTTTAGATTTACATCACAAATTCTTACACACTAGTTTCATTTTATAAATCTTAAGAACATTCAATGGGAAGCTCAAAAATTAAGTTTTTTTTTAAATGTAATATGAGTTTAATACGCACATTAATCCAGAAGAATATGTTAATTTTTTTTATCTGGTCTTAGACCTTTTGCTGCAGTATAAGAAAGTAAATAATATAAAATGATTAATCTGATTTTATTTAAAACAAAAATAATTTGTTTTTTGATTTAAAAAAATATGAAACAAAATAGTTTATTAAATTTTCTTGTTATTCTGTTAATATTTTAGACTGCACCGAGTCGGATAGCTGTGCCAGCTCAACGGAGCGTCGTGTCCGTCAGCAGAATGCGTATTACAAGGCCAACAAGAAGGCGGCCACCACCAAAAAGAACAAAAAGAAGAAGGTCGCCATTCCAGTGCAAACGCCACGGGTTCCACCATTTGGTGCCTACGTCAGTCCGCCAGAGATACCGTCACACTATCAACGCATGGCCGCCGTTGCAGCTGCAGGTGAGAAAAGTATGTGTCGTGTTTACTTTTCATTTTTCTTAATTTTGTATTATCCATTATCAAATTCCCCTTTCAAAAACACTTAACATTCGCGTTAGCGTCCTTTTACCAACACTTTAATGTTAAATTCATTATGTTAATAAATATTTAATGTTACCTAACAGAAGCGCATGTTGTCACTAAAATGTTATGTTATGTTTACAGCGCTGCTAAAATTATAGAGCACTGCATTAGGGAATGTAAATAATTATTACATTAACATAAGATAAATGTGTTAACATTGCGCTTATATTTTAACATTAACATCACATTCAAAAACTGTTAAGAGACTCTCATTCTAACTTTATATTCCTTAATTTTATTTCAGAAAAATCCGAGGCTGGCGTTATTCCCGATTTTATGAAGAGCGACAAGTCGCCCGAGGTGAGTAATTTTAAGCGTAATCCTTGCTATTGAGCAGACTCTTTAATCCAATCCGATTCCAATTATATAGTATTCGATGGTGCCAGAATTGACGGCAGCTGGAATTTTTGGTGCCGAAAATTTGCCGGAATTCAACATGAATGCCAAATGCTTAAAGGATTTTGAGAAATTGGAGAAGCGTCGCATCAAAGAGGAGACGGCACGTCTGCGCAAATTGCAGGAGAAGGAAAAGGAGCAGGAGAAGAAGCTCAAGCGAAAGCTCAAACAGAATGCCAAGGGTTTAACCGAAACAACAGAGGCGCAATTTGGCAAACTTATGATCACATCGGACAAGGATGAAATTCCCATATTCCTCATCAAATGCGTTGAGTTCATTGAGAAGGAAGGACTCGATTCGGAGGGAATTTATCGTGTGCCCGGAAGTAGAGCACACGTCGATATGCTCTTTCAACGCTTCGAGGAGGGTCAGTAATTTAAATTATTATCACAAATAATGCGTTATAATACAATTTTCTCATTTAGATACCAATACAATTATTGATGTCCTGGACATTCCGGTGAATGCGGTAGCCACAGCGCTTAAGGATTTCTTTTCGAAACGTTTACCGCCGCTTTTCAGCAAGGATATCATCAAGGAACTAGAAGAAATAGCCGGTTAGTTCAGTATAAATAAATTGACTGAAGACCATAAAGAAATCCATTACTTTTCCTATTTCCCCAACTCAAATAATCTTCTTATTTTAATCTCTTGGCCTTCTTGAATTTTTTTCTCAGGTTCACGTGGCGTTGGCTCTTCCAAACTGAACGTGGAGGTGAAAACCGATCGTAGCTGCCGTTTGATAGCTTTAAAATCATTGCTACAGAAACTACCACCCATCAATTTTGCCATACTCAAATACATATTCCAGCACTTTGTGCAGTAAGTACAAAATATCTAGGGGAATCCCCCAAGGCGGAAATTCTTCTTTAATAAAATGTTGGTTTCTAATTCTTTTGTTTTTTGTTTTTTTTTAGCGTCTCGGATAACTCCAAGTTAAACAGCATGGATAGCAAGAATTTGGCCATTTGCTGGTGGCCCACATTAATACCCATTGATTTTACCGACATGGGGCATTTTGAGCAACTGCGTCCGTATTTGGAGGATATTGTCCAGACGATGATCGATCAATTCCCGTATCTATTTTGCGGCAAAGATGCTTTTGTTATGGTCTAGGCTTAGTTTAGATAGATAGAGACGGCAACAAGAGACGAACAAGTTAGAAAAAGATAGAAGATGAAGAAGAAGAAGAATGAACCCATCGATCGATTTAAAGATCATTAAAAAGAAAATGTACTCGAAAACCAGGCAGCAAAAAAGGTCTCGAAAATTGTCGTCGTCATTTTTTGTAAAACGCAACAGTATGAGAATGCATATATTATATACATATGTATGTGTGTGTGCGCGTGTGTCTGAGTATTTGCGGGTGTGTGTGTGAGAGTTTATATTGTAAAGTATTTGATATTGCAAGAAGAAAGTATAAAACCAATTAGTTAAGTAGGGTATATTTATTTTTTTATATGTGTGTATGTATATCTATATATACATGTATTTATACACAATTTTAATCTAAATATATATATATATGGATATACATATTTTTGTATTTTGTATTAATGGCTTTGTTGTGTTTCCGTGATATATGTAAACGCATAGTGTTTTGCGCCCCTCCCCCCATCCTGCCCTGCCCCGCCCCGCGACCAACAACGCCTTGCGCCTGAACCGCTCCTGGTGCCTCAGGAGCATTCTTGTGGGGGAAGGGGGAGAAGGAGAGCGCAACAGTTAAACAAATTTATTAATTGTGTATTGTATGTTAAAATGTATTTTTTAAAAAGTAATAATTATAAATTAAAGGATTACAAAGGAATACACATATATATATATATATTATATGCTATGTATGTCTAATTAGAGGAAGAAGCAAACACAACTGCAAAGTAAACAAATCGAATGAAAAGAAAAACAAAAACAATTCCAGCTACTAAATGTGAATCTCTCTTTGTGTATGTATGTATGTATGTGTGCGTGCGGCCGTGTGTGTGTGTGTATGCTTGTTCTTTTATGTGTATTTATATGTATTTGTATAAGAAACAAAATTGTGTCTAAAAGATGAAATGTATTAAGTATTAGTGCTAATGATGATAACGGTACTCCCTCCCTCCATTCCAAAACCAAACTCCTCCCCCGCCCCCCACTGCGCTCCCTACAAAAGCAAGCAAACAAAAAACTCACTCACTCTCTTTGTCTCTAGCTCTCAGCTATTATAAATGTGTGCTCTACTCCATGGTGTCAAAATAAACAAGGTGACATATTCCAATGTGTTGTACTCGTTTTTTTTGGGTACTTTTATTATGACAGTATGACAAGCAAATGTCGCAGCAAGTGTGTGGTGAAGTTATTTACGTACTTCACCACATTGGAATACGACACCTTGTGTATGATAGCACCATGATCTACTCTACATATGGCAAAAAAACAAAAACAAAATACATATACAACTGCTATACATATATATGTATTTTAACTAAAAGAAAATTAAAAACAAAACGTAGACAACGTAAGCGTAAGTGTTATTTCTTGTAATTGAGCATTAATTTTTTATAAACTTAATTATGTGTATCTTGTGTCTGAACGGACCTCAAACTTAAAAAAAAAAAAACAAACAAAAAAATGAAATTATAACAAAAAAAAACGAAAAATCATATTTAAAAAAAAACGAAATAAAAATTGATGTGCGAAAACAGAGAGAAGAGAATGATAAAACAAAAAAACAAAACGAAAAGCAAAAAAATAACCAATATATAGTATAATTTGTATAGATGTGTGTCTATTGCATTATTTGTACACGAATGTACATGCACATATATATATTATATATATATACACGCAGGATTAACGGTATATATGTGTATGCATTTATTTATATACGCTAAATGAAAACGATAAACAAAACAAAATGCAAAAAATATGTCTCAACAAAATGTAATTCGACGTGATGTGTAATGATATTTTTAAAAGCAAATTTTATGCCCTCCCCTGTTCCGCTCCTGCAACTCCAATTTACCCCCTTAAAAAAAAAGACTCCGCTCCTGCTCCCACTGACAAGCAAACTCTCCATTCTCCCAAACCCCTATTCTCTTAAGCCCCATAACCAACTCTCTTTCTCTTTCCCTCTTTTAAGCATACAGCTGGTCAAGTAATTGTTTTGACAAAGTCTAAAAATGCACATATTTTATTGTGCAACAAAAACAAAATACACTTTATTTAAATGTTTTTTTTTAATAACAAGCTCCATTGCTTTTAACTAATTTTTAAAAAAAATAGTTGAGCATATTTTTGCTTTGTCAATAGAATTACTGTGCGAACTGTATGTGAAGGCTATATTAAAAGGAGTGCAAGAAAAAATAAAATTTGTGGGCATTTTCCAAATATTTGTGAAGCATTTACAGTTGATGTTTTTATTGATTAGATTTTTTCGATTGATTTTTCCCCCTATTTTTACACACTATTTTTTGTTTGCTAATTAGCTGGCCAACAAATTGGCCGCTATGGCTTCCGTGTCCAGCAATGTTAATTTGTCTGTTATTCTGGACTTTTTATAAGCAGGCTCGTCATCATCATCATCATCATCAGAATTATCAACAGAGTCATCATCATTATCTTCATCTTCATCTTGTTCTTCCTGCTGCCCTGGCTTTTTGTAAATCTTATCGGGATCTGGCAGCCAACTTAGATCCACTGAAGCCTCACTATCGCTATCCACATCCAGTTGCATTCCCTTTCTCCGCTCCTTCTTCTCCCCTTCATCATCATCTTCATCCTCGTCCTCGTCGCTCTGTTGTTGCTCGGCCTTTTTGCGCAGCTTTTCGCGTTGCAATTTGTGACGCTTCTTCACCAGCTCCCGGAAACGCTGCTTATCATATTGATCCTCCTCGTTGAGCAGCGCCTTGGATAGCATTAAATTGATGCCACCATCGTCATCCTTTTGTTGTTTTTTCGTTTTTGTACTCAGCGCCTTCATTTGATTGCGCTCATCCGCCACAGATTCACCTTCATCGTTGAACTTGAGCTTGGAGTTGATTTGCAATTGCTTTTTGAGCGCCTTCTTGGCCAGCGCCGCTTTGGTTACCGTCTTCTCACGCTTCGGCACCACAAGAGGCGTATCTTTCGAGTCCGAGTCGAGGCCAGTTTCATCTAAATCGTCGGCACCACCTTCTACATCATGATCCCGTCGCTTTATCTGGATGAAATCATCCTCATCCTCGTCCTCATCGCTGTTCTCCGCCTCAAAGTTGCTTGGTTTACTCTGTTCCGGCTGTTTATCCTGCTGCTCTTGATCCTGTTCCTGCTTTTGCTTCCAGTTCTGTCTGATAAATGGCACACGCGGTGTCACCGCCAATCCCAGACTCTGAGCATATGCATCCAAATCCAAGCTGTGCACATTAAACATGCGCTTGTTGCGCATCAGGAAAACCGACTTTAAATAGGATAAAAATGCGCGCTGTGCCGACGCCCGCAGTTCGGGAAACTGTGCCAAGAATGCCTCGATTTTGACACGTGGCGAGAATAGCTTCTTGGGATCAATGTGCACCGAACGTATCTCCAGCTTCAGCTGTTCCCGCAGTGCATTAATCATATGCTCCTCCTCGCTGGGCGTCAAGACTAACAAACATTCGCCACGCGATTTATTCCTGGCCGAGCGTCCAGCTCGATGTATATACTGTGAGACATCCTCGGGACAATCCAGCTGGAGCACCCAATTGACGGCAGGGAAGTCGAGACCGCGGGATGCCACATCTGTGGCAAACATGACCACATGACTCTTGCGCAGAAAATCCTCATAGATGGCAATGCGTCGATCCTGATGCAGTGTGCCATAGAGCGCCAGTAATCCGACGCCTGGACGCAATTTACAAAAGATCTCATAGAGATATTTGGCCTGCTTACAGCTCGCCACAAATACAATAATCTTTTGCTTTAAATGATTCTTAATGAATGACCACAACATGGTGATCTTATCCTCCAGCGGCAACACCACATAGCTCTGTTGCAGCAGCTCCGGCACAGCCAGGACAGCGGATGAGGTGCCTCCACCTTCGTAGCCCACATATACCGGTTCCTTTAGATTCAGACGCGCCAGATCCTCGAGAGAATTCGTTTGTGTGGCCGAAAACAACAACGTTTGACGCTCAGGTGGAAAATTCTCAATAATTGAGTTTAAACACTTTTGGAATCCCATGTCCAGACAACGATCCGCCTCATCCAGGACCAACATCTCCATTGTGCTTGTATTAAATAGCGGATTCTCATCCATATGTTGGAGCAAACGTCCCGGCGTACAGATCAATATATTACACTGATCCATTCGCGTCCGCTCAAACTTTAGATTCTTGCCACCAATGATGAGACCCGCGGAGAAATCATGATGTTTGCCCACCTTCTTCAACGTCTCGAAGATCTGATAGGCCAGCTCGCGGGTCGGCGAGATTATAATAGCTCCAACGCCGTCCGATCGCGACCATTTGTTCATATACAGATGTTCCAGTACCTAAAAAAATTTAAATTATAATTAGTCAGTTATTAAGAAATTTGAAAACAAATTGTCTCTCGTTTTCTATATTCCTTTCCTGTCTAATATAATAAAAACTTTCAGAAAGAATTTTGACTTGTAAAGTTGCTAGGTCAAGGGCTTGACCAACTTCAAAATGTCCTAACTTTGGCAAAACTTAACCGATTTTTGAACGGAATGTAATTTTAATCATGGTTTGGCATCCGGATTCATTCTGCATTTAAATTTAATTTATTTTGTAAAAAAAAAGTATTTTCCTATAAATCTTGGATTTTATGCTAAGGGGGGACCCTTTGATATTTCGAAAATTGAAAATTTTAAATCTCAAGCGTTCACGTTTAATCAACTCCTTATATCGTAAATAGTACAAAACAACACTTTAAATTTGTTTCTGACACCTTTTTAATTTCTGTAAAAAATCATGTGAAATCAGACAAAAATTTTGACTTGTAAAGTTGTTAGATCCAAAGTCTGACCAACTTCAACCTTCCATAACTTCAACAAAACCGATTTTCAAGCGGAATGTCATTTTTATCATAATTCGGCCTCTAAATTGATTCTGCATTTAAATTTTTATCATCTAGAAAATTTGATAATTTTTCGATACCAAGCCAACTATCATCCAATTTTCCATACCTACCCCTTGATATTTTTTCAAAAACTTTGATCTCCCATAACTTCACCAAAAATAAACCGATTTTAAAACGGAATGTCATTTTGATCTTGGTTTGGCCTCTAAATTCAGTCTGCATTTAAATTTATGCAACCCCTTGTGTTTTTCGAAATTCAAAATTTTAAGTCTGAAGCTTCAACTTCAAGGTACTTGACTTGACTAATACTTGATCAACTGTCTTCACTTTAAGGATTCTCACATGCTTCTTCTTTTCTGCCTGTTGCGCCTAGTTCACTTTTGACAATTTTAAAAGAGTACAGGTACAGGGTATCTATGCGTTAGTCATTACCGGTAGGAGGAAGGCCAACGTTTTGCCGCTGCCAGTGATGGCAGCTCCGAGCACGTCCTTCCCCTGGAGCGCTGGTCCAATGCTCTGGCGCTGCACTTCGGTTGGCGTGGCAAACTTAAACTCAGCCAATGCCTTTTTGGTCTTTTGAGAGAGTGGGAAATCCGCAAAGGTTTTAATGCTGCTCGCATCGATGTCATCGTATTTGGAACGAAGCTCCTGAATTTCGGTGTCGGTTGCGGCCAGTTTTGAAATAGCAAATTCTTTAGAACGCTTGTGTTTGAACTGTTTGCCACCTTTATGGCTGTTGTTGTTGTTGCCATGCTTGGGCGGTCTCGGTCCTGGTTTGCCAGGACCTTTGGGTTTCTGTTTCTGCATGCCGTATGTTTTAAATAAATTGTTTGTTAGCTAAACACAAAACACGTTTAGTTCGCACGAGGAACGGCGATTATTATTATGATGAGATTACTGATACTTATCGATGCTATCGATAACAGTGGACGATTTGTTTTTGGTTATTATAAAATAAATCGATTGCAATTTTATACCTAAAATATACTAGAACATTTGATAGTTAATAAATACTGAATCAGTCGTGATGCAAGCTGCCAGATCAGAACATTTTGCAGGGTGGCATCACTTGGACCGGGGGCAGCCTTTGGACCAACACACCAGTGTGGGCCAAGTTTTTGGAAACAATAGCTGTTTCTGGCTGGAAACCACCCAGATTTCCTTATTTGACCACTTTTGCACAGTTTTACCAAAAATATAAATAGCTAAACATAGCTGAAAATATATTTAAAATAGCCAGATTTCCAGCTAATAGCAATTCTTATATTTAAATTCAAAATTAGGAATTTTTCTAGCAAAGGAACTCTGAAAATAGCCAAAACTAGCTATAAAATAGCTAAGTTGGCAACAGTGTAGCGATGGGCGATATATTGTAATAGCCGACGAAACAAAATTTGAAACAAGCTCAAGCAACTGTTATTTTTATTATTGCTTAACTTTTGCACGTTTTTAACTGTACATTAGTATAAACATATTTTACTGCTTGCTGCTAATTGGGTCATTAATTGCAGTTTATTTCATGATTCTTATAATTTGTATTCGATATCCTTGTGTTACACGACTGACACGATATGCAGATAGATAACAGTCACTAAACTATCGCTCATCTGTAGGTTTGGTGGGCTGGATGGCTGGCTGGCGCTAGCTTATTGTTGCTTAAGAAGGATCTGTATCTACAACAAGGTTGGCCCCACAATATATACCAAATATGTGTTGTGGTGCAACAGTTCAAAGTATTAAAACAGCGCGCCGCGTGAGACAGTTAAATGCAATTATCAACTGCTGGCTGTGAGCTCTGCACAAACATACACACACACACAAACATACACACGCACTTCCTTCCACTAACAAAACAGCTACAGCTTCTGGGCCCCCCCTTCACTCCCCACACTTGCACACACAAACACACATACCCTCATACACAAGAGCATCGTGAATTGTGCGTGAATTTCGTATGTGAATTTGATTTGAATTGATTGCAAGAGTTTTGTTGGTAACAATATGGGCACAATATCATCGGTATTACAATGGTCGTGCACCAAATGCAATACGATCAATCCAACGGAATCATTAAAATGCTATAATTGTGGAACCGTGCGCAAGGTATTCCCCAGTCCTACCGCAACATTATACCAACAACATCATCATGAGTCGCAGTCACAGTCGCAGTTACAAACGCAATCCCAACAACAACAGCAGCAGCCGCGACACCAAAGCACTTGGATACATCAACAACAACAGCAGCAGCAGCAACAACATCGACATGAAAACTTATTGGTGGGCAGAGGAGTAGGAGAAGGAGGTGAACGTGGAGGCGGCACAGCCACTGTGTCGGGGATGGTGACGGCTGCAGCGGAGTTGGCCACCGAGTGTGATGAGGAGGTCGCGACAATTGTTGATAAGCACAAAGCTGTGACCAGGTAAGCATACAGTGTATACATATATATGTACATACACACACACACACCCACTACCACACACACACACACATAGAGTCAGGCAAACAAGCAATGCATATGTGTGTGCGTGCACAAAAGCTTCAGCTAACGTTTACCGTTACACAAAACAAAACCAAATTGCAAATGTGTGCGTGCGTGTGTTTGTCCTGTGCTCTCGTTCTCTCTCTCGCTCTCTATCGCTATCTATCTGTCAGTATGTATACACAATAACAACAACAACAATCGAAGCAACTGCAGCAGCAGCAACAGCAAAAACAACAACAACAAAGCTGACCAAAAAAAAGTAAATTTTTTTTTGGTATTTTTTTGTTTTTCTTTTTTTTTTTGGGGAAAATCGATTGGCAACAAACGAAACTTTGTTTACAATTTTATTGATTCGACTTTTGTCTGCTGCACAGTGAAAAACAATTAAGAAAACAAACAAAATTAATAATAAAAAAATCTGAAAAAAGCGCAGATAAAATCATGTGTTGGAAAATTGAGAAAAAAAAGTAAAAACTTGAACTAATTGCTCCCAACTCCCCCCCATTTACAGAAACGAGCAGAAACAGGGCCAAGGGATTGGTATTGGTATTGGTGTTGGTATAGGGATTAACTATGGACATGGACATGGACATGTCTATAAGTCCCTGCTACGCGGCTGCTTAAAGCGTCCGCAACGTAATGGCCAAAAGAATTTACCAGGCAATTGTCCAAATTGTGAGGAGACACGAAAATATATTAAGAGCTCCATTGAATTATATCGACACTTTTCGAATCCGGCATTGAATCGTCGTTGGATCTGTCGGCATTGCGATACCGATAACAATTCCGTGACATGGCATTGTGTCATCTGTGACACTGTCAGCTATTTGGCGCCCATCTACAAGGAGACGCTCTGTCCGCGACGTCATGAGACGCCAGCAGCAGCAGCAGCAACAACAGAAACAACAACAACAAGTTCCAGTGTTGCCACATCCGTTGTCACTGCGATATCCGCTTCCGCTGCCACTGTGCAGCTGGAATTGAGTGGAGAGAAGGAGCAGCAACGGCAGCTGGAGAGGGAGCGAGAGTGGGAGTGGGAGCGGGAGAGAGATTGTCAGCTGTTGCATGATCCATCACAGACATCACAGCTGGAGCAACAGCAGCAACAACAGAATCATTCCAAGCGTTGGCAGTCACGACGTGGCATCTCCTACTTGCGACGCACCCAAAGCTTGAGCACCTCCTCCACATCCTCGAGCTCAGTGGCATCCTCGGCGCGCAGCTGTCATGTCTGCTATGTGAACAACTTCAGCAAGGACATCTTCAATCTGCCACACAGTAAGTAATTCCTAAAAACGATTATCATTTTTTAAAAATAAATCATTTAATTTATACTTACTTTTATTTAAAGTAATTGTATTTCGAGAAAAGATTAAAATTTTATTCTTAGAATTTACAAAATAACTTAGTTTAAACTTGTGTAATAAAAATATAATCATTTAAATGTCGATTTTTACTATTAAAGTTGATTTAAAAATAATTCAATTCTAAAATAATTTTAACTTAAATATTGACCTTTTTTAAAAATAGGAGAAGTTATTTTTTAAATGGTTTTTTCTTTCATAAATCTTAAAGAAATTATATTTTTAAAAATTACAATCTTTACGATGCTTGCTATAATCAAATGGTTTGCTTAAACTTTTGCATTGTTGCAGTTGCTCCCGCTGTGAATGCAGTTACGCCACCGCCAACTGTTGCCGCCGTCGCGCCCTGCAGCAATTCACGTTTTGCCATTGCCAATGATACGTTCTGTCGACGCAAGCAGAACAACAACAACAAGAACCAAAACAACAAAGTGAAAAAGAAATATAATTTTACGATAACAACATTATCGCGATCGGCAAAAGCAACGCCAGCACTAACAACAGCAGCAGCAGCATCAACAACAGCAGCAGCAGCAACAGTTGCTGCTGTTAAGCCAATGCCAATGCCAATGCGACAATCGAAGCAGCGAAGCAACAGCAGCAACAACAGTGGAAGTTGCATGCAACAACAACAGCAACAACAGCCGCAACAAAAGCAACAACAGAGCTCACAGTTCAGCATTCCACGCAACGGTGTTTTCATAGCGGTCAACGATTGGTCCGACAACATGCAGCAGCAGCAACACTGTGATACAACAGCAGCAACAACATGCAACAATAACAATAGCAGCAGCAACAGCTCTAGCAACAACAACAGCAGCAGCAGCAACAACAATAAACTCAATCAGCAGCTCTATGAAAACGAATGTGTTGCAATTGCACAGCAGCAACAGTTGCAACAGATGCAGCAACTACAACAACAACAACAACAAGTGGCGCCTATTTATGCACAGGTTAATAAACAACACAAGCTGCACAAGAAGAAGCACAACAATGAGACACAATTGCTGCTGCAACTGGGCAACAACAACAGCAGCAGCAACAATAGCAACAACAGCAGCTTTGATCTCATCGACAGCAGTGAAACAACAACAACGACAACAACTGTTGCAACTGCAGCAGCAACAACTAGTGAGCATTGCAATGAGACAACTAACAACACGGAAACAGAATCAACAGCAGCAGCAACAATTGCAGCAGCAACAACTGCTGCCAGCGATTTCTATAATGCGTCAGAGCATTCAATTTATGCCAAGGTGTGGAAGGGACCCCGCAAAACGACTGAATCCAAAATGTACGCAATTATAACAACAACAACGATAATGACAATAACAACAACAACAACAACAGCCATAACAACAATAGCAACAACTAATAGCACACTTATCAATTACGCTTTACGATTTTTATTATTGTTTCTGCTTAATTTGCCGATTAGTCATACAAAATTGCATATATATACACGGTGCTATATACAACTGATTATATACATAAGTATATCTTTTTATATATGTATATATATATATATTACTATATGCACTCGATCTATGCAATTGTGTATGTTCGTTTTGCAGTTAAGAATGAATTTGATTTCGTTTATTGTTTGCGTTGCGCGTTACGCTTAGCTGATTATACATTATACCCTACAACCCAAAGAGTTTATAAACTTGCCGATCAAGTCTAGCATTAGTTAACTAATCAATAAGCATTTTTCTGTAGTTTATATTAGTGTGCAAGCTATTTAATTACTTTAAATTATCTACAATTACTACAAAGTAATTACATTTTTTAAGTTGAGTTAAAAAAATGAAATTTGTAGTTATATTTTATACATTACAATTATATTATACGTGCATTTTTACATCAAATCATTTAATTACCAGCAATTACTTTGCCGCAATATTTATTTTCTTATTTATGTAAATTAAATGTCTTGCAATTTCCAACAATTACTAGCAAGTAATTCAATTACTTCTTAATTTCTTGCAAACTGTAGAATGCAAATTATTATTATTAAATAACTATAGCAAATCAAAGAGAGTGGATATAATATGCTTTAAAGTACTGAATGCAATTGTTTTTTGCTTAAGAAAATCAATGTAATTTGCTTTAGCTTATTTTTATTATTGTTAATTAGCTTTTACTAAAACCCCAATACTTAAAATTAAGTTGATTTAATTTATTTTAAGAGCTTAATAGTTTTTTACAGGATGTTTGTCTGTCGACCTTACTTCAAGACAGTTTTTAATTCAATTAGCTTTATCAGCGGAGATTTGCTTAATTGTTTTTTGGTGTGACTCACAGATAGGGTAAATGACACTTCGGTCTGACGAAGATAGCAAAATGCTTTGTTGTGAGTGCTTTTTTTTTATTATGTTTCTGCTTAAGTTCTCGTTTGTTTTCTTTTGCTTTTCGCTTTTAATTGTGCAGCAACAACAACGAAACAGTCGCTTCATTTGTTATTATTTATGTGTTATTTTGCTGCTTAAATTTTGGTAAATTTTTGCTAAATTTTTGTTCAATTTTTATTTTAATTTTTTAATCAAATGCATGATGGCACGTTAATGATTATTTCAACTGACTTTGTTTCTCTCTCTTTTCCATTCACTCTGTCTCTTTCGCTCGCTCTCTCTCTGTCTTTAGCACACATGAGGCAAGCGGTCGTCTCATTCCAGCTGCAACACGCAACGACAATAAACCGCAAGCAATGATTTTGCACGGCAATCGAAAGTTTCGAACCTGCGGCAAATGTTCCTACGCCTACAATCGCCTCTGGTCCGAATCCTGTGAGATGTGCGACGCGGCGACTAATCCAAATACAAACCCAAATCCAAATACAAACCAAATGGCTTTACCTTCAACGGCATCAGGTGAGCTCTTGCATTTCAGATTAATCCTGTCTAAACAATTTTAAACTGGTTTCGAATTCAAAAAAAAAAATTAAACCTGAAAATCGTATCTGAATAAAGGCGAAAATCTTAAATAAACAATTTTAAAGTGGCTTAAACTTTAATTTTGACTTTTGTCAAAAAATTATCTCAGCTACATTGTGTACAAATTTCAACCTTGTAGATCTTACAATGATCCGTAAATGAATGATTCAGGACAAAGAGTTTTATATAAAAAGATATAATTTCCATTTATTGATGATACACATATTTTTTTTATTTTCATCTCTAACTCAATCCAATTATCTCATCTGTATTGTGTATAAATTTCAATGTTGGAGCTCTTACAATATTGCCTTTTACAATGATCCGTAAATGAATGAATGAATGAGTCAGGATTAAATTTATTTATTTTACTTAAATGACTACTTTTAGTAGATGTTAAATAAATAGGTGGAATAATTCAAAATCTTTCTCTATTTTCTTTCGGATTGATGCAGTGCCTCCTCCTCTGGCTGCTTCCACGGCTTTAGTTGGCTTGGAGCCGCGTAGCGATGAGCCTTGGACCTGTAAGAAATGCACACTGGTGAACTATTCCACGGCAATGGCCTGCATTGTCTGTGGCGGCTCGAAGCTGAAGAGCATCTCCTCCATTGAGGACATGACACTGCGCAAGGGCGAGTTCTGGACATGCAGTCATTGTACATTAAAGAATTCGCTATCTGTGGGTCTGTGCAGTGCCTGCAAATCGATGCGTCTGCTGCCCGTGGACTCAGTGCGTGAACGACCCGATGGGCAATCCTATGAGGAGCAGGATGGCCAAATGGGCAATCATAATGTGGGTCAAACACTGGGTGAAGTGGTCAATGTGAATGCGAATACGAATACGCAAACAAACACGATAACACCAATGCAGCTGCAATTGCCAAGAGTGCATCCATCGCGTAGTCCATCGCCAAGAGCGCTGCCCGCGGCAACAGCGCCAATTGCCGCTGCAGTTGCTCCTCCTCCGCCGCAACAACAACAACAGCAACAACAGCAGCAACAGCTGCAGCTGCGCAGCTCCTCGGGCGCCATTCCAAAGCGTCACAGCACCGGCGCTTCCATAGTGCCACGCAATATCTCCATAGCCAGCTCCAGTTCAGCCTATAATCTTCAACAGCAACAGCAACAACAGCAACAACAACTAGTTAAGAAGTGGACATGTCCAGCCTGCACCTATGAGAATTGTGCCGCCTCCGTTGTCTGTGACATTTGCTCCAGTTCGCGTGGTTTGGTGAATGCTGTGCTTACGGATGCACTAACTCGCAAATCCATGCAAATCCATGTGCCGGAGATTAGGCAGGAGAGCAAACTGATGGAGAATCTGCGGCAGCTGGAGGAGACGGAGGCATTAACCAAATGGCAAAATATCATACAATATTGCCGGGATAACAATGAGCTCTTTGTCGATGATTCATTTCCGCCGGCACCTAAGAGTCTTTACTATAATCCCGGCAGCAGCTGTCCCGACGGCACCAGCAATCCCGTCGTCCAATGGCGTCGTCCGCACGAGATCAATTGCGATGGTGGCGCCTATCCACCTTGGGCTGTATTCCGCACTCCATTGCCATCGGACATCTGTCAAGGTGTCCTCGGCAATTGTTGGCTACTCAGCGCTCTCGCTGTGCTCGCCGAGCGCGAGGATCTCGTCAAGGAGGTGCTGGTCACCAAGGAGATTTGTGCCCAGGGTGCCTATCAGGTTAGCTCTCTAGGTCGATCAAAGATACTATATGTATATATTTTAAAGCAATCATTTTTCTAACACTTAATTTCAATATTAATTTAAGTATAACTGTCATAACTTGATCAAAACTGAACCGATTTTCAAGCGGAATATCACTTTGATCATGATTTGGTCTCTAAATTCATTCTGCATTCAAATTTTGTTCATTTAGAAAATTTAATTATTTTCGACCAAAATTCGATTTTTATGGTAAGGGGGGACCCTTTGAAATTTTCAAAATTTTAATTCTTAAGTTTTCACGTTTAATCAACTCCTTATATCGTAATTAGTATAAAACAACACTTTAAATTTGTTTCTGACACCTTTCAAATTTCTGTAAAAAATCATGTAAAATTTGACAAAAATTTTGACTTGTAAAGTTGTTAGATCCAAAGTCTGACCAACTTCAAACTCCCATAACTTTGTCAAAACTGAACCGATTTTCAAGCGGAATGTCATTTTGATTATTGTTTGGCCTCTTAATTCATTCTGCATTTAAATTTAATTAGTTTTCAAAAAAAATTTAAATTTCTCAAAATCATGGATTCGATGCTAATGGTCCCCCCTTTGATATTTTGAAAATTCAAAATTTTAATTCTCAAGTTTTCACGTTTAATCAACTCCTTATATCGTAATTAGTATAAAACAACACTTTAAATTTGTTTCTGACACCTTTCAAATTTTTGTAAAAAATCATGTGAAATTTGACAAAAATTTTGACTTGTAAAGTTGTTAGATCCAAAGTCTGACCAACTTCAAACTCCCATAACTTTGTCAAAACTGAACCGATTTTCAAACGGAATGTCATTTTGATCATGATTCGGCCTCTATATTGATTCTGCATTTAAATTTTTATCATTTAGAAAATTTTATAATTTTTCGATACCCAGCCATCTATCATCCAATTTTCCATACCTACCCCTTGACATTTTTTCAAAAACTTTGATCTGCCATAACTTCACCAAAAATAAACCGATTTTTAAACAGAATGTCATTTTGATTATTGTTTGGTCCCTTAATTCATTCTGCATTCAAATTTATGCAACCCCTTTTGTTTTTCAAAAATCCAAAATTTTAAATCTGATACTTCAACTTCAAGGTGGTCAGCTTATGGAAACTACGGGAACCAAGGCCGGAACCGATATTTGTTTTGGTTAAAAAATTATAAGTCGACATCTTAAAATTTGAAAATGTTTCAAAATTGATTTGCTGTAAAAAAACTGCAAATGTAATGTCCCTGAAATCAACAAAAAATTTAAATCAGTTTATGAACTATTCCTTTTTTTAATATTTATATTTTTAATAATATCAAAAACTTTGTACTCCCACCAGGTGCGTCTCTGCAAGGATGGCAAATGGACGACGGTGCTGGTGGATGATCTGCTACCGTGCGATAAGCGTGGACACTTGGTTTACTCGCAGGCGAAGCGCAAACAGCTTTGGGTGCCGCTGATTGAGAAGGCGGTGGCCAAGATACATGGTTGCTATGAGGCATTGGTTTCGGGACGCGCCATCGAGGGACTGGCCACGTTAACGGGTGCACCCTGTGAGAGCATTCCATTGCAGGCGAGTTCGTTGCCCATGCCCAGCGAGGATGAGCTCGACAAGGATCTGATTTGGGCGCAATTGTTGAGCTCACGCTGTGTGCGATTCCTGATGGGTGCCAGTTGTGGCGGTGGCAACATGAAGGTCGATGAGGAGGAGTATCAACATAAGGGATTGCGTCCCAGGCATGCATATTCCGTGCTGGATGTCAAGGACATTCAGGGACATCGCCTGTTGAAGCTACGCAATCCGTGGGGACATTATTCATGGCGTGGCGATTGGTCCGATGATTCGCAGCTGTGGACAGATGATTTGAGGGACGCTCTTATGCCACATGGCGCCTCCGAGGGCGTCTTTTGGATCTCCTTTGAGGATGTGCTCAATTATTTCGATTGCATTGACATTTGCAAGGTGCGCTCCGGCTGGAATGAGGTCCGTCTCCAGGGCACTCTCCAGCCCCTCTGCTCCATCTCGTGTGTGTTGCTCACGGTGCTGGAACCGACCGAGGCGGAGTTTACGCTCTTCCAGGAGGGACAACGCAACTCGGAGAAGTCGCAACGAAGTCAACTTGATCTCTGCGTTGTCATCTTTCGTACACGCTCTCCAGCGGCACCCGAAATTGGACGCCTTGTGGAGCACAGCAAGCGACAGGTGGGCAAATCTCTAATTAATCTATTTATTAAGTCAATTCTCTAGTCTCCAGACATTTCGATTCCCTTTTAGAATTACCATAATTATTAGAAAAAGTAACAAAATTTAATAAAAAAGGGTCTTGTAATTTAAAAACAATAATGAGTAAACAAAAATTGGGAATATTATGATTAGGAAGTTAAAAAAAGGAAGTCAAATACAAGAAAAAAACAAGATCAAGGATATTTTTATCAGGGACAGTAAATAATGATTACTTGGTTTTTTTTTTACAATTGAAAAAAAACATTCATTTTTAAGTAGTAACTGCAAAAAAACCTTGAAATACAAAAAAAATTTTATAGGGGCAATCAATGCAAAAATGTTTGATTTTGTTATTTTACCCTTGAAATAATCATTATTTTTGATTCAAAAAAATAAAACGCGAATTATTCTTTATTCTTCAGGTTCGCGGCTTTGTTGGCTGTCACAAGATGTTGGAGCGTGATATTTATTTGCTCGTCTGTCTGGCATTTAATCACTGGCACACGGGCATCGAGGATCCACATCAGTATCCACAATGCATCCTCGCCATCCACAGCTCGAAGCGTCTCCTTGTCGAGCAGATAACACCATCACCTCATCTGCTGGCGGATGCCATCATCAGTTTAACGCTGACCAAGGGACAGAGACATGAGGGACGCGAGGGCATGACCGCCTACTACTTGACCAAGGTGAGTGTGATAGACGACGACGATACCCTAGAATACAATACAACTCTATTTTTGGCAATTTTCTATGAATGTAGAATGTACATATTTTATTAACTCTTTTTATTTCTGCTATGTATTTTTTAGGGCTGGGCTGGCTTGGTCGTCATGGTGGAGAATCGTCATGAGAATAAATGGATACATGTAAAATGCGATTGCCAGGAGAGCTACAATGTGGTGTCCACGCGTGGAGAGCTTAAAACTGTGGACTCGGTGCCGCCACTGCAAAGGTAAGTAGGGGAATTCCCTGTTAATCTCTCATTGAAATTGAAATTTTTCTTTTTTTAGGCAAGTGATCATTGTGCTGACACAACTGGAGGGCAGTGGAGGATTCAGCATTGCCCATCGTCTGACACATCGTTTGGCCAACTCGCGCGGATTGCATGACTGGGGACCACCTGGTGCCACCCATTGTCCGCCCATCGAGAATGTGCACGGATTGCATGCGCCACGTCTGATAACATAATCAAACGAAGGGAAAAGATGATTGATTTCCAGTTGTCGGGATTATTGTGAGATTGGAGCAGCGTGATAGATGAGGATATTAGTTCAAAAAAAACAAAAGCACACAATATATATTTATATCTATGTGTAATTCCTTTTTACCGTTTGCCATTTGAACTTTTGTGTTTACTTTTATTATTGTTTAAATATTGCATATTCTAGTCGATGTTTTGTCAACGTCATATAGATATACATATATACTGTATACTATGAAAAAGTTAACGATTCACGCGCATATTGAGAAAACCAAAAAAAATGGAAAGAAAGAGAAGTAAGCAAATCTTAAATTACGAGTATATATATATATATATTATTATTATAGTTAAACAAACCCGAAACTATCAACGTTTTTTATTTTATCGATGTATGTATTGTATTTGAATTACAGATAAGTGCATGTGCGTCACGATCCAGCATACATAAATATGTCTATTGTTTTCAAAATAAAATACTACCAGTTATATAAGCCAAACAAATTTCGATTTAATTCTACTTGTCAATTCAAAATAACGGCAAGCTGGCGCCATGCCTGAGTTTCAATTTATAAGCGCTGCCACCTTGTTCAAACCTTGCTAGCCTTTCTTTTCTTGCGACAATCTGGCAGCACTGCTACTAGATTTGTAAATCAGCTGTGCCGTCTCAACACTGACGGCCAAATTGCCAGATAGAAAATTTTTAGTGGAGTGGTAGCACTCGGCTTAAGGACGCTGAATGAACTACATTAGAGTTCTAGTCACTGAACTAAATGAACTACAATCAGGGATTTAGTTCTTTCGCTCACTTTAGGGATAAGTTCAATAGAACTTAAGCCGAACGATTCGAAACAACTCTAGTGCTCAGTTCAACTCAGTTCATGAACAACATATTTTGTTCGTCGTTTAATTTTTGTTTTTTTAAAATGGCTGATACAAAGGGCGTAAGTATAGTTAACAAAAATATAAAAATGAAATGTGATAGAAGCACAGTGATTGCGGGCTAGAATATTGATAACGCGCAAAGTGCATTTGTGACGGACTGGGCGCGGTTTTATCCAAGCCTCGAATGACAATCGACGATGGCGTTCTTGTTGTTTTTGTTGTTGTATTTGTGCAGCGGCTTATCATGCAAATTCCTCATGTATGCAGCTCTTGCCACGGAAATGCATATGCAATTGCGCATACATACATACAGCAGACAAAAAATATGCATATGTGTGTGTCTGCATGTTAATTAAAAATGTCGCATTCAAAAAAAAAGAACAGGGCATGAATCATGAGCCGGCAAAAAAAGGCGTCGGCGTCGTTAAGTGTATCATCCTTTGTTGCCCTGGGTTGCTTGACTGCTTGCCTGTGACCTATATACAAACAAGTATGTATGTACATTGTATACACTTGCACTCAAACATGCACATATGTACATACATACGCCGTGTCTGTTTGGTGTCATTGGCTTTAAGATAGGTATTTACCGACATACTTAGGTACTTACGTACATATGCAGATGGTATGTGCGCACACATGTGTGTGTTGAGGGTGTGTGTGTGTGTGTGTACGTTTGGATATGCAAGAGAAACTTGTGCGTGTCTGGCATTCCAAGGCATTCCAAAGTAACGACGCCACTTTCATTGAGCCAGGCTTTCCCAGCAATTGGAACATGCACAGCGCCCCCTACCACCCGCAATCCCAAACATTCCAACACCTACTCACACATACACTCGAAGAGAGCGAGAGAGAGATCAAGAGCGCTCAAGAGAGCGGTAAACTGAACACTTGTAAGAGAGCGTAAATTAACAGATCGTTTACACTTGTTACTAGCTAGAACCTCTAGTTAAACAAAGTGTATATTAGTTTTAAATTAATTTAAATTTCGTTTTAATATATCGTTTTTTTTTTTTTGCAGTTTTCCAGCATTGAAACACCCGGCTATGTGGGCTTTGCCAATTTGCCCAATCAAGTGCATCGCAAGTCCGTTAAAAAGGGCTTTGAATTTACGCTTATGGTGGTCGGAGAATCCGGTTTGGGCAAATCAACGCTGGTGAATAGTCTCTTTCTAACCGATCTATATCCGGAACGCATTATACCCGATGCCATAGGTGAGTCAACAGCCAAAATGAATCAATATTGAAATTCAAATTAAAATTCCATATTTCATTGTAGAGAAACAAAAGCAAACTGTGAAACTTGAGGCATCCACGGTGGAAATTGAGGAACGTGGCGTTAAACTGCGCCTAACGGTGGTCGATACTCCCGGCTTTGGTGATGCTATCGATAACTCGAACAGCTTTAGCGCCATACTCGAGTATATCGATGAGCAATACGAGCGATTCCTTCAGGACGAAAGCGGCCTCAATCGACGCAATATTGTTGACAATCGAATACACTGCTGTTTCTACTTTATATCGCCGTTTGGACACGGGTAAGGAAAGAGTGATAAATATGGACAGTAATGGAAGAAAAATTCAATTTTCCAATTTTGATACAGAATCAAAATAGAGGTCAAATAATAAAAAAATTGATATTCCGCATGGAAATCGGTTAAGATTTGACAAAGGTATGACAGTTTGAAATTTAGAAGATAGTGACAAGGGTAACTTAATATTGATCTTTTTAAATAGTTCTCTTTTGAAGTCAAAGAATTTTGGTTTTTATATTAACGTTTTTTTTTAAACATTTTGAAAACTTTTTTTTCTATTAACGAAAATAATAATCTGTTATTCCGATTCCAAAACACACAAGAATTTCTCAAAACCAATATAATTGAAAACATAACCGAAACTCTAACTAAAACCGATATTTACTTCGGTTTGTTACACTGTATTGATACCCTTTATTAACTGAAAGTCTCTCTTTTTTTTTCCCGTATTTAGTCTTAAGCCATTGGATGTGGAGTTCATGAAGAAGTTGCACTCGAAGGTGAACATTGTGCCAGTTATTGCCAAGGCCGATTGTCTAACCAAGAAGGAGATATTGCGCCTGAAGTGCCGCATTCTGCAGGAGATTGAAAGCCATGGCATTAAAATCTATCCACTGCCCGACTGTGATTCGGATGAGGATGAGGACTACAAGGAGCAGGTGAAGCAACTAAAGGAAGCGGTGCCTTTTGCCGTCTGCGGTGCAAATACCTTGCTCGAGGTCAAGGGTAAAAAGGTGCGCGGTCGCCTTTATCCCTGGGGCGTTGTTGAGGTCGAGAATCCCGAGCATTGTGACTTTATAAAGCTGCGCACAATGCTCATCACACACATGCAGGATCTGCAGGAAGTGACACAGGAGGTGCACTATGAGAACTATCGCTCAGATCGCCTAGCCAAGGGCAGCATCAACAACAAGGGCAAGGAGAATGGCCACAAAATGGAGCGTGATAATTGTGGTGTGCCCGCCCAGGCTGTGGCCAATAGTGTGCTCTCCGAGAAGGATCGCATCCTGCAGGAGAAGGAGGCCGAATTGCGACGCATGCAGGAGATGCTTGCCCAGATGCAGGCGCGTATGCAGGCCCAGCAGTGAGAGCGAGAGCGAAAATAACAAGAGAGAGAGAGAGAGCACATGATTGTGCAATTTACATATATATAAGATATAAACACATATATATATATTTTTTGTATGCAGTTTTTAAGTTGCGATCTGCGACTTCGTAACACGATGGGCGCTAATGTATTTGTTTATTTTTGCATTCTATATATATATATATACACATATATATATATTTATATACATATGTACATATGTGTAAGACATGATAAATAACTAACTATAACTATATATTTAGCTAAAGTGATTTTTATACTTATTATTGTAAAAACATCAAACGTCAAAGATGATAAATCAAAAATCTCAAGGCATCTGAATAACATATGTGCACACACACACACTCACACACATACAAACATACAAACACACACTCACAAACTTCATATCACTCCTACAAAGAAGATAAACATTTATAACAAACTGTATTCCTATATTATGTATTTAGACATTACGTCTTCTTGATATTAACATTTGACTTATGTGTAAATCTTTATTATTGTAATATCTGTATTTTGTGTATTTCGTAACGCATTTAATTTTTAAGCTAAAACAAAATTCTGCCCATGTTAAAACATTTAATAGTCTCAAATTGAAAAAGAAAAGAAAAAAGAACAATAAGACAGCAGTTATATATATATATATATATACATGTATATTAAGCCTTTTTTATAATTATTATTTAGAATGTGCTCGAAATGTTTATTACTATAACTAAAGCTAAGATATAATTTTCAAGTTGAGCATTAAATTATCGCAGCTTACATTTTATTATATGTACTACATTCTTGTATTTTGTATTGTCCACTCGAGTTAAAACTTTAAGTAATCGAGCAATTTTATTATTAAAATTTATTTTTTACTCTCTCGGTAATTGCTTAATGTCAAACTCACGCAACTTAATGTTAACACGAATCCTTCGTATTGCTCTGTATATGAACAATTTAATCCTTTACATAACTAATTCCTTCTATGAATACATATATGCTTTTTATACAATTTTTAAAACCATTTCTTTGTGCCTCTATTTATTTATCTATCGAATCTAACAAAACAAATATTTTTCTTGCTGTTCAAAATTTTTGTAAAGTAATTTTTTTTTTTTTTTGCCTATCTTGACTTAAATATTAACGACAGCTAAAAGTGTTGCCACATATACAGAATTAGAAATAAACTTCAATTTTCTAAAACTTACCGAAATCTCAGGTCAAAAACAAATTTAGACGCTTTTCTGCTAGAAACATGTACATTTCCATCTTGTTATTTTTTTCTTAGGTTCAAGGCTGCACTTTAAGCCTTCAAAAAACAAAAACTATATTTTGCAACATGATCTGAAATTGGGAAGGGAACCTTTTCGGGAACCAAGGCTGCCATACCGTTTCTCGGGCCCAAGGCTGCCACTCCGTTTGGTTCTGAACGATTTGATAAAAACACAAAAAACAATTTGTTAAAAACGTGGACATAAAAAATAATCTCGTTAAGATGGATATTCTAAACGATGATTGCCAACTGCTCATAATAGAGTATTTGGCATTAACAGATCAGTTAAAACTATTCAAAGCAACCAAAGGAGAATCGACAAATCGGGTCAATTTAAATCTCCGCGATTATTGGCAAAAAAAGCGGTGCTTTATGTTGAATAACAAACACTTTGATATCTTTGATAATGAACCAGAACTGTTGCATGATTTTCTGTCTATTATAAGTCCAAATGTGCAACAATTGAACCTATATGGTTTCACATATTCTAGACTACAATCTTGGGCGCACTATGAGTTTCCGGAAATGAGATCGCTGGATTGCACAATGACTCACTTTTTCTACACAATCGAGGGAGATGATAGCGATGATTACTATTATTTCAGCGACGATGATCCCGATTATTACAATAGCGTAAAAACAGATAAAAAACAGTTTTTTGTATTACTTGCGAAAATATTCCCAGAACTGAACAGTATCGTACTTGAGGGTCCATTTAATTTGATCCATTTAACAAATTGGAAGCATTTGCGTCAAGTGAATTTGCGTGACTGTAAAATTATTTCCCGAAAATTCGAAAAGATAAATGACGTATTGCAGAACCTGGAAAAGCTGGAAATTGGTGATGAAAACTTAACCGAAGAGGAAATTAAGATGTTAGTGTGTTTACCCAAGCTTCAAACTCTAAGCGTGGGAAAATCCAATAAGCTTACAAATTATAATAGAGAATCGAGCTAAGGATGTTCACATAATTACTTTAGACGACGTTTCCTCTACCAAATTATTCGACCTCAAAAGTTAAAGATCTACAAAGTATAATTACGGGATTCCCTTTACTGAAACGTCTTGATCTTATCGAAACTGAGATTTTTAGCTCTGAGATTGAGCTTTGGGAAACTTTCGCCTGTTGTCCGTTTCTTAAGATCATAAACATATGGGACACTCTAGATGAATTGTTTTTTCTTCAAGCAGGCGCCAAATGGAATTGGTTATGAAAAGCGATCTACTCCTCTAACTCTACATTGGAATGACTTAGAAAAAGTCAATGTTATTTGTTAATATTTCATTAATTCAAATTGAAGAGTTTCGTTTGAGCGTGTAAATTGCGATTATATCTATGGTGGGATAAAACTTAATTTTTACCCTTTGTCAATGGGATAAACCGAAGAGAAAATATTTTTGAATTAATATTTTAATAAATTTATTTATTTTAACAATTGCTTAGTTTTTTAATAAGATTAATTACAATAATTTAATTTTTAATCGAAACTTGATTCAATAAAGCTGATAATTTTGGGTGTCAATAAAAAATTTGAAAACTTCAAATTGCAATATGATCTAAAAGTGGGAATTGATCTTTTTCCAGAAGCCAAGGCTGCCACACCGTTTGCTTTACATACGTGTGTAGTTTAATCGAACTAATTGTGAACGATTCGATAACTACAGCTTATTTGCAGCCCTATTTCGATAGGTTGACTGTGCTTTTTTTGGCAGCCCTACCGTTGTTTTTGCAGCCCTATTGTGCGGTAACATTCACATGTGCCGGCTGATTCCTTAGTTGAAAGAAAATGTGATAAGAATAAAGCAACTTTAAATTATGTATAAAAGCATAAGCATAAAGACTTTAATGCGTGCAACTGGCCAATGCACATGGAATCGATTAGCTGCCTATCGCACGCTATACACGACCTTGGTCAGGTCCTCATCGGATGCGGAGGCAATAACAACAACGACGACCTCCAGGTCCACCTCTCCCTCCTCCTTGTCGCAGGATGCACTGCAGCGTCAGTTTAAAGAGATGCCTGTGGAACGCATTCGCAACTTCAGCATCATTGCGCATGTGGATCATGGCAAGAGCACATTGGCCGATCGTCTGCTGGAGCTAACGGGCGCCATATCCCGCAATGCTGGACAGCATCAGGTGCTCGACAGTCTGCAGGTGGAGCGGGAGCGCGGCATAACGGTAAAGGCACAAACGGCCTCCATATTCTACAGGCATCACAATGAGCTGTATCTGCTGAATCTGATCGATACGCCCGGACATGTGGATTTCTCCAATGAGGTGCGTTTCACTCCCTCTCCCTGCTCCCCAATGAACAGCTGCTCTCTCTCTCTTTAATGCACATCAATTTTTAAGAGAGCATCATGGTTAAAAAATAACAGGTGGTGGGTTCACTTGTAGAGGCTCAAGGTGAATTTAATACGGCACCTTGTTTTATATTCACCATGATCTTTAGAATGCATCGATTTGTATGGGCCCAAAAACAATTGGAAAATGGTAACCCAAATTCTTAATCTACGGGTCAATTCTAAGATGCTTTCACCAATAAAAAAAAGGCTGGTTCTTAAATCAATTAATTAAATCAATCAATTAATAAAGTTGAGAACAAGGTACATTAAATGCTTTCCAAACTCATTCCAGAAATCGAATGCTAAATTATTTAAAGAAAAGTTTTGATTCCATATTTTCTAATGCTATCTGAATTTCATTAAAAAAAAATAGTTTCAAATTAAAATTATTAGATGTTCCCTTATTTTTGTTTTCTAATTTTTATTTTCCAATTAAAATTTTCTCAGTTTTGTGTGCCTGTTTTTCTTGTAACTCAGTTTGAGTATTATTATAATAATTGATGCCCATAAGAATCGAAATTAATGGTGTCTTCTTTCGGCAGGTTTCCCGATCTCTGGCTGCCTGTGATGGGGTCATCCTGCTGGTGGATGCCTGTCACGGTGTCCAGGCGCAAACCGTTGCCAATTATCACCTGGCCAAGCAGCGGGATTTAACCGTAGTGCCGGTGCTCAATAAGATTGACATCAAGCACGCCAATCCGGAGCAGGTGACCAAGGATATGCAGCTGTTGTTTGGCATTGATCCCACGACCGTGTTGCGCGTCTCGGCCAAACTGGGAACAGGAGTGGATGAGGTGCTCCAGCGAGTGATTGAGAGGATACCGCCACCGCGAGTGGATCGGGAGAGCGCATTCCGTGCTCTAATCTTTGATAGCTGGTTCGACAAATATCGCGGTGCGCTCAATCTCATTTATGTGCTCAATGGACGGCTGCAACAGGGACAAGATATCCAATCCCTTGCCACCAAAAAGATGTATCCCATCAAAAGCATATCCGTACTCTGTCCGGCCGAGTGTCAAGTGGACGCACTGTCCGCCGGTCAAGTGGGTCTCATTGCCTGCAATATGCGGAATAGCAAGGAGTCCATTATTGGCGACACCATTCACCTAAAACATCAATCCGCGTCCGCTGCCGGCAGCTATAAACCACAGCAACCGCTTGTCTTTGCCGGTGTCTTTCCGGTGGATCAGTCCAAGCATGTGGCACTCCGCAGTGCTATTGACAAGATGGTGCTCAACGATTCGGCGGTGACGGTAAATATCGACTCGAGTCCGGCCTTGGGACAGGGCTGGCGTTTGGGTTTCCTTGGTCTGCTGCACATGGAGGTGTTCTGCCAGCGTCTGGAGCAGGAGCATGGCGCCGAACCCATAATAACCGCACCCTCGGTCACCTATCGCATTGTGTTGCGTAATCCCAAGCTGATCAAACAGCATGGCAAGCGCACGCTTGACATATCGAATGCCGCACTCCTCCCCGAGCCCTCCAGCATTGAGGAGTACTATGAGCCGTTGGTGCTGGGCACGATCATCACACCCACGGAATATGTGGGTCAGGTGATTGGCCTCTGTGTGGATCGACGTGGATTGCAGCAGAGTTCCGTCAACATTGACGAGTCGAGAATTCTGATGAAATATGTGCTGCCACTGAGCGAGATTATTCTGGACTTTCATGATCGCCTCAAGTCAATGAGTTCGGGTTATGCCAGTTTCAGTTACGAGGATCATGGCTATCATCTCACACAATTGGTGCGCCTGGATATACATCTCAATGGCAGACCGGTCGAGGAACTGTGTCGCATTGTGCACGCCTCCAAGGCGACGGGCGTGGCACGTCACATGGTCTACAAACTGAAGGATCTCATTCCCCGCCAGATGGTTCAAATCGCCATTCAAGCGTGCGTCGGCAGCAAAGTTCTTGCGCGCGAAACGATTAAAGCCTATCGCAAGGATGTCACCGCTAAGCTGGTGAGTTGCCAGATCGCCAAAACAAATTAGTGATGTGAACAAACATAGTGACATCGATAAATTGATTATTGTTATCAAGTCGATGCAATTTTTTTCCGATTAATCGATTCTCATAAAAAAAAAGAAATTGTAGAACTATCTCTTTGCCAGTTTTGACAACTTCTGAATTAGTGGTGTAAATCAAAAGTATAATTGCTATCGGTTTTCCAGACAAATTTTCATAGTGAATTATATATGTTAGAATATTACTCGTAATCATTTGCAATTTAAGGGTTTCTTAACTTAATTTTATTTATTTATGCACGATTTCAATTAAATCTTTGCTCCGTATTTGTAAATATTTAATCTATACAACTGATAAATATAGGAAACAAAACCAGAACTCTAGTTAATTTGCAAAGAGTCGAATTTTTCCATGATCATCTATTTATTTCAATCGATTTATCGTTTAAAATAATATAAAATTAAAAAAGTGTTAGAAAATTGCTTACAATATTCAATTCAGCAATATATTTTGCACTACTAAATCGAAACAAGTCTTAACTTGAATCTTAAATTTAATTAAAATAAATAAACGCTGATTCTTTTGCATGAATAAAATTAAGTTTAAGTTTGATAATCAAATTTCTCTCTAAACATGCATCACCCTCTTCTCTCTCTCTCTTTTTCTCTCACTCTCCTCTCTCGATTGATCGATAGTATGGTGGCGATGTAACGAGACGCATGAAGCTGCTGAAACAACAGTCGGAGGGCAAGAAGAAGATGCGTCTGTTTGCCAACATTCGCGTGCCGCACGAGACTTTTATTGATGTGCTGAAACGCTAAATAAGGTGAGTGATGTGACGTGATGTGGATGCTGTTCATGTTATCGATAATTATTTTGCATTCATCCATCCATCTATCAACAACAACAACAACAACAACAATTGACGCTTATCGCAACCGCCTAACGTCTCTCTCGCCTTAGTCGATAACACTGTTCACCAAAAATGCTGCCTTATCATTTTCATTTTTTTATTGCTGTATGCTCTTTGTTTTTCTTGAAATAGAAATATAAAAAAAACAAACACATTCATACTTAAATATTTTTCATTTGTTTGCATGCATATATTTATGTATGTATATGTACGTTTCTTTATCGGTTATAATGCGCGGAAGTATGCGAGTCAGCTGCCTTCATATTCATACGTACAGTGCAACAAAGATGTGTTCGGACTGCTTCAATTTAATAAATATTTATAGATTTTAACATAACTTTGTCAAAACTTATCCGATTTTCGAACGGAATGTCATTTTAATCATGGTTTGGCATCTTAATTAATTCTGCATTTAAATTTAATTTATTTCGTAAACAAAATTATTTGCCTTTAAATCGTGGGTTCGATGCTAATGGTCCCCCCTTTGATATTTTGAAATAGATAGCTTGGTATCGAAAAAATATAAAATTTTCTAGATGATAAAAATTTAAATGCAGAGTCAATTTACAGGCCGAATCATGATCAAAATGACATTCCGCTTAAAAATCGGTTTATTTTTGGTGAAGCTATAGGAGATCAAAGTTTTTGAAAAAATGTCAAGGGGTAGGGGTATGGAAAATTGGTTGATAGGTGGCTGGGTATCAAAAAAGGATCAAATTTTCTAGATGATAAAAATTTAAATGCAGAATCAATTTAGAGGCCGAATCATGATCAAAATGACATTCCGCTTGAAAATCGGTTTATTTTTGGTGAAGTTATGGGAGATCAAAGTTTTTGAAAACAATTTGCAACTGATAGTAAACATATGGGAGCGACTGTGCTTAGAGCAGTTCATTAACATTGGCGTTATTTACGAGTGTTGTTTTCTCCCTTAAAAAAAAAAAAGGAAAAATAAAAATGATTGCTCTGTCATTGTCTTAAATTAAAGCCGTTTCAACAACGACAAAATAAAAACAAAAATCGAATTTCCCTGACCCTGAAAACTAGCACGCATACGCACACAGTGAATGCATAACGGTATCCTCTCGTTGCCTGCGCGCCCCACAAACAAAAACCCACACACACACACACACACTCACATACACATATACATAAATGTATGAACACATTCATATGTGAGAGATAGTAAGTTTGAATGCTTGTGTCTTGCTCCCGGCAACTTTTGTTTGCGAGAGCGCAACAATCGAGCAAAGGGAGAGAGTGCAAGAGAAAGAGAGAGCGGGAGCGGGAGAGCATCGAACGTCAAAGACAGAACAATTGAACTTAGCTGATGATGGTCGCGGTGGGTGTTGGGGAGACTTTGCGGCGTATGCTTCTCCTGCTGTTTGTTGAGTTGTGCATGTGTGTGTGACCTTGAAAAACAATAATATTGTTGTTGTTATATTGGTTGCTTTTCTGTAGGCAGCAGCGGCGCTGGGCAAATGCAAATGCAAACAAAACTGAGCACAAAACTGTTAAAATGATTATGCAATAGCAGAAGCTTCCAATTTTGCCAAAATGTCAAAGGGGAAAGAGTAAAAGTTAAACATGTTTACACACTCACACACACAAGCACAAACAAACGCATACACATAAAAAAAGAGATCGAAAACTTGTTGCAATATTTAAGTTAAAAAAGGTATTTATCATGGAAAACATACAATTTTCCTTGTCGACCAATTCAAATGTAAATATCAGATGCATTCATTTATTCCCAGTAAGAATGCAACGTTCGAGATGCTCGACTTTTAGATGCCCAATACCCGTCACTTTGCAGTTGCTTGACTTAATCCAAATTGTACATTTAAAATTAAAATTAAAATATAATAAAAACCAAAAAATAAAATAATAATTATAATATATATAATATGTAATATTTAAGACGTACAGACATTGTCACAAACACAATATCCTCTGTGCACATTCGTTTGCTGGGATTAAAAAGCCGAACAGCTGAGTTTGAGCCCCACACGCAAGTGCAAGAGAGTTCCTAGCATTGACAACAATAACAATAACTTTGCTCTCTCTCGCTCTCTTGCTCTCAGCAGTGAACGAGCAACCGACCGGGCAGAGTATTTGTTTGTGTGCGATTATTGTATGGGGAGCACAAACACAGGCAAAAGCAACAGCAAAAACAACAACAGCAACAGCGAAATACATTTTCGTTGTATTGCTGTTGTTGTTGTTGCTACTGCTGCTGCGCTCAATTGAACGAAACAGAGGCGACGACGACCATCGTCTCGCCGCGTTTCTCTGTCACCGTCACCGTCGCCGTCGCCGTTGCCGTCGTTGCCTCTGTCCGCACAATACAAAAACAGTCAGTTTTCATTCTCATTTGACATCATCAACATTGAAATTTAATTAAACAAGAGCAGTTCTGAGTTCGATTAACATACTCTGATTAATTTTTGGTGAAATTCAAAGTAAATTATTAAATTGATTAAATTTTAAACTATACTTAATTAATACGCAATTTAATTGCACAAGTTTTCATTTAACAAAATGACAAAATATCTTTCAACGACAATTTTGGTTTTGTGTCGATTTTCTTTGCCGTTTTTATTTGCAAAATAATCAGCGCGAACAAAATAACAAACGTCATCAGCTGTTTTGTGCCTGTCTGTGGGTGTATGTGTGCCTGTCTGTGTGCGTGCGTGTGTGTGTGTATGTGTGTGCCTACGTTGCCTCCTCCGTACGTATGTATGTAAAAACGTATCTATGTTTGTGTACATACATATTTACGTTGTCTCTTTTTGTGCTTTGTTTTCAAATAAAAATTGCTTAAAAGCGCTGTGAAAATATCACATTAATAAAACTCAAAATTGTTGCACTCAAAAAGCAACACCTCCTCCCCCCACCCACCAACAACAACCCACAAATCACCCACCCCACCCCACCCCGCCCCCATTAATTTGGTCATGTAGCGAATCGAAACGAAACGAAACATAACCTAGAATTGAATTTAGAACGAGAACTTGTTGTTTGAAGGTTACGACGGGGCGCCACTGAGCACCCCCCTCATCCCCTCCACACTTCACACCATGTCCTCTTAGCTGGCAACTATATACAGTAGCTCTCATCAATGGTTGCCCCGTCGTCGCTTTGGCCTTGACCGTGTACTGCTGGTGCGAAACAACAACAATAACAGCAAGAACAACTTAAAGCGACGTTGTAACAGCTGACAGCTGCATTGTCGCTGCCGCTGCACTTTTGACAGGGTGGCAACACCGTTGGGTGGAGATGGAACTCAAACGTACATACAGTTAGTCAAGAATGCTGTTTGCCAAATCAGACATTCAAACAAAATTCATGCAAAATATATACATATATTTAAATGCATTTTTATAGTATGTCTTATTTTTTTTAAAGGATAAATATTTTTCATTGAATATAACTATTTTAAAAAATACAAAAACATATGAGCTTTTGATAATATCAAAACATTTTTTTCACTAACGGTGTATGTACTTGCCATCCACACACACAAGCAGCGCTTAAGCGCAGTACGTCTCTCGCACACATTCACATAATCAAGTTCAAAGTAATCGTCAACAAAAACAACAACATAAATGGGGAGAAAAAAAAACGGCATCTCCCGCATACACCTGCAAAAACTGCGCGCATTCGCACTCTCGCTCTCATACACAGACACGCATACATGTTCACGTCCACACAGCTGTACACGTAGCAGCAGTTGTTGTTGTTGTTGTTGTTGTTGTTATGAATTCAACGATTGCAGACAGTCACAAAAAAGTCAGCAAATTGTGCAATAGTCGTAGCAAAAAATCAAAAAAAGTGCATGTAATAATAATTTTCATAATTAATTTACATGTGTTAACTGGACAGCCAAGCCGCTTATTGGGCTTTACAGTTATGTATATTTGCAAATAATTGGCTAGCTGGCATCCAGTGTTTGTCAACGGTAGCAGTGTTGAAAAATCTCCAATGCAATTGGAAACTTTGTTTTCGCGCTGCGTAGTTGCTTTTGCTGTTATCCCCCGTTGTTGTTTTTTGTTCATTGTGCGTTTCACATACAAATCTATAATTTATTTATGCAATTTTTTCGTACATATGTATTCGCTGACGTTTCGGTTGTTTATTCGTGTGTCACTTACATACATACATCCAAATATGTATGTATTTTCTGCTTTGTTCATACATATGCACATACATACATATTTTATTTAAAGTTTGCAATGAAAGAGAGAGTGAGAGTTGATTAAAAGTGTAACAAACTTTTATTGTTTTTCTCAAAAGCTGCAAAACAATTTTCATATAACATAATGAATTTGTAAATTGTTTGTGTGTGTGTATTTTGTTTTATTTTTATTTTGTTTTGCGTATAACGGGCGCGTCGTCAGTGCCAATAGCAAACATACAAATAGACACACACACATATGCATTTGTGCATATTCACGTCAAACGTCACACAGCTGATACGTGTTGTTCTTGTTGTTGTTAGTGGTTGGCGCACACGCACACATAGATACGTACAAACATACATTGGCGAACGCTTTGCGAATATCATCTGTGTACTCTCTTGCTCCCGCTCTCTCACTCTTTCTCTCGTTTGCCACCCACTCTCGCTACTTTATTTTGTAAACAACCGAGCAAAATTCGCAGTGCTGCCAGACTTGCACAATTTTCATTTACACTGGCAGCGCTGTCACACACACACATACACACATTGATATGCGATTTGTGAAATTCATAATTGTTGTTTTTTTTTTATTGCAGGCGCCAACGAAATTTAACAAAATCTACATGCAACTACTAAAAGGTACATAGAAAGACGGTGCGCGTTGTTGTCAGCAATATGATGAACAGTTACAGTGTGGCAAGATCGCATTCAGCTGGTGCTGCTGCTGCTGCAACTGCAATAACTCTGCATTTTAACTACAGCAACAACAACAACAATAAGAGCAATAATAACAACAACAACAGTGGCCTTAAACCCATGGCAACAGTAACAAATGAGCACAAAAGCCATCAACATAAAACTATTGTTATCAGCAGTGCCGCCCCAACAACAACAACAACAACAGTTGCAGCCGCAACAACAACCACAACAAATGCAACAATGTTGCAATCAACACAAAGTGAAGTTGAGTCCAAGCATTTTCTAATGTCTTATCCACAACAACAACAACAACAACAGCAGCAGCAGCAACAACAACTGCATAAGGGTTGTTCAGTTAATTGGTTGGTGCCTGGAATTCCTTCATATGTAAATACCTCAGTCAGCACCAAAGAACCGCAGTTTATACAAGTCAACGTCCAGTCCAGCAACAACAGCAACAACAACAAGCAACAGGTGCAATCAACAACAGCAGCAGCAGCAATAACCAAAAGTGCCTTTATTGAAGTGATGACAATGCCACAGCAACAACAACAACAACGCACTGAGGACCAAGAAAATGCCTTTCGTCAGATTGAAGATGTGCACAATTATGCCAAGTTGCAACATCATCATCATCATAATCAGAAACATCATCATCAACATAGTCAACATAGTCAAGATATCAGCAGCGATGAATTGGGTGAAGAGGATGAAGAGGAAGACGACGATGATGAGGAGGAGGAATTGGAGTTGGAAGAGGAAGATGAGGAAGAATTGGAGTTGAATGTCATAACAACAGCAAAAAAGCAAAAGATTAATGAAAATGTGCCTAAAACTATTAATATTAATATTAATAATAATAATAATAATAATAATGTTAACATTAATGATGACGATTCGGAAGAGCATGTTGATGTAGTCACTGTAACACCAACAACACCCCAGCAGCAGCAACAACAACAACACCTCTATCAGGTACAGGAACAATTGTCAGTGACTGTGGATCAGGATATGCGACCCGAACATCATGCACGTCGTCCCATGAACGCATTTCTCATATTCTGTAAACGCCATCGTGCCATTGTCAAAGAGCGCTACAAGTCGCTGGAGAATCGGTGAGTTGAATTTTATAAATATATATGCAACAAATAAATAATATTTAAATTGAATTTGTATTTGAATTTAGCGCCATTACCAAGATACTCGGCGATTGGTGGGCAGCCCTGGACGATCAAGAGAAGCAATGCTTTACCGATCTGGCACAACAGGTGAGCACAGTCGCTTTATTTATTTATTAATAAGTTACAAAAAAATTAAAACTTTTTATTAACATTTTCTTTGACTTTTATTCGTTTAATTTGGTAAACAATTTGCATTAAAATTCTAGGATAAAATTTATATATGACATCTGGCAACACTTTGGATATTCAAATTTGAAAAATTCTATATGCCATCTGGCCACTCAGTCATATACAAATGCAAATTAAATTAAGCAGAGTCGCTGTTTGTGTATTATTTGCTATATAATTAATTATATATTTAATATTTAATTTGATTTTTATTCGCTTTTACTTCAAAGTGGTCATGTTTCTCGCTAATTTAAATTTGGAGAATAAAGCTGTAAGCAATCTGGCAGCACCTTTGAAATTCCAATTAGAGTTTGATAGGCCAGGATAAAGCTGTACGCAATCTGGCAACTCGGTCTAATTTCAATTCTAACAACAACATGCAAATTGAAATTAAAATTCAAATTTGAGTTGAAAATAAGCGTTAAAACCAAGTAAAAAGGAATGCAGCTCACTTTCTCTTTCGCATACAGCGTTCTCTCTAATTTTCGCTCCTTCTCTTTCTTTCGCTTAATAACTGTGCACATTACTCTAATGCATTTCATGTATATTGTTGTTGTTGCAGAACAAGGATGCCTTTTTCAATGCCAATCCCAATTTTAAATGGTACAAACTGCCCGCACCGCCGTTACGCACGCTTGCAACACGTCCCAGCAATGCAATTGCAATTGCAACACATGCAAACGATGAGCAACAGTTGCAGCAACAACAGCAGCAGCAACAGCAGCAACAACAGCAGCAGCAGCAGCAACTACAGTGGGAGCCAAATGAAGTGGCACACGTGCTGCGTCGCAATTATTTTAAATTTGCCGATGAGACACAAATGGGAGAGTTGAGCGTTTTGTTGAGTGGCAATGGGGCAAATGTGCAGGATAATAAGGATTATGCTCTGCAACAGGCTTTAAGCGAGACAACTCAGTTTCTAAGCGTACATATGCCGAGCAAAAACAATAACAATAACAACAACAGCAACGCTAACAACAATAACAATAATAAGCGTAGCTTGACAATTGTTGACAGCGCCAGCAACTCGAGCGAGGAGGAGGAACGCGGCTCTCCATTCAAGAAACTGAAATCCTCACGCTCCTGCAAGGGTAAAATTTATCAGGAATTGATCAATTCCGGGCAATTGGCAGCGATTGCCAAGAAGAGCAAATGTCGCTTGAACAGCGACAGCAACACGCCACCAATATCACCAACAACAGCAGCAGCAATTGCAACTGCAACAGCAACTGATTGCCAGCAACAACTGCTTGAACTGGCGGCAACAACAGCAGCAGCACGTGCAACAGCAACCACAACAACAACAGTTAACAGACGCAACAATTGTGATTCAACTGAATTTGATTTGGAGGAAAAGATCAAGGAATTGCCGGCACTCAGTTTGGATGCGTACTTGCAACGCAAGCGCAGCACCAAAAAGAAGAAGAAATTCACCAGCAGCAAGAAGCAACGCAACTCCAACAGCAGCAGCAGCAACAGTGCAACAACAGCAACAGTTGCTGGTGAACAATTGCAAAAGTCTAAGAAACAAACTAGAAACAAGTCCGAGTCTGAAGTGACAACAACAAGCACAGCAGCAGCAACAGTTGCTGCCGCAACAGCAACATCTCCAACAGCAACAGCAACAACAATGGCTGTGGGCAGTCAAAAGCGTAAGGCACGCAAGGAGAGCATAACTCGGCGTGATGTTAGCGCCATTGAGCAGGAGGTAGCCTCCATTTTACCGCTGACCATCAACGGTTGTTATTACTTTAATCAATCGTTGCCGTTGCAATCAGCTGCACGCTTGCAACCAACAACAACAGTTGCAACAACAGTAACAGCAACAACAAATGCTGCCGCCACATATGATGTGACCTCTACCTCAGATCTACTCATTCTGGCCGAAGTGGCCGCCAATCGCACTGAGCTCACCAAGTCCAACTAGCAGCAGTTGCAACAACAGCAATCACAAATTGTTGTTAGTTGTTAAGCTGTACTTATATACATATATATATATATATACCAAATATCGCCCATTTACTTTAAAACTGTCAAAACTCAAAGAAACAAATGATATATTCTTAAAATATTGCAAGAATCGAAAGATTTCTTCTTTATATTGAATTGAAAACTATTTTTTCAGCAATATCGTGTTTTTTTGAGCGATTGACAGTCCTAAAGTAAACGAGCGATTTATATATGTGTATATATAGTCCAATTGTTATTGTTTTATTTCCTTTGCTGATGATCATGTTGATAATGATAATGATGATATATTCGTGCCTGTCACTGTAACTGTAGCTGTAAATTGATACAATTTGCAAATACACTGCGCGTAAATAGACATTCGTTGGATCTACAATTTTTTTAGTCAATAATTATGTAAACACCAGAAACATAAACAAACACACATACACACACACATATGTATAAACAAAATGTTAAAGTTAAGCTGTGGAAGATGAGAAAAACAATTTAGATCAAATTTTAAAAAGAGACATGTTTAATGTTTGTTATTTGTTTAATTCTTTTTTTACTTGCAACATTTTTAAAAAATTCTTTTTTTTGCTGTTTTTCTCAATTGTTTTTTTTTTTTTTGTTAAGTTTTCTAGATCAACAAAAAAACATAAACAAACACCATTAATAATGTTAAAAGCATATGTGCTGCGCTTATTAACTGTTAATTAATATTATTATTTCTAATACCATATATTGTAGCTATAATTTATTATCTATTATCTAATGTGAAAGTGGAAAAATATACATAATATATTAAAAATATATATTCATATAAAATCAATAACTTATTTGAATTTTCATTTTGAAAATGTATCTTATCGAGAGATATCGATTGTTTGTAAGAAACTGTTGGTATTGTGCTTTTAGCGTTGCCAGATACATTGGTGAATAATATACGTACTAATAAAATGTTGCCACCCTGTCAAAAAAAAGGATCACAATCTGGAGACGCGCGAAAATTAAGCTTTTTCAGTTTACAATTGTAATGAAAAAATGTTAATTTAAAATAAAATAGAAGAATGGCAAACAAGCTGGCAGCACTGATAGAATATTTGAAAATCAGCTGTGCCGAGCATTTGAATCAGTTCTAAAAAGATGGTTAGTATTTTAGCTATTTAGCACCGCAATTTCAGCTGCTTTTCAGCTAGAAACAGCTTTCTTATTCAAACACAAACACACATTTTGCCGGTGTTGTATTTGTGTGTGAATGTGTACATGCAGGTGTGCGGGTGTGTGTAAAAGATAAGAAGTTAGCCAACCGTTTGCAGCATAGATAAGCTTACACATTCCAATTGGACAAGGCATGTGTGAGGATCGGGCTTAGTACAAAAATGAACAGACAACAAAAATGGCGGGCGCGTGATTTACGGGCAGTATGTTAAGTCCTCACGTGCAAAGCAAACAGCTACGAAATCTGTAGGTGAAAACAAGCGCAGCCGCAGCAACAACAACAAACAGCTGTCATACGTACATACAGATGTATGCAGGTATGTATGTACATACGTACATAGCCGCCATTGCTACTGTTCTCTTCGTACTCACTTCGCTGCTGCCGCTCTTTTTGTTGTTGTTTCTCCACGCGGTTTTGGTTTTGACCCATTCGCAAGCTTCGAGCTTCGAGCGAGCTTTCGCCAGCAGTATCGCTTCAATGTTGGCCTTAATTTAGTTTAGTTTGTTCGCGCATTCAGACCCTCACAGTTCACGTTTGTATGTACATGCTGACAGCTGACACCCGACAACTGACAAACGACAAAAACATCAAAAATAGAAAAAATAAGAGAAAACAAAATAAAAACATACAAAAACATCGTAGTTCGTGTAAAATAAATAACAACAAATTGCATGAGGTAGGAATATGAATGCCATGCATTATATTTCAATATTTCACATAAATAATAAATAAATATCACATTCGGCATTTCATTTTTTTTTTTTTTTTTTCAAAAAAACAAAAAAACCTATTTCAAAGTTTCGAAATTTTAAGTTTTAAAAGGCGCAAAAGAATTTGACGGTTTTGTTGTATACAAAGGTACATTTTTATGTACATAGATGTGCAAGTAAGTTGCTAAAAACAAGAACCGCACATACATACCTACATATGTATCTCGAGACATGCAGGTATACAAATGTACATAAATAAATCATTTAAAAGGCGAAGCGGCGGAAAATAAACGCAAACGAAGCGACACACAGTATGTCAAGTAATTGTTATGACAAGTTGCAAATGTGCATATTATATTTTACAAGAAATATACATTTAGTTAGCATTCAATATATTCTTTTTATTTAAATATAGTTCTTTTGGTTTTTAAACAAGACGGCAAAATTAATAAATGAGATTCTATGGCCCAAACAACTTTAAAAAATAAAGAGCAAATATCAAAACAATTGCTTGACATACTGTATGTATACAGGTACACGCACACATGCATACATACGTACAATGCGAATGCGTAATAAAAGGATCTGACGTGAGAGCATAGCACAGTTATATAACAACTATCCATGCAATAAGTAAAGAGAGAATAAGTGAGGAGTGAGTAAGAGCGGAAGAGAGATTCTAGCTAGCAACAGAAAGCGTTTCTTTTTGATGAATTTGCACATTTGCCCAATTTGCGCGACGCCAACGCAATTGTTCGCTCTCTCTCTCTCTCTCGCTCGCTCCCTGGTGCTTGCTGTTTTCTCTTAATATAAATAGCAATAATAATAATTAAATGTAATGAAATCTCTGTGCGTGTGTAATGGAAACCCGCTAAGTTTGATTTTAATTTGATTGCGCGTCGTCTCGTCGTCTGCTGTGCATTTAGCATGACGCTAATCAATTAAGAGAAGCAATCACAATCTTTGCCTTTGCCTTCGCCTTGCTTTCGATGCTGGTAGTGCTGGTAGTGGGCGGGGAAGGGTATTTATACTTGCACGTTTTTTAATTAACACCAATTAGTTTATGTTCATGTACTGAGAGATACGTTTGGCAATTCTCGTCGTCTCATCACTTGTGGCGCATTTTAATTTAATGCTCAAACATTCAAAAAAAAAAAACAAAAAAGGAAGAGAAATGCAGCCCCAATCAAAGTCACCCCGTTATTTCGCCGTGATATACTAAAACAAGGGGGCTTGTGCGCGTGACGTCACGCAGCGAACTTCTTCTGTCCGTGTGTGAGAGGAGGAGTAGGAGAAGAAGTGAGATGGCAAATATTATGTAAGCCACAATGACGACGGCAGCGCTAGTGTTGCAATTTTAGCTTTTTCGTTACCAGACTTGACTATTTGCTTTGTTTATTTGCAAAAGCTAAAAAAATTTAAAAATAACAACTGTTTGCGAGTAATCTGGCTAGGTAAAATAAAAAGAATTTGCTCTTTTTTGGATTGACAGTTATCATTATTAAGAGGAAGCAAAAGTTTTTTATTTAAGGTGAATAGTTTGAAGTTAATAGTAGTCTTTAGAAGCCATTTTATTTTTCTTTTAATTACATACCATATATATGAAAATTGCCATTTGTAGTATGTTTTTGTTTAATCAATTCTGATTTCGCAAATGTCATCTCTTAATCGTTATTATTATCATATGGGCCAATTTGTCTCTGCCAGTTGGTAACCATCAAGGAATTACAGGGGTAATTCACTTTATACAAAACTTAAAAGAAAATTAACACATTTCTTATTCACTTTAATAATAGTTAGCTATTTCGAGCTACCTTTTCTGTTCAAACTAGCCAATAAATCCCTTTTAATTCGGGCAACACTGACGGCAGCGCAGGATAAATGCCTGCGCTGTCGCTGCCTTTGCCTGTCAGCCGACGATGCGTCGCATCGTTCGTTCATTCGTTTCTTTGATTCGAATGTGCCGTGTGAGTGTTCGGCTCTTGGGGGCTTTCGGTAGTCATTTCGCCGCTGTCGTCTTGACAGTTTGAACTGTGCTTTTGCCGTAGTAAAACGTTCGTTTGTTGCGTACGCAGCGCAAAACGCAATCAAAAAAAAAAAAAAAAAAAAATAAGAAGCAAAAAAAAATCAACGCAACAACAAATAAAAGGCAGGTACAACACTACCATCATACATAGAACAATGAACGTGAGCTTAGCAACTGAAATTGAAATTCGTTTTTAATTTAATTTCGTGCACAAATTGTTGTGTGCAAGTGTGTGTGCGTGTGTGCTTTTTTTATTTTATATGCGATTGAGAGCATGAAATGAATGTGTTTTTATTATTATGTTTTTTCTAACAGCTCTTTCTCTTATGCTCTCTTCATCTCTTTTATGTTTGTTCCCCTTTTTGCAATTGTTGTATAACCTCATAATGGACAGCTTCTAACAAAAAAAGAAAAAAAAAACAGAAAAGAGAACGAAAAGCTCGAAATCAACACGCAAGACAGAAAAAAGACAAATGCAAAATCAGCTGTGAAATTTTATTTATTGTTTTTTTTTTGGTAAATATTTAAATTCAGACGCGTCGTCGACAAGCGAATTGAAGACACAGTGCAAAGTGTGCTACACAAGAAGTAAGAGAGACAAGAAGTAAGAGCAACAAGAAGTGGAAAGAACAAGAAGATAAATCACCGACATCGTCACTGTAAAGAGAGCATAAATCAAAAGAGTTGAATTATATCGAATATCGAAGTTGCTCTGTTGTAATGGCTCAACTGCGTTCCGTGAGCTCGCAACGTACAATTAAATTGGTCTACTACAGTTGCAACAGTCCAAGCAGCAGCGGTTTGGTGGCAGCAGCAGCAGCTGCCACCAATAACAATGGTAAATGTAACCAGAAGAGAACACTACATACGGCTGCAGCAGCGACAGTCAGTGCGAAAGCTCTCTCATCCTCCACCTCTCTCGCACTCACTTCCACTCCCACTCTCGATGTATTGAATGGACAGCGACGTCTCCTGTCTCAGTCTCCCTTCCTGTGCGATGTCGGCATCGGAATGGGACTCGGAGTCGGAGCGAGACGCACGATGCACTCGGCTGCACACGATCAACAGCAGGCTCAAGTTGCGCTCGCCGAGGCAACCGACGAGCGTAAGAGCAAGCAAGGACAATTCGAATCTAAGCCAGTTCATCAACCGAATGCGAACGGTCAATCGCAACGGGATCCACTCGATGTCAGCTTCAATGATCCGATAGCGGCTTTTAAGAGCAAGACAACATGGGAACTGGTACGCGCCTACATGGTTTACGTTATCTGCAGCAGTGAGAAGCTGGTGGAGCACAATATGAAGGTAAGAGCATTGTATCCATCTTGATAAATAATATTTATTAAATATGCCTAATTATGTTATCGCTCTCCCTCTCTTGCTACTGACTTTTGTGTCTATTGATGTACAGAGTTAGTCCTTCTCTTAACCTTCACTCTCTTTTTTTTTTTTGCATACTCTCCAGTTGTAAAGTTCAGCTTTAATTGCCGGCTGTCTCTCTATTTATTTTTCTATTTATTTATTAAGATTGCATTATATCTTTCCCTTTTCTCTCAACCCGCTCTCTCTCTCTTTTTTTTGCCCGCTCTCAAATGCCAAAGTTCAGCTTTAAATGCCGGCTGACTTTTTGACTCTCTTTTTTGCCTGTGCTCTTTGTGGCAGTCATGAAAAGTTTCCAAGCTTTTGTTCTATAGTAGTTCCCCCCATTTACTTCCCCTTTTCCACGCCCCTTCTCGCGCCCACCCATTGGATCGCACAGTGTCTGTTGCCACTTTATGCTCTTTACTCTTCTCTCCACACTTTATTCTGATTTGTTGTTTGTGTTTATCTTGAGGCTTCCAGATATTTTTAATGACACGTCAAATTTTGAATGCAGCTCTAATTGCCTATTTGATAGACGGGGAGAGGGGGTGGGACAATGAATAGAATTACTTGACATATTATTTAATATGTACATACATACATATGTATGTATGTGGTGTGAGTCAGTCGAGAGAGCTTGTAAATCAAATGCGTTCTTATGACTTTGTTACTGCATCAGCAGACGCAGTCGTTAGCAGCGACGTCAGCAGCAGCAGCAGCAGCAGCGGCAGTAGTCAAAGTGACAAATACATGCAAACATTTACACACACCAACACACACACAGACACACACGGACACAGGCGGGCCCCCAAAAGAGCGCCAATCAAAACGCAACTACTAAAACCGTTCGATGCGATAGTGGAGGAGGCAATGGACTCTCACACTCTCACACCCTCACTCACTCCCTTACTCTCTCGCACTCACGTATGCAAATTGTGCACATGTGTGTGTGTGTGTGTTTGTTTGTTTTTGCATTACGTATGCGATTTTGTAATTGCTTATCGATTATTATGACAAAGTGTAGTGTGTTTGATCGATTTAATGGAAAAACTAATGACTATACAAATAAATAGAAATAGATACATACTTGAATTTGCAGTTAGTCAAACTAAGTATGTGATTGTGATTGTGTATGTGTGTTTTTGTCACTTGGCAACGATAATTACTCTCTTTCTCTCTCTCTCGCATTTCCGCTGTGCTATTTGCCCCCTTTCCCCGCCTGCTCACTTGGCTGGTCTCGTGTCGCGGGGGCAGAGCTCAAAAAAGCGAACACCTGTGTTGTTTTTGCCTTCAGAAATTTTAGCAAACATTGCCAAATTTTATGTAACCTGTTTTAAAAGCAAATGGTGTATATGTATGTATATTTATACATAAATTGTATTTTTAAACCCATTCCTGTCCCTGTCCCGCTCGCACTCCCCTTGACTTCCTGATTAACCGGTTCGTGTAGTTCACACACGTGCCGTACCCAAAAAAGCTCCTTTCCTTTAGCGGTCGACCCTCAAATAGTTTGTTGTTGTTTCACTATATTTTAAGCCCAGTACCCAAAGTGTGCACATAGACTTATGGGTTTGTGAGAGAGGCTATATGATTTAGAGGTGTTTATATTTTTAGATATAACAATAATATTTTTCTTTAAGAAGGAAATATTTAAGTTGAGGTTGTCGTGTTGCCACAATTTACAGGGCATCTAGCAGTCGAGCAGCTGGAGTGCAACTTTCTCACTCTTGTTTGGGGGTTAAGCTTTTTAACAGCAGCTGTGCTACACTTCCCCTCTCTCCCTTTAACATGCTTGGTCACACACACAAAGCAGACAATCAATATTCGCCGCAGTTTGTCATCGTGCATGGCCTTGACACGATCAGGCGTATGCCGCTCTCTTCCGCGTCCCCTCTGCAAATCTTTCTCTCTTTGCTCTTCGCTCTTTGTTATTTGGCGCTATTCCAACTGATTTATGTATCGCGAAAAGAGCAAAACGGACAACAAAAGCAAACGATCTACAAATAATTCAATTTTCGACTTATTCTTATTCAATCTCATATTCTGTCTGCTGTCTTGAGTGTATCTGTGTGTGTGTGTGTCTCTCAAAATTTGTTATACGATATTTTAAATGATTTTTTGTTGCTACCCCTCTGGCCCGTTCTCTCTCCGCCTCTCTTGCTGCATCTGTCTCTTTTATCTACATATGTATATTTTTGTATCCTTGAAAAAAAAATGTGTTTGTGTTTGCTAAAATGAATTTCTCTTAAATATATAACAACTTATCACAGCTTATGAAAGCGGCAAACAAATTGTTGGGTAAAAAGTTATTTACAGCTTTAATGAAGGCAACATTTTACGGCCATTTTGTTGCTGGTGAGGATCAGATCAAGATAATACCTACATTGGAAAGGTAATTGTTAAATTGAACATACGATTGAACTAACGCCATCTTTCTTCTTTTCTTTTTTTCTCTCTTTCTTTCTCTCTTTATTTCTTTTTTTTTTGTATCTTTTCTTCCAAACTACACTCCTAATTTATTGCTTTGCTGTTGACGCTATGAAAATGATAAATACCAAAATGCGCTTGATAAATTGTTGACACAACGGATGAACGAACGATAATAATGATAATCGATAAACGATATACGATAAAGCTTTTAAAAGTTGCTCGCACCATACTGGGCAGCAAACTATTCGTCCTGCTGATGAAGTCCAGCTTCTATGGACATTTTGTGGCCGGCGAGAATCGCCACACGATTGTTCCCGCCCTCGAGAGGTGCCCGATAAATTATCTATGAATTCTATATACATCAATATATGTACATACATGTGTTTTTATCCATCGCCAACTAATTATAATCATTGAACTAACTAACAGTTAATTATCCCATATGTGGCATGTGGCATGTTTTTTTCTGTTTACGTTTTCCCCTCGTTTTCGTCGAGATTTGTTTTCCTCCCCACGTCAAATTTCTCATTCAATTCCCAGCGCACTTAAAAACAGTTAAAACAACAACAATAACAACAACAGCAGTAACAACAACAACAGAGACAACAACAAATACATGTACACTTTTAACACTTAGCAACAAATACAATTTTCCTCTTGTCCAACTTCCCATTTTCCCTCTCGTTATTTGCTTTAAATTTTTTATACCCATGCAGAGAGTATTATAATTTTGTCACCATTTGATGTAAGGTTTTAAAAATCAGATCCGTCTAGATAAATATTTCATATAAATCCGATCGGAACGTATATATCATATAAATGTCATGGTGAGAACCTCTAAAAATGACAGTTTATTATAAATAACTTTGTTGTTTCTGAAGATATCTAAGATATATATATTAAATAATTGATTAATAATAATTAAGTTAAAATCTGATTACTATATTATATAGCTTATCATATTGAAAAAATCTTCTTTTTTAAGATAATTTTATTAAATATTATTTATTGAATATAAAAAAAAATTTTTTTCTAGGGAAACAGCTATTTATATTTATAGTTTTTGCTTAATTTGCTTTTTTTAAAGAACTACAGAGTATCAAATCTGCAAGGATATCAAATCTTTGGCGTGCCAAAGATGTATTTATCTAGATTCCTGTTTTTGGTGTTGCTTATTTTCATTTAGCCGCATTTCGTTTTTGCACTAATTTATTGCTCTTTCTTTGCGCTTTCTGGCAGACTTCGCTCGTTTGGCGTTAAGCCGATCCTTGATTATTCCGTCGAAGAGGACATCACCCAGGAGGAGGCCGAGAAGCGTGAAGTTGAGTAAGTATGCAGGGCTAATTTATAGTCGATAACATATTCTTTAAATTCCCTTTATTTTGCTCACAGATCTTCCGTTTCGAGTGCCGGTGATAATACAAAGGACGCTGGCGCCTTGCCGCAATATCATGTGGATAAATCGTTTGCGGATCGTCGTTATAAGGTGAGCAGTGCTCGCACCTATTTCTATCTAAACGAGGCGACCTGTGAGCGCAACATGGAGACATTTATCAAGTGTCTGGAGGCTGTTTCGGGTATGTCGCCCCTTCATTTGTCCACCCCACCCCCCTCAACAACTCTTAATACTCTCTAGACTATAATCAATTTCTATTACTAACATAATCAATGCATGTGCTGTGCATCACCCTGTGCATTCCCAGTGCACCCTGTGTTCAATTTATTTCTGCACCAAATTTTTTTTATTTTAGTTTTCTAAAATTAATTTTTTTTATGCTTTTTTTTGTTAAGGGTTATTGCATACTTTTTGGGGGGAAAATTAAGCTAAGTTCCGATATTTATCGGATGCGGAAATAACATTATTATCGAGCTTAAAGTGAAAGTGGGAAGTGCTTTCAGGAAATGAATCAGAAACGTACGAAAAACGAACGACATTAATCAATTGCATGTAAAAAAGAGGGAATTATTTATGGAAAGTCGATTAATTTGCTTATCGATAAACAATTAGTGTCGTGGACTAATGATTAAAAACGCTTTCTGGCATGATTTTAGCCTTACGACTTTTCCGATACGTATTGTAAATATTTGCTATCGATATACACAAAAATGCGATTACTATGTTCTTTAAATTATAATTTTTGATTAATTTTTCTCTCGAATGCATTTCTTTTTCACAACCATTTTGAAAACAATGTGCAAATCCGACGGCGCCTCAAAAAAATTGAACTAATCGATCAACAATAACCGATAACGATAACCATTAAATGCAACTAACAAAACTAATCTACATATATGCCAATTGCAACCGCCAAACGAAACTAAAAACCAATTACCATTTGATCTCACTTATCGAAATTAAACGATTAATCGTAAAATTGGCAACTATGTGTGGGTATGACTGTGTGATATATGTGTACGTATATAATATGTGTGTGTTGCCAGAGGACGATGATAAGGAGCCGCGTGCTCGGGCCCAGGGTAAGCCCCCAAAATGCCGTTAATCGTTACGTTTTAAATCTCAAAGTCAAAGTCTCATATTTGGCGAGCATTTGATTTCATTTGTCGCCGTGTGTTTGCTTTTTTTAGTTTAGTTTAGTTTAGTTTAATATAGTTTAGTATTTGTTTTTGTTTGTTTCTCGCTTTCCTTAGTTTATCCTATGCTTTATTGTGTAAACTGTGTGTGTGTGTAAGTGTGTGTGTACTTGTGTATGTAGTCGTATCGATTGCATGTCTATCGAGTATCGTGTATCGAACTACATTGACGCCTCATCTCGCTTTTTGCCTTGCATTTTCTTTCGCCTCGTTTAGCTTTTGCCTTGCCTTGCTTCTTTCCCCGCCTCTCTCTCTCTCGTTCTCTCATGCCACATTCAGTCACTCACTTACCTTTCAAAATGCTTCTCATTTCCGAACCCAACAACAACAACGATAACGATAAACAGGCGCCACCTTTGGAACTGGCATCACAGCTATTAAATTAACCGCCTTGGGCCGTCCACAGTTGCTGGTAAGTATCTTCCCTCTCTCTTCCCCCCTCTCACTCTTTCTTGCTCTCGTTCTCTACAGTGTTGCCATTTTAGCTGTTTTAAAGCTAGAAGATTTGAAAATTTCGAGCCAGATATCTGGCTTCTTTAAATATATTAATAAAATAAAAATATATTTTTATTCAATTATTTATTAAAGAAAATATTTAAAAAAAAACCTTTCAAAGAAAAAAAAAGACAATCTACTTAAACATTTTAAAGCATTAGGTACTTTTTTAAGCATAATGTTGTATAGGAAAACTAAAATTTATAGTTTTTTAAAGTGTTCGAAATTTACATCCCTGAGCTCAGTTCGTTACACATTATCATATAATTATTTAATTTATCAGATGTTGTTGGCAACACTGCTCTGCTCCCCTCCCCTCTCCCTTTTCTCTGTCAGTCTATCTTTAGCGTTACAGTTAATTGCATTCGTCTTTCTTGTTGTTGTTCATCTATTTTTATAGCTGCAACTATCCGAGGTCATAATGCGCACACGTAAATACATGGAGGCCCTGGTCGGTGGACAGGGCAATGTTTTGACCCATCACAAGACCATTAAGGATCTCGAGCAGTATTATGCCTGCGTTGGCGACAACAAGGACGTTCAGGAGTTCCTTAAGAACGTTACATCGGACAAGGAGGGGTAAGTTTAATATTATAGTACTTTTTAAGTCCATTGAAAATGAAATTTTTTAAAATATTATCTAATCATTTGATTTCTCATCTGAATTTTTCACTTCTCTCAGTATATTGCATCTGTTTCCCTGGTCTGGCATCGTGGACGATGATTCGCATTTGAGCGATACTTTCCGTGTGCCCGATCCAATAACGGGTCAAATGCGTCGCCTGATCTCACAGATTTCACCCAAAGAGGAGGAGATGTTTAGAAACATGATCCGTCGTCTAAACACAATTGTAAAGGTACAAAAATAATTCATATATTTTATTAATAATCTCTCTAGAAAGTTTTTTAATTAATTGCCTGATTTCGAATTCTTTTTCAGACTGCCGCTGAGTTGGATGTACGCATTATGATTGATGCCGAACAAACTTATTTCCAGCCAGCGATCTCTCGTATTACACTCGAGATGATGCGAAAGTACAACAAGGATAAGGCCATAGTATTCAATACCTATCAATGCTATCTGCGCGAGGCCTACCGTGAGGTGAGACATTCACATAAACCCATTTAAAGCGAATTAACATATTTAAAAAAAAAAAAAATTAAAGTGGGGATAACTATGCATCCGCATTTCTTTCTAATTTGCTCCTGTATAAAAAAAGGATAACATATTAATAATATATATAACATATAATACAAAATAAAACCTCAGTAAGAATTAGCTGGAAATATCTGAGATATACCATTATTAGACTTCTTAAACTGAGTATCCAAACACAATAAACTTAAATTTCTAATAATCTACATTACAAAATTCAATTTTTAAAATATTTAAAATATATATTTTGTTTTAAATTATAATTATTAATATGATTATAGTGAACAAAACAATTTTGATCTACGAGTATTAAATCGTATATTTGTCTTTCTTGTTTGTGATTTACATCTAAATTCTAATTTCTTTTGTTTATTTGTTTATGTGCTTTTTAGGTGGTCACAGATCTGGAGCAGGCGAAGCGTCAGAATTTCTACTTTGGCGCCAAGCTGGTGAGAGGTGCTTACATGGATCAGGAGCGTGCTCGTGCCCAGGCCTTGGGCTATGCTGATCCCGTGAATCCCACATATGAGGCAACCACGGATATGTATCACAAGACACTCACCGAGTGCCTGCGTCGCATCAAGGTGAGTTTGCTACTCCATTAAGCTATATAAATTATATTATTAAATGTATTCTTATTGATCGACAGGTGCTGAAGGATGTCGGTGATGATGCCAGAAAGATTGGCATCATGGTGGCCTCTCACAATGAGGATACGGTGCGTTTTGCCATTGAGAATATGAAATCCATTGGCATCTCGCCCGAGGATAAGGTCATTTGTTTTGGCCAATTGTTGGGCATGTGTGATTACATCACCTTCCCATTGGGTGAGTCTCGAAATACTGGGTTTCCCCCCAAATCCTTGCAACAAATGTTGGATCATTTTTAATTTTTGCATACCCCAGATCTAATTCTAATTCTAATTAAAATTTTTTTTTACAATTCAAATTTATATTTAATTTTATTCTTATTTTTAATCTTAATTTTAATTTTTATGCATGGGTTTTTTTTTCTTCCTGACTGCTTTTAGACGTGCATAAATATAAATAAATACATACATAAATAATCATAATTAATAATGTATATATATTACAGGTCAGGCTGGTTACTCCGCCTACAAGTATATACCGTATGGACCCGTTGAGGAGGTGCTGCCCTATTTGTCCCGTCGCGCCCAGGAGAACAAGGGTGTGCTCAAGAAGATCAAGAAGGAGAAACGTCTGCTGGCCAGCGAGATTCGTCGTCGTCTGTTCCGTGGTCAGCTCTTCTATAAGCCCAAGGGCAATTATGTGCCCATCTAAGCGCGTAACAACTCAAACAATTGATCCATAAATCGGACACGACAGAGAGAATGAGAGACAAATAGAGGAGGAGGAGAAGGAGGAGGAGGAGGAGAAGAGGAAGGATGCGTTAATCCGACAGAGAGACATCCGATAGAGTCGGTATCGTTGTCGGATTAAAGTTTAGACTACACACTTTTTAGTTAACTGTTTTGTGCGATTCTAAATGTTTTACCGATAAAAGATGCGTTTATATATTATAGAATATATATATATATATATATGAAGAACTTGACGCATTTGTCAAGCGAAGAAGAAGCGGCAGAAAAGAGAGGCAAAATGAAACGAAACAAACACGAAACGATTTAAAATGAAATGACAAATATTTAAAATAATTATTAACAAGATGAAAAGTTCTGCGTGTCTGTTTAAAAAAAAAATAAACTATTAAAAAACAAAGAGTAAATAAAGCCAAAAAACCAAATGATGATTATATACAATTACACAATGGCATGTAGATGAGAAATTAATAATAATAATAATAACAGTAATGATAATGATAATGATAGTAATGATAGCGAAACAAAAAACACACATTTTTAGCAACTTAATCGTAAGAGTAAAACTATATATAATATATATGAGAGCAAAATGTTTATATATATAAAGCTATAACTTATATATATATATATACATATATATATACATGTATAGTATGTGACTGCATTTGAGTCCATTGAAATTGTTCAGCTTCTCGTTAAAACTTTTGTTGTGCGTGTGTGTGTTGTTGTAGGGAAAGCTACGAAAATATGGAGAAAAACAAAGTTCTGTTCATTTATTTTCCAACCAAATTTTCCTCATCATGTGTGATCTTTATTAATTATATTATTGTTTCTTTAAGCATTATAATAACTACATAGAATACAGTCTCATTCTTTGTTTCTGTTTCTGATCCTGTTCCTTCTCGAAATACATAATATATATATGTATATTACCACCCAGGGATACACCTAAAACCTAAACTAAAAGTTTATTATTATTATTATTATGATTATAATTATGATTATGATTATTATGGTAAATTAGAAAGTGTACTGTGTTTTTAGACAAAATCCAATTAATTATCATATTACAGTTATAAAACTCTCCTCATTCTCGATTCTCTACATGTTTCGTTCAGTGTGCCTATCGTCTATCGATCAATTAGATATCATAGCGCGTTGTGTATCGAACAATTAATCGTATCAAAAAACAAAAAAAAAACAACTTTCATGTTTTCATTTTCTTATCCAACAAATTTACAGTTGAACTTGCTATTTGTAATTCAATATACAAAAAAAAAAAATACGAAAAATTAAAAAATTATAAATTATACATTGCATATGTAATAAATAATAATAAATCAATGAGAATCAATTGTATGAATGTTAACTATTTCAATGACAATAATAAAATGTTAAAAAAAATATCTAAACTAGTTTATACTCATTACACTTATTTGATATTGAATGTTACTTAATGCTTGACAAATTCATAATAACATCTGTTAGGGTATAGAAATGCGTGAGCTGAAAAGAGAGGCATATATGACAGAGGGAGAGAGCAACTCTTGAATAATAAATTCAAATTTGTATACCCTGTGCTTGAAATGTGAAAAGGGTCTCTTAAGTGCATCTCAGTTATAAAGCTAAATCGATTTTTAGCGATAATTCTCAAGATAAGTGTTTAAAGTTTGGGTAAATGCAGTATTAACTTAAATTGATCATTGGTTAAGTCTTCATCCGAAATTGTCAGCTCCTCAAGTAATTGTAATCCTTTGATTCCTTTGGTAGAGTTTCCTGATTCGGACAACAGTTGCTCATGTCCAGTTTACACAAATGCTTCCAATTACTCAAGTGAATCAAATCAAATTTAACACAAAGTGTGATATCGTTCAGTTCCGGATAAAGATGAGTCATTAAATTAATGACTCGATTCGATTCGTTGAACTTCCTATTGAATTCATCATTGGTGTTGCTATAGAATTTGTATGCAGTGTGTAAGTCCCTCATATTTCTAAACTTGCGGTGAGAGGTTCTGAGACCTTTCGTGTTTCTGCAAAAATCAAGTCAAACTGAAGATAAATTTTGACTTGTGAAGTTGCTAGGTCAAAGGCTTGACTAACTTCAAACTGTCATAACTTTGGCAAAACTTAACCGATTTTGAAATGAAATGTCATTTTAATCATGGTTTGGCATCTTAATTCATTCTGAATTTAAATATAATTAATTTTGTAAAAAAAATTATGACCCTCTAAATCTTGTGTTCAATGCTAAGGGTCCCCCCTTTGATATTTTGAAAATTGAAATTTTTAAATCTTGAGTTTTCACTTTTAATCAACTCCTTGTATCATAATTAGTATAAAACAACACGTTAAATTTGTTTCTGACAGCTTTCAATTTTCTGTAAAAAATCATGTGAAATCTGACAAAAATTTTGACTTGTAAAGTTGTTAGATTCAATGTCTGACCAACTTCAAACTCTCATAACTTTGTCAAAACTGAACCGATTTTCAAACGGAATGTCATTTTTATCATAATTCGGCCTCTAAATTGGTTCTGCATTTAAATTTTTATCATCTAGAAAATTTGCCATTTTTTCGATACCAAGCCATCTATCATCCAATTTTCCATACCTACCCCTTGACGTTTTTTCAAAAACTTTGATCTCCCATAACTTCACCAAAAATAAACCGATTTTCAAACGGAATGTCATTTTGATCATGATTCGGCCCTTAAATTGATTCTGCATTTAAATTTTGTTTATTTAGAAAATTTTATTATTTTCGACTATCATAGCCATTGTTTAATTTCAATGCTAAGGGTCCCACCACTTTTTACTTTTTGTACTTTTTACCAGCATGTGCTTTTTAGTGAATAATAGAATTCTTTTGTTTCCATCAAAGCTTAAGTGAGTGGATCATTTAAATAGGGATTATTCAGGGTTATTCAGCAAATTAAACTAAGGGTCCCAACTTAAAAGTTCAAATGAACAGCTCATTAAAGTGAATGAGTGAACTTGTTCAGTCATACATGAACTAAATTGTTTATTAAGTTACATTTGGGCAGTTTAAATCAGTTTTTATTTAATATTAAGGGCAGTCCTGAAATAGATTAAGATTTTAATTATATTTAAGTTTACGACATTGTAGGTGTTGACAATATACCTGATCAGTTTGGAAAAATTCAAGATGTTGAAGGTTAAGTTTCCTTCCTAAACATGATTTGATAAATAGCTATAATATTTATAGTTTTCACAGCAAACAAGGAAATTAAAAGTAAATTCAGTTAATACCGAATTTGCATTAATTAAATAAACACTAAGTAAATCTAAAGCTTAGATGAGGAGGTATATAAAGCCGCTTTGGAATTAAACCAAGCTTATAAATAAATTGAAATTATTAAAAACTATTTTCTTCGTACTGTTTTTCTACAGCTTTTCAATTAAATTGGGTATTTCAAGCCTATGAAATTCTAAAAACACAAATTCAAATCTAAGAATATTAAAATAAGAAATTCAATTTATTAAAAATTATCTTTTTTTTTTTTAATTTCTAGATATTTTGTTGTTTCAAATTTTTAAGCCTTTTAAATTTTGGAAACACTGACCTGCGTTTATTTAAATTGCTGCAATGTCAATGACACTTATCGATATAATATATATGTATATGTATATCGATTGCTATTTTGAACTTTTGACGGTTATTTGTGAAGAGGTTGAAGATCCCACCGACGATCGGTGAAAGTTGGCGACGCGTTTTTGTATGATTTGTGTGCGAATAAATTGTTGAGTCAGTCGCAGTCTCAGAAGCCCGAAGCCACAGGAATGCCACCTTATAAACAAGAACAAAAATTCCCCAATAAAAAAAAAAACAGGCGCCAATTGACAGTGACAACGAAATGAAATGAAAAACGTGATAAGCGGCAGCCGATCATAAAAAAAACCAATACGTGTGTATCAATTAACAATTAAAGTATTTCACAAAAATTTTTTATATGCGTTTATACTAAACGCATAATATAATTAAGTACTCAATGAACCGCAGGGAAGTCGCCACCAACAGCAACAATTACAACACCAAACAGGAAAGAAAACTTGACTTCGATACGCCGAAGTTTTGATACCCTTATAAATTATATTTATTTTTATATTTTTACATAAAGACACATTAATTGATATGAAAAATTAATAGATCGATTGAAATTTTCGAAATAATTATATATTTTGATGTTTCTTAATTTAAAAATTGATGTTCAGTTTGAATTAGGCCACAAATAAAGTATAACCTTAAGTCTGAAAAATATTCTCGAATGCGTTACACATCTTGTGAAATGTTTGAAATAGCCTCTCCTCCGCAAGGGTATTAAAAAAAGCAGCCAAACAGGCTGCCGGCATGGGCGCGAAAAGGAGCGATATATTGGCATGCATTGGACAAGGTCAAGTCGATGGCAACTCAACTCAGATCACATCGGATCGGATCGGCTCAGCTGACGACAATCTCGATAAGCCGTCACACGGGCTTTCGGCTTTTGGCTTTCGGCATTCAGTTCTGATAACAAACAGTATAAAACATTGAGGTTTTCACAGAATCAACAGCACTTGTGATCTTACAATCCAATTGACAACAAATCTTCGAGTAAACAACGAACGCTCTTCGCTTTTAACAACAACAACAGCAATAACAATAAAAATGTCGCACTTCAACTTTGTCGCTCTCTTCTTCTGCGCTGTTCTCTTTGTCCTCTGCCAGCAGCAAGCAGAGGCAGCTATTGCACGCGTTAAGTACAGCAATCCTGGTAAGTACATACATATGCAAACAAAGATATAAAAAATGTTAATAAATTTAATAACATATTATTCCGTTTAGCATATCCGGGCAAATGTGTGGTGACCTCCGATATGATTATGTCGCCCGGTCAAAGTGGCAAGGTGCCAGATCATCCCTGTGCTGGCGTTACCTGCATGGATAATGGCTATGCTGAGTATAAAACATGTGCAGCGGTGGCGCCACCTCGTGGCTGCAAGCTGCGTGATTTTGTCAACACGAATCGCAGTTATCCCGAATGCTGTGAGCGCGCTTCCGATTGCTCCAAGCACATTTAAGCGATGAGCCGTTTGTTATCGTTATCGATATGACATCGATAGACGCTTTGTTTGATTTGCCGTCGTTTTTTTTTTGTTTTTCGTTTGGTTTTTATTTATTTTGTATACTACAACATAACAATTAAAATGTAAACGCTTAGCAATATATTTAAATAATTTAATAAAATCGTTAACAGAAAATACATATGCATCTATGTATGTATGTTTATTTGTTTGTTTCTCTCTTTCTTGCTCTTCGTTCATATCCTTTTTAACGGTTGATTCTCTTACTATTACTACACCTACTACATCCATATTGATGTATGCACATATGTATGTATTGTCTGTTTGTGTATGTGTTTGTTATTTAGCTGCTTTTGTTGCTTTTCGTGTGTCATTGAACTTGTGACAATCTAAAAACATTTTATACATATACATATATAGTACATATGTATGTATGTACATGTATGCATGTAAGTATGTATGTACATATGTAAGTAAAGCTAGCATAGTATATATTTTGTGTGTATGTATATAAAAAGCATATATATGTACATATATGCTTATTCATAATAGTTTCAACTAAATCCAATTTAACTCAAGATTTTAGGAATCTGTATACATAAACATACATATGTATTTATGATGTGAAGCAGATTGAAGATTAAAATGAATCGAAAAAATATGAAATAAAAAAAAAACAACAACAATCGATGTTTAGCAATTGCTGATTACACTTTCCTTGGTACATATTGTATGTATGTATGTTTGTATGTATTTTATGTCGTCATTTTTCTAATGTGTGTGTGTGTGTGTTCGTTTGTGTATATGTGCAAAGGTATGTTGAATTTATATTTGTATCTGTGTGCGTATTGCATGGGCTTTTTGTTCCGCTTAATTCTTCTTCCTATCGACTGAGATTGTTAATGTAAAGCGCATGGAGTTCGGTGCGCGGAGTATTCTCGAACAGGGCAGCACGATTCTGTCCCTCTCCCTTCTTCACCCAATGGCCGTAGACGCGGAAGGCGCAGCCGTCGATAACCTGCAAAGGAAACAAGTGCGAGTGTGGTGAGTTTTTCGTTTTCACCAGACCATAACGATTGTCATTTTGAAAATTGTATTTATAAAATAAAAATCAATTGTTGATTTTTATCAAATAGTTGCAAAATGTTACATAATAAAAATGTTTTCAAATAATAGTTACTATTAATCATTATTTTAATCATAACATAACATAGGCTTTCAACTTTTATTACAAGTAGCTAATCAGATAATTTTATGTTGCATATTTTTTAAAACACAACTCTGTAAAAATTATTAGCTTTTTTTGCACGACAAAGAGAACTAACTCTTATATTCACTCTTATAATGTTTTCAACCGTCGTGAAATTATACAAGGTGGATTACTCATTCACCGCACAATTTAATTCACCATGAATTCAGTTCTCAACAAACTGTGGTGAAATTAATTGGCTCCTGTGGTGAGTGAGTACTCCACCTTGTATATTTGCAACATGGCTGACACTTGCCACCCATGGTGTGGTGTATTCGTAGTGTACTCACCTTGCGCAGCACCTTGACGCGATAAGGATCACGAATGGCGTCCTCAATGTGCAGAGGCTCCGCAGTGTAGCGCAGGCGTCGTATCCTAATGACAGCGCGTATCACTAATATGGCGAATTGGAACTTTTTGCGCGCATTGAAGCGACTCTGTTTCCGCAGCTAAATATACAAAAAAAAAACAACAAAAATTAGTTAAAAAATTTATTGTTATTTTTGCAAAGATTATTGTTTTTATTATTTTTTTTTTTAGGTATTTTAGTTTTAATCCATTCGTGGGGTTAATATGGTTAAAATGGGTCAAACATGTTAAAAACTGTTTGATATAACAAATTTTTGTGTTTTTTCCATTTTATTAAGTATTTCTTTGATTTTGGATTAAACACATTACATTTCACATATAAAACTTGCGATTTAAGACAATGACAGTGTCTGTGTGTGTGTGAGTGTTGATCAAAGAGAGAGTGAGAGAGAGCATAAGAGAGGCTTTAAGCTGTTAATTACATGCTGTTAAATAACAGCCAGTTAACCAGGTGGTGAGAACGTTAAGGGAGCTTTGCTTTTGTCCTCTCTTAGCTTTCGCGCTCTGTCTGTGACTGTGTTAGTGTGTGTGAGTGTGGTGGGTTTGGTAAAGCAATTAAAATAACATAAAATAACAAAATAACGGGACACATGTACATTTATATTAATAAAGATCAAAAGTTTGTGTGTGTGTTAATGTTAGTTTCGAGTGTGTAAGTAAGTGAGTGAGTGAGCGAGAGAGAGAGTGCGCAAAGGACGGCACTCAAGGACAACACACACACACATATATTATATGTATATACATGTATTTATATACAACATATATAAACATGGAATAATTTTAATTTAGATTAACTTTAAATATATATATATATATGTATGTAGTATATACGGTAACAATGTTTTGCTCAGATTTAGATTGTTTGTTTGGTTTACTCACAAGGGAGTCTCCACAACACCGACTTATAGACACACATCCTATAAGGGCGTTGAGACTCTGACATTATTGAGAATTGAGAGAACATGACACACAAAACAAAACGTAACGTGTATATCAAAATCATACAGAGGAGAAATTAAGAACAAAACGAAAAACATCGTCAGTGAATTGTTTTTTTTCTCTTTTTTTTTTTAATCTTTTAAATCATATATATGTTTGTATAATATTTTTATTGTATGTTTGTATTGGTATTAATAACTAGACAAATTTAACGAATATAAACACTAAGGCATGCAACTACACATATACAGTTAGTCAAGTAAGTGTTTTGACAAGAAATAAAAATTAATGCAAAGGTAATTGTTTTTTAATAGTTAAATTCAATAGGTCTTGTCTATTTGTTTTTTCTTACTTGTAAGGAAAAAAAAAATTAACAAGAAAATCAATTTTTTGTCTACCTCAAAAAAGTTACTTGACCAACTGTGTATATATTTAACGAATCAAGTGTGGTGAATTCAATATTGTGTGTAAGTGACAGAAAGAGAGAGAAGAGAGAGAGCTTTCACTACAGGAAGAGAGCATAATGATTAGTGGTGATATATTGTACAATACATACTACGAAAAAGTTATCGGCAAAAGCAAATTCTTATCGATACACAAGTCATCCAGTTAACCCAAAAATAAAATATGTATATTTAAATGTTTATAAACTAAAATACTACAAAGGTGCATATAATACAAACAGTTTTATATATTGTTTCAAATTGTACTTGACTAGAAAGAGCTAAAAAGAATTAATTGTAATAAGTTTATCAATAAAATTAATTGTTTCAAACTAAACATTAAATGATCCATGTGGCAGGGCAACAAAAGGAATGAAACATTTGAAAGGATTTTTATATTGTTCTTTAAAGTTTAAGGCCAACATTAAATTCTAATAATTTTTTTTATTTTTTTATTTATATTTTTTAAATACCCTGTTACATGGATACAATAAGCATAAATGGAATGAGTAATTAATGTATTGAGTTGAAATGTGAGTGTTTTCCGCTGTCACTGTGTGTGCGTGTGTGTGTGTTTGTGTGGTGAATTTAATGGCTTCATCTGTGTGAGTGAGATTGATGCATGTATTTTTTTGGCGCTAATCAAATCAACTAAAAAGCAACTAAAAGTGTCTCGATATATAAAAACAATCGTTAAACAATAGTGTAGAAAATATGTTCAAAACTAAATATGTAGAGATACGTGAAAGAAAGATCATAATAATACAAAAAACAAAAGGAGAAACCTGCCTGCACTGATGAATACAACAATAAATGTTTTGCATTTGCATTTGAATTTGCCGTGCTCTCATAATTATTGTTATCGTTATCGTTATCGCCGCCTGCTGGCTGTAACTCTCTTAATGCTGATGTCGATTGCAGTTGTTGTTGTTGCTGTTGTTGCAATTGCTGTTGTTGTTGTTGCTGATAATAAACGGTTGCCGTTAACGTCTTGGATGAGGTAAAGTTGTTGTTGTTGTTGGACGCTGTTGTTGTTGGTGTTGTTGATGCTGCTGCTGTTGAGGTTGCCACTTCGGGCGAATAATGCGGATATGGCGGCTGCTGTCTTTCCGTATCCGGCGTAATGGCGACCGCAATATCACGCAGTCGATTCGATGAATACGAACTCTGTGGCGCACTTGTATAATATACATAGGACGATCCGCCGCTGTTCAATTGGCTATAGCAAAATTGTGGCGGATTTTGGTTTTGGTTTTGATTTTGACTTGAGCTTGGACTCGAGTTCGAATTCGCATCTCCATAAATTAGATATTGTCCGGCAATATTTAAATGTGGGCGAATTGCGGGCGAATGTCGTGTCATCGTTAAATCGCCCATTAGAACCTAACGGCACATTAATCGAATTGATCGATCGATTTATCGACAGAGAGTGTGAGTGAGAGTGGGAGGCAAAAAGAGAGAGTGCAAATTGCAAATGACAAACGACAGTCGGCAAAGGCAGCGGCAGAGGCAGCGCAGTCGGCAGAGTGAGAGAGAAGAATCAAAAATAATTGTAAATATTGTTAAGGTTAAGGTATGTATGTATATGACGAAAAAAAAAAACAAAACACATAATAAATTGTTATAAATATAAATCTTAGCTTAAAAACAACTTAAGTCTTAAATAAAAATGAAAAGTGTACTCTTTGATTGTATACTCTCTTTTTTTTATATGCACACAAAGAGAATTACGAATAAAAAGGTATTGTAAATACAATTAGAATTACATCAATAAACATAATTAATAATAATTTGAAATCATACCTAGAAATCCCAGCTAGAAATAAATGCCTGCTCTTAAATTTAATATCCCAGCTAGAAATAAATGCCTGCTCTTAAATTGAATACTCTCTTTTTTTTTATATGCACCTTTTTTTCTGTTACGCTCACATGCAGTAATGCTGCACACATACATAGACGTAAATGGGAATCGTAATTGCTACTGTATGCTAGACAGAGATGGCATGCATGCATACGAGCTTTGAATTTTGTTGTTTTTTTTGGTTTGAGCTGCTTGTGTTATCGGTTATCGTTATCGCGTGGTGGACAAATTAACGACAAATTAGACAAGCAAATAGTATATATGTATGTATATATAGGAGTAAGTACAGTAGAGATTCATGATTGACGCAATCGACAACAAATTGTATTAAAAAAGAAATAATATTTATAGAAATGAAGCAATTAAACGATTAATTATTTATAACACTATGTATGCATGTATTTTTTATTATTATTTTTTTTTAAAGAATGTTATACATGGACAAAATGCTCAACGTTTCAAAAATTCACGAGCACAAGCACGAACTAAACTATAAACACATACATGGAAGATAAACAAGGTGTTAAAATAATATTAGATAAGTTGAGAACAGATTCGGGATTATAACATAGATACAATCATCGAATCCGAACAAAATGCAACACATGTATGTACTATGTGATTTGTTTTGTTTGGTTTGATTTTGTTTAATATTATTGATATTATTGTTGTTATAGAGTATTTGTAGTCGGTGTTAGTCCAAACATAATTCGTTACCAGTGCGATTTCAGTGATGCGACTCATTCTTCTGGATTTGGTCGAAAGGCTGCGCTTGAGGCCATCAATGTTTTGCTCGAACAACTATATTTAGTCGTTACAAATATCGATAAGTTTGATTTTCGATTTACAATTTCATTTTCATGTTTTAGTTTTTTTTATATTATTATTATTTTTGTTTGTTTTTAAGTAAACGTATTTAATATGTAAGAAAAAAGAGAAAAATTTACGTATATATAATAATAATAAAATCTTAAAGGAAACACAAAAAAAAAACTAAAAAAAAATAAAGACATAATACTAATAGTAATAGTGTTGGGGGAAAAAATGAGGAAAAGTTCAAGATATGCTAGAATATAAGCTCAAAGTTAGCAGGTAAATTTCTTTCTAGTTAAAAACAGGAAAACTTATAGATTGCAATTGTGAATGTGATATTTTTTTTGTTTCAGGTGCATTACAAGAGTTCAACTGGGTGGATTTTATATATATAGTACTATATAGTACGAGTAGATATAGAAAATAAAGCAGTTAATTGGCTAGCGGGAATGTGAGTCACAATTGTGTAGAGTTTAAGTGTAAATATATGTTTGTTTTGGGGGCCCTGTCTATAAGATTTAACGATTAAACTGAATTTCCATTTCGTGTTTAAGGGAACTTAATAATACCAATTAGTTATTTATATCAACTTTATTGTGTAGACCTGACCTCGACTATAATAATACGTTATATACTCGTATTCAATATGCCTAGGGAACTGGGGCAACTTTATAATGCCGTCACTTACCATTTGATTGAAGAATGGATGTCTTAATACTTCCTTGACGGTGATACGTTGCGCTGGATCAACGACTAGACATTTGCGTATCAGATCTTTGGGGTCCTCTGTGAATAGAAAGGAAATATTTACATATATCTACTACTTTTGATTAGCTTAAGCATCGACTTACCTGAAATATCGGCCCATTCGGGCGAGGTGAAACTATATTTACCCTCCATAATATTACGCAGCATTACCATCTGCTTGCGATGCCAAAATGGCGGACAGCCGACCAGCAAGGTGAACATGATAACACCACAGGCCCAGCTGAAATATTGAATTAAACTATAGATCCATATATGATGGCTAATTTTACAGTCTTACATGTCCACTTCCTGAGAATAACCCGGAGAGCCCTCGAACATATTGCATTTGAGCGTCTCCGGCGCCAGATAGCCCGGCGTGCCGCACAGATCTGTATGAAATAGAAAAAGAGAGAGAGAGAGGGATATGTATATCAGTATTCAATTCAGTGAGATCCATCTTAACTCTGGAAATACTTGAGCTAGTCTACTGAAATTTGGTATGCAATTTACTGACAACAAAGCAAATAAATTACCAAGACGCTCAGTAAGTTATTAACGAAATTTCTGTCAATAAGAAAGAGAGCGATCTATAGGTAATGAAATGAGATCCATCATAACTCTGGAAATACTTAAGCTGGACTATTGAAATTTGGTATGCATATTGATGACAACAAAGCAAATGAATTACCAAGATATTCAGTAAGTTATTAAAAAATTTTCAATAAGAAAAAGAGTGATATATAGGCAATGAAGTAAGACACATCATAACTCTGGAAATACTTGAGCAAGGCTATTGAAATTTGGTATGCAAATTGATGACAACAAAACAAAATAATTACCAAAACTTTTAACATGTAACTTAAATAATTTCGATTGTAGGCTAACTTATCTACCTGTAAGTTTCTCGCCATCGAGCAGCTGCCTGGCAAATCCAAAGTCTGTGATCTTCACATTGTGATTCTCATCAAGCAATATGTTCTCTGGCTTCAGATCACGATGGACAATGCTCTTGGCGTGTATATATTCGACACCCTCGAATATCTGTCGCATTATGGTGCGGGTTTTCTTCTCAGACAGTGTTACCACCGATGTCAGATAGTCAAAGAGTTCGCCTTTGGGGCACAGCTCAAAGACGAGAAATACAAATGCATCTGATTCAAAGACGTCCTGTAAATCAACTGTAAATCAAAAAATCGATTAATTGTTTTATTCGCATCAATTGTCTTACTGTTATATACTCACTTATATAGGGATGACCCATCACTTGGCGTAAAATTGAGATTTCCTGTCTGGTTGCCTCGAGCATATGATATGGATTCGTTTCACCGGATTCAGTTGTGGCACCAAGATCGATGATCTTTGCGGCAAACTCTTTGCCCGTCTCCTTCTCGATGCAACGTCGCACCGTCGAACTGATGCCCCTGTGGAATATAATACATTTAGCAGTTATTAGAAGGGATCGCAAAGAGCAGTATTTAAAGAAAAATTAAATCTTAAAAAAAATTACGCGAATTAATGAGAAAATTTTAGATTTCATATTTTTTAAAATGATTTATCTAAAATTTATTATAAATATTATAATTCTAAATAAATTATGTTTAACTCTAACTTTTTAATCTTAATAAAATTTGTAATAAGCCTTAAGTAATCATAATGTTAATCTTTTATAATCAAAAAAAGATACATATTTTGTATAGTCACCTACAGAATCAAATAATATTTGCATTTTACATTTTTACTATAAAAATTTCAAATGTACTTTTACAATTTCTAGTTAATTCCATAGTTGACACACTGTTTTGTCATGTTCAACTTATCAAATGTGGATTACATTTCCCTTACAGCTTTATTAACTAGTATTTACCCACTGTAAACTAACCAAATATCTATCCCTATCTCCATTTATCTGTCTATCTATCTATTTTTGTGAAGTTCAAGTCAAGGTTGATCTTGAGTCGTTGACAGTTCACACGTCTCCACCTTGTGCCCTATTGTCCATACAAGTATTCGCCTTTGAGTCATAGCTCAGTTAGCCAACCCATTCAGAAAATAAATAAACAAAAGTCTTCAATTCTGCAAGCTCGGCATAAAGACAACGATAACAACATTAAATATGTTATTCTCGTATCGAGATATTTGTTTTTATGGGCACAGGTCGAAACCTCAAATGCCCTCTATATTTCTTAAAAAGTAAAAGTTCCTTTCCTAAGATATGGTATGATTTTCTCTTAGAGAGTTTCATTTCTAGTTTTAATATTAAATATTTTACTTCACGATCGGTTAAGGCTATTTACAATAAATTATATTGATAACTCTGGAAAAAAATATATCTAAATGTCATCTCTACTTTTACTAATATACGAGTTTTTATTTTCAAATAAACCGATGACTGAAAAAATACGCCTAAAACTCTATAAAAAATTAATTTCTATCAAATCTCTATGAAAGTTTCATTTTTTTTTCTTGAAATCAAATATAATTTTTAATTGAAGACAGCTAGTTTCCTAGTTCAAGATAAAGAAACAATCGGAACCGCCTAGGAACAGTCCTAAGTACTCTTTAGAAATTTATACTTATTACATTATATGCTAATCTTTCATTCCGCTCTACTCCTAAGTATTCTTTAAAAAATTATACTTATTACATTATATGCTAATCTTTCATTCTGCTCTACTCCTAAGTATTCTTTAGAAATTTATACTTATTATATTATAATCTTTCATTCCGCTCTACAATTGAAAATTCATAAAAACAATTCTAGATAATAATTAGTTTTCTAGACTTTTAGAAAATAAGATATAAGTTACATTGCATAGTTACTATTTTAAAGAATTTGATTCTATAAATATTTTTTTTAAATATCAAAAAAAAAAAAAATTAAAATTGTTAAAATTTTTTTAAAAATATCGACACCATATAACAATTCTAAAACTGTAATTGTATTTTATTATTGTCTATAAACTGTTACTAATTTTACCCAAGCTCCAAATATTGTACATGAAGTTGGCAGCGGCTGAATATCTCATCAATTCCAGCTAAATTGAAATTCTAGCCAAATTTTAGCTAAATTTACAGTAAGTTTCATATTTGTTTATGTAACTTTTTTCAATTTCATGAAATTCCTCAATCGCTTTTTTTTTCAAAAAGGTCAATGATATTTGTGGTGTCTTTTTGCTGAGGTTTCTCTGACATTTAATATTAGTTATGGGAAACTAGAAAATTACGCCGTGGCATTATAAAGCTTAGCTAATTAATTCAAAATTTGCTGTTTTAGTTTATACTTGACAAAAATATAAAATGACTTTAAGATGAAGTTGAGGTGCTAGACTCTCTTGATACTGTAGTATTATGACATAGTTTACATGGGATAATAGACAAAATTCGTCTGATTTTTTTGAGTTCCAACTCTAATCAGTGTTAACAAGCTAAGCTTTTTTAAGACTAGATCTAACATATTTTAAAACGTATAGAAGTTTCAAATTTATAGAAAAACTATAGAAATACAACAATTTCTTGTTATTCAGATTACATTTAGGATAAGCAATGTTTTTGAATTTGAATTTTATACTTTACTCCATTTTTGAAATTGATCTTACATAAACAGTCAAAATTCTGACAACACTGATTTTAATAGATATTAAGAAAGTGCTGCTCAAATTTGACCGTTAAAACAAGACAATTTTTAAAATATGAAAAAGTAATATAAAAAGCTAAAAATTTGAAATATGCCAATAAAAAAGTAACTTAAGTAAGCATCCAAAACAATGAAATAGATGTGAATTAAAAGATTATCTCTTATATATATTATATCTATTTAGCGGTAATCTTTTACCTGCCCAATATTTCCTTGGGTTCATATTTGGCATAGAATCCCTTGGCCGCATCCTTATCGGGCAGCAGATCATCCTCCTCGTCCTTGGCCATTATGTCCAGTGAAATCTTGGCGGCGTTCTCAGCAACTTCCGCAGCGACAGCGACGCAAGCAGCGGCAGCGCGTCTGTTGCTTCAGTTCGATACTCTCTGTTTCTTTCTCTCTCTCACTCTCTATCTCTCTTAAAGAGTTTTGTAGCAGTTGTTTGTTGTTGCTGATATTATTGTAGTTATTGAATGTAATCCAAATCCACAGTTTTGTGTCCACACAGTATACAATGCAGTCCACTCCTTTGGCTCTCTTTCGCTCACACTCCCACTTTCTCAGTTGGCTTCCTTGGCGTATTGCTATTTTTATAACAGATTATAACAGACGCGACTTCAGGCGACGCGACACGATACGATCAATGCACGAATTGAATCTGTTCCGTTATACGCCGACAATGCTGCGACTTGTGGTGGGCTGGTGTTCTCTGCCTCTGCCTCTGCCACTGCCACTGCCTCTCTCTCTCTCTCTGCCCGCTGCTTTAGTTTCTGTTGTTGTTGTTGGATTTTAATTACCAACAAATCGTTGTTGGCGCTGACGTCGCCTTTGCTGTTGTGCCGGTGTTTTGCAGCTCTCGCTGGTGTAAGAAGCAATTGTTGTTGTTGTTGCTGTTGTTGTTCTGCTTGTTACTGTTGTGGAAGTTAAATGTGGGCTATTGCTCTCGCTCTCCCACTCTCTCACTCGCTCACACTCAGCTGTTGTTACGGTTGCCTCTGCTTCAGTTGCTGCTGCTGATTTAATTAATAGCGAATGCCAACTACAACAAATCGATTTAAACAGAACAAAAAAAAAAAAAGAAAAATCAAATGAAATGAAATAGAATTAGCATTCGCATTCGCATTTGTGTTCGTATTCGCATTCGTTATTCTCAATATATTGCAGATAGCAGTACTTATGAATGATTACACAACGCGTGGCCTAATAAATGGGCGACAAATGCGTTTCCAACTTTATCACACTTGTAATTACACTCTCCCACACTCCCACACACACACACACACCCACACACAAGCTCCCCTCTCTTCACACATTCACTCACTCAATCTCACTCTCCAGCTCGCCATCTACCTCTATCTCTCTCTCTTGCACTATCTTTATTTTTGGCTTTTTGTTTTGATCAGTCTAATGCACATTTCACTTAGCACTGAGACTAAACCGAAATTCAAACTCGAATTCGAATTTGATCGCTGCTCTTTTTCCTTCCCTGCAGTCGCAGTTGGCGTCGCAGTCGCTGCTTTGGTTGCCGTATATGTTGTTGTTGTTGTTCTGCAGGTGAGTTTCAATTTCGTTTAGCGTTTATCTTTTGCAATCATTTTTCATTTGAATTTCATTTTTGTTAAATTGGAGGCGCGTCGTCCATCAAGCACATGTGTCATTCACAATCAATCATACAACATAGAAGGTGCAGTTCTCTATGGTTTGTTCTCCTTTTCTAGCACACAACACAACACACAACACAGACAGACTGAAGACAGAGCAGACAGACGTCGACGCACTGTCTCCGCCTCTAGCGGGTACATTTCAATGTCAACTAAGGTTAAAAGTAATACTCTTCAACGAAGGGAGTTTGCATTTTTGCATTTGCACATACACCAGACGAACGGTTAGCTTCTTGTGTGTTGTTTTAACAATTCGGGCATAACTTTTCGTTTTGATTTACACAAATTAAATAAGTCAAACAAATACGGAAAAAAAATCGAGACGACACAGCTCAAGCGTTGGAGTTGCCACCCGGCCCAAAAAATTGTTCCCAGCTAAAATGACCGATCTGGCTCGATTTTTAATGCTTGAAAAAAAAAATAACTGCGAAAAAAGTTTTCTGAATTTTTGAACATTTTTCAAATTAGTTTGTTTTTAACCTAGAAATTGTTAATTTTTTTTTCGAATTTATGTTAGAATTTTCTTGATTTTTTGATATATTTTCTGTTTATTTCTTGGAATTGTATTTTCTAACTTCTCTTCCCATGGGCTGGCAAACTTTTAACCTCCTGAATATGTTAACCTTAATTTTAACTAATTTCGAATTTTTAATTTTCATAAAATTTAAGAATTTTTCATTGAGTTTTTTGCATATTTAAATTGTTCAGTGCTGAGACAACACAGCTGATTTACAAATATAGTTTCAGTGCTGCCAACTTGTTTTATTTGTTATGTCGATAACGAGCTGTATCAACTTTCAAAACACAACCATAGGTGGCGTATTTGTGTTTCGCAAACAGACAACAGGTGGGGGTACGATGACGACCGCTGTTTTCTATACTTAATTACTGATGTTGTGTAAAATAATAAACTTTTTAACGGTTAAAATTTAAATAAAATTTCTTGCCAAATTTAGAAGTTGATACTATCGATATTATCCAATTTGGTCAAAAGTAACGAAACTCGAATAGCGCCAACATCGATAGTTCGATAGATCGCTTGCACCGTTAACTGATTTAAATATTTGAATTTTGTCAGCAATTGTTTTTTGTTTTTATTTGACATACATATATGCATATATTTATGTGTTCATATTATATCATTTTATGGAATACAATTGTAAAAGTATTAAATAGACGCTAATGTATGTATGTAATAATTATGAGGCAAATGTTTACATTTTCTTTTCTTTTCTTTTAATGAAACGGATGTCTTGGGCTGGTTCTTGAGAGGAAAGAGGGGGATTTTACGAAAGACGATTTTTTTTAATTTTGTTTGCTTAATGCTTATGGTTTATTAATACTCCACAACGGGGCCTGATGTGGCTTTTAATTTACCAGTGGCTCAACCTCGGTGTTTACAATTAGATTTTTACTTTTCTTTTGTTTTTTTGTTTTTGTTGTTGTTGTTTCTCTTTTAAAGTACACAATCATAAGTAAGTATATTTGTTAAATATATATAGTATTGTATAGACGTACTAAAAAAAAAGGTGTAGATACTGTTGTATATATATGAAATACAAATGCAAATGCACTCGCCACAAAATACAATTACAATAATAATATTAATAATAATATATAGTAGTATTTATGTATATTATAATAATATGCAATATGTAAATATTTATATATATATCAAAAAAAAAAAAAAGTTTTTGCAAATGTTTCTGTTGTTGTACACATATCGTATTGTTTTTGTTTTTTGTTAGCCCTACAACTTACAAATAATATCTATAAATATATTTATGTATATATAGATAAATCGTTTAGATCAGTATCATGTATAACCAGGGGGAATGGTGAAGGAGGAGGAGGAGGAGGGAATTGAGTTGTAAGCTCCACATTCAGTACAATAAATCGGTTTTTTGGGTTCCCTCGCTGTAGACAATCCCCGATGACAGATGATAATCCTCCTCTGGGACACCGACTGCATCATTACTCTCTCCCTTGATGAGTCCTTCGCCTATGCCGACAATGCTGCCATTGCCATTGCCATTAAAGGAGGCGCCACCGTTGGATGTGGCAGCTGTTGTTGTTGTTGTTGCTGGACTGCCATTGCTGCTTCCGTTTCCGGTTCCGCTTTCAGGCGGCGTGTACCGGGTAACGCCCAGCTGGAAGAGACTGTCCATGGGGGAGGCCTTGACGGGCGTATAAAAACCCAGAGCCGTTGAGCCTGCAATTTGAATTTTTAGTGAATTAGTTGAATTACATATTTCAAAACATTATTTTCAATTTCGAATTTTTGGTTAGTACAAGAATTTAGTTAGGCACACACAACTTTTGAACAGTGTTGGTTAATGTGCAACAAAAATTGAGAAAATTAAAGAAATTGAAATTTGAGTAATGATTCTACTAATTGGGGGTTAGTTACCTTAAGAAGTTAATATGAATTGGCGATTAGTATTGGTTTGGTTTTTGGTTGGTTCTTTTTTGGATTGGATTTGCTAACCATCACCAGAAGCTCAGCAGCGGTGCATAGTTTGTTTAGATTGGTGTTGATTGATTGGCTGGTTGTTTGTCGCTATTGTTCTTTTCTGTTCTTCATCTTTTTTTTATTTCTTTTTTTTTTGTTCTTTTTACAAATTTTCGTTCTTGTTTCGATTTGTCGTTATACATTCATTAATCATTTAAATTTATTATGGGTTATAGGTGTTTATATAGATATTATTTCAAAAGTATTTGCTTAGTTGTCTGTTATTTAGATTTAAATAATATCTGCAAAAGAAATTAGTAAAAACACAAAATAAAGAGAGATAGAACAAAAGAGTTTTTTTTTTTTGGAGAAACGAGAACGAGAAAAATACAAAAGATAAAATGAAAAATCGCATTTAGTATAAATATTAAGTATATAACGAGAATATATATATATATACGTGAGAAGAATAAGAGTGTTAAAAGAAGAGAGTCAGCTATTTTACAGCTACAACTACAACTACAGCTAAAGATACAGACAAAGACAAAGATACAGATAAAATTACAGATACGGATACAGATACCAATCTAGATACAGCTACAATTTCAGTTTCATCATTCAATTCGTTTTTATATTTGTGTTAAATGACAAGCGCAGCTAACTTAATAAGCAAACAGTGCTGCCAGATCGCTTCACTTATTAACAGTGTATTAACAGCGTATTTACAGCCACACCAACGAGCAGCCTTTTTGTACACAAAACATTACAACTATTTAGATATGTGGGGGAAAAAGCTTTGTATGTGTTTTTGATGTCTGTGTGTGTGTGTGTGTGTGTAAGTTTTACTGCTTTTGATTTGATGTCAATATCAAGTTAACAAGCAGAGCCAACGCATTTGAAAACAAATGTGCACCCTGTATGAGTGTAACGGGTAACGAGTAACAATTAGCGAGTTACAATACATCATGATTTAGGTTAGTTAGTGTTAACAAATAACGTGAACTTTTGATTGGGATAATTGATGATAATACCAAAGCGAGTATAAAGTAACGAGAACTCATGGGGTAGCTGGGTCCCAGGTTCATAACGAGTAGGGAGCACTTTGATTGGGGGCAAAACACCATTATGAGTAGCGAGCAACATGAGATCATTACTGGAATAGTTAGGATCAGTACAATACCAAGTAACGAGTAAAGAGAACATTTGATCGTTGTAATTAGGGCCAATACCATAGCGAGTACAAGGTTACGAATAAAAAGAACTCAAGATTTGGGCAATTGAAACCACTTTATGTAGTTAGGACCATTACAGCCCAATAGCGAATGTAAAGTAACGAGTAGTGAGTATTAAGAGTTCATTGCGATTTGTAGGATCAGCAATTAAAACCAATACCATAACGAGTAACGAGATTGGGGTAATTAGGGCCGGAATTACAGCAAATAACGAGAGCTTAGGGGAATAGTTAGGGCCAGTACTAAAGCAAGTAACGAGTAGCGAGTAACGAGGGGTAATTGGGGCCAGTACCATAGCGTGTTTAAAATAACGAGTAGCTCACAAAGTAGCGAGTAACGAGGGGTAATTTGGGGCCAGTACCATAGCGTGTTTAAAGTAACGAGAAGCTCACACATTGCTTATTGAGGAGAGGATGTATACATTAACAATAGAATCTATTGTATTTTTGCCTACGTTTCGTTGACATAGATTATTCGGAAGGTGCTCGAAGTAACGAGTAGCAAGCAGCTTTGTTGGTGAGATTTGTGGAGCGGTTCCATGACGTGACGAGAAGAGACGAGCTGAGCCGAAGCGAGGCGAAGGATCACACGTAGTAAAGCGTGTTGCCTGGAATGCGTGCCTGCAGCAAGGCTGTAGAGGCATTTGGTAGCGATAGCGACGAGGAGGAGTAAGTGGAAGAGGAAGAGGTAGAGGCAGAAGAGGACGATAACTGGAGATTGGCTATAGGCAAACTGGCGCGACGTGAACTCAACGAGTTGCTGGCGTAACTGGAGGAATGGGATGAACTCTGGCCTCTGTTACTGTTAGCCAACACTGCTGTAGCACTTGTTGTTGTTGTTTTTGTTGTGATAGTTGTTGTTGCATGATATTTACTCTGCTGCAGCGACGCGGAGCAAAAGGAGGCAGTTTTGCGTGGCAGTTGCAGTGGAAGTTGCTTTGGTTGCTGCACTGCATCATTTTGCAGAAAGCAGGCATATTGTGGCTTTAATAGAACCGATGCTCTACGGCGACGTTGCAGGTTCCTTGTTGCTGCCTCCTCCTTGATCTCTGGTTGTTGTTGCTGCTGTTGTTGTTTGAGTTGCTTGTGTGGCAGCTGTTGTTGCGCTTGTTGCAACATAATACTCTTCCCTAAACTTGGGTAATCTGTAAAATATACGCGTGATTTGCTTTTTATATGCAGAAAACAAAAAACAAACAAGAAATCACCCTCATTTTGTGGCTTGTGGATTGTATGGTGTGGACTGTATGTGCAAAGGCGGTCAAAGGGGGCAAAAGGGTAGGACGGAACGGTCTATAGATAGCATATATTTATTTTAATATATATACGTGTATATATAGTTTGACTTTTGCGGTTTTAAGAGGGAGCTGGCTGCTTGAGCTTGCACCCACCTGATGAGCGGCATTAATTTGCGAAAGCTTTGAAACAATTGCCTGCCGTGTGGCAACAACACTTGCCACGACTGTTGCAACTGCGGCCAACAACAACAGCAGCTGCTGTTGTTGTTGCAATGACTTGCAGCCCTGGCACTTAATCTGTCCCTAGTCATGGCTGCAACTCTCACAATAACCGAGGCAGAAGCAGAGGCAGAGGTTCTGGCAGCAGCAGAGGCTGTGGCAGAGGCAGAAGCAGAGGCTGTGGCAGAGTCTGTGGCAGCGACATCAACATTGTGGGCGCTGTGCTTAATCGCTATGTTAACTGTAACAGTGGCGTTTTCTGTAAAGTGCAGAGATTTGTTGTTGTAAACTGTCTGGCAACGCTGTCCAGCAGGCATGCAAAATGCTAATTGATATGAAACAAGGGGATGCTAAGTGAGTGAGAGTGTAAGTATAATTTGTTGTTGTTGCAACGCTCTTCAATTGGCAGACAAATGCTAATTGATATGCAGAGCGTGTAATCTAAGGATGTCTGAGTGTATTTTGTTTCTCTTTTACACTCTTTCTACTACAAAGTCTATTTTTTCTTGCCATATTTCAAATTACATTGCACATGTTCTATAATTTTTATATAGAAATTTTTAATAATTGAAAAAAATATGTCTTTATTGACGTTCATCAAAAAGAAAATCAACTTTGCAGTTAAAAGAGGAAATAACAGACTATTATTTGGCAACGCTGTTCAGCAGACATGCAAATGCTGATTGATATGAGAGTGTTTGTGTTTGTGGTGAGTTTGTGTTAATGTTGTTGAATTTGAGGTCAATTTACTAATAGGTGACTTATTCCCACAGTTGTTTCCATATCAATTTTTTTATTTTGACTAAGAAGTCGTGATAAAATTATATTTGGTATTTCACCTTAGTTGTTGTTGGGCATGGTGAATTTAGTTTAAGGAATATGTCACTTAATATTAAATTCACCATGATTGAATCTATTTGGCACGCATGCAAATGCTAATTGATATGAGAGTGTGAGTATAATAACAGGATGTTGAGTGTGTGTGTGTGGTGAATTAGTGTTAATGTTGTTGCATGACTAAAACAAAAAAAAACCCCCGGCAAATTTGTTAAACAATTACAATGAGGATAAAACTCAAGAGCACAGCATAATAACTACGAATAGTTTTTTGGAGAGAGACATAGAACAGAAACAGAGATAAGGAATATCGATATATGGAAAGAGAGACAGAGAGACAGATAGAGAAAGAGAGAGTGTGTGAGTGTGTGTGTGATAGAGTAAAGTGAGTGTGAGAGAGAGAGTGTGTGACGGGCAGACGACAGGCAAAAGAGCGCACATTTAAGCCATGCTCTTAAAAGACACACACACAAACACACGCATATGTTTGTATGTATGTGTGTGTGAGTGTGTATGATTGTATTGTGTCACTTACCTAGTGGTAAATTCCCCAGCATTGCACTGGTCGCTGACGTTTTATGCGACGTCGCTGCCGACGCTGACGTCGACGTCGACGATGAGGACATTGTGGATGTTGGAAGCTCAATTATCTCATCAACCGTCACATGATGATGTTGTTGTTGCTGCTGCTGCTGTTGTTGTTGTTGCTGATGATGTTGCAATATTAATTGCTCCTCGTAGAGCAACTGATGATGTTTATTAACATTGCCATAGGGATCGGCATACGGTGGGTCCTCAATGGTCTGCGATGCCTCGGAGGGATATTCAAACGTTGACGTTAACGTATCGTTGAATTGTACGCGGAGCTATAGAAACAATAACATTATTAGAAACACACATGAAAACAAATCAAATTCAATAAAAAAAAACCTGTTCATATCAGTCAAACTGATGAAACGCACCCAAGGCTTTACACCTCCCCCCTCCCTCACGGTCCAAAAGTGTTGAGTAGAAACCCCACATAAGCCACTTATAATGCATTTTGATAAATAGCAGCGACTGAATAAATAAATAAGTAATGATAACGCACAAGGAAATGACAATAAAAAAATATAACACAATACCCAAATACGAACTTAATACAGCAACACTAACTAACTGATAGACTAATTAAATACCCTGCAGCGTAAGATTTATCGACATGTGTTGAATTTGTTGGCATACAAAGGCTCATTGATATAAAAGGATGCCTGTTATTAGTATGCAAATGCTCATTGATATGCGACGCAAATCTTCTGCTAAATAACATATCAATAACATTATGTTAACAGCTTAATAACATGTTAACATAATTGAATCTTCAAAAGAACGTTTATCGAAAGTAGATAAACAAAAGCTAAATGAAATGAAAGTGGCTCAAACTTAGATTTTACTCTTAGATTTGCCCTTAATTGGACAAAAAACAAGCGCAAAAAATGTGACAAAATTAAAAAAAAAACTTCAAAAGAGATACAATATAATTACTGTTAATTATTTGGCAACATTTTGTATTTTTTTTTCCTTTTTTAGGTTGCCAAATGAAACAAATGAAAGTGAAATGTGGGTCACATTTCTCTTGAAAGTAGATATACCCATTAAAACTATGCTGGATACCCATTATATTATCGTTATCGTTATGGGTCGTTTCGGTCAAGCATAATATTTCTGGTATCTATTGATAAGAAACAATTCCCAATTTCATTACAAATAATGCCACATAGAAATTCTTTGATTGCCTAAAGTCAGCGACCGTAAGACGAGCAACCAATATTTGGTAGTCTACTCATACAACAAAACTAATCTTATCTTATCCTTTGCAAACAAAATAAAGAATTGAATAAAAATAAAAATGAAAATACCGAAACAGAAAAAAAAAAAGAACCTACACTATCTACAAAAGTATTTTTGTACAGCCCATAAGCAAGAGGCATTAGTCACGACCTTATACTATATATGGTACAATACTATACGATACTAAAAAACACACAAATTGTATAGTATGATGATATGCGACAAAGTGTTCCCGAAATGAAATTGAAGTTAGTCATCTGTTTTCTGTTATTCACTTATTTATTGAGGTCAGTCCAGCTGCATTTCCTGATTCATTTCCGCATTATGAATGAATGTATAGGCATATGTTTGTTTGTTTATATGTGTAATGTATACTTACCGATGAATCTTTGGCTTTTTGTCGAATGCTGGACTTGCCATTGATCACAATATTCGCATTCTCGAATTCCACATCGCATGGTGATGGCGGACACATGGAGTAGTCATCGTAATCGGTATCTGTCGATGTCTCCACCGATAAATCGCCCAGCAAAACGAAGCCAGGCTCATTTGGCTGCAAGAACAAAAAAAAAGGGAATGATGGATAAATATAAAGGTTAAACGGGATAAGTGAAAACACAAAGACCCATCGATCAACTCTCAGCGCAAAAGAGAGAGTGAGTGTGAGAGAGAGTGAGAGAGAGATACATATAGAGGTCGCTCTGAATCACAGCTGTCCCATTTCTCGCCATGTCAGACACAGAAACTAATGAACGGCATATACCAACAACAGATAATAAAGTTCACTCAAAGATAACAACAAAAAAAAAAACACAAAAAAAAAGACCACAACAAGAACAAGCACAACAACAACGAAAACAACACAAGGCAAAAGCGACCGACCAGAATGGTACATCAAAAAAGAATTGACAAAATTGAGTTCAGTGCCGCAAAACAAGAAAAAAAAAATACATAAATAAACATAAAAAAAGCACAAAACGGGTTTTCCAGCGTCTGTGGCCAACAAGCAGCCACATACAGTCCCTCCCAGCATAATTGACCCACTACAACATTTTTGGCAATGCTCTGTTTACATGGCCTTATTATACATTTATGTTAAATAACATTAAATGGTTTTGCTCAAGTTTACAACAGAAATCGCAACTGTTATCAGTTAAAGTTTGAGCTTTAGAGCAAAAGAATAAAATATATTTTAATTTAAAAATAATAGTTACATATGTCAAAAGAGATTTTTTTTTATTTTAAATTTACTGAATAAAACTTTTTACAATTCAAAATAAAAATCGCTGATTTAAACATTCAAAAATAACAAAACAAATCTGCAATTTATATTTTGTTGACACCAATTGTCGATTAAAAGTTATATTAATATAAATTTACAAGCAGTGGGTCAATTAAGCTGGGAGCTACTGTAGACTGAGCGACAGACAGAGAGCGTGCGCGCACGCTTTTTAGCTTTTTGCACGCAAGCCAAGAACGAACAAAAGAGACAGAGAGAGAGAGAGAGAGAGAGAGAGAGAGAGAGTGGTGAGACCCAAGGTGAGTTTACCAAGAGTAATGCGGCGGCAGCGCAGCGTCTTTATTCAACATGGTTGCGTTCAAAACAGCTGTGCACCCAATGCTCCCCACCTCCCAACCTCACCACTTTTTACCACCAGCTCCAGTACTTCCCCCCCTTCCTCACACACACACCACGACAGTCAGAATATCTTTGTCTGCCTGCAGCCTATGTACATACATAAATATGTAGGTAAGTGTATATATACCAGTTATATACACAGTCATGAACAAAAGTATACGTCTGTCGACAAGTAAGTTTAAATTGTAATTAATTGTTTAAAAATATAAATTTATTCTTTGATATATCTAGCCAACATCAGATTCTAGTGATTCTATAGTCAAATTGTCTTATTTAAAAGCTTAAACTATAACGATTAAATATAAATGAATTTATTCATTAAAGACATTGGAAATATCTAGGGCTTTTTAAGGCTTTCTTGAAAATGGAGTCTTGTAATTAAAAAAGATATATGTACATTTATATTTAAATTCGTCCATAAACACAATAATTAAATTTGATATGGAATTATCTATAAATTTTACGCCACACATATGCAAATAAATAGTCATTAACTTGAGATATCATCAAATTGTCAATACTTTTGTCCATGACTGTATATATACACATACATATGTACATATGTATGTTTTGTATGTCTTCAAATAACACGCTGTTATTAACAGCAGGAAGCAAAGAACAACGAAGAAATATCGTAATATGAAAGATATACATACACTCGTATGTATGATGTATGTATGTGCATTATGTTTGCATGTGTTAGTGAGAGGTTTGTACATAAAGAACTGGTTTTTGCAATGCAATCGCAGGAGAGAGAACACAGGAACAGTGGAAAGAGGAATTTCCCAATCGCAAAATCCAGCAACATATTTTAATACTTAACAAAGCAACTGGAATATGTACATACATACATATGTACTTTATATGCATATGTACGCATGTCTCAATTTATGCGTATGTATATGCATGTGTGTACATTTGTAGGCATACAATCAATAATGAATCAGCTTATTTATATTTGCATAAATTGCATTGATCGATTCATCGACGCTTCATTGTTGCCATCTTTTTAAAGATGCTCTCAAACAGAGCATGCAATTTACACACACACACAAACATACAAACATGCACATGTATGGTTACACTCACACTCTCACACATTTAGAAGGTCACGCGGAAAGCATTGTGAGCGAATGAGAGAGTCACAGAGCGCGTCACGAATAAAGCGATTGAGCGCATAAAAGGAATTGAATTTCACAGCTGCTCTTTCTACATTTCTCTACGAAAAACATGGCGATTATTATTATTATTGACTAACTAATTCAAGTGATTGATTAAGTGAAGCATCTGCCTTGAAACACGATCATAATGACCATGGGAAAAACAAAGTGTACAAACAAATGTGTGTTTGACATTCTTAACATTTTTGTTGCTTTTATTGAACTTTCCAAAAACGCGCTTTGCCGCTCTCTCTCTCTTTCTCTGAATCTCTGTTTTACTTGCGCTCTCTCTCTGTTGGTGGGCGCTTTGTTTCGTATTTGTTTATATATGGGAACAACAAAGTGTGTGTATTTGTAGCCCTGGTATTGTGTGTGTGTTTGTGTGTAAGGGGGGCTTGCAAAGATTAAGAAGAAAATACATATAATAATTCATAATGAAAATAAGCATGAATAATGCGGAACGGCGCCACATTCCGTGCATAGCGCAGCAGTGGTGAATATAAGTACATACAAATGTATGTATGTCTGTAGTTGGAGTGTGGTGGGAGGGGAGTTGTGTTTGCTGTCTGATAAGAAACTAAAGCCATGCACAAACATACACACACACACATACATACAAACAGCAAACAGCTGGTCACAAGGGGTGAGGTGGAATTGTTGGAAACTCACCTTTGGCAGCTCACGCTTCCTTCTGTAGATCACAACATCGCTTTCAATATAATCGGGCACCTCCTTGGTGCTCTTGGAGAAATTAAACACCATGGAGGTGTTGTTGTCCGCATGGCCAATTGCGCCAATTGTCGCATTGCCACCCGCTGCTGTTGTTGTTGCCGTTGGCTGTCGACGCTTACGCAAGTGTGGCCAGATTGGTGAGATGCCGCTGGCAGCGGCAGAGACGGAGGCAGCGGCAGCATCCGTTTCGCTTGCATCCTTGCTGTGTGTATTTATCACGGTATCCAGACTAGTGCTGCTCTCAGCAGCTGCGGCGGCGGCAGCAACGGCAGCGGCCAGGGCTGCATCGGCGGCCAGGGCTGTTGATTTTTTCATTTCATTAATGCGATTCTTTTCAATTTCGCGACTTGTTAATGGTATTCCAGAACCGGAACCGGAACCAGCTGCCTGATTCAATAGCGGTCGTATGACACCAATTTGTTTCGTTGTTGTCGTTGTTGTTGTTGTTAATACGCTATCGTTGTTTGGCTTTTTGTTAATTTTGTTATTAATGCTTGAGACAACGTGCGCATTCTCTTGCAAAGCAGCCGCGAATGAACGTTGAACGTTTATTCCTCCTGCTGCTGCCGTTGTCGTTGCCTCATCCGCTGCTGGCAGCGCTGCTTGCGTTAACTTATCGCCTGCCGCGCCCATTTTATCGCCATTGCAAACATCGTCGCCGTCGCCGTTGTTGTCGTTGTCGCCTTCATCGTTGTTGTCATCGGCAGCGGCGACGTCGACGTCATCATCGTTTACTTCGTTGTTGTCTTCGTCTCCGTCGTCGTTCTCAACGTCGCCGTCGTCGTCGCCGTCTGCTGCTGCTTGCGATCGTTTATCGCTGACTAAGCGCTCCACACCACCCCCATCCCCATTTCCATGCCCAATGCCACCCACTTCGGACTGCGCTCCCGTCTCCAGCTGCATGCGTCCCAGCATTTTGCTGAGCGTCGAAACCGGCGATTCAAATGTCTCCAATTGTCTGGGTATAATATCGGGTACAACATTGCCAAATGCCGCTGCCGGCGCACGCTGCTTGCTGAGCGGCGTTGAGGCAGCAAATGGAGCTGCACTTTGCACTGTTAATCCTGCTGTTGCTCCTCCTGTTACTGCTCCCGCTGCTGCTCCACCTGTTAATCCTGCTGCTCCACCTGTTGCTCCTCCTGTTACTGCTCCTCCCACTTTGTTGTTGCTGCTTGGCTTCTGCTCTGCAATTATCGATTTATAGCTGGCAACTTTACTTGCGACACCGCCGACGCCGTTGCTGCGCTGCGCCGTCCTCGGTCGTCGATTGGCGCTGGCTTCAAACATTTTCAGCGTCTGTTTGACCAAATCCGGCGGCGGACGTTCCGTATCATCAATGATGCTGGTCAGACGCTTGGGGGGAGCAGCATCGGTGCCGCTGTGCAGACGCTCGCGTGCATTGTGTATTTTATCCTCAATGGTGACAGAGGCAGCGGCAGTGGCAGCGCTGCTTGCAGCATTGTTATTGGTATTATTGGTTGTTGTTGTTGTTGCTTGATAGCTGGCACGTTGCGTGTTCCAAGGTGACTTCTCGCAGAGCAGCGCTTCGACAGAGCGCGCACGCTTCATCACCTCGTTGCCGCGCTTAAAGTGACGCGAGCGTGTACCGTTAACCGACTGCGCCGTCGACTGCGACTGCAATTGTTGCTGCTGCTGCTGCGTCTGCTGCTGTCGTTGTTGCTGCTGCTGCTGTTGTTGTTGCTGTTGCACAACGCTGACACTTTTAATATAGCCACTTGCAATTGTTGTTGGTTTAACGCCCAGAATGGGCGGCGGCGCAGCGCTGCGGCTGCCGACAGCGACGCCAGCAGTGACAGCGGCAGCAGCAGCAACAGCTGTTGTGGGTGTTGTTGGTGTTGTCACAACAACAGCATTATGCAAATCCTCTTCATCCTCATCCTGGCGATCGAGCAGCGTATTAAGACTCGTTGAACGCTGCAGTCGCTGCTGCTGGCTCTGCTGACGCGTCTCGCAGCGCAGCGCCAGACTGAGGTAGCGGCAGCGCAGTTTGGATACGATGCCGGGTCCATAGCTTAAATCCTCGCTCTCAGTTGTCTGCAAGGCAGCGACGCCAACGCCAACGTCGACATCAACGTCTGTTGCTTCAGCATTCTGCTTCACATTATGATGATGATGATGATGATTAAGGTGATGATGATGACGTTGTTGGCCATTTTGTGTTGTTGTCTTTTTCATTTCTTGCATGGCGACCATTGTAGTTTTTACCGCTACTTTTGTGGGCGACGCGGCCAATTGTTGTTGCTGCTGTTGTTGTTGTTGATTTTGTATAAACTTGTTGCTCTGCAATTTATCAGATATTTTCGATTTACAATTTTTATTATCAATATTATTATGGTTGAAATTTGTTGTTATTGGCGTTGAGTTGATCGCTGCCGTTGAGTTGATCGCTGCTGCTTCAGCACCGACGCTCTGCCCAGGTTTGCATTTCGTTTGCAACTGATTTGCTGACGACGACGATGTCGCTGTTTGTTTCACATTTGCTCCGCTGCCGCTGCCACTGCTACCACTACCACTCTCTGTGGTGGTGTTGTTGGTATTGGTATTGTTGTTGTTGCCTAGCACTGTTAATGCTCCAGTTGTCGCTGTGCCAGTTTCAACTTCACCACTGGCGCGAGAGCAATTACGATTATGGCTGCTATTCAACATGCTATTCACCTCAACGTCACGCTCTCCGAACGCAGCGCGCTCTCTATCCCGCTCTCGCTCTCTGGTATCCAAATTTAGAATCTCTTGCTCCTTGCCAGTTGCTTGACTTCTTGTATTAAATAAACTTGATCGCTGCTTTGGTATTGGTGCTGCTGCTGCTGTTGCTGCTGACGCTGACGTTTCTGTTGAAAAGACCGTGGTGAAGTCTTTAACTTGTTGTTGTTGTGTACTTTGGGCTGATGCTGATGATGCTGCTGCTGCTGCTGCTGGAAGCGTATGATGACCTCCAGCTCCAATAAAACATTTCTCAGACTTTTCCTCTGCTGCTATAGAAGTCTTTAATGTTGTTGTTGTTGCTGTTGCTGTTTGGCTTAGATTTCGTTTTAGTAATTGTTGTTGTTCTTGTTGTTGTTGACTAGTTATTGCTGTTGTTGCAGTTGCATTGACATCAGTCGCACCTGAGTCTGCAAAGAAGAAGTTGCAAAAGCAACGCACAAAAAAAATTATGATGACTAAACACCAGAAAAAAAAACACTGAAATGCTCAACAGTCAATAACGAAATATTTTGTCAATAATAATACGAGCGAGTAATAATAGACATGTCTAAACACAGGCCACTAATTATCAATTGATAAAGGTTTGATTTTGATAAGAAAGTCGACGCAACAAAAACAACCCTGTTTTGTTTGCTCTGTGTCAGTGTTTGTGTGTGTGTGTCATGTAATCGATAGTCGATAGCATAACAGATGCATGCGTATTGAGCTGACAGGTGAAATAACAGTAAACGAGAACAGCTGTCGATAATATTATTATTTTTTATTATTGCTCACATTAACGTGGCTAATTAAACAGCAGCAGCTGCATTCGCAACTTATTCAACTCGGCACATATGCGATTTCATGAATCGATATCGATACCACCGCACACACACACACACAAACATGGACATACCTCAGGTGTATTGCCTTGTTGATTAATGAAGCGATCGTTGATTTTTGTTTTTTTTTTCTCACAAAGATATCAATTGCTCTGAACCGGTTAAAAGTCTATGCAAACTGGTTCGAAAGGGAGACTGTGCAAAATATTTGTTATTGGGTTTAAGAGCGAGAACGTATGAAATACCTGTGAACCGGTTCAAAAGCCATCGATACTAACAATTGAAAAATCGATTAATTATGCTTGCAAGATTGATTAGGTTTAATCGGGGAAATTATATTGGATGCTTACAGTTCTATTCATTTTTGTATGAAAAATATATAAAAAATAGTGAACTAATTTAAATGTGGCTTCAGCAATTTACCTTGAAAAGTATAGCTTATATTCTGCTTAAAATTGATATGCAGGATTGAGGAAATTATTTTACATAGATTTCCACTTAAATTTGGCCTTACTAAAAAGGTATAAAAAAATATGAAAACTCTGCGAACTTGTTTTAATGTGGTTCAAGTGAATAACGTGTAAAGTACACCATCAGTTCTACTGAAAATTGGAATGCTGATTTTAATAGATTTTTAATTATGTTTTGCTCGTGTATAACTCAAAAACTACAGCTTATATGCTGCCTAAATTTGGTATGCAAGCTAAGGAAATAATATTGAATAAATCAAAAAAGAGTAGAACCCAGAAACTAGTGAGATAAGCGAAATAAACGAAAACTCACCTGCAGGTTCAGTGAAAGCCATGCAACTGCCATCAGCTGTGGACGTTGGTGAGTTGGCGGCTGCATTTGTACGTGCCACATTTGTCTTGCGTCGCTGTATCAAATCCTTCTTCCACTGTGGCATGTCCGGCAGGAATCCAGCACCGCTGCCCAACGGTGTCGTTGCCGGTGAGCAACCCGACATGGTTGTCTCAGCTGTTCCAGTTCCGGTTCCAGCTCCAGCTCCGGAATCCGCTGTAAAGTGCAACAAGGGTCGCTTCTGCTGTTGCTGTTGCTCCAGTGAAGACATTTTTGGCTAACAACGCTGACTCTGCAAATTGCATTATGTTTGTGTTTAGTGCATGGCTTTAACTTTCGTATAGACTTCCACTACAATTGTAAACCCAAAAAACAAGGCACGTCTTGACCCAAACGCACAACCAATGAGACTGAAGCGTTGCTTTGGCTTGCACTGCTGACATCGCCATACAAAAAAGGGTGCCACATTGCGGGCCTAGACGAAATATTACCTCAAATGCCCATCAACTTTCCATCTGGCTAGTTTTTGGCATAATTCTTAAATTTTAATTTAAATTTTATGGCCTACATTATTTACACACTACAATGATTCTTCTCTTTTAATTGTTTCTTTAAAATTAGACTCTTAAATTTAAGCAGAATCTATTTTAATATTAAAAATATTTATTTTAATCAATAATTTAATAAATATTTCTTATTTTTTTAAACTCAATAAAATAAAATTAATACACAAAAAAATTAAATTATTTCGAAGACATAATATATGAGATTAAGATTATTTTAACCCACATTTTTCCTTAACAAACAAAATTTTTGTAAATAAATGTAAGCAACTAACAAAAAAAAAATAACACAAAATATTTCAATAGTGAAAACAAATCCAATTTAAAATATCCAATAAAAATATAAAATATATTTTAATTTTTTTGATTTGGTTTTTATTTTATCATATTTGCGATATTTGAATTTTTAGTTATTAGAGCATACACAAGTCGGCTTGTCAGCTCTAGTTCTTTATATCTTTTATTTTTGTTAATTGGATTAACTGTTGTTGTTTTTGGTGCTGTTTGCTTCTTCAATAAAAACCACCTCGATATTTGCACATTGTGCCAAAGAAGAGGAAGCAAAAACAGCAACATAAGAATGTGCTAAATATGAAGATATAAAAATGCAAGTGAATTACTTTTCATTTCATTTCATTTCGTTTATTCGTTTTGTTTTCAACGCATTTTTTTTCGCACTATCAGTCAATGATCGAGGATGCAGCTATTCGAAAGTGCGAACGAGATGCCAATGCACAGAGAGAGAGCGAGAGAGTGTCAATTTGAGAGCTCAGCTTAAATCATAGTTTTCATATTGCGTGCCTATGTGTTTGTGTGTGTGTGTGTGTGAATGTATCTCAGTGCGGGCATGCAGGGTTGCAGAGCAAAGAGGAGAAAGGGCTGCAAATTGCAGACGAAGCATAAAATAAACAAGCGTCGACGCTGCGCCGCTGCTGCTGCGCTGTGCACATTATCGATTTTTACAAGCTGCAAGAACTTTTGAGCCCACACACATACACAATACACATACACATATGTATATATAAAAAAGAAAAATAAATACACACAGAATGGTTAATAAAATATGCAAATGTATGAAAACGCAGCCAAGTCTGACAAAGTTGGGAAAGTGTGTAAAACAAAAACAAAAGCCGCACATTAATGTTGTTATTGCTGTTGCGGGTGGGGGGAACGGTAAATAATTGGCAACCCATTTTTTTATTTGAATTTATTTTTTTCTTGCGTTTGGCGGCTTTGAATTTTTAGAATCCTAATCAAGAGCCAGGAGTGTCTTCTGTTTATTTACACACAAAAAAAACATGCACACACATACACTCAAAGATAAAAACATAAACATTTTGTTTGAATGTAAAGTTTCTTACTTTTGGATCAAATTCAAGCGGTGGGATTTAGCATTTATAGTTGCACATATGTCTTAGTTGTCTGCATTGATATTATTAACAATAAGTTTGTCAAAAATTTGCATTTATATACGCGCACTTTCTTTTGCACTGCAGCCGTAGCGGACGTTTCGTTTTTTAATACTTATTAATTGAACTGCTGCTGCCGCAGAATATTTGTTGTGTTTGTTGTACGCGTTGTTTGCACACACACAGATGACAAATGCTGTCTGTGTGTGTGTGCTCCAGCACACCGAAGGTTGCCACCCAGTAAAATTTTCCGATCTGGCTCGATTTTTGTATGTAGAAAAATCGGTAAATTTCCGAAAATAGGTACACTATACCCCGATAAGTGAAGAACTTTAAGCCTTCATTGAAATGTTATCTTTTTTTTAATCTAATTTGGAATTTTAAACTTTCATGAAATTTATTACTTTTTAACAATAAAACAAATAAAAAATATAACATTTTACATTTGATTTTCTAATCTTTCAAATTTAGCAGTGCGCGCTTTCTGTTTACATTACCTGTTACTTAACAGCATGTTAACTCAAATTGGTAAATGCTATCGGAATGCTGCGCTGTCGATATATTTGCCAGCTGTAAACAGAGCCTGCAATTATTGCATTTCTGTTTTTGTGTGTTGTTTTAAATTGAATTCGTGTCTGCCATGAGCATTAATTGGATAAAAATAACCGAACGGTAAGTGATAATTGTCGTTGCAACTGTTGCTCACACACTGAACACTTTTAGGGCACGCGAAGGCATCAAAATCATCAATGCCCTGCCCTATGAGACATTCACCACAGTGTTGCTCTACGTACATCGCCAGATGAGCCCGACGAGCAGTGCAACGGGTGCGGGGGGCGGTGCTGGAGGAGGTGGACTATCGGGATTATCGGGCAGCATGACGACAACGGTGGGTACCAGCGTCACAACAACTGAGCGATCCGGAAGTGGCACGGAAACAAGTCAGACGAGCAGTGAACCGGAATATACGCTGGAGGAGTTGGAACGTTTGGTGGGCGTGCCACGTGCCGATTTCTTGCTGCTGATCAAAACATTCTCGTACATCTTGCGACGCATCTCGACGTTCATCATTAAGCCAAGTTTGTTGCAGCGAGAATTGCGCGAGAAGCTGCAGCTGCAGGATGAGGCCAAAATCGATGCGATTCTACGATTGTGGGTGCGACAAACGACGCCCATGATGAACAATTTGGCCAGCGAGCGCTACGAATCGAATGTCATTGAGGATATGGCCTGGAAGTTAAATGTCGAGATTGCCTCCCACTGTCAGCAGCGTGAGAAGACGGCCTTGGCGGTGCTTCAGCTAAAAACCGGAGCTGGCGAGGATATTAACTTTGAGATGACGCAGCCGGAGCTGCTCCAGCTGTTCAATCAATTCGAGCACATACAATCTGAGCTGGACGCAACGCTGGCCAATATGAAAGGCACCACCACCACCAACGAAAAGATGTCGAATTAGAATTAATTTACTCATATTTGTTGTGCCTAATTGTTAGTGCAAGCTGTTTGTAAGATATGTATATTTAATTGTTATAAACCAATCATTTTCTTAGCTATAGTTAAATTTGCAATTCGAATTTCAAAACATTCTTTAAATGAGCCGCTGCTTTAATCGATAATATAATCCGTAAAGCCTGTCGATATATATATTATCAACAGCGCTAACAGTCTGTGGAGGTCGGCAAATAGCTCGATCGTCAAGAATTCTGTTGTCCATAACAGTCGCTAGAGTGCGCCAATAAAAACTTGATTTAAAAAAAATAACTGAAAATTCAATTGAATATATTTCGAGTTTTTTGCGTTTTTAATATGCATTTCTCATTTTCATTCATAATTCTACTGATAAACATTACAAATAATTATTACAATGATATAGATGTGTGTATTTGTTTTATATGTATATATATTTTATATGCATATGTTTTCCATTTATATATAATAGTATATTATATATATATATATATGTGTTCGTATATATATTCAAGTCAAGCATATGTATTGTGTATGAGTTTTCTACTAGACAATTTGCAGACTTGTTAGTTACTTTTTGCATATGTATATAAGTGTGTGTGTGTGTTTATGTATTTTTATGAGTTGGGGTGGGAAAGGGAGGGGGGCTGTTTGTTTCGTTGTATTGCTTCTGTTAACTTAATCTAAAAGCATTCTATTGCACATTTCATAAAATTGCTGGCAAATTAATTTGACTACATTTTCTCTATTGCTAAACTGTTAATATTTAACAGTTCGTTTAGTTTGCTACTGTTATACTGTTATACTCTATTTCTGTGTGGGTGTGTTTGTAAGTGTATGTGTATTTTACTTTGGCACCTGCTCAATCTTAAACAGCATTAATTTTATTGAACTATTTATGCATTTATATACTTTTACTTAATAAAAAAATTTTTTTATTTGTTGTTGAAATTGTGTAAATGATTATCGCCTTACAAAATGCGTTGGTCATTTTTGTTGTGTTGTGCTGTTGTTGTCGGTGTACAGTTCTGGTAAGTAATGTTCTGTTATGTGAGTTCTGTTAACAGTTAACAGCGCCTCGAGCATTAACAGTTCTGTGCGCTGTTAATTATATCGTAACGTATTGAAAAATTATAAATTCAAAATTGCAACTGAAGAGAAACACAAAACAATTATTTTTTTTTTTTAAATAAAATTATATTAATTATATAGAACCAATATTAAAGTAGCACATACATACACAAAATTACACACATATACAAAGATTCTGTTTATATATTTATATATAGTAAATAGATTATATAGTATATTATAAAAAAAAAACGGGAGGAAATCGACTAAAAATTAAATGTTTTTCGTTTTTTGTTTTTCTTTTAAAACTATGTAACTGAATTATTGCATTTTTTACATACATTTTACGTATGTATATGTACATATGTATGTGTTTATGTATATATATATATAATTATGATCTCAAGCATTACTCATTAGTTATTTTTACGCCCCAATATCGGGCATATATACCCTATATGTACATAAGGTATATAGTATATGTATATAAAAAAAATCATTTAGCGCTCTTCTTATTCTCCTCTTCTTCTCTCCGTTTTTAGCTAACATTTAGTGTACAAAAATTGGAAGATACATACGTATATATATATATAAAGTATATATATGTATATATTTAATTATATAACATTACAAAAAATTGTGGCTAGCAATAATAATATGTTTAGGTTGACAATCAGTTATAATATCGGTAGTATCAGTATTATAGCAGCGATTACAAATTACAATACAAATACAGATACAAATACAAATACAGGATTGGATCTTTAGTAGATATTCTAATTTTATACGATTTACACCCATGCAGAGAATATTCCAATTTTATTAGCAGCAAGACCTTTTTGATCTCCATAGGTTATGGATCTATAGCTATCTGTTATTAAAGATATTTTTTATCATGCATCATAATTGCCATTATTTGTATATGCTACAGTAAAATTGGAACACTATAGCATATAACTGCAATATAAAAATCCTCTGCAAACGTTTGTAAACTTCGGAATGCCGAAGATTCTTCTTGTTTTATGATATTTTAGTGTGGTGTGTATTTTTGAGAAATATTTGTCATATAGTATATATATGTATAAAAGTTGAATTATTGCGCATCCAATCCATTCGAGTGTTTCGTATAGTACGATATACGATATACGTAATATGATATACGATATATGTATGTATGATGTATCAAGTATAATATCAAGCGTTGCTTTTCGAGTTTACTTAAGTAAATTTAATTGTATGAAGTTTGCCACATGGTTGCTTCTGCTTCTTCTTCTAGACGGGGGGATTCCACAAATTGCTGGGTTGATTTTAGTTTGTTCCTAAGGATGATAGGGGAGTTCCCCTTCTACATGCCCGATTCCGCGATGCCCTCGTCATCTGCAAGTAGTTATTTCTATTAATAAAATTGCTTAAATTGTTCACAAATTTTTTATAAACATGCAACAACATTAAACATAGCTTAAAAAATAATTAGAAAAAAGCTGCAACAAGTGGCATGCAGCACATAAAAGCGATAGAGAGCGTGAGAGAGTTAGAGAAAGTATGATGCGAGCACTGTTCAATAAATCTTACAATATTTTCCCAACTAATGCCCAAAATTTATATATATTTATCAATTTTAATAATCAAAATAAAACATTTGAAAAAGGTGATAATTTTATTTTTAAATTATTACAATACAAATTTAAACTCTTGTTTTTTATTGAAATAATAATAAATAAATAAAAAAAATTAAAAAAAATAAAATCATTATTATAAAAAAAAGTTAAAAATAAGTTATTTTTTAAGTTTTATAATAAAAAAATATCAAAAAGTTTTATTATGTGAAAAAAAAAATAATAATTTCCATTTTTATTTAGAAATAAAATATTTATATAAGTAAGGATTGAATTTAATTAATTTCATTTAAAAAATTATGGGTTTTTTTGAAAGTCTATTTGAACAATGCCCGGGAGAGTGAAAGTTTTACAAACCCATGAATGGATTGGCATAAATAATTCCACCGCCGCCGCCGCCACCGCCACCTCCCCCTCCATTATTGGCAGCTGGATCAGTCGGAGCAGTAGCTGCAACACCACCAACACCACCGTTAACAAGTCCAACACCATTGTGTGTATTATTACCAGCACCAAGAATTAAAGCGGTGGATGTTGCAGCCACAACAGTGGCAGATGATTTGCCATGCTTGCTTTGATAATTGTTATCGCCATGCTTGCTTTGATAATTGTTATCGGTATCGCCGATAAGTGTGGCAATGTCATCGTCGCGAGTGTTGCAACTGCTGCCCAGCAATTGATCATAGCAACTGACATCGGTGCTAATGACATCCACCTCGATGTCATCGTCATCTTTTTCCAGACTATTGCGATTGCTGCCACCGAGGGAACTGTGCAGAGCATGGGAATCCTCATAGCTGCCACCGCCGCTATCATCGTTGGCATTATTCGATTTGGCATCAATGTGCGTCTCGAATTCATCATGCATATATAGTTCGACATCTTCCTCTTCCTCCTCGCCAATTTCCTCCTCGAGTTCCTCTTCCAGTTGCAGTTCCAGCTGCTCATCAACCTCAACTCCAAGTTCGACTTCCAGCAGCGAGCGACGTCGAAAAACTTCGTCCTCTACAGCTTGTGGTTGTTGTTGTTGTTGTTGTGGTGGCAATATCATCACATCCTCCTCGGCAAAACTGAGACGCACATTGGCGCGACTGGCGCGTGTGCTGTTATTAACAGTTGCGGCACCAGCAGCAGCAACGGCACCAGCATAACCATTTGTAATCAACTCATGACTGAGACTATTTTTAATATCGCACGATGAGGCGCTAAATGTAATCAATTGGGATTTACGACGATGTTGCAAAGTATTATAACCATTTGGTGGCAACGATGTGGTCATATTATTTTGGCTCTGTTCCTTCACATCGTTCATATCGATGTTATCGATGTTATTGCCCTCTTTGCAGATCATTGAACTTGGCTTGTTGTCAACCAGAACAATAACCACCGAATTGTTGTTATCACTCTGATTGACAACCGAATGTCATCTGTCCGTTTGCTCCGAGTTCCCGTTGCCGCCGACGCCAAAAGAACTCATCGAATTGGAGGCCAAACCAAGACCGTTAGCGGTACCGCCATTACCACCTCCAAAACTTGCCACATGTGCACTAAAATTGCTTGTCAGTGGCTGTTGATCATCATGTAAAATTGCCGCATTCTCATCATCGATTAACTCCGCTTCGTCCTGTTGCAATCGATGATGATCCTCAATGGTTGCTATGATGGCGCCTTCCTCACCTTTTTTTTCCACAGTGTATATATATATATATATATATATATATAGGTGTGTACATATGTGCAATGCGTGTGTAGTGTATGTGAGTTAGAAGAAAAGTATTGTTTTTTTTTTTGCAAATTTTTGGTTAGTTAAAATTGAAAAACCCGTCACCGAATTGTTTGAAAATTTGTATTAAGGTTTAGGGAATTTTTTGGAATTAGTTGCATTTGTTTTTTAAGGCAGCCCAGCACCAGGCAACAATTTTGAATAAGGAAAAGGAAATTGGGAAAAGGGTAGGATGAGAAGGCAGGTTTACTGTACATAAAAAAAACATACCTTCAAAGCCCTCATTGTCATCCATAACACGCGCCGGACCCACAATATTCTCCTTGCCCTCCAGCACCGCCAACAGGCACTGATGTATGCAGATATATTGCTGCTCCGTTTGCACCATCCAAACGCGCTCTAAATTAACAAGATAAATACAGAAATTAGCACAAATACATCAAAAAAATATATATCTAGATTAAAGTTAATTTTTTATGTGAAAAACTATCGAAACATCTATTGCATATTTTCCTGTTTCAACTTAATGATTTGTTTCGATACGATTCTATATAAAAAAGTCACAAACATTCTGACTTCTATAGTTAGGGTCTGAACAATTTGAAACATTCATAACTCTGTCAAAACTTATCCGATTTTAAAACGGAATGTCATTTTTATCATGGTTTAACATCTTAATTGATTCTGCATTTAAATTTTTATCATCTAGAAAATTTGATAATTTTTCGATACTAAGCCATCTATCATCCAATTTTCTATACCTACCCCTTGACATTTTTTCAAAAACTTTGATCTCCCATAACTTCACCAAAAATAAACCGATTTTCAAATTCATTCTGCATTTAAATTTAATTTATTTAAAAAAAAAAATTATTTCCCTCTAAATCTTGGTTTTGATGCCAATGGTCCCCCCTATGATATTTTGAAAATTGAAAATTTTAAATCTCAAGTTTTCACTTTTAATCGACTCCTTATATCGTAATTAGTACAAAACAACACTTTAAATTTGTTTCTGACACCTTTCAAATTTCTGTAAAAAATCATGTGAAATTTGACAAAAATTTTGACTTGTAAAGTTGTTAGATCCAATGTCTGACCAACTTCAAACTTTCATAACTTTGTCAAAACTGGACCGATTTTCAAGCGGAATGTCATTTTGATTATTGTTTGGCCTCAAAATTCATTCTGCATTTAAATTTACTTTGTAAAAAAAGTTAATCAATGGAATTACAAACCTTTGCGCATGGCATAGACAATGCCAAAGATGTCCACATAATCGGACGTATTGATCTGCTGCAGAATGCGATCCAATGTGATAAAGGTGCCCGATCTGCCAACGCCAGCGCTGCAGTGCACCAATATTGGACGCTGCTCGGCACCGATGCGATCCCGAAAGGCGCGCACGAATCTCACCAGCGTCTGTGGCGGATTCGGTACCCCAAAGTCCGGCCAGGTGATGAAGTGAAAGTGACGCAATATGCGCTGTTCACTGCCCTAAAAGTCACAAAAGACAAAGAAAAGAAAGAGACATTTAAAATGAGAGATCAATTAAAAAAAATAAGGAATTAAATGAAAATGATAAAGGATCTGTTAGAAATTATGAAAGAAGAGATGAAATAAAAAATAGAGATTAGAGGGAAAAAGATCAGGAACCGTAATCATTATAAGTTATATTATAAAAAGATGGTTTTTTTTTACTTAAAAAAAATATTAATAATCATTATTTACGGTCCCTGGTATAGATCGACTTGATTAAAAATGTGAAAAAGTCAGTGCAGTTAGTTAAAGAAGAAAAGCTAAAGATTAACAGATTAAAGCCAGACATCGACAGGACTTACCCGACACAGCATGAACTCGGTCATCACCCAGTCGGCGTAGTGACTATCGTTGAGTATTTGCACCTTGATGTCACCATAAAATACGGGCACCGTATCATTTGGCCAATATTGATCGCACTTCTCGCGACCCTTCTCAAAGCAGCGGGTCAGCATGACAATGGCACGTGAATTGCTCTCCCAGCACATGCGCCAGAAGTCATCCCTGGTGGAGTGTAGTGGTCCCTGGGTCACAATGAATTCACGTGGTGAATTGTGACCCGGCACATAGTTGGCATTAATATAATCGGAACCCTCATCATCATCGACCGGTTGCAACTTGAAGCGTGAGTGATCATAGGGTAGAATGTTGGTGAAACGATTCTTTGGACGATTACAGGGTAGATCAGCGAATGTGCAAGGTTGATCGCGACCCACATGCTTCAGTTCCTCAAATTCCTCGCTGAAACGGAAATCTGAATCGGCGGACATGAGACGATAATGTTCCGCAAAGTTCTTGATCAATATCGGGCGATTCTGTTCAATCACACTGTCCGGCAGGGACATATTATCATTGGCCCTCGAGTCCTTGGTCGTTTTACGGCAATTGTTTCGACGACGCTTGTAAAACATCAATGTCACCAGCAGCACCAAAATAATCGTTAATGGCACCGTTATAGCCACAATCAGCGAGGTATTATCCTGATCTGTGAAGGCAAACGGTGTAGATTGTTAAGAAAGGCAATTAATTTAGTTTAGGGGGTATCTCAAAGGTACGTATGCCCAAGAATTTCAATCAAAAGAAATACTTTAAGTAAAGCTTAAAAAAACCCTTAATAGGGTGGATAATTCTTATAGGGAATATATAGAAATAATTTAAGTAAAAGTTAAGAAACCTCTTAATAGGGTGGGTAATGTAATTGTTGAAATTCTTATAGGTAATATATGGAAATACTTAGAGTAAAAGCTAAAAAACCCCTTAATAGGGTTGGTAGTGCAATTGTTGAAATTCTTATAGGGAATATATAGAAATGCTTAAAAAAAACTTAAAAAACCCCTTAATAGGGTGGATAATGAAATTGTTTAAATTTTATAGGGAATATATAGAAATACTAAAAGTAAAACTTAAAAAACCCCTTGATAGGGTGGGTAGTGCAATTGTTGAAATTCTTATAGAGAATATATATAAATATTTTAAGGAAAACCTAAAAAACACTTTAATAGGGTGGGTAACGAAAAGTTTGGTATAGTTTGATAAAAAGCGTCTTACCAGGTGAGCTCAGCAGTTCTACAAAACCATTATAGAACATGCAACAGGCAAGACATAAATTGTATTACGAGAACGGTTGTTAAATATATAACGAAGGTTATACAAACATCTCAGCGAAACTTACCCGTCTGTATGGGAAAACTGTAAGCGGTATCCGTGAATTTATCGGGTCCGGTAAAAGCACGCACTTTAACGCGATACGTAGTGCCCGATTTGAGGGGTCCATTGCAATAGCCGATCTTATGATTATCACAATTATCGGTGCCGATGGTAAAGTCCTCAACCGAACGATTTTCGAAGGGATAATAGGGATCAATGACCTGATAGGGTAACCAAGTGTTATACGATTGCACATCCAACCAACTGGGCATTTCCAATCCCGAGGCATTCTTCGCATCATCCTCGGCCACAATGATCGTATAGGTGCGCACCTGTCCATTCTGATCGGAGAAATAGTTCTTTCTAAAACGGATTTGTATGGTCGATGAACTGCGATAGACTTCAGTCGGTACCACCTGGGTAGCTGGACGTGGTGGTGCCAAAATCGGCATCGTTTGTTTATATTCTCGCTCCGGGCCATAGCCAATAGCGGTTTTGGCTTGTATCTTAAAGACATACGTCTCACCGGGCTTGAGATTTTTAATAACGCCGAAGGACTCTTCGGAATCAAAGTCCTGCATACCCGCATCCGTCATATTATTGACGTTGGTATAAGCGATCGAGAATTGTCGTATAACGCCATTTGCCTCGCTCGAGGGCAACGACCATTCGAAATTGATCTCACTCGGTTGCACATCCATCGGATGGAAGCGTTCAACACGGCCCGGTACCGCCTCATTGGTGGTAAAGCTTGCCGAAAGCGGTGCACTACTTCTCAGAACCGACGATTCGGTGCCCGATCGTACAACAACTGTAAAAGTATAATTTCGATGCGGTCGCAAATCATTGATCGTTATCTCATTGCGTGTCGTCATGTTTTGGGCCAACAAATTGTCAGCCGTCAAATAGGCAATGTCAAAGTCATTGTATTCCCCCTTGGGTAGATCCCAACGTAGTGAGATTTCCGTATCTGTGATATTTGTGGCATGCAGTTGAGTGATTGGTTCGGGATATAGACGATCCTGTCGTTGGATGGGCAAACTTGCCACTCCACCGCTCACTGTCCACACGGTAATGTTGTAGAGACGACCCGGTATTAAGCCCGTAAAGGTTACCTTACGATCCGTATCATTTGCCAGCTTCTCTTTATCCTTGATCTCGGCATCGCCCAGCGAGAAGCGATAGATATCGAATTTGGATGACGATTGTGGTGTTGGAGTATAGCTCAATGTGATCGTATCTCTTTCATCCTCCTTCTCGCCATTGGCCACCACAACATCGGACTGTATTAATGGCATTGTGCGTGGATATAGACTCGTTATGCCCGATAAAATGCCGTACGAGGTTGTCTGTATGTCAAACTTGTACTGCAGACCAGGCATTAAATCTCCAATTAGCACACGCACCGTCGACAGATCGTCAGCTGTTTGTATGTGGGAAAGAAAGATGGGAATAGAAAGAAAGTTTTACGTGATTAGAGTTTAGATTTATAAACCATCCGATACAACTATTTCTTACTTTCAAGGCTGAACTCTTCTGTCTTAACGGTTTATTGCCTTACTTAATCTTTATATAGTGTTTTCATCTTAATGCTATTCTATTCTATGCTATATGAAGACCCCTCATTCTAGACGCTTTTTAGGTGTATGCTTTTTAGGTTTACTCGCTTACCCGACTTATTCTCCGAGACGTTCTTTGTCTGCACACGACTCGGATTATCGCTAGGCCACCATTTGAGTATATAGGACTCGACGCGTCCCTCCGGTTTGGGCCACTCGAGTGTAATATTCCGCGAGTCGACAAGTTGAATGATATTGGAGACGGGATTCGGCGGTACCGTTGTGTTAACCTCCTGGGGATTTGGACTCTCGACACCAAAGCTAACCGTGTTCACCTGAATCGTATACTTTTCTCCCTTCGTCATGTCTGTGATGTCGGCCTCGGTCGATCTGACGCTCGGCAATCGCACCCATTGTTGTTCACTGTCGGTGCGATAACGTATGGAATACTCGGTGAATTCACCACTCTCCGGTGGTGACCAATGGACAAGAACCGAATTACTGCGCACCGTTTCAATGGTCATGTTTCTGGGAGGATTGGGAACTGCAAGGGAAGGAAAAAAATATATTACATCAAATTAATTTATGAAAAGATAAAACTACTTACAGACTGCCTGGAAATAGGCATGCGGTTCACTTCTCAGCTCGTGACTAACAGCAAACACTTTGACCTCGTAGCCAGCACCCGGCTGAAGATTCTTGATAACCAAGCGTGATTCCTTAGTGATTAGAGTGCGCACCTCGCTAGTGCCATTGCGGGAGTAAAGCACCTCGTACTGTTCCTGCTTGGAATTAACATCGCTCTTCCAACTAATGTTGAGACCCATGCGTATGCTCTTCAGATCCTCAATGATGGGCGAAGATGGTCGTGTCACAACAAAGATGCTCGTCTCATTCGATTCCATTTTCTTGGAAACCGCCTGAACGGACAGCGAATAATTGCGTCCGGGCAACAGGCTTTCCAAGGTAAAGCGTGTACGTTCCGTTGTTAGAGTGCTCGTATCGCCATTAAAGGTCTCCAATTCGTGGTAGCTAAGGAGTTAAGTAAAAGTGATTAGTTTGACTTGGAATCAAGGTAACTAGCTAGTTAGTTTAAATATGTACTATTTAATATGAAAACTAGTCGGACGGAGCTACAGTCGAGCATTTTCGACTGTCGGAGACACCGTAAGACAAAAGCTAAGACTGCTAAAATTTCATACTTGATTTTCACCTGATCGGTCCTATGACAGCTATATGATATAGGGGCCGATTTGAACCAACCTTGGTCAGGACATATAAAACCGAGTTTTATGTATATTCTATAAGATTAGTTACGATATCTCATTAAACAAAAAAGTTTTTCATACTAAGACTTGATTTTCGCCCGATCGGTCCTATGACAGCTATATAATATAGTGGTCCGATTTGAACCAACTTTGGACAGGATATATAAAACAATTTTTAATGCATATTCAATCAGTTTGGTTACGATATCTTATTAAACAAAAAAGTTTTTCATACTAGGACTTCATTTTCGCCCGATCGGTCCTATAACAGCTATATGATACAGTGTTCCGATTTGGACCAACATTGAACAGGATATATAAAACCCAGTTTTATGTATATTCTATAAGATTGGTTACGATATCTTATTAAACAAAAAACTTTTTCATACTAAGACTTGATTTTCGCCTGATCGGTCCTATAACAGCTATATAATATAGTGGTCCGATTTGAACCAACATTGGACAGGATATATAAAGCAATTTTAATGCATATTCTATCAGTTTGGGTACGAAATCTCATTAGACCAAAAATTGATTGATAAATTATTCTTTTGAGCTACTCGTAAGATTTTAAGATTAACAACTTACACAATGCGATACTCATCCTGGGTGCTGGCTGGATCTGCCTCCCAGGTGATGATCATGGTGTTGTCATCATTGAAGCTACGCAAATTGCGAACAGGCAGAGGTCGTAATGTGACATCGCCAGTCGCTGGCCAGGAAGTGACCTTACCGGATACGGTCTTTACAATCACATTGAAGGTCTTGCCCGGCTCGGCAATGTCACGGAAATCGAAGAAGGCAATCGGCTCATTGCTTCGGGCCACTGTCGATTGACGTCGTGTCGTCGCGACGGATACTTGATATTTGTCAAACTCGGAAACGCCCTTGGGCGCTTCCCAAAGCACCCGAAACGAATTGGATGTGATGAAATCCTTGTCGAATGTGACATTTAAAGGTCGTAAGGGCACTGTGCGATATTGTGCTGTTGTTGGCAACGATATCTCATCCTCGGACATTGTTTGCACCGATATATTGTAGGCACGTCCCGGCACCAGACCCTTGAATGCCGCTTGAGCCGGACCCGGAGGTTCACCCTCCTTCTCCACATACAGCACACTGTCATTCGCATCTGGCGGCTCTATGGATACCTTATAATGGGTGTAAATTCCCGCCGGATACGGCGGTTGCCACAGCACCAACAATGTTGTCTCATTGCGGAACCACACTATAAATTTCCCAGGCGTATTTGGTTCTGTTTTCCGTCAGGAATCATCATCATCATGGGAAGAAAATAAATAAAGTAGAAAAACCAGCAAACGACCAAATTGGACGTTTCTTTGTGTTAGCTTACATTTCGATCAAGTTTGGGGAATACAAACTTATGTACAATTTTAAAATTTATATAAAAAGATGAATTTAAATACTTATATGTGCAATTCTACTTGTATTTGTATTTGATTTTTTATTGATTGCAAGATTCTGTTTCATGCACTTGCTTGAACAGTGGTTAAGAATCCAATTAAAAGTAAATGAAAATGAAAACTAAATGTCTGCATTGAATTTGTAGACTACAGTGCATTGATTTGTATGGGTAATATATTCGTATATACCATATTCGTAATCTACGTTCAATTCTAACACATTTTCACCAAGAAATCATAGATCCAAGATCAAAATGAGTAGTATTTTTTTTTTTTCGAAAAAATCGATGCACTTTAATGTAGACAGCTAGCAAAATTAAAAAAAAGTGTGACCATATATTAAAGAAAAATGATACATTTGATAACATTAAATTAGACGTGAATATTAGACCATGAAAATTCTCGTGTGCAATGTACTGCAATGAGGATTTAAATGGATATAAGGATATTTGTGTGTAATCGCACTTTGTTGTGGTTTGCAAATGCAAATAACGTGCACAATGTGGGTTGAGGTTAAGGTTGACGGCGAATGAAGACCAAGAGTGGGGGAAAGTGCAAGAGTGTTTGTTTTTTTGTAAAATTTTTGGCTGGTAAAATGAATTTGGCCCGTTGCCAACGGTCAGTTTGGCTGGGGGTGCTAGGTCAGGGTTGCAACACCCAAAAAAAAAAAATGGTGAAGGAGAAACGAGAATGTTAGTAATTTAAAAAGGAAATAAGGAATCAGGAAAAAAATACTACATACATAATATTTTGTGGCATGCAACGCAATTGTAGCTGATATCAAATCCAAAAAATTCGTGGTATTACATTACCTCTCAAAATTTTAATATCCAACAATTCTTTATGCCGCGTCCTTCGACCTTTTTATTGTTTTATTATTTTTTTTTTTTTAGTTACAATTACAAGAGATGCACAAGAGTTAAGTGGGTAGAGAACAGAGAATGATATTGTTGTTGTTTTTTATTAGTTACAAGTACCGACACCAGTAGTTAAAAAAGCGGGAATATCCATTTCAAGTTGGAAAAATTGAAGGGAAATAAAAAGCTTACTTGTGGTAAAGTTTCGACTTGTATAGGCCACAGATTCCTTGCCATCGTATATGGTATAGGCCTGCACCTGATATGTGGCGCCCGGTGTCAGTTCCTTGACACTGTGCTGGAATGTATTATCGTTGACCTGGAAGGTGCGATTATAGCTGCTCGATGCCTCCGATAGGCCAAGTACCTTAATCTTAAATGCCGTATAACTGCCCTGCGTGGGCGGTGACCATAATATAATTGCATTCTTGCCGCTGCGCACCTGCACGGAGAGATTTGACGGCGGATCGGGTGCTGCAAAAGACAAAATAAATAAAAAATTAATATTTGAAAAATTAAAAAAAAATTAAAGTTGCATCGGCCGGGAATCGAACCCGGGCCGCCCGCGTGGCAGGCGAGCATTCTACCACTGAACCACCGATGCTTGTTGTCAATTGCAGCACTAACAGCGCTTACATTATAAGCTTCCATCTCTCTCATTTTCTCTCCGAACTGTGCTCACAGTTTATCTGTCTGCCTATGTGTGTGTGTGAGTCTATTTTTAGCTACGCAACATAGTTGAGTGCTTGTAGCTCTCGCTTTGTCTCTTTTTCGCTGCTGCTGCTGCTGCTGCGCAACTGGTTTTTTTTTTGCACGATCTGTGCAGCAATTTTTCACTTTCTACTTTTGACAGTTCAAAAACCAAAAAAAAAAAAGAGTGAGAGTGCGCGCGGGAGAGTGAGATAGAAAAATGTGTTTTAAAAATGCTACAAATAATAACACATAAATTACAGTTTAATGCCATTTTGCATTGACAACATTTATGTCTGTGTATGTGGCAGACAGACACTTGTACATGCAGCTTAAATCCAGTCAAACCCTTTGTAGATTTATGGAAGTGAACTGGTCAGTATGCTGCGCAGGTGTTAGCCGGGCTTATTCAACCAACCCAACCACCCAAATGACAAACATAAAATAAAATTATTAAAAATAAAAAAAATATTAAAGTTGCATCGGCCGGGAATCGAACCCGGGCCGCCCGCGTGGCAGGCGAGCATTCTACCACTGAACCACCGATGCTGTGTGAAATTCGTTTCTTTCACACGAAAGCTCAACTTCCTGTCTTTAAAAGCATTTGCTCTTAATGGTATCTATTTTAAAGCTTTTAAATTACATACATTCTTGGTTTTGGGGAAAAATTTGAATTTGAGAATCTTTATTTTAGTTAAATTTTAATTTTAAATAATAATTTTGATAGAAATGATTTAAACTAATCAGAAAAACGAAAGTTAAGGAAGAGCTTTTAACAAGCTTTTGCTGTCAATAGTCAATAATAATGAACTAATTGAATTCAATAAGAATATTCAATGAGTTTTGTTACTTTACTCGCCATATTTTCTCACTATTCTGGTCTTTGTAAGCTCTAAAAGCTCTTACAGAGTTGTCACCTGGTTAACTTACCCGTCGTTATGGTCACCGTCCATGTAAGCCAATCATGATGAGTAAAATTTGTGTAATACAGCCAGAAATTGTATTTGGTGCCGGGCAAAGCGCGTGAAAATTGAATCTCATCGCCAATATCCCGTGAGGCAATCGTTGTGTTTGGCTCCGGATAGCCAAAGGGCGGACTATAGTCCAGCCGATATGAGGCACCATCGTCTAGGCCCGGATTATTCGGTATGCTAATGGCCAAATCGGCGCCATGGACGTGCTAAAAATAACAAGAAAAAAATAGTTGCAATTACTCGTATTTATTAACAGTGAAAAAAAAGATGGGAGGAGAAGTAAGAGATAGATTCTGGCAAAAAGTGCAATGACATTCACAATAAGCCAACAAAAGTAACAACTGACAATAAAATGGCGCACGACTGATGATGTCCTTGTTGTCCTTTAGCTGCCTGATGGTGCCAGACGCCAAATATTAACACAGCAAACAATGAGCAACTCTCAAATGCAAATGATAAAAAAAAAAACACTAGCATAAACATTTCTCTATGCTACGATGAAAATTGTATACCCTTGCAGGAAACTGAAGATTATTTCGAAAAAACTAAAATAACAACTTTCTAACAAAAAAAAAATTTTATTTTAAATTTATTCCGAATTTGACCAAATTTGATCCGGATGATTAAAAAATTATTTAATACACATGTAAGTTTAACGAAGAAATCTCTAGAAAGAACAAAGTTTATCATACTAAAGTTTAAATTTTTAACCAATTCATAAACTAGAATGTCCTCCATTACAAAACTAGAATACCCTGTGCAAGGGCATAAAAATGATGAAGAAGCTGAACAATAATGGATTTGCCAGCATTTTAAAGGCAGACATGGCACCTCCCAGTCAAGGCCCACACACATTTAAAGGATTAAAATACGAGTCAGGCAACACAGGAGAACGCGCGGAAATGCAGGCGACTCCACTAGAGGGCGCCACAACAAAAAATTTTAATTGCAATTTTCTAGTGTTGCTAAGTGCACATAGAGTATGTATTACGAGTGGAGACTACCATTAGTTGTTGTGCTTTCTGTAGAGCTTTTACGCTCTTCGACTGCTTAAATTTGCAACCTGATCATTTGGGTGTGCAATGAGAGAGAGAGAGAGAGAGAGAGAGAGAGAGAGAGAGAGGGGAAACTATCATTAAGTTGGCTGCGCTTGAATACTCCATAATTTAAAAATGAATTCGTGATTTAAAACGCATTTCATGATGTGTGTATTTAAATGGGCGTAACATAAACTCGTCTCTTGTAATTGTAATGTGCATTTCACTGAATTTTTGTTAATTGTCCGTAATTTACACTTAAATAACAACAATAACAGTAATTTATTGCAAATTGTTTGGGGGAAAAACGCTTGAAAAAAACATTCCATTGCAAATTTAATTTGTTAAATTGAATTATTGTTATTTGGTCTCGTAAAGTGCTATTTAATCAAATCAACTGACGGTGGGCGGTGGGCGGGGGTCATAAAGTCATACTGTTAATGCACACGCACACAAAATGGCGTACAAAATGGCGGAGCTCGAGTAACGAGCAAAAAAGCACGCGTTGAAATGATTGATGAGTAGCTCAAAAAAAGGCAAAATGTAAATAAAATTACATTTGCATACGTTCATGCGCTGTATATTTCACGATAATTCATAAGCATTTTAAACTTTTCTCTATTTTTTCCAGACTTGTTTGATAAATAAAAAACACAATTTTGTTGTGCCGTTTTTTATGATCTACATGTGCGCATAAACTATAATATAAGAGCTGTTTGTAGTTCATGTTTCAGTGAAAAGCACGAACACACAATAACACTTGTCACTTGTCATTCTCAAGTTAAGTGCAAGGTTGGTAATACCATAAATTAGGACACCGAATCCACCCAACCACACAAAAAGTGAAATACTTTATTTTTTTTCCAGCGAATTTTACATTTTTAAGAGCTTACATTATTTAATCAATGATTTCCACTCTTTTCATATGCTGTGTAACATTCTTAAACGTTACACTGGCAACAACTGTTTATTAAAAATATTTAGAAGTAGCAATAATCAGTTCACACAGTCAGTCACTTAATTAGTTAATTACTCATTTACTTTTCACATTTTGATGCATACACACATACATATGCACATATAAATATGCATTGTAATTAGAGCTTTTATTGCTATTGTTGTTGTTTCTTTCTCTTTCACTCATTTCGTTGCTGTCTCTCTGTCATCACATAATCAATTACTTTATGTGCAATGTTACACATTTTTTCTTCATCGTTTTGCTGCTGTTGTTGTTGTTTCAGAGTTTCTACATTTTTCGCAACATTTTTTGTATCATGTTTTTGTGTGTGTTTGCTTTTGTTTTTGTTTAACTGGGCGGCAATTTCAAATGCAATTTATGTTGCGCTTTCGCTTGCAAATAAACAGACACACACATATGTACATATTAAACATAAGTAGGTAAATAAACAAAAAAAAATGTGTTGAAATGAAACACAAAGCGCAAAAAAAAGCAACAAAAATATGAGCGTAAGTGTTGTAAAGCGTGCAGGCACCTGCTGCTCTCGCTCCCGCTGCCGCTCTCTTCCTCTCTCTCCTCTCTCAAACTCAAACTAACACTTATGCTTTGACTCGCTCTCACACTCACACTCACGCTCGCTCTTACACTCACACTCTTGCTGTCTAGCTTTTGGCTGCATTGCATAATTTGTGCGTTTCTTTCTTTCATGTTTCGCTTTTTGGGGGCATTACATGATGTTTTGTTGTTGCTGCTGTTTAAGCTCTGTGATTAGTCGCAATTATCATTAGCTAATGATAATGATAATCATGATAATTAGCGCACACACATATATACATGCATATTATGCAATTTCCAATTTTCGCAGCAAAAACAAAGCTAACAATTCTCTCTTATATTTACTCTCTGCAATTGTGCTCTTTGCTTGCGGTACTAACTGAGTAATGAGTATACACTAAGTCTAGTAATTGTTTTGACACTTTATAAAATTTGCAAGTTATATTATGCAAAAAAAGAAAAGTTAACATTTCTTGTATTTTTATTTAAGTTCTTATTTTTATTATAGTGACTTCTGGTTCTCTTAGTTCAAGTTGAAAAAAAAACAAGCTCTACTTTAATTTTTATTGACATTATTGTCGCTGTGACTCCGACTGTGACTCATTGCCACTCACTTCAAAAATCAGTTCAAGCCACAACAACACAAACTACCAGTTTTTGCAAAAAAAAAAACAACAACAACATATCAACAATAAAAATAACAAGAAAATTAATAATAATTATCAGCAAAAGTGGCGAGCAACCTTCGCTTTTGGTTTTCGCTTTGGCTTTGGCTTTGACTCGTCCAGGGTCGTCTTGAAATTTATCGAGTATTCGTATCGTGGTCAAATATAATTGACCAAGAGGAAGAGGAAGAGAGCGATACGAATTTATAGAGGAGTACTTTAAATTTTGATCAACTCTCTTTATTTGTTTTTGACACCATTCGCTTCAATTTTTGTTACTGTTAACACACAGACAAAAATCGGTAGAGCAAATTAAATATCTATAAAATAATTTCATTCTATTTTATAAACTTATTCAGTTTATAAACAATTCTGTGTGCGCAATTAAAATTGTCAAGTTTTGAATATTAATAAATTGGTTCACAAATATTTGTCATTTCTTAGTTAGATAAAAGTACATTTGCATGTATATATGGTATATAATATTTATGCCCCGAGCAATCTGAAATTCAACTTTTAGCTGCATTTACGGTGACAGCCAAGGCAAACAAAGACCAAAATAAACAAGCGACTAAGCAAACAAACAAACATGTCAGAGCATGCTAAAGCAAACAACAATAAACAAACAATAAGCAAACAATATTTGAATAATTAAAGCAAGTAGTCTATCAAACTCCACCATAACAATTTAAATCACAGCATTACTCATATTGTCTGGTTTCTCTTTCTATTTATTTACATATCCAAAAACAAAGTCAAGGAGAATAAGATACAAGCAAATGAGAACATATCTGATGATATCTGAGACTTAATGACATATGCAATATCTAGATGAACATATATTAACATACTTCAGTAAATTTTCTTATGATTGGTGTAAACCGCTCTGAAAAGTATGCTATGGAAATTGACAGTGAAGTCAGGATCATTCTACAAACATTTTTTATTAATCATTTCATATCTATAATTATTTCACTCCGATGGCAATTAAGTGAATGCAAATAAATATTTTTTTAAATTTATTTTAAGCTCCCCCAATTGCATTAATATCAAAGCGAAGCTCCAGAACGAAATCTTTTTTTTTTAATGAATCTAATAAAATTTGAATGCAAAATAAATTAAGAAGTCAAAATATGATCAAAATGACATTCCGCTTGAAAATCGGTCCAGTTTTGACAAAGTTATGAAAGCTTGAAGTTGGTCAGACCTTGGACCTAACAACTTTACAAGTCAAAATTTATAGCTATTATTATAAAGCTCTAAAAATCTTAAAAGTATGTTTGTAATTTATGATTAATTTAAAGTTACAATAATATAAATAAATAACAAAAGCTATTTTTAAGACCCAAGTTATCTCGTAACTAAGCAGATTATTTAACCAAACACAGGGTATCAGCTTCAACAGGGTGTAATGGAGTATAAACAAAGCTGGGCAACAAATGCTTATCCGTCTAATATTTATATGCGCTATTTGCAATACCATTTGTCAACTGGGATTTACGAGGTGCCAACAGGTGTATGCTACCTTCTGACATTTCTAATGAGTATACAACATCTTGCTGTCTGTCTCACTCACACTTGCAATTGCACTATTGAGTAAAAGCTCACCCTTTAAGCGCCCATCACTCCATTCCCCTTCTGTCTTCCTCTCACTCCCCCGCTCTGTTTATTCCCTTTGCAATTTACAGCTGGCATTGCTCTCTCACCCGCACTTGACTTTTCTATGGGTCGTTCTCTCTTTCTCTTTGAGTTGCTACCTGACCAAAAGGCAAACGCGCGCAATTAGCATAAAGTGCCCGACTGACTGACAGTTGTAAATGCATTTGTATGTATGTAATTACGAGTATGTCGTGTTGTTTTTGTTGATGTTGTTGCTGGTGCTGTAGTTAGTTGCTAGTTTGTCGTGTTAAAGTGTGAAAAGTTGGCTGCAAGTTTCAGGTTGACTGCCTTGACGATGACAACGAATGCAAATACGTGAGTGAGTGACTGAGTGAGTAACTTAATAAGTGTGAGTGCGAGCGTGAGCGAAAGAGTGAGTGAGTCAGTCTGTAAGTTAACCTCAGTCCAGTTGTAAATACACTGTGAAACAAAGTGAGTTTCATAATTAAAATAAATGATACAACACTTTAATTCAACTAAACAAAGCAATGTTAGTTGAAAATTAAAAATATTGAATCATAAAAAAATGAAACGTTTTAAAACTAAATAAATATTTAAAACAAGATAAATTGTAAAAATGTACTTTTTTTTCTTACTGTGTTTATATATGTATATGTTTATATACCTGTGTATTGCATGTCTGCGACTTAACACCCACACCCAAAAACACACACACACACACGCAAGTAGAATTCAGTCAGCCCTCGTTTAATTTATGTTCATTTATCGTAGTTTGTTTGTCTCTCTTTCTACTTGTTACTGGCGCTGCCTCTGCCGCTGCCGCTGCTACTGTTGCTTTTGCCTTTGCTACATGCCATTCCCCTTCCTCTGCCGCCATTGCTTCTGCTACTTTTTTTTTGGCATGCTATGCACGTTCCTTTCGCATTGCCGCTCACCACCACCAAAAAGCAACAACAATAACAACAACAAACTGCTTGCCGCACTGAGCTGAGCTTAGTTAAGTTGAGCGCGTCTGTTAAACTGCAGTGCTTAAGCGTTCGTTCTCTTTTTATTGCGCTCTCTTGCGCTCTCACACAGATCGCTCTCAGCTGTTGCTAAGTGTCTGCGTGCGTGTGTTTGTGTGTGTGAGCTTATGCGTGACTAGAATTGTTGCTGGCTTGTTTGTTTGTTTGTTTATTTGTTAATTTTGTTGTTGTCATAACAGCGGCAACTACAGCAACAGCAACAACAAAAGCATCAATGCCAATTGCAATAGCAACAACAATTACTTTAAAGACAGTGGGCACAGCAATAGCAACAGGAAGCTTAAATTAAATTGAAATTGGCTGTGCGGGTGTGTGTAAGTGTGTGTGTGTGAAGAAGAATCCAATAAAAGCGCATGAATTATTTAAAGTTCGACAGGGAACTAGCTCATTTGTGAATCATTTTGATTTATTTGCATACAGTTAGTCATGTAATTGATTTAACATAATAAGTATAAATATTGTTAAAAATGGTTAAACACGATAAAAGTTATTTTTCTTTTGTTTTACTTGACCTTTAAATAAAAAAAATTATCATTTTAATTTTTTAGTGTGTCAATGCACTTACCTAACTAACTGTACATACTTTCAAAATAATCAACTTAATTTAAGCTAGTTAAAATAAGTTAATAGCATACACGTACATTTTGCATAACTATTTTTAAGAATGGTTGTCAGAGCAATTACCTGACTCACTGTTTACATAATTGAAATTTTACAATAACAAATCAATTATCATAACAAATGAACATTGCAGAATGGGAATTGGATACTTAAACACACACAGACACACACACAAAGAAAATGTCAAAGCAGTTGTGGAATTAGAAAATTGCCTCAAGCTGTTTTGAAAGGTTTAACCAGCAAGTAGAGCAAAGAGCAGTAGAGAGAGAGTAGAGGAGAGGGCAGAGGGAGTTTGTACATGCATATGTTAACAGTTTATTAAAGGGGCTGGGAGGTAATAGTGGCAGCTGGCTAGAGTGAGTGAGTAAGGGAGAGAAAGAGAGTGGGAGAACGGAAGACCTGATGACATGACTATACACTTAGACATGGCAACGCAATTTGCAAAGTGTTGACAACACACACACACATATCGCTCTCTTCTTCTCTTTCCCCGCTCTCTCTTTGAGTGTGTGTGCGTGCATTGCGAAACTTGCAGTCAAAGTGGAGCAGAGCAACAGAATTTATTAGTTGCCTTTCACAGCAAATATTGTGACAAATAGGCATATAAAAGAAGCTTCGCTGAATAGAGACAGAGAGTGAAAGAGGGATGGAGGGAGAGAGGTGAGAGTGTGCTGCCTTTATCCTGTGCGTGACAGCAGGCTTTATGTTTATTTGTGTGTGTGTGTATTGCACTGTTGCGACTTAAGTTTTATGCTCAATGCACTGAGGCGCCATCTTGTTAATTGCTCTCACTCGCTGTTGCCCCCTCCCCTGCTGCTGCTCCTTCTCATCGTCATTCTTGACGACTATAAAGTTTAAGCCTAGACAATTACAGTGATGGCGCCATCTAGTGAGTTATGTGCACAATGTTGCATTGCATACTTTTCAGAGCACTTAACCCCCTTTTTGGCGATAATAATCAACAGTGCTATACATATATGCATTTTTTATTTATCATTTATCGCTTACAATTCGCAAATTGACAACTTGACAGAAGTGGGAGGAGCAAAAGAAGGCGGATCAGAAATTCAGTTCAAATTATCGCCGCGAAAAACAGACTGAAAATTGAAAAGCCTTGCATAAATTATAGACTCATTGTTTTCTCTTTTTTTTTTTGCATACCCTGCAATTGCATGTATACTTATGATGGGTATATGCGTGTAAAAATAAATAGGTACACAATCATTTTCAGCTGATACAGCATTGATAATAAATCAATTGTTGAGCACCGATGTATTGATTTTTTACAGGGTATCTCTCTGTTGTGTTAAGTTGTTTTAATGATTGTCTGCCATTGACAATGGCCCGTTCTCAATATGTAAGCTGCTCCTACATACATATTTACACATGTAACATACAATGTGTGCGCATACTTATGGCAGTGATGAGCTCGACTCGCACACGTCTATTGACTTTTATGTCGCACTGTTCAACTCTGCAAATTTAACTGAATTATTGAACATTTCGCGCGCGTGTTCTTTACACAGACAGAGTGAGAAAGAGAAAGAGGCGAACAGAGGCAGACAGAGACAGACATAGACGCAGCTCCAATCTTTTCACTTTTTCCTCCGTTCCCTGCGTTTATTCTTTTTTTGTTTGTTTGTTTTCCTTTTTGTACTTTTCCCGCCTATTTTGCATTATTTAACATGTTCGTCCAGTCGCGTAATTAAACACCTCACAAACAGAAAATTAAATATTGATATTAAACTCGCCATTTGCATTTTCATTTTCAATTTGCATTCATCAATCAGGCAATCAATTTATTTATCGGTTTTTTCAATTAATACGAAAAAAAAAAAAATTGTTTTCAACTCATTTATTTATAACAAAAATCCTTAGTTTTCAGATAGTCTGAAATATTTCGGACATTTTATTTAAAATGCGCTTTGAGAACTAAAAGTTCTTAAAAATAAAGAAAACGTCCTGATTGTAAAACCAAATGTTTTTTATTTTAGTTTTTTCTCATAAATTTCTTTTGTTTAAAAAAAAAAATATTAAAAAAAAATATCAGCATGAATGATAGCTTAGATTTTATTTTATTTTCAAACTGACCCGATAAACTTGCTTACAATTACAATTTTTTTCTTATAGAGATATTTTCATTTATTCTTTACAATTTCCAATTCTCTTTATTGTACCTCTACTATCATCACTTGAATTTCAGTCATCAATTTGTATGCATTGCACATTTTTTTTTTGACATTTATTGGAATACAGCTTGGCTACTATATCATTTTCCATAATAGATTACCATATATTGTAGTATTCCCCTTGTAGGTTTTTCTTTTCCCTTTTTTTTTTATGTTTCCTCTACTTTTGCATCTCTCCTGGCGCTGTAACGAGTATTGATTTTCATTGTTGCCAGGCATTTCTTGCTATATGCAAATGATTTTTCCCCTCGGAGTGTTCGGTGCAATCATAAAATACACATACAATAACTTAGCCTCCCCTTCTTCATCTTTATTTCCCTTTTACCTCACTCTCAGTCGCACTCTCTCTTTACAAGCATAATTTATGCATTTTAGAGGAAATGTGTGCAGTTATTAGTGGAGAGAGATGGCAACTCTGCACTTTGCTGGCGCCTTTAACAGTTTTAGACTTTTGCCTAGTCGTAAACTTGAACGCAACTTGAAGTAGAACTTAAGGAACTTAATGAACTGAATTTTTTTTAAATATTATATCTTATATAGATACAATTTGAACAGTTACAGTTACTTTTTATATATATATCAAAACTAAGCATCAATTTAGGGAATTTTTCCATTACTTACATAAAAATTCCCTCAATAGCTACCATCTGGGATTTTGTTAAGAGTTTTAACTAAACCATTTGGGAATCGCAAAAACAAAAAAACATAACAATTTAAGTGCCCAACGAGGCTCTTTTAATTGGCCATAACAGTTAATTGTGTAGCGCCCGTTACCGTTATAAATAATTCCCATAGGCGCTTTAAATGTCCAACCAAACAGTCGAAATCTTCTCTAGCTTAATTAATGATTTATATATTATAGTATCACGGAAATGGCATAAAAATCAAATTGTTAAACAAAGATTCGTAATCGAGTGTACCCGACTAAAAAATACCCTGTAGTAAAATATAAGTAATACTCAATATTATATATGTAAGTAAAAACATTCTTAAACTATTTTAATAAAATTCAACTTTATTTAATTTATTTGTGTGTAATTTTCGAAAAGTTTTTTTTAGTCTCACTTTTTTTTTTAAATTTGTACACACAATTACAATAATTTACGCTACACTCGTTTGTCGTGTTTACAGGGTATATGGGCAAGAAATCGAAATTCAATGAAGTGAAATGCGAATATGGCTATAAAAGAGAAATACAATTGTTAGCCGATTGGCAACATTAATGGCCAGGTTAATGCTTTTGTTGACTGCTTTTGTTTACGTCTATTTTTTTTTTGTTTTGGCCTTAAGCTTTTTGCCATTTAAACGTTTGCCGTTTTGGGCTTTCTTTGCTGTTTTGGCCTGGCTAATAAGCTACTCAAGTGTCAGTTGGGATTTCAATTGATTGTCGGCGTTGTTGTTGTTGTTGCTGTTCTAACCTGGCTAAAACTAATTAAGCCAATGCCAGTTGAGCCACAACAGCCAACCAAATTAGACTTTGATGAGACAAAAGAGAGGAAGGGAAAGGGAGGGGAGTGAGGGAAAGGGGAGGGGAAAGGACTTGCAACACGAGACGCATTTGCATAACAATTGCAAGACCGCAGCACAGTGGGCAAAATCACTAAATTAGCTTGTATTAATTCAAAGGTCATTAAAAATTAAAGCCCATTTAATAGTGATTTAAATATTCGAATCTTTTAATTTAAAAAATATTGAATTATCCTTTAAATTATTTTTAATAATTTTAAATATAGCTTTAAAGAGCTTTTAAAATTTCAAATATTTTAAAATGGAACCCCAACTCCTTGTGGATTCTATTTTAAAATCTACTTAATACTAAAATCCACATAAAGACTGTTTGTTGTTTTTAATGTTATTTATTTATTTGTTTTTAAGCTTTATATTTTTTTTATGCTTAAAAATAAAAAATTAATTAAATACTTTAAAAATTCTATGACAGGAAAAAACAGAACGAAGTTAAATTAATTAATATAAGCGAAACTAGCGTTTTATCCCACTGTGCGTGGTTTAAGTTATGGCCAAGTTGAGAGTTTTGTTGCAAGTGCAGCAAACTGCATTAATCCTAATTAATGTACCATGTTGCAGTTGCCGTTGTTGCATGTGGCAAGTGGTAAACAGCAGAGTGGGAGGAGGGGAGAAGATGGGAGGAGGGGAGGACTGTAAAACAGACTGCAACATTTTAATTAAGCGCCAGGCGACTTGAAAGGATTCGATTTAAGGCTTAAACCTGACGAGCCAAAAAGCCCACTGCATTTGCAACAACAACAGCAACAACAACGACTGCAACAACAACTGCAACAACAACAACAACTGTGGCAAGCTCATCTTAGCCCAGAAAACTAGCTTGCAACATGCGACCCAAATGCTCGCATTAAAATCATAACTTAGCTGACAACAAGAAAGTAAATAGCCGCTTTTTATGGCAAGTCGACGCTGCTATACTCTTACTAATTGTTTTTTCTTTTATAGACAAACACATTTAATAGTCTTCATAATCGTCAGTTTTTAATAAAATTTCAAAATAATGTGTGGGAAAAGATTTTATTGAAATTCACTAAAATTTTAACGAGAGATCTAATCGAAAATAAAAAGATACTTATGAAATTACATATTTTTTGACCGATTGTTCCTATATTATAGTGTTTCGATTTAGATAAAGCTTGGTATTTGGAAAATTTGTAAAGATTTCAAAAGATTTTTCGAATTTTTAATTATAATTGAATCAAAGGATTCTCAAAAATTCAATTACAACATACATATGTTATAGTGATTCGAGTTGGATACAATTTTGTCAGCATATTTGAAAACAGGCTTAAATTAGATTTCATGAGGTTCATTTAAATACCATAGAAAATTTTAAAATTTCTGATTTAATACACAGGTTCCGACAAAGTAGAAGTATAACCCTTGTAAGGGTATTAAAAACATACATGGCCTTAATTTTCATTCACTGAGAATACTCGTTGCATTTGTCAAATTGTTTGCCTGAATGAAAATACTTATAGCAAAGTTGAGTATACTTATAGTATACAAAAAGCAGATACTCGGTATATTTTTGATATGACAGATAACTTTAAAATTTGTATTTATATGTGTCTCGTCGTTGAAAATATCGTCTATTTTTGTAAAGCTTAAGGAATATTTAACAAAATCTATCCAGAAAAAAAGGTTGCGAATCGGAATTAAAAAATTTGAATAGAAAGGTGCAAAATGAAAATGAAGCAGAAGTGTAACTTTATTTTTTATAGAATGGAGTAAAGATAAACAAGTAGGCGGTTACAGTCGAGCACGCTCGACAGTAGGATACCCTGAGCCCAAGCCCTCTACACCTAGGTTGAATTTCGACCAATTGTTCCTATGACAGCTATATGATATAGTAGACCGATTTTAACCAAATTTGGTCAGGATGTAAAACAACAGCCCAGATGCACACTCTGTCTGTTTGGTTGTGGTATCTTAACAAACAAAAAACTTTTCAATACTAAAACTTCATTTTTGATGTACAGTTCCTATGGCAGCTATATGATATAGTTAACCGATTCTACCGAAATTTGGTCAAGATGTATAATACCAGCCCAGATGTACATTTTATCAGTTTGGTTCTGATATCTCAACAAACAAAATACTTTTCCATACTAAAACTTCATTTTCGATCTACCGTTTCTATGGCAGCTATATGATATAGTTAACCGATTCTAACCAAATTTGGTCAGGACGTGTAATACCAGCCCAGATGCATATTGTATGAGTTTGGTTCTGATATCTCAACAAACACAAAACTTTTTCATACTAAAACTTCATTTTCGATGTATCGTTCCTATGGCAGCTATATGATATAGTGCACCGATCCAAAAATTAAAACAAACTTGATCTGCCTATGGTATCCAGGAACCTACATACCAAGTTTGAAGTCTCTAGCTTTTATGGTTTCTGAGATCGACGCGTTCAAACAGACGGACGGACGGACGGACGGACGGACGGACGGACGGACGGACGGACAGACAGACGGACATGGCTCAATCGACTCGGCTGTTGATCCTGATCAAGAATATATATAGTTTTGGGGGTCTGCCACGCCCCCTTCTGCCTGTTACATACATTCTGCCAAACACATAATACCCTTTTTTGCCCATTTTTAATGGGCTCAGGGTATAAAAAGAGAAGTATGAGAGAAGTAGAGAAAGGAAAGAAAATACCAGGAAATAGACTAGACTTAATACGTATACTTAACATGCATGAGCTGTTTTTCAATAACTCGGCAGTTTAAAGAGCTAGACCTATGAAATTTGATACACATAAACCTAAATAATAAACTGATGAAAATCATAAATTTATGAAACAATTGTTAATTTATTAATAATTGAAAAATGTTTCAAGTTTCATCTAAAATCCCTAGGCTCTTACACTCAAAATTTGGTTATCAAAATTAAATATATATTTTAGTGCAAAAACAAATTTCAAGTGTTTTGAATTAGAAAAGTGACTGGCAAGAGTTCCAAGAATTAAATCAAAGTGAATTAAGCTGAGCCAAGGCAATATATATAAATATATATAAAAATGTGTGAGGTACAAAGACTATTCGATGAATTGGGACAGACATTTAACAAGTTCAAGGAAATGCGTCGCATTGAAATGTTGAAAGCATTTAATAATGTGCGATGCTGTGAATGTGGTCACAAGTTGCGACTTCGTAATGCCCTAGAAACGGCAACGAGAAGAAAACAATTTACCACAAATCGACTTATTATTGTCTGCTCTATAATACTGCTGATTATCACCATATTTTTTCTCCGTTTGGCCCGACAATATAATCATGTTACGGCTTATGGAAGCGGCGGTTGTATCTCAACAATATTTTATGCCTCCAACGATTGTGAAGTGCATGCTTAGCGATTATCCAACTAATTTTTAACGAATATACAAAATATGTATTTTATAAAAATAAATTTCTTAGTATCTAGCGTACTTACCAATCTAGAGTTTTTAAAAATAAGCCTAAAACAGAAAGTAAGACTAAGTAGCTGTAACTTTTTCCAATATAACATTTATTCCATTATTTTTCAACCAAGAATGTATATTTTTTCTTAAATCAAAAAAATACGTATCGAATTATTTTTATAGATAATTTTTTAAAATTAATTTGACAACAAACGGATAATATTTTAAATTTTTAATTTACCATCTCTGAGTGTATATTTTCCCAAATCTAAAAAATACGTGTCGGGTCATTTTTATAGATAGATTTTTTAAAATGAATTTGAACAACATTGAATGATATTTAAATCTGTACAACAGATGGCGCCAGCTAAAGCAATACAAACAAATCGCCTAAACATCACAAAAAAAATGCCTTTTCAATTCGATAAACACAAAAATGTTTGTGCAACACAGAAAAATACACACACAGAGAGTCTTCTTCTTCTCTTTCCCTCTTTCGAAACCTCCCCCAACCCATTTTCCTCGTTTATGGCAACATTTTAACTAAAATCAACATTTGACTAAATATAAAAAAAAAAGGAAAAAGTTGTAAAAAGAGGCGGAAAAAATCAACAAATGCGCAGCACAAACTAAACCAGAGCAGGAGCGAGAGAGCGAGAGGGAGTTAGAAAGGGATGGAAGGGGGGGAGGGTTGAGGGTGGGGGTAGCAAACATACTGTTAATGGTGCCACGCCCACATGAAAAGTTCGTTGAGGCGTTGCGTTTAGTTTTGCTGAATAGTTTTTCAGTATTTTCATTTTCAGTTGCATTTTTTTTCATCTTTTTTCTGTCCAGTATTTTCTTTATGAATGGAACAGTTCCGTGTCAGGGAAAAAAACGGTGGCTGGGAAGGGGTGGGAAGGGGGATGAGGGTGGGGTTAGCTCGTTATATTGAGGCAACAGCAGCCGACACTTGAAAGTGTTGCAGGTTTCTTCTGCTTCTTTGTTTTTTTTTTTTTTTTTTTTTTTTTGCTAGTTTTCCAAACACAAACAAACAGAGCAACAAAAGCAACAAAAGCGACAACCATGCGACATTAATTGAAGTTTGTTGAACCAAAAGCTGTTTACATGGCCCCCATTCTTGTATAAAAAAAAGACACACCCCCAACAACCCCCACTATTTCCCATACTACCCCCATTTAACAGCACCTGCCACATTCAGTTGCTGATGATAGCTGATAACACAAAAAAAAAAAAAAACAAGTAGGCGGTTACAGTCGAGCACGCTCGACAGTAGGATACCCTGAGCCCAAGCCCTCTACACCTAGGTTGAATTTCGACCAATTGTTCCTATGACAGCTATATGATATAGTAGACCGATTTTAACCAAATTTGGTCAGGATGTAAAACAACAGCCCAGATGCACACTCTGTCTGTTTGGTTGTGGTATCTTAACAAACAAAAAACTTTTCAATACTAAAACTTCATTTTTGATGTACAGTTCCTATGGCAGCTATATGATATAGTTAACCGATTCTACCGAAATTTGGTCAAGATGTATAATACCAGCCCAGATGTACATTTTATCAGTTTGGTTCTGATATCTCAACAAACAAAATACTTTTCCATACTAAAACTTCATTTTCGATCTACCGTTTCTATGGCAGCTATATGATATAGTTAACCGATTCTAACCAAATTTGGTCAGGACGTGTAATACCAGCCCAGATGCATATTGTATGAGTTTGGTTCTGATATCTCAACAAACACAAAACTTTTTCATACTAAAACTTCATTTTCGATGTATCGTTCCTATGGCAGCTATATGATATAGTGCACCGATCCAAAAATTAAAACAAACTTGATCTGCCTATGGTATCCAGGAACCTACATACCAAGTTTGAAGTCTCTAGCTTTTATGGTTTCTGAGATCGACGCGTTCAAACAGACGGACGGACGGACGGACGGACGGACGGACGGACGGACAGACAGACGGACATGGCTCAATCGACTCGGCTGTTGATCCTGATCAAGAATATATATAGTTTTGGGGGTCTGCCACGCCCCCTTCTGCCTGTTACATACATTCTGCCAAACACATAATACCCTTTTTTGCCCATTTTTAATGGGCTCAGGGTATAAAAAACAGCAAGAAAACAGAAAAAAAGTGGGAAAAACATGTGAAGCTTTCAAATATTGTGCTGCTTATCTTGCTCAATATTTTTTAATCTATTTTAGCTTTCGTATGCATGTAGAATTAAACCTACAAAATATTAAATTTGTAGTAAATATATGGGAATTTTTGTTAGTCATATTTAAAAAGTTGACAACAAAAAAAAAAGCCCATCAAAAATTTGTACTGGCTACTTGGAACATTTTTAAAACAAAAATATTTTGGAGCCAATTTTTGTCTTTTATATCAAATCAAAAACTATTGAAAATGCAATAAGTCAAATTATTTTCGTACTTATTTCAATTCTTATTCTGAAAGTTGTCTTTTTTGAAAAATAAAATATTTTAAACATATATTCTTGATTTAAAAAATTATATAGTATTCATACAAACGTTTACACTGATAAATAAAAAATTTTAAAATCAAGATTTTACCAAACATTTTATTTTCTGTTTTCTCGTGAATATCGAAATATTTTCTTCAAAATTCTTGAATTCAAATCGCTTTTTAGTCAACTTTCAATATCCGTACATGTAATCTATAATGTTTTTTTTATATAGACAATGAAATGGGAGCTACAATTGCTCTCATCATTTGAATTGTTCAAGTCTCGCTGTCTTTGCCCTTCTTCCTTCTTTCTGCTTTCTTCTCTTCGCGATTTCTTCCTCATTTTATTTTATATCTTGTATTTTCGCGCATTGTTACATTTTCACTAATGATGCAATTTGTTGTTGTTGTCTTTTTATTTTATAGACAAAAGACAACAACATTGAAAACATTTCCTTGTTTCAGTTTGTCATGGAAATCGACAGTTGTCATACCCTGGAACCATACGATTTGCTGGACAGAGTAACATAAAGTCGTGCACATTTATGTGATAATCAACTAAAGAGAGAAATATTTTGTATACGATTTTATAATGCATATATAATAATTGTCATTGGATTTTTGAATAATTGAAAATTAAAACAGAAAATTAGGAAGCATTTTTTTAATAACATGAAAGAAAACCAAAATAAAGAATGTTATAAAGAATTTAAAATTTAAAAGCACAAAAAAAAGGAAAAGTCTAAATCGAAACACTTAAATATTGTTTTTAATATAAATAAAATACATTTTTCCCAACTTTAATATTAGGAAATTTTTCGTTTATTTTTGTGCAGCGTATCTTTCAGTCGAGTTACTTGGTATTTCTTATAGTTGGCAAAGTTGAGAGCTTTTTCTTATTTGAAGCACAATCCTTTTGGCCACTTTTGGGTGCCGTCCAACCAAGTTCAATGTGCCCCAAGGAAACTTTTTGTTTAGCCGCATAAACTTGACAAAGTTGCACACAAAAATCCCTTTTTCCCCATTTCAGTGCTCTTTTCTTCCATTCTCCCATTCTGTCTTTATTTTTGTTTCCTTGTCTGTTGCAGCTTCTTCTTCTTCTTCTTGCAACTTTACGATTGTGCGGTGTCTGCATCTGAGTTTCTTTCTTGCTACTTGCGATTGCACTTTGCCGCCTTTTGCCCATTAAAATGAGCATAAAAAAAATAAGATTTCACACAACATTTTTACACTCGCGTTTTATAGAGTAGTTTGACTGTTAAAAGACGCTTGTAACTGTCCTTGGGGTATTTTTAAGTACTACAAGTTGGTTAAAGTTTTGATGGAAAGTCATACCCGCTTTTATATTGATTTTCTCGTACATTTTCTTTGAGAAATTAATATTTCTTTATTTGGTTATCAAAAGCTGACAAAAGCTGTCGGGCACGCTCGACATTATGATACCCTGAGCTCAGGGTATAAAATCTTTGATCTCTCATAACTTCATCAAAAATTAACCGATTTTCAAACGGAATGTCATTTTAATCATGATTCGGCCTCTTAATTGATTCTGCATTTAAATTTTTATCATCAGGAAAATTTGATCAAAATCGAAAAATTATCAAATTTTCCATACCATACCCTTCACATTTTTTCAAAAACTTTGATCTCTCATAACTTCATCAAAAATTAACCGATTTTCAAGCGGAATATCATTTTGATCATGATTTGGCCTCTAAATAGATTCTGCATTTAAATTTTTAACATCTAGAAAATTTAATATTTTTCGATACCAAGCCATCTATCATCCAATTTTCCATACTTACCCCTTGACATTTTTTCAAAAACTTTGATCTATCATAGCTTCATCAAAAATTAACCGATTTTCAAACGTAATGTCATTTTGATCATGATTTGATTTGGCCTCTAAATTAATTCTGCATTTAAAATTTTTAACATCTAGAAAATTTGATATTTTTTTCTATTTTAATCCAATTTTCCATACCTACCATTGACATAAATTTAGTCTCGTAAAAATACCACAACTTTGTTTAAATTCAACGGATTTCCATGCAAAATACCTTTCTCCTAATAATATTCATTTTTTATTCTATCTGCACACAATTTTTTTGTATTTTGTTTGTAATCGATGAAAGAAATTTTATAAAAGGATTTTCCAATTTGCAAGTCAGAAAATTTCAATTTCTTTTAATTCCTTTTGCAAAATCGTAAAGTTGACGCTGCGCTGCCAGAGTTGCCACTGTTTGCGCAAACAATTCAAGTTTTGGCCACAAACACAAAATGGCGACCATTTTAGTCTAGGGCGAGACAGGCAGAAAGAGAAGCGGATGGGGAGTGAAAGAGGAAGAGGAAGAGAGCAAAAAATGTTATTTGCTATTGTTGTTATTGCCGGTGGCTATGTGCCACCTGTACGCTGTGAAGAGGCTACTCTGCCCCTCCCTTTCTCTTCCATCCTCCTTTTTCTCTCTCTCTCTTCACACACACACATATTTACACACATCCTTTCAAGGACACTTTTTGCTTTCCCTCTCCTTTTGTCACCTCTTCGTTACCTTCGTCTTTCTGCATATAAATCAACGCCGGGTTTTCTCTTTTTTTACTTTTCTTAAATTTCAGCTTCTTCTTCTCCTACTGCTATTTCTTTTTCTCTTCCTCTTCCTCTTCGTCTTCGTCTTGGGCTTGTGCTTTGTTGCCTTCTTTCGCATATTTCCCCAGACAATAAAATGCGAAAAAGCAAACACTCAACACAACGTTTTCTAGGCTCCCATTTCTAGGGTTGCAAAATGTGCTAGGTACACAAAATAAAGGAGCAACACTGCTGCAAGTTGCTCGACTTAGGTATACCCTGTAATAGATGGTAACTCAGAAAGTAAAAGATAAGAATAAAAAAAATAAATACATTCTTTTGATATTGTAGTTAAAAGATATAGACAACAATATAATGAATTAAATCAACTATAGTAATATATATCGCATATAGAGAATATAGAGAATAAATACATTCTTTTGATATTGTAGTTAAAATATATAGGCAAAAATATAATGAATTAAATTAATTATAGTAATATATATCGCATATAGAGAATTCCTGAAGAAATGATGATGTTAGACTGACAAATCTTTAAGTATAAGGATGTTTTTCAGGGCAGAAAGAAAAAAAGGGTTAGCAGAGCTTAGAAAAATAATACTTTTTACACTCTTAACTTTTTATGAAAATTATTCATCTAATACTTTTTCCGATGCTTTTCTTCTAATTGAAGAAAATAGCAGAAGAATTGAGTCTGCAAGTGAGTTTTTCGGGAATTTTTAGAATGATTCTTTTTCTTATTCTTGCTCTCAAATTTTTTTAATTATTCGTAATAAAATATTTCAGTTAAAAGGAAATTCTTCTGATTTTTTATTCTTCTTCAATTACGTATTTAAAACTGTTGCAACTATAATATCAACATATACAGTAATATAAAGAAGAAGAGTTGTAAGATGGGGTTAAATCCGTTTTTTATTGCCTTTATCCCTTCGGTTTTATGGTTGGCCATTAAACCATCAAATTCGCATAGAACTCACATCCATTTAACATTACGTGTCCTCACATCCTAAACATCCTGCTTGGGAATTTTGTCTTCGTTTCCTTGTTTGTTTTCTTGTTTTCTTTTGTTTTGTTTGTTGTTGTTGTTGTGAAAAGGGTTGACTTGCATTTAAAAGAGGTTAAAGGGTAGCAAAAAAAAGGGTGGTCGAATTTGTCAAGCAGTTTTGGCTTTTATTTGATTGATTGATTAATCAATTGAACGACAATTCTAAGAAAAAAATTTTGATGGCAGGAATATGACTGAGAGAGAAAAATATATATAGTTATATATATATATGTAAGATTGAGACATTATAACGAAACAAATGCGGTTAGAAAAGTTGTAAGTTTTAAAACTTCCACTTGTAGCTAATTGAAAAAGTTTAAAACAATTTATAAAGCACTCAGTGTAATCTTTGTACACTTTCCTTTTCCATTGCGCCTCCTAACTAAACTACCCTACATGCCATACATATATATAGCTAGGCCTATTCATAGAATTCAACATCAAAAGCATTTTTCTCCCTCTTAGCATTTTACTTGTCGGCTAATCAACGCACGAAAATTCAAAGGAAAAACTTTCACTACCAAAAAATATATATGTACAAATATATGTGAGCAAAAGCTGTTAAAGTTGAAATATACTTTTGCTTTACTTTAATAATTTCAAATATGGTTTGAAGTATTCAAAAACTCCTACAATTTTTATGAGCTAGCGAATTCTTAAACAAAATTTCTGCACAAAAAACTGTTTTATGCTCTTCTTTAGAGTATTTGAATTTTGTCACGAAATGTTTCATAATTTTTACAAAAAACTTATAAGGTAATATTTAAAAAAAAAAAAACAAAAAAAACAATGGAAAAAATTTTCAAAAGTTTAAAATATTTTGAAAAATACAAAATTAAAATTTTTGCTCGACATTATTTTTAAAAACTACTAAATATCATAACTTTAAGAAATCTTAACCGATTTTCTTGAGGAACGTCGATTCCATGATTTTTTTGCCTATACTTTTATTCTGCATCAAAATTAAAAAATAAAATTTTTCAGCATTTCTGTCTATTTTTTCCATGCTTTTCCCTAAAGACTCTCACGAAAACTTCAAACTGTCATAACTTTGCCAAAACTTAATCGATTTTCATGCAGAATATCATTTTGAACAAAATTTGGTCTCCTAATTGATTTTGCATCAAAATTTTATTTATTTTGAAATTTCAAAAAAATTAAAAATTTTTGAAATTTCTACTAAAACTCGAAAATTTAATTTGTAAAAATTGAGTAATTTCAAAAAGATATTAAATCTTCGACGTTCTGAAAAAAACATGAATTCCTATGTTTTCAGTTCTCCTTCTCTTTAAATGGGGCGGTACCTCACTAAGAGGGTGTTCTGTGGATGCTGTGAATGTCTTTCTATGAGTCTTGCTGCCTTTGACGTACTCCTCCTATTTTCCGACAGCAAAACAGACTGAAAGTGAAGTCAGTTTAGGGTAAATCGTAAATCTCAAAATTGTACTGGGTGCTTTTTTCTCTTTGTGGTAGAGCATGAGGTGGGAGAAGTGTTGTTCTTGTACTCATATATGTATGTGGTATGTGGTACAACAACCACCTTCACTTTTGCCTGTTGCTAAAAACTAGAGAAAAAAAAAAACTGACAGTCCAACTTTACACAGGTTTTCCGTCAGCATTTTCACAGGTTTTTCCTTTGGCGAACATGAATTCAATACGAGCAACTCGACAAAGTACTTTTTTTTTCTTTTTCAGGCGCCCAAAAAAGGTGCATGAAACAGGAATAACGGCAGACACAACAATCCACACACACACTCACACACACACACACACACGTATACACACACACACACATTCTACCGGAAGCTGTAGAAAAGTAAAGCGGAAGCGAAAAACAGAAAACAAAATACATAAAAGCGAGAAAACCTTTTTCGCCACAACGAAGTCTCAAGACTCTTCAGAAATGGAGCAGAAAACTCTTTAAATTTAATTTCTATGCATAAAAGTGACCATGGAGGACAGTTTGTTGATAAAAACTCATGTTAACGACCTATATAATGAACATAAAGAATAAAACGATAGTCAATGCTTTACCAATAATAATATCGATTGCATAAAAAGTGACCATGGAGGACTATTACAGGCGCTAAATTAGCTAAAGCAAGCAAATAAAGTGACCATTGAGGACAAACTGACTGTGGATGTATTGGAGAATAGCAATATCATCATAAATCGTCAAGAAAAGTGACCATGGAGGACTGAATGAGCATAGGTAGTAAGCCATAAAGTGAACATGGATGAATGCTTGACTTAAAGTAGCTATAAATAGACTTAGGCAAGCGTTAAAGTAAATATATAGAGTATCATTAGCATGATAATTATATTTAAAAAGTGACCATGGAGGATTTTTAAACATGCGAACAGCATAAATTTTAAAGTAACCAGATAAAACAAGTAAAGCACACTTTATTCTTAAAATAAACTGCAAGTAAACAAATTCAAATCCAACAAACTGAGCCCAATAAAGTGACCATGGAGAACTCATACATATCTCCATATTTAAGTATTGATTTTAATTCAATTTAAGTCAACATAAATTAGCTTATTCTTCTGTCTGTTACATATAATTTCATAAAACTAGCATGCACATTTTTGTCCATTAAGTAGTATAGGGTATATAAAATCCACTTTTGCTCGATTCTTGTTTTCAACTTATTATTTTTTTATTATTTTTTTTGTTAAAGCGCACCCAAAATGGCAGCCAAAAGCAAGAAATGGCAAATGGCAAAAACTTTATCAAGTATACGACATGTGTGTAGCGTAATTGTTGTTGTTGTTGTTGTCGCCCATTGTGCAGAGTTGTGAAAATACTTTGCGGCTATATACAACAACAACAACATACAATACATACATTTATGGTAAATTTGTTGTGGTTGCAGCTAAGAAAATGAAAACCGGCAAAATACAAAAAAAAAGCACAACTTTCATCTGCAGTTGACGTTGTTGTTGTTATTGTTATTGTTGTTGTTGTGCCATATCTTAAAGCGACAGCACACAAAAAAGTGTCTGACAAAATGTTAGCAACTATAACAACAACAAACAACAACAATGACAACAACAATAACAACCGCAGACGACAAAGCAAAATGCCAAAATGAGAGAATTCTGCAAAAGGAGCAGAGAAAATCGACAAATTTCGGCAGATACACACACATATAGCAATAAACACACACATATACACAAATACACATACACAAATACACATACACACACACACTTACACACACACACACACACACAACTTCCTGAAGCTGCCGGCGACTTTTAGCTTTTTCCTATTATGTATACGCAATGTTGAACAGCGTCGAAAAGGAAGCAACAACAAGACGTGAGAGAGCATAAACAGACAGATACAAGGGGAGACAGAAAGACAGAGAGAGCGAGTGAGAGAGAAAGAAGGGAAAAAGAAGGGAAAGAGAACAAGAGTGTTAGAGAGAGAGAGAGAGGGTGCAAGGAAGAACGCTTTAAATGCTGTCGGAATTTGCATTTTGAGGGTTATTATTATTATATTTATTATACTGTTGCTTTTCTACTTCTACTACTTCTCGTTCTTCTACTTCTTCTTCTTCTTTTTACTGTAGTTGTTGTTGTTGCTGTTCCATAGTTATGCCGTAAATAGTTGCTCATCCCCTAAATAAATTGCCCAACAACAACAACAACAAATGTGGGCATACCCTATAAATTAAATGTGCTTTGAATTTGCATTTGCTCATAGAATTTTTTTTTTAGCTGAGAACTGTAAGAAAAATTCTCGTTAAAGTCTACTTACTTTGAAAGATATTTTAAATTATTAACCAACAAAAAAAATGAGGTAAAAAAACTTTAACGCTTAAAATAGCCAATAAACAAAATTATTGTTATATAAATGCTCAAGTGTGAAATATTTGATATATATTAAAATTAGTGAGGCGCCATTCAGCGGATGTATTATAGTTCACAAAAAAATTCTTTTCTGTTTGGTTTTTTAGATTAAAGCATATATTTAAGATACAGAATTGCCAACTTTTTTTAATAAGCTTAATCAAATCTTTTTTAAATAGAATTTTTAAGTGTTTCCTGGCTTCAAATATTTAAATTCTTTGCATGATTTGACTTGAAATAGAAAAGTCTATTTTCCATTTGAAACACTTAGCGATAGTTAAAATTTTTTTTTTTTGGTTAAGCAGTCTAAGATCTATTAAATTCAATATTATTTTTTGTGGAAAAGTTGAAGAGAATTTATTTTTTCAGTTGAAATTCTTTGCGATAGTTAAGACTATTTTTTTGGTTAAGCAGTCTAAGATAATTTAAATTCAATATATTTTTTTGGTAAAGTTGAAGAAAATTTAATTTTTCAGTTGAGATTCTTTGCGATGGTTTAACCTTTTTTTCGTTTTGGGAAATCGTTATTTATTTCATTTTTTTATACGTTACAGGGTATCTCTGCGTCAATCTGTAAGTTCTTTTAGTAGTTTTTGTTGCTGTTTGTCTTTGTTTGCCGCTCTCGAGTGTGTGTCTTTCTTTTTTTCCACTCCATTCCATTCTATTTCATTGTTCGCTGACCCAATTGTAAAAAGGCCCCAAAGGAACATTTCATTGATTATCCTGTACAGGTGTGTGTGTATGCGTAGGTGTGTGTGTGTGTGGGTGTGTGTGTGAAAGAGAGTGTGAGTGAGGTGTGTCTGTCTCTGTCTGTCTGTTTGTATAGCACTTACACTGTCCATTTTTAATATTGAATCTGTGCAAAGTGGTTAAATCAAGCGTCACTGATGCAATTAAAACGAGCATCGGACAACGAAAGACAGCAACTAAAAACGTGAAAAGGCAACAAGGAGGAAGAGAAAAAAGGGACAAAGCATAACATCAGTTAAAACACACATTTGCTGCTCTTCTTCTGACCAGTCCAAAAATAAACTGGCTAATTGCTTGGAAAATTAGCTTTCACTGCGTTCATTTGAGAGAGTGAGATAACTGGGGAAATCTCTGACCTTAACATGAAAATTCATCATGAAAGCAGAAGTTTTAGTAGCAAATGTCAGTTAGCTAGAGAAGTTCCATTGCTGCTTTTTCACATAACTTCTCACGTTGTTTCTCATATTTTGTCCTGAATTAAGAAATATTGTTGTCAATATTTCTTTGTTTTTATTTTACTTTTTATCATTTAGCTTCTAATTTAACTTCTCTAATTGTTGAATCCTTTACACTAACTTCTTTATCTCAAACTTCTTTATTGCTTCTCCAAAATATATCTTCTTTAGCTTTCAATACTGTTTTTATCTTACTTTTCATCAATTAGCTTTTTACTTAACTTCTCTAAATGATTTTTTTATCGCTTCTCTCTTCACATGTCTTTTTACTTTACTGTTCATTTTCATCATTGCTTCTTCAAAAACTTCTCTACTAATTTATTTAATCGCTTCTCTCTAACTTCTTTCATTACTATTCTTATTACTTTACCCACAACTCATTGACTATCTCATCACTTCTCTTTTAACTTCAATGCTTCTTTCACCAACTCTCTACTCATATTATAACAGTTCTCGAAACACTTCTCACTTCCAACACTTTTCGAATAGAGAGCTTCTCAATCGTTGTCACTTCTCTAAATGCTTCTCGCTCTCGCTTTTGTTTCAAGTGTTAACTATCTGTTGCCCCCAGGAGGGCGTCTAACAGCCACGCCCATTTGTCTGTAACGGAAATGTAGGCAACGAGACAACCAGACAACAACAACAACAATGGAAACGAGACGGGTAACAATGTGGGAGCGAGAGAGAAAGGACAACAGATTGCAGGCAAATGCAATTTCCTCATCGCACAATGCTCGACATTAAGCGACACCTGGCGGCCGGCGTCGGCAAATTACAGGAATTGCCAGCACAAAGCGGAAATGTTGAGGCAACTCCTTTGTTTACGACTGCAATGTGAAACCGAATGGAAAACCTCGTTGAAAACAATTTCCATCTCAAACCCAAAACTCAAATTCCAAACTCCAAACTCAATTTCTTTTCAGCCATTGTGGAGCTTTTGCTGAACCGCTAATGAGACACAGTGCCAGACAAACGCTTAGAGTTGCCAAGTTTCAACAAAAAAAAAAAAAATAGAAAAATAAAATAAGAAATCAAAAACGTTGCCAAAACTCTTGAAAGCTTGTCAACTTGGCCAATTGCCAGCGATTTGTTAGCCAGCTCAACTTTGATTACAATAATAAAGCCAACGATAAGCTTCATAATGTTGAAAACAGTTGATAAACCCAATGATGAACCACTTGATAATGATGTTGATGACGTTGTAGGCGTCTCTCAGACATTGAATCAATTGACATATGTTGAGACATTGTCATTGTCTCATTGTCTCATTTTCAGCGACAGCTGAGAATTTGACAGTTTGTGAAAATGTCGTAAATCCAAATCGATTGTAACGATGAAAAACAGAAGGAAGACACAGCTAAGACAATGTCTTAAATTCATTTTACTTGGCTTATGTATATCTATGTCTATTATTTTCTTTAAGATAAGCCAACGAAATTTTTGCGATGTAACTTTTTATGTAAGTTTCAAATATAACAAATTTCAGCTGAATAACTCAAATAGCTATCGAGTTATCATCTCAAAACAGTTGTGTATTAATTTATAAACTAAATAACATTTAAGGACTTGAAGAAATATTCAATATTATGTACATATAACTTCAATTATGATGCAAAATATTTTATTTCACCATAAAAGTGTCTCATCTAAGTTGTGACAAAATTTCAGCTTTTTAGCTCTTACGGTTTGGTCTCCACAATGAACTGACTGTTCAGTGAGTCAGGACAAAGAGCTTTATATAAGTAGATAGATAGATAAAAAGAGACTTTTCTATATTTCTCATGGTCTTTTCATTCTGATTTGTTGTATAAGTATAAGTAGATAGATAGATAATAAGAGACTTTTCTATATTTCTCATTGTCTTTTCCCTCTGATTTGTTGTATCCATCTCTATATATTCTTTTTCTAAATATATTTTTTTTTTACTTTTTAAAATTGTCTTTTATTTTCAATAAAAAAAACCAAAAATTTGTACTTCTTAAAATTTTTTTTTAATTTTCAATACAAAAAACCAGAAATTAATATTCCTACATTCAAAGAAGTATACAAATGTAGTATGTTTATTAGTTGCATCAATTGTCGTAACTTTGCTAAAGTTATGTCAGATGAAAGGTGCAAAATGTTGAGAGTCTGTCTCATGTTGTCCATTAATAAAGTCAAATCACAACGGAAATGAGTCTGAACAGATGAAGATGAAGAAGAACAAGAACAACAACTCGAAAGCAACTTGAGATAAGAAGAAAGCAATGTGACAGCTGTCAAAGCACAACGCAAAATTGTAGCATGAAAACGAATAGGGGGGAAAGGAATAAGGAATAAGGAATAAGGAAAAGCTAAACAACCGAAATGGTCTAAGGGAATGTGGCAAAGAAGCAGACAGAAAGAGAGACAGAGAGAGAGAGAGAGAGAGAAGTGCAGGAATTATCAGAGAAACCACCCGAAAATCATTGAGAACTTTGGGGGAAAGCAGCTGCTGTTGCCATAACAACAAACCCAACAACAAAAACAACAATAACTACACTCATGCTGATGATGATGATGATGATGATTATGGGGGAACAATAGGGGAAGTCGTGGGGGAAAAGGGGGAAAGAATGGAAGAAAAGTTGCGTTTACAACGGCATAAAGTTGTGTTTAAACGGATTTCGACACTGGCACGAAATTCAATTTAATTAATCAGCGGCAACAGCAAAAACAACCCTCTTAAGATGCGAGAAGTACAAGAAGGAACATAACACTCCAAATACTCGACTCTTAGTAGCCCAGTAGTTACGTCTTCGAAGCGTTAAATTTAATTAAAATAAAAAAAATTCTTCTCGAAAATATGGAAAATTGGATAATTGATGGCTTAGTATTGAAAAATTATGAAATTTTCTAGATGATAAAAATTTAAATGCAAAATCAATTTAGAGGCCAAATCATGATTAAAATGACATTCCGCTTGAAAATCGGTTAATTTTTGATGAAGTTATAGGAGATCAAAGTTATTGAAAAAATGTCAAGGGGTAAGTATAGAAAATTGGATGACTGATGGCTTAATATCGAAAATATATCAAATTTTCTAAATGATACAAATTTAAATGCAGAATCAATTTAGAGGCCAAATCATGATCAAAATGACATTCCGGTTGAAAATCGGATAATTTTTGATGAAGTTATGAGAGATCAAAGTTTTTGAAAAAATGTCAAGGGGTAAGTATGGAAAATTGGATGACTGATGGCTTATTATTGAAAAATTATTAAATTTTCTAGATGATAAAAATTCAAATGCAGAATCAATTTAAAGGCCAAATCATGATCAAAATGACATTCCGCTTTAAAATCGGACCAGATTTGATCAAGTTATGATAGTTTGAAGTTGGTCAACTCTTTGACCTAGCCACTTATAAACTTATAAGCCTTTGTACACTTTGTTTACTGGGCTAAACAGCGCCCCCAAGGGGAAGTGAAAATAGAGGGTGGTGAGTGAGAATCTACTGCCATCTTTTTCTTGTATTTTGATTTCTTTTCAACAACTTTGCTCTACCTGTGCATGCAATTAATCATTTTGTTTTAAGCAACGTTTTTCTTAATGGATTCTTCCTTTTCTTTTTGAAGTTCTTCTTCTTTGCTGTTGCACAATTAAGCGCCTCAAACTTCAGTTCCAAGTTGATTAGCTTTGAGCAACCCTCGTTCTCATTCGTTCTCATTCGTTCTCATTCTTAGTTCCATCCCCATTAGATCAGTCATCTCAGATATCATTCGCATCACACACATAATTAGACCAATTTGCATATGGGATTAAAGTGTGACCAGTTAATTGGAACAGTCTGACCAGACCAGACCACAACAGACCAAAACCAGACTGTGGTTGACCCTATCTTGTGGTTTGGTCAACTCGTCACATTCATCAACATTAATTGATTGAGTTAACTCGATACAGAGAACATTATTGGATGAAGCTCTACAGATTAATCAATAAGCATTTACTATATTTGTTTGTTTATAAGAAGTGCTGTGAGAGAAAGTGAGAGGACGAGGAAGAAAGAGAGGGAGAGTGAGAGGGAGAGGAAAAGAGAGAGGGAGAGTTTATTTGGAATTGCTAATTACTTTATTATAATGATCACTTATTATTTTTGCATAACACAGATTTAATTTTAAATTTTTTTCTTCTTAACTCTTAGATCATAATTTATATTCAATGTTAATTTTAAATTTTAATTCTTTATATATATTTTGGTTCTAAGTATTTTTTTCTTTGCCGACTGTTTTTAATTGTGAATAAATATTTAAATATAAATAATTAAATTCACATAGACAGAATTAAGTTGATCGTATTTCGCGTGTCAAAAATCTATATGAAAAAAGCTACACAAAAAAATCAACTGCTTTCTAATTTTCAATTTTATTGCGAGTAATTTGCATTTTTATGATAATTCGTAATACGTAATCGTCGCAATACAGCCTAGAGTTAATGCAGTCGCAAATTTAACAAGCTGCTAATTTATTTGCTGAGTGATCAATTGACAATTTTGCACGACCCTCGTGCAATTTACTCGTACATTAACTGCCATCCATCCATTCAATTGTCAGGGTCGCGAATGCCATTCCATTTACTATCTACCATTTACCATATACCATATACCATTTAGCACCTGGGCGCCAGACAAAGCCCAGTAAAGTCAAGCAAACATGGTAGGGGAGCGAAAAAAGGGAAAGGGAACGAATAGGGGAATAGAGTAAAAATAATTGCAAATTATAAAATCGTGTCTGCTCGACTGTGGAATACCTAATTGTAAGTGGGCTTTTTTTTCTTCAAATATTTATTGCATGGAATCAAAAGTATATATTCTTTTTATAAAGATCTTTATAGTTAAATATAGCCGCTAGATGGCGCCAGCACTACTTTTTCTCTATATATAATTCTATGATCGATTTGTTGTATGTATAAAAATAACATTTATAGTTTAAGATCATTTTTTCATTACTTTTAAATAACATTTAAAGTAAACTGTTAAAAAACTGCGATACAAAAATTTTAGGAATGTTAATAACCTAAAAAAATTTTATGATATTAAACAAATAAAATGGAAGAAATTTCCATATTTGCTTTAAAGTTACTTTGTAAAATTTTTAATAATAATTGTAATAATTTTTTTTAAATAAGTTAAGTTCCTGTTACATATAGTTGCTACAAAACTATCATACTCTCAGTTAAGCGCTTTTGATGAGTATTCAAAAAAAAATTAACTGCAGTGCATAAACTATGGCAATAAATCTGTTTTAGGCTACGTGGTCCGAGAGAGAGAGGAAGAGAGAGAGGGAGAGAGAGGGAGAGAGAGGGAGAGAGAGAGAGGGAGGGAGAGAGAGAGAGGAGAAAGAGTGAAACGCAGTTACTGTTGTCGCATTGATAATGTGAACACAGAGAGGCACACCTGAGCTAGGTGTGTGTGTGTGTGTGTGTGTGTGTGTGGGTGTGTGTGTGTGTTAGGGAAGGAGAAGTTGAAGGACAGACTGAATACAGTTGAGGACAGAAGCATTTAAAAAGCGGAAATCAGGCAGACGACAGAAATAAACCACAGGAAAAGAGTGCAAAAGAGAGCGCGAGAGAAGAAGCGAGATGGAGAGGGAGAGAGTGAGGAAGCTTAGAAGGAGACAGAGATGTAGGTTGAGGCAGCTAACAAGTGCAATGTCGCAATGACAAACAGACAGACAGAGAGAGAGAGAGAGAGAGAGAGAGAGAGAGACAGGTATATTTGTTGTGTGTGTGTGTGCCACGCTCCACATTCAATTGAAGTTTTTAGCCTTTGTGACTTTGGCCACAACGTCTGAGATAATTACATGCTAAGCGATTTCTCATTAGAATTCTAACTTGACGTTTATACGTCAGACAAAACGTGAACATCAAAAATAGCTGATAAAAGCATGCTTCGCAACAGCATTTAAGCAATGTTAATGGAAGAGATTGTTAGGAAAGTATAAATACTAATTGAATTGAAAATAACATTTACATATAAAATAACCAAGACAGAATAAAATGTAAAAAGTCAAAATTAAAAAAAAAAAAAAAAATTATAATATAAGTATAAAAATAATTTGTAATTTTTTGATTTGATTTTTAAAATAAGAACTTGGTCTTATTTAAAAATTTTCTTAAATCCAACATGTGTTTTCTGAATTTAAGAATTTTAACTGTTCTCGACGCGTTTTTAGAACAAAAATTCTTAGTTTTGAGTCGAAAATCTTGATTTAAGAACATTTTTTTGGATCAGTGTATGTCTTTAGATGCAAATTCGTACTCGTATCTCTATCTGTATCTGTGTGTGTATTTGTGTACTTAAATGCTGGCCAGGCATACAAAAAAGCACTTGAGAACATTGCGGAGTGGCCTTTGTCTCTTCTCAGTGACAATAAACTTGAATTACGGCCACAAGACATATGCATAAATGCGTTCTCAGCATAGCCAGCATAAGTATCTACCAAGCACTGTATCTGTGTATCTGTATCTGCATCTGTGTATCTGCATCTGTGTATCTACATCTATGTATCTGCATGTCAACCTGTATCTTTTGCATACTTGTTGTTGTTGTTTTTGTTGTTGTCAGCACTTGTCGGCAATGCAGAGGCCGTGATCCCAACATTAAGCTTACCGCATTGTTCTCGACCCTTTGTACTAGCTTTAGTTAGAATATAGACGACTATCTATACTCTACATCAAGTTACATACCTGTAATAAGAATAAAATAAGCATAAATAGAATTAATTATGTGCAAAAATGGTATTTATTCATATATTATATATTTATTTAATTGTAAAGTAGAATTAATTCTAGAAAACAATGTTATAGCCAGAGCAACTGAGGCCTACAGGCTGAAAAATGACCTTATAAAATATGGTATTATAATAAGATTTTCATTCAATAAAAGTTTATGAAAATTAAGAGTTCCTTAAAACTCCAAAATTATTTAGCATGCTATAAATGGTACTATTATATAAAATATAAAATACATAAATATGTCAAGAGTTATATTCAAGAAATGTTTATATAAATTAAAAACTCCAAGAACTATTTTAATATATTTAGCATGTTATGAATATTAAATTTGCAACAAAGCAACATGAATATTTACAGTCCGCACTCAATTGACAAGTCATCAATCAGCAGTCAATCAATCAATCAAATGTTGAAAATAACTCTGGAAATTTCTGAGATTTTACAACACTTTGATGACAACAACAATCAAAAATAACAGCAAGAACAAATGCTAAAGACAAGGCAATAAATTGATAGACCAGGCAACTAAAAGATAGAGGGGGGGGGGGGAAGTGGAAGAGAAGGAGAAGGAGAGGTGGGGAGGGGGAAGAGAAAGACGCAGAGAAAACAGCTTAATTTGATGTCACGAAGAATTGTTATTGCTGTCATTATAAATACACGTAATGCTCGGAACTCGCAACTCGACTTATTTTTTTTTGTCTTCCTTCCCCTTTTCGGATGATATCAATGTTCAGAGCATTATTAATGTCATTTGTTGCTGCTGTTGTTGTTGTTGTTGCTTGTGATGCATTTAACCCCCGGCACAAATGAAATTAGAGCGCAAACATTTCAATTTTTATGTCGCCTGCCGCAGGAGTCGAAAGAAAAGCGATAGCATTTTCCACATTTCCAACTTGGTGGTTGCTGCGAGGGTGGGAAGAAGCAAAGGGGGGGAAAAGCAGGAAAAATTCGTTTGACGGGTGGGTGCATTAACCTTTCATCTAACACCGGCTGACACCAGAGCTAAATAAGAAAGGTTTTTCCACCGCATTTCCACGCATCATACTCATCATCACCTGACCGGCAAAAAAAAGGCCAAAGTGAAAACTTTCAGCCAAGCAAAAGAGAAAAATAACGAAAAACAAAAGCATGAGTATGAAGAATGTGACATCTTTTGTTTTGTTTTTTTCACTGTGCTGTCGCATCTGTGGTCATCTGGATGTTTTGTTTATTTATATACCCTGTGTTTATTGAAAATGGACAAAAAAAAGGGTATAATGTGTTTGGCAGACCCCCAAAAGATATATACTCTTAACATTCGCGTACTGGGCATCTAACAGTCGAGCATTTATACTATCACTTACTTGTTTTTTTTTACAGCTGCCCTTTTTTTATGTGCGCATCCTTTTTAAGCCCCTTTTTTGCATGCATATGTAATATATTCTTTTTTTAGTTACCCTCATCACACTGCTAAGGGCTTTACAGGGTATTAGAGGGTATTACAGGGAATCTTAGCAACAGCTGATGGCAATATGTCTATATATTCGATATATTTGTCTATGAATCTATTTAGCTATATATCAGTTTATTTTCTATGAAAGAGAGTTTACCTAACTAACCATCTGTTTATTCTATATCCATATGTCTATCTTTATTTACAACTTTCTATTTATTCAAATAACTTTATCTCAATAGATCTATCTGTCTTTATATCATCTCATCTTTCGATCTGCAATCAAGCTTAACAATCTATTAATCTTCAAATCGATTTCTATTTTAAAATACTATCTATATAGAGTATTTTTTGGTGTGCTCTTTAAATATTTAACCACAATGAATAATCCTACATTTTGATCACCTTAAATCGCCTGAGGCATTCAAAATATGTCATCTTTACCATAAAAAAAAGAAATCAAATTAGAATTTAAGGAGAGCTATGATTGGAATTTTAAAGTTGCTCTCAACTTGGAGTAGAGATAGAGGATAGAACAAAAAAACAACGAAAAACGAAAAAAGGAATAGAAATAGGAATAGGAAAAACTGAAAGCAACCCTATTGAAAGCGTTGACAGGCCGTGTTATTGGCATTCACTGCCCAATCGAATGCCAATCGATAAACAATATTGGCAACTCGTTGCCTCTGGCCAGCCAACGGTTTTTGGACCAGTCAAAGCCACCCTCAAAAGACAGAATGAGACTGAACTGGGTAGCTCTATTCTCCTGCACTCCATTCTTCTCTGTCCAGAGTCGCCACCCTTGGGAAAACGTTGAGAAAAATCGCACAAAAAACGCAGAGAAATGTGTTAAAAATGCAGGCCACAAAAAAAAAAAAATAGTGAGGCTGAAGAAAGGGGACTTTCCCAACTGTGATTTGACACGTTAGTTGCACATATTTTCCGCATCTAACCATTAACCAAGAATGCTACAGTCGGGTGTGCTCGACAGTGAAATACCCTATAAAATTTGTAACAAAAAGATTTGGATTTTTTTCAAGTCTTTTGTGTAGAAAATATATTTAAAACAAATATTCCGGATTTGCGAAACCGGTATTTACAGACATTTTCGCAGGTTTTTAAAATAAATCAAATATTTACTGTGAAGATACCCTCTTTAAATTAAAAAAAATTCCAAAATTATAGATAAATTATATTATATTATTATTATTATAGAATTTTTTTTAATTATAGTAATTAATATTATTTTTCAAAAATTAGTGAGTATTATAGGGTATAAACCATAAACATATAAATATCAATAAAAAACCAAGGTTTTTAACTGAAAATATTATATTTAAAAAAAAGTTTTAAAATATATAAAAATTAAATGGTTGACCCATAAGGAATCGATAAAATTTTGGAAGAAAACTTCAAAAATAAATATTAATAAAACTTAAAAAAAAATGATTAAAAAACAAAAAAGAATGTTGCCTCCCCTTTGCCTATTATATACATTACCATCCAGTTATAATACCCTGGCACTCCTTTAAGTACATCGAGTCTACAAATCAAGCAATAAAAGTTTCTATTGCTGTGACACGTGGCAAGTGAAATTTGTGAGTTGATTTACTCGACGCAGTTGCAACAAAAAAAATGCTGCAGACATTTAACTCAATTGTGGCTTAAACGAGTTGTGAATTGCAAGCTGATTTCATAAATGTAACTGTAACTACAGCTGTCCCGCGCACACACTCGCTCTCTCTCTCGCTCTCTCACTCTCACGCCGCTCTTAAGTTGCGGTAAATTCAATTTCCTTTCGGCAACATCTTTCAGTGCACTTTAGCACGTATTCAGCTTTTGTAGAATGAGATGTTTATGCAAACAGTTTAGAACTCTTCACTCTTCACTCTCCCTCTCTCTTCTCTACTCTCCACTCTTCTCTTCTCTCTCCGTGCACTTCTCTTGCTGTGCTAAACGTTTGTTTAACCTACAGTTACATGCTTCAGAGCTTTGCCACCGCGTTGCACATGTAACTGTAACGAGCGAAGATGCAACACATTGGCCAAACGCCAGTCCTCGTCTTCCTCTTCTTCCTCTTCTTCTTCTACAGCCTCTTCTTCCCCTCCCTGAGCTTCGTGTAATGTCGAAGGGTGCAAAACGTAGCTCAACTATGCATCGGGGAGCCATAAATTACATACCAGGCAGACGATATAATTGCCCTCGTACTTGTAGTACAAAATATAGACAGACGTGCACTTGGCACACTGCACACACAAAATATATATATATATCCGTATTTATATTATACGAATATAAACTCTGGATCCTTGAAATGCACATTATTCAACGCTGTCAGAGACAGAGAGAATCCCTTAAGAACTTCCTGTCCAGGCAGGCGCAAATAATTTATTTAAAATTAACTCTAAACAAAGTACACGTATGATATTCATATCGAATAGCTTCATTCGATTGATATTTTCTCGGGATCTATTCAACTGATTTCATGGAAACTCTTTAAGTAACTTTATCATACAATGAAAGATAGCTGTACCTAATTTCAGCCTTTTTGGAAGTGTATTTTTGAAACGATTCATCAAATACTGTAGCTTTCTTAATTTACCCTTTTTTAAAAAAAATTGTTAAGCTATTCTCTTTATTCAATATGTTATTTACAAAGAAAACTTTTTTTGAAATTTAATATTTCTAGGAAATTTCTGAAAAATTCCCATATTATATTATATAACTGTACCCAATTAGGTCTCTGTACAAAGCTGTATCTTCTTTCATCTCAAAGTTTCTTTTTCTATAGACTTACAATTTTAAAATTAAATTCATATATTGCAATTCTTAAGATCTTATTATTGTATTATGTTTGCTCTCTGATATATAATTTTGTATTGACTTTGCATCGACTTTGTATTCCTTTACGGCGTACATTTTCCGGCTAAACTGAGCTGCATGAGATGATTAAGTTAGCGTACGGCTTTGAGGTTTCCGTTTGTATCGCATCAAGGTCAACATTGTCGTGGGCAGGGGGGAAATATTCAGTGGCAGCGGGGGTGGGGGTTACAATTACAGGGGTTGGACGAGCCCAAAAGAAAAAAAAAACTGAGAGTCACCCTCCCGCGCGAGATGCGAGAGTTTAGACGATACGAAATCGGTCATTATGTGTACATGGCACGCATTTCCTGAACTCGTTCTCGTTTCTAATTCTCATTCTCATTCCAATAAACCATTCCGAATTCCATTTTCGATAGCTCCGATTCTCATTCCCCATGCGAACAGAAACTAATAATTAAAACTACAAATGAATTCACACCCTTCATGCAGTTCGAGTTCAAATCAACTATTCACAACGTGAGAGTGAGAGTGAGTATAAGTGCGAGTGAAAGAATGAGTACTCAAAAAAAATTTAAAATTTACTATTGACATTTCAGCTAAGACTTCAACAAAAATTATTAATTTTTAAATAAATATCTAAAATACAAATTATTTGTTGAAAAATAACTCTTATTTTTTTATTTAAATACAAAAATTCTGAAATAATAATTGAATTTCAAAATTATTGTATATTTTAATTGATAATAAAATGGTATACAGAATATATTTTTCCATTCATCAATATAATTTTTTTTTAGAATAAATTTTATAAAACTTATAACATTTAACAATTGAGCAGAATAAACATTTAATTTTTTACTGAATACATTCACAATTTATTTGTTACTAAACTAAGTAGTTACATGTTATTCATTCAATAAATAATCAAAAAGTTCTTCAACTTTTGTTTCGAGATGTATGTCATAACTTTGAATGTTCTATAAGTGAATGCATAACTTATTCATTTCGTTGTGACCCAAGTCCATTCAAAAACACTCACACACACACACACACACACACACACACACACACACAGGCAGATGTCAGAGCTGACAAAATGTCAACTAGTTTGACTGACAGATGCGCTAATATAGAAAAGTTTTGTCCGACTCTTCCTCAAACGCAACGTTGCAGGTGTCAATCAAATGTTAGACTCTTCATATTCCCAATTAGCGATAGTCAGCAAAACATGAACTCACGTGACTCACGCACCCATCACTAGACACTATGTTGATTGATTGGCAGCTGGGGCAAAAAAATTAAAACCCCAGAGATGAAAGAGCAATCATAATAGAGCAGAGTTTCATTTACGCCGTCAAATAGTTTAGTTGTCAAATCAAACACAGATCTGGTCACATTGGAATTTAGATGTGATATTCTGGAACTATGAAAAATATATTTACTTTTCAAAGACATTCAGTAGCTATAACTTTGATAATTTCTTTAAATTCCCTAACTATTTTAAACATTTTTTTAAAATCTACATTATCTACAATGCATTTCCAGTGTACTGGTCACACTTTTTTTTAGAGATGACACTTACGTGACTCACGTAGTTATTGCTATATCTATTGAAAGTCTATAACATTCACTTAGGACAGACGATACTTTCTTCAACCACAATTCCCTTGATTTCTTAATTAATTTTAGCACTTGTTTCCTCATTCCCTCAATTAGAGATGACAGTTAAAGAGCACTCACGCACCCATCCTTAAGTAGTGCTTGTTGTAGGGTCAAGATATTGAATTCTTTGCTGCGATCATTCAATAATATCTCAAGTATTTCCTGAGGAAGAGGCGGCATTTTCAAGTGTTTGATTAAAATGGCATTAAACTCTCGCATGGCGCCCACAAAAACAAAGCCAGGCGAATGGAAAAAGAGAGGATGGGGGAATTCAAGATGCTAATGGAAAAACGGTTGCAGAGAAATACTGAATAGTTTATAGGGGATTGCAGAGGTTAGGGAGGGTCTTGAGGCAAATCAGAAATAATAAAGTCAAGGGGCAATATCCTGTAATCATAACATTTTCAACTTGGCACAGACGTTGCGGCGACTGCACACCACGCATTACTGATCGGGGGGCGGTAGGGCCCCATCCAAGGCGTGGGCTCCTCAACAACAACAACAACCACAACAATTGCAATGCGCACTCAATAAATTTCAATTAAGCAAACAACAGCCAGTGCATTTTCCCACTGCAGTTCACTATATACATATTGTTTATAGTTTTTCTTTTGTCTTACATTCTTTTCTACCCATACCCTGTAATATGGCCAATAAGAGTGAATTTAAGTTTAAACCTTACGGAACTCAGAATCTGTAAGAGCTAGAATTAGGAAATTTGGTATGTGTTTCCTTAAACTCTTTAATTAGCTAAAGTTAGTTGGATATATGGATAGGCTTTCGAATTCTCGAGATAATCTGGACATAATCCCAGGGAGCTCAGAATCTGTAAGAGCTAGAGTTAGGAAATTTGGTATGTGTGTTTCTTAAGTTCTCAAATAGCTAAAGTTAGTTAGATGTATTGATGAGTTTTTTAATTTTTGAGATAATCTAGACATAATCACAGGAAACTCAGAATCTGTAAGATCTGGAGTTACGAAATTTATAATGTAGATGTTTTTTGACAAGCTTTATTTAGCTAAACATTTTAATAAGCTATGTTTCTCACTAGATAGTCTATTAAAATTTAAATTAGGAAACAAGAGAAATGATCTATACACTAAATATATGATTATTAAAATATATTTAGTGCTTTTTATCCACAGCTATTTTGTTCTCATATTTTCTGCAACTGTTGCAAGTTTCAAAGGAATGCGTATCTGCTAGTCGTGCATGCCACACACACTTCTCGCACTCTTACGTCTGTTGTTTTCATTGTGCATAGCACATTGCACATTGCTTTATGTGGCGTTGCGTTGTGGAAATCGATTTCAATTTCAGTATTTTTTTTTTTTCATCATTTCCATGCACTCTTTCTTCCCAAATGCCTTTTCAATATGCTAATTACTGAGGTGTATTTCAAGTAATTGTGAGATTATGAGTAGTTGCCTTTGAAATGGGGAAGGCATTTAGTGAGCTCAATAACTTAGTTCAATGGGGATTTGAGTATCAGACAATTATTCATTATTTTGTTTTTACTTAGAAATAAAATAAAATCAATTTTTATTTAAATTGATATACCTAATGTTTATAGGAAAAAAAAAACAATTGTAATTTATGGTTAAACTGAATAAAATGAGTTTTTCCCTAAACTTTTAGCGAGTATTTTAGCATTTATTCTATTCAAGTGAAAGAAAATCATTTTATAGTCACGTCAACTTTATTTCCTATAAAGCACGCGAATTTTTCAAATTCATGAAAATACGCATTTATTAATTTTTAATAGAGATCTTTAAAATAAGCTTCAAGCTCAACAAATTAAGAATTGATTTACCCAAATATCTCGTACATCTAATATTTATTGAGAATTTCGTTCTTTTAAAATAGAATAAAGAAAAAAACTAACATACCTCATAAAGAAAAGAATATTGTACGCTGGTCAGTAGAAGTTTATTATAATATGCTACCTACGTAATATACATGCAAAGATTTGCCTTCTTGCAATTAGAGTTGTAATATTTTCATGAAATTTGCTTTACTGCAAAGTTATTACGAATTTAGCACATTTTTCGGCATTTTTTTGTGTGCTCTCTTTCGTGGCAGTAACAATGTAATTAGAGTGGCATGCACTGAAAGAAATATCTATGCTTATCCATGTTCAAAGAAAGTGTGAGAATTTCATGATGTTATATAAATTGAACATTCAATTAATTCTAATTAAATAGATGTATTAAATGTACGTGTAGTTAACTATAGAGTAAAATGTTCATTTAGTTTCTGTGTCTTGTAAACTCTTTAAAAATGTTTTCTTCAAGTGTATAATGTGTATATATATATGAACTTGCATTGTTCGCTTTATGCGTGTGTATCTAATGACTTTAATAATGTTGAAGTGGGTGCAAAAACTACCGTCACGAGGGCTGAACTGAATCTCAAAAGCCCGAAAAAAAAATTCCATAGGCCAGGGAAATTTCACCCCTGGTGCCGTCGTGTCTCAACTCCTCAGTCCATCATCATACAAATGCATGATTCATGCTACACTTGCAACATTCAACTAAATATTAAGCGACTTTTATGTGTACACACACCGAAATACTTTCATATATATACTTTTGTAGACCAGGAACTACACTACACTACACAACACATTACACACTACTGCACTACATCAAAAGTCACCCTTAGAGTTGTGGCATTCAGACAAAGTGTGGGAGCTAAGAATATTGAAGTACATATTCTTTGCTAAATACTCTTACAGAGATTATGTAAACTTTGTTAGTAAATTTGGTTTTTTTTTTTTTTGTTAAAAAGAATCTCAGATACTCTTAAATTTGTATGTATACACTAAAAAGTCTTGTCTCTAAAAAAATTTATTGAAAACTAACCATTCTTATAATTTAGGAATAAATCTTAACAAATAAATAACAACAAATCTCTGTTATTACTTAACTGACATAAACTTGTCAAGTTTGTTCAGAATCACTGGACTATAACACATATAACTGACATGTCTGGAAATCTACAATCGGAAAAATGTTTCTATTAACTTTAAATACTTTTTAAAGAAACTCTGGATATATCAGTTATATATATTTTTACATAGTAAATCATTTACATCGGACTATTATACCATATGTACCTGTTATTGGAACAGTCACTCGGAAAATACTTTTTACTGCAGAAAAACTCGGGAAATTTAAACTGTAATATTTTTTATATACATATACTGAACTGATTTTATTATTATAGAATCAATCAACATAATATTGGAGCAATCAGTGAAAAAATGAGTATCAATTTTAAAAAGTAGATGTTAAATTAATGAAGCAATATATAAAGGAAATTAAAGAAAGAGTATTAAACTTTCAGCTTTTTTATTTACTTTTTCCAAATGCCAGCCGCTGGAGAGAGAGTTTAGGGAATTAATGGGGGAGGGAGTGGAATTGATTTGTGTCCAAAATACTTCCGCGATTTGTTGTTTAGTTGGCTGTCAACACTTGAAAGCAAGTCGCCAGACAAGACACCAAAAGCAAGCAACCCATAAATGAGAAATACGCATGGCATATAACATCAATTTCATTCATTCATTCATTCCAGACTCTCTTACAATCCACAAAACTCTCGTTCCAAGTGGCGTTTGCCATTTCCGATGTCTCCTGCACTTCAAAGTGGTCTTGTTTCATGTTTTCTTATTTCTTTCTTTTTTTTTATCCATTTCTCGTTTTTGTTTTTCCATTTCTTTTCTTTTAGCATTTGTTGTTTTTTTTAGCTTGCTTTTTGCATTTGATGGCACATTTCCGGCAACGTCTTGTTGTTGATTTTTCGCTCTATTTTTGGGTTGTAGCACACGCATATGGCGAAGACCTGCTACCTCAATTTTTGCCATACAAATTGTTGCAGTGTTGGTAAACGTCAGCAAATGCTTGAGCTTGCTCCGTACCACATTTATTATGAAATGGAAATGTGCAATTTTAAATAATTTACGAATCAAAAGCTCTTCTTACTCTTATTAAAATTTAACAGTTTCGATAAAAAAGTAAATTAAGCTTAGACCAGTTTTTCTTGAAGTCTTCCATAAGATTCTTTTAAAAAATTTAATAGACATGAACACTAAATATTTTTTCTTGGGTGCATTAGATATAAATTTGAACTATAAATTTGTGAATTATCTTAACTTTTCCAGTTTATCGCTATACGGTTTTTTATTTATTCATATCTATTAGGCAATAGTGTAGAAGAATAATTTGTTTCTCAACCAATTTGTGTTTTTTGTATGCAAAAATTTATATGAGATTGGTTTATTTTGTTTTTTTTTTTTAAATATTAATTTGTAGTTAATTGAAACTAAAGTTACTTTTGTTTCTTAGGCTATGCTTTCTTGTAAAAAATATACTTTTATTTATTTCCTTAAGCTATGTAGCCATAATCAATTTTTTCGATTCCTTCTTATAAAAAAAGTACAATTTTAAGAAAAATGATATAATATGACAAAGAGTTTAAAAAGTTGCTGTTTTAGTAGAATTATACCATTCTTATTGCCTCTTGAGCTCACTCTAAACTCTTTCTCAGTCTCTCTCTCTCTCTCTCCTATCTGAATTCTCTCTGCTTATACGCATTATTAGCTTTAGTACCGAGTTCATTTGTTAAGCATGCGTATCGTACATATGTATGTGTGTGTGTGTGTGTGTGTGTGTGCTTCAATTGCATATTGTGCACCCCTGGTCCAGGGCTGCATTTAACTTAATTGAATTGCTCTGTGTGCGACACTTTTGGACTTTTCAAGTGTTTTTCGCAATGGGGGAGTGTCTGTTTCGATACCCTAGCATAGGGTATTTTTATTTGTTCTTGAAATGAGTAACGCATCAAAGATATCGAAATATCTCAACCAAACTCAAAAGCTGTGAGCCAAATAATATTTAATACTTGTTAATTAAATTTACTTAAGATCGGACTTCTATATCATACAGCTGTAATTAAAAGAATTGTACACAAAATTTAGTTTTTGTAGTAAATTCAGGGATCGATAATAATTTTATTTTAAACCTTATAAATTTTGTAACAACATTTAGAGCAGGTTTTACAATGTCTCCTTAAATATAATTTAATATATATAATAATTTTTGCATACCCCAGACCTAATTCTAATTCTAATTTAAATCTTTCTTTACAGTTTAAATTTATATTTAATTTTAATATTAATTTTATCATTATTTTTTAATTTTTAATTTAATTTTTTATATAATTTTTTTGTTCTTTGCCGACTGCTTTTTAGTCGTGCATAAATAAATAAATAAATAAATTTTATAAACTAGATAAACTCAAATTTGACATAGATTTCTATACACTTTACGTTAAAATATCTGTTGAATAGTTATCAAACCCCTTAAATAGACATTGAAAAACCGGGCCTAAGTAAAAACTTTTACTTTATTGTTACTTTTAAGAAAAACTCTTTTGAAATCTACAAAGATTTTTGGTAGGGTATGAAATAATCGGCGTGTCGAAAGTGACTATTCATTTTTGTTGTTATTGCGGCTGCTGCTGCTGTTGACTGTTTCTTTTGGGCCCAAGTGACACGTGGCAATGGTTTGGGGGCGGACTTTATCTGCGACACGCATCTGTGGCCATGGCCTTTGTCTTCTGCGGACGTGCATTTAATTGCCATGGAGTAAATCCACACCCAAAAACCAAAAAACCAAAAAACCAAAAAAAAAAAAGTAAAACAGAGACAAACAAAACAAAAAACAAACCAGACCAGATTAAACCGGGCCAGAACCAGACAAGCCAAAGCCAAACCCAATCGCACTCGCAATTCCAATTCCAATTTCGATTGGCCTCGCTTCAGTCTGTTTAATTGTTTTTCATTCATTTTTCAATTTTTTTTTCCATTTTTTCTTTTTTTTTTTTGGCAGCTTTGAATTAGGCCGTATTTTGCGCTTCATTTATCAGCGGATACGTAACCGTTATCGCGTATCTGCATTTGCATCTGCAATTGTATCTTTGGCTTTATCTGCACTGCACCAGCAGATAAACTTTCATTTTTAATGATAATCTGCTTTTTATTGTCATTGATATTTTTGTAAAAAAAAATGAGTATAAGTATGGAAAACCTGAAGCCGCTATATCCTCAAATTGTTCCAAATGTCAAAAAAAACTTAAAAACAAAATTTTCGAATCAGTGAAATTTTTTTTTCCGAATTTTTTAAAATTTAAAAAAAGTACATATCATTTTGATAACTTTAGTACTCTCAAATTTTCATTATAATTTATTACTAAGCCGAATTTAGCTTTCCAAAAACTGCTTTAGAAATTTGTTTGGATATTATATTTTTAAATTAAATTTTTTAAATTCAATCATAGAAATTTTTTGAAAACTTTTTAAAAGGTAAAAAGGTAAAAAGTCTTACAGTATCATGAAACAAGCTAATTTAAAAGCAATCTTGATAACATTTTAATAAAGATCATAAGTATAGACCTAGCTGACATGCAAAAGTCTTCTACTTATTGATAACAATTTTTAAAAAACAAATTGTCAACAGCTACAAAATCTACAAAACAAACACAATCATTTATTTCGGCAACAATTTATTAGAGTTCACTGAACCAGAAGAAAGTGCAATGTTTGCTTTCAAATTGAATGCAGATACATATATATACATTTCTATATTTTTTAACGATATATATTTATTTCAATTTACATATGTATGAGGAAAGGGGTTTGTTTTATTTTATTTTTTTTTTGGATCGCCGTGCGGCATACGTGACTTTTGGGCCATGTCTTTGTGTCGTATGTGACTAAATGGCGAATATTTCCATGCATTTATCAAATAGACAAAACAATAACAATTTGTTCAGCGATAAGCAGCTACAAATGGAACTAGTTCAGGAACAAACCTAACGGAAGTTCACTCTCGATTGCACAATCATCAACTGCTTGGACAGCCCTCGTAAATGTATCCAACAAATGCTAAAATAAGTACTAAACATGTCCGTCCATTATTTATTATGACTACGTGACGTTTATTTGTTTGTAGTTAGCGCTTTGTAGAGCGCCATAGACTCATTATTTTGGTTAGGGATTTATGACTTTGGGCTACACAGTTATTACCTGAAAGCTTCTAATGGGAACATACCTTGCCCACAGGTAATCATCTTTTATGTTTGTAAATGCCGCACCTAATATTGTAGGATCGTATTTAAATTTTCACTGTAGAACTTAAGACCGATTTCAGTAAATACTATATGTATAGCTGTATCTTTTTTCAAACTTTTAAAAAGTACAATAAAAATATTATAAAAATATATTTAAATCAAAAATAATCAAAAAAAAATATAAATCTTATAATATCTATGAACAGATTAATCTCTTAAACATAGAAGAGTAAAACTTATTAAAGAATTTTGGGTAAGCTTTACTTTTAACTAATTGATTCCTGATTCAATTGAATGTCTCCCACTCAAAAGATTATATATAGAACGCTTAAAGTATCATCTTTAAAGAATTTAAATTTATTCTTTTTTTAAAAAAAAATTGACCAATTTACACTCTTTATATTTTAAAAATACTGATTCTTCTTCAGAATATTTTCTGATAATTTGATTAACTCATGATTTTGGTATTTATGTATCTCAAACCGAATTTTATATTTATAGGAAACATTTAATCATTCTTTTTGCGATATTTTTATGTTTTGCATGCTTAATTTTGTTTGCAATTCTCAGAACTATTCGAAATACTCGTAGTTAATTAATGCATATAGAAACTTGATATTAGAGCTGTTATGCAATCAGCAGCAATATGATCTAACTAACCATAATCGATGTATCAATGTGTTTGTATCTATTATCAACATGCGGGTATCTGTAAATGTATCTGTATCTGTAGCTGTCTCAATATCGAATGCATATTCATTTCATTCATTTTAACTGGCTTGCAAATAATTCTCAAGGTCTTTTTAAGCAGCAACAACAAGAAAACTGATAGCCTGACACTTCCCCTTCCCCTCCCCATCCCCCTCAACGATCACCCTTAACAATTGGTCTACACCCGCTGTAAAATACAAGTTTTGCAAGCACAAACAAAACCAAAAACCAAAAAAAAAACACGATGCGAAATAATTGAATTTAATTAACATGGGAAATGTGCGCTCCACTAACAAAAACAATGAAAGACTCCAACACTAACAACAACAACACGTGCACAAGAACACAGAGAGATAGAAAGAGAGTGAGAGAGAGAGAGAGAGAGGAAGACCAGCATGAGAATGCAGCAAGTGTAGCTGTGATTTATGTGCATACATACATATGTATGTGCTTCTCGCGTTCTTATAAGAATTTATTCTGTATGCTTGTGTATGTGTGTGTGCGTGTTAGTTGCCAAAATTCGTGTTGCTAATGTCATTGCAACATTGTGTCTCAACATTTGCAAACATTGACAAAAGAAAGTTGTTGATCAGTAAAAACAAAATAAAGCTTTCTTCTTCTTACCTGCGCACAAAATGCAGCCAAAAATGCGAAGCTCCAAAGCCAGCAATGTTGCTGAGTTGCTTTTGTTGCTGCTGCTGCTGTTGTTGTTGTTTTGTAATGTTGCTGCTGCCTTTTGAGTCGAATTCTTGTTGTTGCTTTGCTTAGCGTGTACAACATTTTGTGGCCGTCTTGATGCTTTATGTTGTTGATGTTGTTGTTGCTGCTGCTGCTGCTGCTGGTGATGTTGCTGCTGTTGATGTTGCTGTTGCAGCTTGTAATACGTATGTGTGTCGATATTTTTCTTTGACTTATTGCTGCAACACTTTTTTTTTATTTAATTATTTTTCTATTTTTTCTTTTGCTAATTTCTTTTGATTTTCGACATTCTCAAGACGAGTGTAGTTTTTGTTTTTAACAAATGCATTGTTTTCAATTTCTTTGTTTTCTCTATAAACTTCACAATTTATAAAATATTATAAACTTTCCTCATGCCATACTGTGAGAGAGAGAGCAAAAAATAAATACAAAATTGGGAGAGTGTGTATGAGTGCGTGTGTGTGTGTGTGGTAAGCTCAGTTTTTAAGCCAAGCTTCGACTTTGCTTAGTTGCTCTCCCGCTCTCCCGCTCTGAGCTCTCTCGCATAGTTGTTGAGCACAATTGATGTGGCCTAGCCTCAGTGTCTGTTTCTGTCTATGTCTCTGTCTCTGTCTCTGTCTCTGTCTCTGTCTATGCCACTGCCTCTGCCCTTCTTCTACACCTTCTTCTCCAGCTTGAGTGCGTTACGTTTGTTGCTGTTGCTGAGCTTTCAATTGTTGCAGACGTAACACAATAATAACAATCACAATAACATAATGCTTGATTGCATTTCAGCAACAAAATTTGTCTGATCATAGACACCAAAAAATTCAATTAAATTAAGTATAACAAATATGTAGAAATTATACATACAATCATAAGTATGTTAGTATGTATTTATGTTTTGTACATATATATTTAAATGCCAATGAAAAGAAAACAACAACTTTTACAAAAACCAGTTTTGTTTTATGTGACCAGAAAAAAAAAAACTAAAAAGCTACCTAGGGTCGTTGTTGTTGTTGCTGCTGCTGTTGTTGTTGCTGTTGTTATTAACATTGCCGTATGCAAAAAGGCCTTCAACTTTGTTGCTGAGCTGCAGCGCCAAGAGCGTAAGATTGCGAGAGCGCAAGAGAGAGTGAGCTAGTGAGAAATGCTCGAAGCTTAGCAAAAGAGTAGCTTAGCTTAAGACGAAGTTCTCTCTTTTTATCTCTCTCTAAATATGTATGTTGCCATTGTTCTGTCATTTACTAGAACAACAACAACTAACAACTTTTAAATTGTGCAAAAGCTTTAACAACAACAACAACAATGCAAAGCTCATAAAAACGAGTTTTGATTTCAATTTTTGTTAATTTTTCAAAGTGAATTTAGGACAAGTTTCTATGTGGAAGAATAATAAACAACATTTGTTTCCGTTGCTGTGTTTGTTTTGTAATTTTCTTTATTTTGTTTTTATTTCTGTTGACTGTTTGTCAAATTCATTCACAAATCAAACAAGAGAAATTTCATTCAAACATATTCAAATTGGAAGAGCAACAACAACAACAAGTGCAAATCGGCGCCAACAGAGAGCGCCTATGTGCGTGTGTGAGAGTGGTAATGGGGGAGGTGAGAGAGAGTGAGAGCGGGAGTGGGCTGGCAAAGAGAGCTGATCATGGGCAGGCAAAAGAAAGCGACGGCATGTCAACAACAACACAAAGCTGCTGCCGGCGCAGCCAGTGTTGCGTAGGTGTTGCTAATGTTGTTGCTACTGTTGCTGTTGTTGTTGTTACTAACGCTGTTGTTTTTGCAACGCAACACAAAAACAACTCTCAATTTCTGCTTTTACTTTGTTGCTACGCTTTGTTGCGCATTTCTCACACATAAACGAAAAAAAAACCCAAACCCAAAAAAAAAAAATAGCAAAAAATCAAAAGTCTAAAGATGATGTTCAAAATTCATGTAGGGGTATGTGTGTATGTGTGTATTTATTATATGTGAACACAACGAACTTTTCGTATTGAATATTAAAAACTTTTTGTATATATTGTAAAATATATGAGTAATATATATGTTTGTATTTATAAATACATACATATGTATATCTGCGTTCAAAAATTTTTTTGCTAACCGTCGCCAAAAAAAAAATATACAAAATACTCAAAAAAAAACAACAAAAACGTACACTCAGACGCAGACGCACACACACGTAAACACAGACGGGGCAACAACGATGAAGACGGCGACTGCGACGACGGCAACGACGACGACGTCGGACAAAAACAACGGACGACGAATGAAACAAATGACGCGCACCTGAACACGCTCACGGCCAAAACTCAACTGAGTAACGGGTATTGTGTAGCGGTGGCTGCGACTGCGACTCCGGCTGCATCTGCAAGTTGTCCGAGCAAGTGTGTGTGTGTGGGAGAGCCCCCAGACTGGGTGGTTGTTTATATGGTCAGGGTTGCCACATTTGGCGCGGCATTTGAACTGCTTGTTAAGTTTTGCAAATGATGGCAAGCTTGCCAGTTCACAGTCGCTTTCTCGATATTCCGTTGGCATTTAAAAATGTTTTGTAAAATCTTTTGTTATTGAAAACGTTTATTAATTAATAACAGAACAAGAAACTGTTAACGTTTTGTTAATGTTTACATAACGATAATCCAAAATAATTAAATAGATAATACTCGATGTCAAATATATTAATATCGATACTGCTGGTACCAGCACAGCGATACTACGTTTATCATGCAAGCGATATGGAAGCGATATGGTATCGATATGAGCAACAGCAGCCTTACGATGTATCGTTTAATTCTTAAAACAATTATTGATCAAAATATCGAGAAAATTCTAACCAAAAATTCTGTAATTTTAAATATTCTAGCTAAAAAAAAATGGAAAACTGTTACTGTATGGCAACCCTCAGTTTAAGTTTTGTCACTGAACTAAATGACCTACAATCAACGATTCAGTTCCTTCCATCCCTTTAGGGATTAGTTCAAAAGAACTTAGTCCGAAACGATTCGATACAACTCTTCTTTGGGCTACACGATTTTTTTTTTTCATTTTATTGCAAATACATGCTATGCAAGCGAATATTAAGTGTATATAAAAACGATATAGAAGCTTTACGCGCGGCTTTTAAGCGTATTGCGACAGAGTGGCTGAAAAAGGCTGTAAGGCCCGGCTGGGAAGAAGGAGAAGATAATACAAAAGACCGGCAGCAGCAGCTTGCTCGCTCACGCACACCAACACCTACACATACACACACGCACACAAGAAACATCTCGTGCAAAAACAAAATTCAAAGAGAAAGAGAATCGAGAATTGAAAGCGGAAATTGTGTGTGATCATCAACATAAATATACAAAATACATAATATATTTAGGCCATGAAGAATGTATTAATGGTGGCAGAGAAGCCATCGCTGGCTGCCTCATTGGCATCGATACTTTCCAATGGACGCTGCACAGCGAAGCGAGGTATGTACAAGAAATTGCTGAATGAAATAGAATTCATAAATCAATGCAAATTAACAGGTAACAATGGCTGCTCCACACACGAATGGTCTGGACACTTTCGGCATGAGGGAAATGTGCATTTTCGCATGACATCGGTGTGTGGACATGTGATGTCATTGGATTTCATTAGCAAATATACATCCTGGGACAAGGTGGATCCCGTTGAACTCTTCGATTGCCCCACGGAGAAAAAGGAATGCACACCGAAGCAACAAATGCGCACATTTTTGGCCCATGAAGCTCGTGGCTGCGATTATTTGGTGCTTTGGCTCGATTGCGATAAGGAGGGTGAAAATATCTGCTTTGAGGTGATGGATGCAGTGCAGCATGTTATCCATAATGTGTACAGTCACAGTGTCACATACCGGGCACACTTCTCGGCCATTACGGACAAGGACATCAAGGGTGCGATGGAAACGTTGGGACATCCCAATGAGAATGAGGCCAAATCGGTGGATGCTCGACAGGAATTGGATTTGCGCATCGGTTGTGCATTCACACGATTCCAGACCAAATTCTTTCAGGGACGCTACGGTGATTTGGACTCCTCGCTTATCTCATATGGACCATGTCAAACGCCAACACTTGGTTTCTGTGTCAAGCGTCACGATGATATTCAATTATTTAAGCCCGAAACATTTTGGTATCTCCAGTTGTTGGCCGGACAGCCAGAGTGTACGCTGGAGTGGGCACGTGGACGTGTCTTCAAAAAGGACATTGCCATCATGCTCCTCAATCGCGTCAAGGAACACAAGGAGGCCACGTAAGTAATACCTTCCTTATCCCTTCCCCTACCACCTTATCTCTTATCATCATGTTTAGACCCTGTACAAAGGTATATAATAATGATAAATGTGTCCAAGAGACAAAAGAAGGCGTGTCAGATCACAAAAGTATATATATTCATAAACCGCATAAAACTCCGAGTAGATACAACTTTGTCCGTCTGCTTAAAGTTTAAACACCTTGATCTTATCAAAATTCGCGTTGATAGATACCTCTTTCATCCCAATCCGACAACTGGTTTAAAAGATAATAAAATTTGAAATTTTTAGTTAACTTTATTTCTAAAGTTCTTAGGTAAAATCTTACGAATGTAATAGCTTAGCTTAGCTTAACTTTTGGCGATTTATCAGAAAATGGAGCAAATATGTTATTTCTAATATGTTGTAATACGTAAAATTTCGTTTTTTTTTGGTATATGATATATAATTTTTGACTAAGGAGCTTGAAAGATATATCACCTGTTAACTAAATATATAAATTTTATGGTCGAACTAAAATCACGAAAAACTTTTTGATTTTTGAGATATTTACACAAATCTAAGGGATTAAACTTTATTCAAATCAGATAACTATAGCATATAGCTGTCATTAAAACAATACGTCATAAATTTAATGCAATTTAACCGTTGAGGCTCCGAAGTTAGATAAGAGAGAGACCGATGAGGTCCTCAAGTTAGAGACGAGAGAAACCGATGAGGTTCTGAAGTTGGAGAAGAGAAGGTGAAGAAAAGAGAAACCGTTAAGGCTCTAAAATTGGAGAAGAGAGAGATTGTTAAGGATCTGAATATGAAGAAGAGAGAGACCGTTAAGGCTCTGAAGTTGGAGAAGAGAGAGATCGTTAAGGCTCTGAAGGTAAAGAAGAGAGAGACCTTTCTTGTGTGTGTTTTTGATAGTTGTAATTTTTAATTGTTTGTCTTGAGTATTCAGCAAATTGAACGAAATCCACTCATTCATATCGACAAGTAATATAAAATATATTATTAAATATATACATATATGGAATTTAATAATGTCCGTAACAAAATTGGATATCAGATATTTTGGGGCTAGGAATATGCTTTCGCCACAAGACTTTTACCTCCTAAGAAGGTTTTTTTGTGTGCGTATTTGATACTTGTACTAATTTTAAATTGTTTTAATTTGTATCTGCAATTGTTATGTCTTTCAACTGATTATTTTATGTGTCCTGTGTGTTTGCAGCGTGGAAAGTGTGAGCAGCAAGGAATCGTTCAAGAGTAAACCTCAGGCACTCAACACGGTTGAATTGATGCGAATTTGTAGCTCTGGGCTGGGAATTGGACCCTATCAGGCGATGCAATTGGCAGAGCGTCTATATACGCAGGGCTATATCAGTTATCCGCGCACAGAGACCAATCAATATCCGGAGAACTTTGATCTGCATGCCACGTTGCGTGTGTTGCAGCCCTCGAGTGAATTTGGCGATGAGGCGCGTGCAATTGCCGGTGATTTTCAAGCGCCGCGAAAGGGCAAAGATGCCGGAGATCATCCGCCGATCACACCAATGAAATTGGCCAATCGCAATGATTTTGATCGTGACACTTGGCGTGTCTACGATTTTATTTGCCGTCATTTTATGGGCACAATATCGCGAGATTTGAAATATCGCACAACAACAGCTAAACTGCGTGTTGGCATCGAATCTTTCTCGTGTACGGCGAATGTGCTGATCGATGCGGGATTTACCAAGGTGATGACATGGCAGGCATTTGGCAAAGATGAACCCAATCCACCGTTTGTTCAAGGCACCCAAGTGGCCATCAATGATGTCCGTTTGGCCGAGAGTCAAACGGGTCCGCCCGATTATCTAACCGAAGCCGAATTGATAACGCTGATGGAACAACATGGCATTGGCACCGACGCCTCCATACCCGTCCACATCAATAACATCTGTCAGCGCAATTATGTGCGCATTGAAACGGGTCGCAAACTGATACCAACCACATTGGGCATTGTTTTGGTCCATGGCTATCAGAAGATCGATCCGGAACTGGTATTGCCCACCATGCGATCGGAGGTGGAACGCATGCTGACATTGATTGCCAAGGGATCGGCGGATTTCAATGATGTGCGACGACATGCCATCAAAATTTTTAAACTCAAGTTTGTGTATTTCGTTCAGAACATTGCCAGCATGGATATGCTCTTTGAATCATCGTTCTCTCCACTCGCCGAGTCTGGGAAGGCGCATTCCAGGTGTGGCAAGTGTCGACGTTACATGAAGTATATACAGGTAACTTTTCCATATATTATATAAGTATATAAAGGTATATAAAGTTTGACTAACTTCGAACAGTCATAACTTTGGCAAAACTTAACCGATTTTCAAACGGAATGTCATTTTAATCATGGTTTGGCATCTAAATTCATTCTGCATTCAAATTTAATTTATTTTGTGAAAAAAGTTATTTTTCTCTAAATCTTGGGTTCGATGCTAATGGTCCCCCCTTTGATATTTTGAAAATTGAAAATTTTAAATCTCAAGTTTTCACTTTTAATCAATTCCTGATATCTTAATTAGTATAAAACAACACTTTAAATTTGATTCAGAGAACTTTCATTATTCTGTAAAAAATCATGCGAAATCGGATAAAAATTTTGACTTGTAAAGTTGTTAGATCCAAAGTCTGACCAACCTCAAACTTCCATAACTTTGTCAAAACTGAACCGATTTTCAAACGGAATGTCATTTTAATCATGGTTTGGCATCTTAATTCATTCTGCATTTAAATTTTTATCATCTAGAAAATTTGATATATTTTCGATACTAAGCCATCAATCATCCAATTTTCCATACTTACCCCTTGACATTTTTTCAATAACTTTGATCTCTCATAACTTCATCAAAAATTAACCGATTTTCAAACGGAATATCATTTTTATCATGGTTTGGCTTCTAAATTCATTCTGCATTTAATTTTTTTTATTTAGAAAATTTTATTATTTTCGACTATCATAGCCATGGTTTGAATTCAATTTGAAGTTTGCAAAATTGAAGATTTTAATTCCCAAGTTTTCACTTTAAATCAACAGCTAATATTATATTTAGTAAAAAACAATATTTTAAACACAATACTTATCTTCTAATCTCCACTGTTTTCGCAATTTTCTTCTTTTTACAGACAAAACCCGCCCGTTTGTATTGTTCGCACTGCGATGAGAATTACACGTTGCCCAATGGAAATGTCAAGGTTTATCGCGAGTTCAAATGTCCGTTGGATGACTTTGGACTGTTGGCCTTCTCGACGGGGGTGAAGGGACGCTCGTTTCCCTTCTGTCCGTACTGTTACAATCATCCGCCGTTTAGGGATATGCCCAAGTTTGGCGGTTGCAACACCTGCACACATCCCACCTGCCCCCATTCCCTAAACACGCTGGGCATCTCCAGTTGTGTGGAATGTGAGACGGGTGTTCTGGTTTTAGACAGCACATTGTCGCCCACCTGGAAATTGGGTTGTAATCGTTGTGACGTCATCATTAACTGCTTCAAGGGTGCCACCAAAATAACTGTTGAAGGTAAGTCTGCAATATACAAATCTACGTTAATTAACAAATTACGTAAAACAATAATTCATTATCTTTTAAATTAAGCTGATAATTAAAGTTATATTCTGATTTTTAACTATTTAATATCATAGTGTAACATTCATTTATATAATACAAATTATAATTTTCCTCTAAAATCATTGAATATATGAAAAAAGATATATAAATATTTTGATAATACTCCAAAAATGTCACATAAAGAGTCTTACTATAATTACAAAATAATGATTATTCCGAAGTTTAATTTTTTGCTTTAAAGTGATTACTTTAAGTAAGTAAGTAAAATAATAAAGCTCAAAACTCAAATAAAGATTATTTCTTGAGTTTTACAATAAAACTTATAATGATTACTGTCCCGGAAAAAAGAGTCAAAATAACACCTAATCAAAAATAAAACTTATGATATTATTCTACGAGTTTCATTGTATTACTCAAAAATAATGATTATTTCTTAGTTAAATTTTTTGCTATATATTAAAATAATAAAACTCATGGAATTATGATTATTTCTTGAGTTTTTTTAATAAAACTAATAATGATAACTGTCCCTAAAAAAGAAGCAGAAATATTTTTGATTTTGAAGTATTTGTGTTTAATAATTATAATCAATACGATTTCAGATTCTTTCAATTTTTATATATATTATATTTTAACTCTTGTTTTTTGCAGATAACAAATGCAGCGATTGTGGTGCTCAGCTGGTGAATGTGGTGTACAAATCGGACAAGTCCAAGTTTAAGGATGGCAGCGAGGAGAAAACTGGTTGCATTTTCTGTTCCAATGATTTTTCGCATCTGGTGGAGAAACATCGAGCGGTCGCCTCCCGTCAGGTGCGCAGCGGTGCGCCACGTGGCGGTGCAGCTGGCGGTGCTGCTGGTGGCGGTGCTGCCGGCGGTGGTGGTGCTGGTGGCAATACACGTGGTGGACGTCATGGCGGTCGTCCGCCCAAGGATAAAATGGCACAATTGGCGGCATATTTCGTTTGATGGCTTATGTTGGTCAATCTGGATTAGGCTCTAAAATGCATTTAATTGTCTAACTTCTCACTAAAAATCAAGTCTAGTATGTGCGAGACTTGGCAGTAAATAAACGAAGTTTGTACAAATTTCATTCAACTAGCATTTTAAATCCCATAGACAGCACTATGGTTAATAAGCGACGGTTAAAGTGTTAAGAAACAATCGATAACTATCGAAAACTATCGTTAAGATAACGATAGTGTTTTTGCCTAAAGATAACAAAAGTTTCGCCTTGACATTGAAAGATAACAATGGAGCTATAATGCAGCTACATCCAGGATTTCCAAAATTCTACCAAATATAAGACTTAAATTATTTTGAAGAGACTTAAAAAAAAAAAATGCTCCAATATACAAAAACGGTTGTAACTCAAACATTTGAAGGACTACAATGATATCCTTTGGTCCACAGATAATGCTTGTAATGCCAAATTCAAATATTAACTCAAAAGGACGAAAGTCCTTTAAGCCTTTAAGGAAGGTTTTTTTTGTATAAAGAAATTTTGCCATAACTCGCCAATGTCCTGTCATATCCTGTCTAGAAGCGTGGCAAACAAAGCTTATTAATAAAACATATCAGCTGGCTGAAGGATATTTAAATCGTCTTTGTAGTGTGCAAGTTATTGGGGATTTAGTGTTTTCACTACAATTTTTCAGCTTACATTTTTTAAGTCATTATTAGATGACCCCAAATCCTTTGATGTCAATCTTTGAAGCTCACAGGCAGCAGTATTATCGCAAAGCACTTAAGGATATCCAGAATCTGCTGAAAAAATATCCTAAGCATCCGTGTAACTCGCTCATTTTAAGAACTTTCAGGATGTCCTTTGATTTGCATTCAAACAGCAAAATCTATTTTAATTTCAACATATTTATTGATGTAATTCAAAAAATTAAATATAAGTTATGTGTATAATTATTACTGCTTATTATGCAAAATTACTTTGCAGTTTTGCGTTTTCTTGTTGTTGTTGTTGTTTTTGTTTCTTTATTTTTATTTTTTTGTATTATTTTTTGTGTTTTTTTTTTGTTTGTTTTTTATTTTTATACTCCTCTCTCGCTTGGCCTTACTTGCATGTTCATTTTTATATTGAAATTAGTTATTATTTTATTGCATTTTTTAATTTGCATTGTTTTTTGTTGGGTTTTGTTTTGTTTGTTGATTTTTTGTATTAAGTTTTTGCATTTTATTTGAATCAATTCAATATATAATATATATATGCATATATATACACGAGAGACAATAATGTGTATATGTTGTTTTATATACATATATCATATATTTTTTAGATTTGTATTTGTATTATTATTAATATTAATATTATTGTTATATTTTATATATATCTATATATATATATAGATATATATATATTTTGTTGTTTTTATAATTGTTGCTTTTTTTCGTTTTCCTTTAATTTCTTTCCATTTACTTTATTATTATTATTATGCTAAGTTTAGCTGTAGCTATGTTCTGTGTGTGTGTGAGAGTGTGTTTATGTTTATGTGTGTGTGTGTGTTGGGCGTGTGTGTGTGTTTGTGTGTATGTATGTTTATATGCTGCTTGTTGTTTTGTTGGTGAATCCCATTTAGATATATTGTTTATTTGTTGTTGTTGTTGTTTTCTTGCTTGTTCCTTATATGTTTAGTATTGAATTTAAATTAATATTAAGAAACATCCTAACTTCCGCTCATCTCCATCTCTTTCTCTCTCTCTCTCTCTACTACTCTCGTTCACTTGCTCTTGCCATCTCCTTCTCTTCTCTCCTTCTCTCTCTCTCGCTCTCTCCATATATTTCATTTCGTAGTTCTCATTCAATTGCCTTTCTCTTAGTTTTTCACGCATTCTCACATCCTTGGTTGTGTGTTCGATTTTGTTTTTGAGAGTTTGCTGCTGCTGCTGTTTCTTCTCCTCCATCTCCATCTTCTCCTTCTCCCCCAACTCCATCTTCTCCTTCTCCCCTTGCTCCTTGCCTCTCTCTTCTCTCCTACTTTAGTCTGTGAGCAGTGGTTTGATGGTCGGTTTCTCTTTCTCCTTGTCGCGATCGTTGCGCGGCTCCAACTGTTCCAGGAGCAGAGCAGGATTCGCCTGATCCTGATGGGTCTTCTGCTTCAGCATTGTCCAGTCATAGATATAATCATATTGATGATTCAGCGTTCGGAACAAAATGCTACAAATATACAATAAAATTTTAAAGAATTAATCACAGTTTCTGCATAGAATTGAAATGGCTACATTCGTGCGAACACGACTGTAACACTCTACTCTGAGGTTGATTTTCGACCAATTGTTCCTATGACAGCTATATGATATATGGAACCGAATTAAACCAAATTTGGTCAGAATGTACAAAACATATTGAAATACATATTTTATCAGTTTAATTAAGATATCTCAAAAAACAAACAAATTCTTCATACTAAGAATTAATTTTCGATTGAGAGTCTCTATGACAGCTATATGATATAATGAACCGAATTTAACCAAATTTGGTCAGGATGTATAATAACAGCTCAGATGCATATTCTATTAGTTTGGTTGTGATATCTCAACAAACAAAAAACTTTTCCATACTAAAACTTCATTTTCGATGTATCGTTCCTATGGCAGCTATATGATATAGTTGACCGATTTCAACCAAATTTGGTCAGGATGTATAATAACAGCTCAGATGCATATTCTATTAGATTGGTTTTGATATCTCAACAAACAAAAAACTTTTCCATACTAAAACTTCATTTTCGATGTATCGTTCCTATGGCAGCTATATGATATAGTTAACCGATTTTAACCAAATTTAGCCAGGATGTTTAATATCAGCCCCGAGTCTACTATACATTCTTTTCCTTCTTCTTCTTTATATTTTCGTACTTAACATGATAAAACCTCAAGAAAAGTGTAAAAGTGTTGAGTTGGTTGAGAGGATAAACACTTACCGGAACAATTGACGTAGGTACATGTAGTCGGGCTGTTCCTCAAAGCGCAAGCTACGACAATAGTTCAAGTACATGGAGAATTCGGCCGGTGAGCCCTTGCACAGCACCTCAATGGGCGTGGACATTTTCTTCTCAGAGATTTTCTCATATTTCTGCTGCTTGGTATTGGCCTTCATGCCCTGCCAGGGCAAAACACCCCGATTGAAATACATCATCACATAGCCAAGGGATTCCATGTCATCACGACGCGATTGTTCGATACCCAAATGGGCATTAATCGATGCATAGCGCGCCGTGCCCGTCAAGTTCTTATCCTCGCGATATAGGATGTGGACGCGTGTGTGGGGATCCCGGAACTTTTTGGCCAAACCAAAATCAATCAAGAACAGCTTATTACAGTGCCTACCAATGCCCATTAGGAAATTATCGGGCTTAATATCACGATGAATGAAGCACTTCAAATGTATATACTCCAAGCGACCGATCATCTGATCGACCAGCATGAGTACCGTCTTAATGGTGAAGTGACGTGTACAAAAATTGAATAGATCCTCCAGCGACGGTCCCAACAGATCCATAACCAGCGTATTAAAGTTCCTCTCCTTGCCATGATGACGTATACGGGGAAATCCAACGCCACCGCTCAATATGCGATACAATTTCGCCTCGTACAACAATTGCGGATGACGAGCACTGGCGCTCTCCATCTTGATGGCCACCTGTTCGCCGGTCTGAATGCTCATCCCCAGATAAATGTCGCCAAAGGAGCCGCTACCTACACACATTTTAAAGAAAAACAAAAAGTTAGTTACAACTTGTCGGAATAATCAGTCTTTAACGATTCTACAACTATTTCATATCTTAGTTTTCTATAAATAATCGTTCTTTAACGATTTTACAATAATTCTACACCTATTTCATGTCTAAGTTTTCTATAAACCATCATTCTTCAACGATTCTACAACTATTTCATGTCTTAGTTTTCTTTAAATCATCATTCTTAAACGATTCTACAACTATTTCATGTCTTAGTTTTCTTTAAATCATCATTCTTCAACAATTCTAAACCATTTCATGTCTATGTTTTCTATAAACCATCATTCTTCAACGATTCTACAACTATTTCATGTCTTAGTTTTCTATAAATATAAACACACATTTTCTTGACTTAATTCACGATTTCTAGCGTCTCAGCTTTCTTCTTGTTCCTCATTCGATACATAAACATAAACTAATTACAACAGATTTGCACATGCCTTAAACATATCAAATTCTTGACAAACGTTGTCGGGTGATATAGAACTATCTATGTATATATATCAGGGACCGTAATCATAATTAGTTATATTATTAAAATAACATGGTAATGCTTATATATTAGTAGTATATTAGTATTTCTATCTCTTATAGTTCCTGAGAACCTGGTGTTCATATGGACGGACATGGCAATATCGACTCAGCTATTGACGCTGACCAAGAATATATATACTTTATGGGGTCGGAGCTGCCTTCTTTTCCCTGTTACATACATTCCAACGAACACAGTATACCCTTCTACTTATTTTTTAAGTAATGGGTATAAAATTGTTTTTCATCGAAATCAAATATTTGTAAAAATAAAACAGAAGGAATTTTGATTTTCTCAAAACACTTTGCTAACTCTGACTGACTGTGTAAAGCTATATGGAAACGAGTTGGAAATTTGTATGTACGTGTAAGTAGTATATCTTACCGATCTTGCGTATAACCCGATATTTGCCGCCGATAATTATCTCGGAGCGGTTGTCCTTAAGCAGCCGCATCTTCTCCATTTTGGTTGAATAATGCCTCCGCCGCGCTCGTTACTTCAAAAAGCCGTGTTCTTCCAAAACAATTCTTATTTGTTTTCCAAATATATATATATGTGCAGATATATATATATATATATATATATATATTATATTAGACAGAAGATCTGAAAAATAATAAATAAAAGAAAACTGTTGAGTTGAAAAACAAAAATAATAATAAAAAACAGATTAGTGAAGGGTTTTTTTTGTTTTTATGGCGCCAAGTCACATAAAAAAAAATAAAAACACTTTCTTTTTATTAAAAACTTTTCGTTGGCCATCTTTGTTGTTGTTCCTGTTGTTGTTGTTGCTGCTGCTGACTGACAGTTGTTGTTGCTTTTGATACTACTTCAATTTGGTCGCTATGTGATTTGTTATTTTTTTCTTTTGGGTTTTTTCTTTCTTTTATTTTGTTATGATTTTCTTTAGCGCTTACGTTATTGCCTGCACTCTCTTTTGCATTTATGCTTTGTTATGCTCTTCGTTTCCAAAATACACTTGAGTTTTGTGCAAATATTGCGCATTTTCATAACGAAATTAACATTTGAATCGATAGTCGATATATTGAGTTTGTCTCACAGTCTGTTTGTGTCTGTTGTGTCTCTGTGTGCGTCTGTCCGCGTGTATGTGTGTGCGTATGCGTGTGTGTGTGTGTGTGAGTGCTTTTCTGTGTTGGACAACACAGCTACAATAATATGAAGAAGAAGCAGCAGTGTCAGATGGCTGCTCAGATGAAAGAGAGACGTAAACAGACACGAAATTGCTGCTGATCGATTATTTATTTGTCATAATTGTCGATATTTGAATATATAAACAGACGGCACACTGATACTGATAAACGATAACTGCACAACTGCAACAACAATTAACGATGACAGGTACAACGTACTTTGCTGCTGCTTCTTCTTCCTCTTCTTCTTCTGTTACCCCGTTGGAATGCACATTACACATACACACGCATGCACATGCAAACGCGCACACAACAACTACAGCAGCAACAACAACAAGAGCAGCAGCAGCGTAGCACCAACACTTTAGCATTGATACATACACACACACACACACAGGCACACACACTCGCACGCACTCATACACAAATACACACACGCACACAGCTGCAGGCGCACAGTTGCTACTACTGCACCTTACATGTTTTTTTTTTCTTTACATCGTTTTTTTTTCTTCGTCTTTTTTTTACACAAAATAAGAAAGAAATTGTGCCCGCATTGAAAATGCATGTTGAGATTTGATAGAAAATATAAGCACTAATTTCGTTGATGTATTTGTTCGAAAATCTTACCACGAAACGAGAGAGCGAGCAGTGAAACTGTTGGAAACTGCTGTGCTGGGTGTTTCTCAAGGTTGGCTTTTTACTATTGTAGGAGGGCCAAAACGAACGAGCGAACGAACGACGAAAAAAAAAGAATATGATTTGTGAAATTTCGTTGCAAATCTGCGTCTTTGACAGCGAGCGAGCCCGTTTATCTACATGTAATTGTCGCGTGAATGTCTTTTTTCACTTTTCGTACGCGCACAACGAAAAAAAAGAGGAAATATATGTATTTTATTAACTAAAATAAAATGGTTAGTAGAGCTGTCGTTTCGCTCAGAATACGTTCAATTGAACGAATCACTCAATTGAACGAACCGAACTTGTTCTGTTACTTGTGAACGGAACGAAACACAGCGAACAGCTCTTTGTTCAATTGAACATTGAACGATAACAGATATATATATATATATTTGTAATTTTGTTAGCAACGAACACGTTTTAATGTACATACATTTAAATTTAACTACATTTTTTTAAATTATCAATATGTAATAATTATATAGAAGCTTATAAGAACAACAAATATTTTCATGTAGCAAAACAACGTGCTAAGAAAATAAATATATATATTCGATTGACAAATTAAATTATTTCATCATTTAAATTAATTAAAATTAAAATTAATTACGCATAAGTTTTATAAAATTGCGTACTTCGTTCATTAATCATCAAACAAATGAACAAAACACGAGTCAAATGTGAGCCACTGTCTGAACAAAATGTGTAAACTGAACAAGCTCCACCGGTTCGATAAGAGCACTTGTGAATTAGTTCCTGTTGATAGCCAGTGATATATGTGTGACTATCGACTGCAACATTTCATGACAGTGCAAGGACAGTGCTAAACAATGCTGGCACATCGTATTTATTAACACTGCATGCTGTATTTTTAAACCAGCGTTGCTCAAGAAATACGTTTAAAATGATTAATACAAATATAATAATGATACATACCGCTAGCTTTATCCAAGTTTGGATTAATCGGTATACTTATAAAAAAATCAGTTAACACGTTATATCAACGCTATCTTAAAATTTTCACAGTCCAACGTTTTTAGTAGATAAAAAAATATGAAAAATGTTGATTTAATATAATTTTTTTGTGATTAGTAAAACTGTATATGTTAACGTATTTGCTGCAGAAATACTGAAAAAACAGTAGCCTAGAAAAAACAGACAACGCCTACTTTTTATCTAAATTAAAATGATTGAATATACACAGTATGCTGTTTTTTTTTTTTTTGGTCTATATATTTTTATTAAAAACAGTTTTTTTTGTTTGGTTTTTTGTTGTTTTTTGGTTTTTGTAAATAACGTGACGACTTGAAAACAGAAATTAAATAAGTGTACTTTACTTGTAATGTAGTAGAAAGTGTTATAAAAGCAATATTACAATAACTGTGGTAGAATTGGCTCCTAAAATAGATATTTTACAACTGATACCACTTTTTGTCTTTATATTTAAGCATTAATTGATGCGCTGTACCGCTGAAATCTTGAGCTGTATTGGCCATACGCTCCGCGCTCTCCTCCAACATATTGAGCTTCTCGCCACGCTCCCTGGCCAACTGATGGGCACGGCTAATTTCCGATGCGGCTGTGGAAGCACGTTGACCAAGCTGCTCCATTGTGGGACCAGGTATATGCCGTGCAACTGAACGATTTGCTTTCCCGCTCTGTTCACCAACTGAAAGTGCAAAAAAAAGCAATTTAATTTTTAATAAATCCTTAGATAAAAGTGATTTCATTATCTTAAAAAGAATATTTCGATTTATTTAGCTTTAAAAAATTATTTGATTTGGTATGTTAAATATTTCTTTAATTTTATCTTTACTACTTTCAAAGTTTTCATGATTTTTCCACCTAAGTTTAGAAATAGTAGAAAAATCTAGCTTCCACTAATATGTTACTGGTACCGCTAAATATTTATTTAAGCTATTTTCTACCAATAAAATTTATTTGGAATTTTTCCAACCGTTAAAACTTTAGTATTCGTTTTATTTAATTACAGATTTTGAATGTATGGTATATATTATATCTACTTACATAACTCCTCGCGATCCAAAAGCTTGGCGCCACCGCCAAATAGACCCTTAAAGAAACCCTCCTTTGGTTGTTCGGGCATTTCGTGTACCGTATATAACTCACCCATCATCTCCAAAATAAATTGACTAAGCAAAGGAAATATAATATAGAATGTTAAATTATGATACTATATAGTTAAAGAGCTTCATGTCTTACCAAAATTCCGATGATATCGTGAATTTTTGAATTTCGGTGGGCGATGCCATGTACAATCCATGACCTTTATGACTAAAGCAAAAGATTTTTGATATTCTATAAAACAACAACAATAAGGAATCCATCAATTAGTATAGTTTAAAATTGAGTTGTTTGTTTAACAATAAACTCACTGAGTTGTATCTTCATGAACAATGATCTGTTGACCCCATATCGAAAGCATTGGATCGACAATTCCCTGTTTACATTTGGTTTGAAAACTGTCAACAACAATATATGAAATGAAATAAATCAATATTATAGTTATATGAATTATTTGGTGTTTTGCATTTAAAACATACCTTAAGTCCATGAGCGGTAAGAAATCAGTATCCAATAACAGTTTTAGACTAGGAAGACTATGTACCATTAGATGGCCATTCGAAAGATAGGTTGCTAAGCAAGAGCCATCTGTAAGTAGATAAAGAATTCATTATTATAGTCAATAATAATAATAATAATAATAATCAAAAATTTACAGGAGTCTATTAAGTTTGTTTTTAAAAAGTCTTTAAAAAACCTATAAATTTAATTTGTAATTTATTACAAAAACTATGAATCTTATAGTTAGTTTCTTTTTTATATAAATTTTTTCAAAAAGGTGTCAGAAATTAATCGATATTTTGATATAATAATAAGTTCTAAATGATAAATAATTTTATTATATCTTATAACCTTTTTTTTTTAATTTCTATATCACTATCTGTGATCGATTCTGACTCGACTAAAAAGAATTTTCATTTAAAATATGTAAAAAAAATTGTTTTGTCAAATGAATAGTATAGCAATTTGTTTTTTCTCTAAAGACTTATTAAAGAAGTTATAGATTTTGTTGCTGTTTATTCGCACCTTTCATCGTGATAGTTTCTGCCTTGACTGCAAAATCCATTTCCGATAATTGTATGCGATTAATGCAGCATTGATTTGCCACATCGAAGACTTTTGTTTGCTTTTCGCTAGCGATTACGATATATTGTCGATCGGTGAGTGTTTCGAGGCCAGTGCTAACGCTGCCACTGATGCCGCTGCTGCCACTTGCACCACCGCTGCTGCTGCTCATGCCACCGCTGCCGCTTGCACCGCCGCTGCCACCAGCGACAGCAGCATTGCCACCGCTTCCAGTGGCTGTTGCACCACCACCGCCAAGTGCACCGCCGCCAGTTGTACCACCGCCGCCAGCTGCACCAACACCGCCAGAGCCAGCTGCAACACCACTGACAGCACCTGCACCACCTCCAACTGCACCTCCACCTCCACCTGCACCTCCACCTCCACCTGCACCACCGCCTGTTGCCCCCGCACTACCAGCAATGCCAGCAACCGAAGTATTTGATATTGTATTGGCAGTTGTTGGTGTAAATGTGGGACTTGTGCGGCTGCTGCTCTTAGTGGGTGTGCCTGCAATCATAGATACCCATTAGTAAATACACATATCTACAATTTACAATTCACAACATGCAATATACACCTATGTTGCCCAGTAACGACCATTCACTTATCGAAAAAAATAAAAATAAATTAAAATTTAATATCTTTAAAAATTTATGTGAAAATCGAAATATATCTCGTTTAAAATTTAACTGAACTATAAAGAAATTTAGTTTATATTAAAAAAAAAATAATAACAGTTTCATTTAGTTAAAATATCTTTAGAACCAACAAAATAAACTACAAAAAAGGTATTTAATAATAAAAAGCTAACAGCGAAAAAAAATTAATAATATTTGATGTCTTTAAAAAATTATGTGAAAATCGAAATTTATCTCATTTAAAATTTAACTGAACTATAAAGAAATTCAGTTATTTAAAAAAAAAAAAATAAAAATAAAAAAACAAAGTTCATTTAGTTAAAATATTTTTAGAACCAACAAATTTAACTAAAAACAAATGTATAATAATAAAAAGCAAACTGATTATTAGTAGATGACATTCTAATAAACAATAGTTTTAAGAAATATTTAACTGACATTCTATAAAACAAATTTGTTTCAATATTAACTGGATACTTTATACCCCCTAGATTATTAAGAAGAATTTGAAGAACTAAATCAAACTCGTTTTTAAGTTTAAAAAAAAAAACTTTTATAAATAAATTTTAAATTAAATATCTCGCAGATTTGATCACTGAAAAAATTATGTTAAAAAAAAATGTACAATTATCTTATCGTCAAAAAGCCAATTTGAGATCTAAATATAATTTTCTCATTTTAATATACTGTATACCAAGTATATCGCTAACCGAAACATAGGTAAATATTTAAAACATAATTCATTTCATTTATTTACGATCTTTTTTGTCCCTGTTCTCATCGCGCCAAGGCTCAAATGTGTAGGGTATTATCGAGCCATAAGAGTCCAAAAAGGACATGGAAGTAATGGAACCTTTGAGTCGTACCACGGGACCACCTGTACAAAATAAAAACAAATTATTATATATATATATAGTTGATACTCGTATAATAAATTGAACTGACCATTTATTGTAACCAAGACGGGCTGAGATTTGCGCACATCGCGCTCCGGCATTGTGATGAACAATGTCAATATTGAACCGAAACTAGTTCCAATCCACAAAGTAGGAACGAGCGTCAAAATATCTGAAAAATCAAATGAAAATCAAATGAACGATTAGACATGCAATTGTAATTTATTTATTATTGTATATAGATAAAACAAATTTAAATAAAAACTTTTACAGGTGTATTCCAGAAATCTCTACAGATTTTGAACAGAAATGTTTTTGAAAACAACCGTTTGAAATGTTGTTGCTCCCAAAATTTTGGAGATTTAATATTTTCGAAAATATTTTGTATGCATTTTTCTTCATTTTTTTTTAGCTTAAAAATCATATTAGCTTTCCTGTTTGAAATCTATTAAATTAAATTAATAAAATAATTAATTGTTCTAGATCAGTGTTGCCCAAAATTGTAGGCTACAAAATATTTGTTGCTATCACATATGATAGCCCCGATAAGCATGCTATATTTTTGTACTGAGAGCTTGTGAATAAATGTAGTGTGATATTTGGCATGTTCTCACATTACACTGATAAAAAATTGGGGTTTTTTTTTTAAATTTGGAGTAACTTCTAAAAAATAAAATATTTACAAAAATACAAGGTTTTCTCTATTTAAAAGTTTATTTGGTTCTCGATCTATTTGTTGGATGAAAAGTCTTAAAATTGAAATTTTTGTCTTAAAAATATTATTTTAAGAATATATAAATTCATGATGATAGGATGTTTTTGTGTAAAATCGAGAGAAAAATGGATGAGTCGATCATTTTTTTTTTATTTATAAGTGTAGAACTTACCATTGCGTTTTGCATAACTCTCGATAAAAGCTAAACAGGTAACAGATTCAGAGGAAGACATATCAATGCTGGACATTGACGATGATCTGGATCTGGAGAAGGTGCCATCCAATTTATCTGTAAGGCAGTTGTTGTATTTTATTTATTTATTGATCAAATGATTTATTGGCAATTGAGTTGTGGAGAGTTATCGATAGATTATAACGGGACAGCAAAGAGACAGAGAGAGAGAGAGAGAGAGAGAATGGCAAACGATTACACAAGACAATTTTATTCAAGAGACAGAGATAGAGAGATAGAGATAGAGAGTAAGAGAATTTAAATAGTGAAAAAGAGAGATAGCAAGAAATATATATGGAAGGAGAGATAGATAGAGATAGTAGGAATGAGGCAGGAAGTAGAGACAGAGACGGACAGACAGAGAGAAAGAGAGAGAGAGAGAGAGAGAGATAGAGTGATAGAAAGAGAGAGGAGAGAGTAAAAGCGGCGGGCGGTAGTAGGCATAACTTTTGCTTAATATGTAAATAAGATTAGTTGAGATGTATTTAAGATTTCTATTTTATTCTTTTGTTCTATTATTTTTTTTTATTATTATTGTTTTTTTTTTAATCTCTTGCTGCACTAATTTCACTAGACTGCTAATTGTTGTTGTTCTTTGTGAAGATGTATGTGTATGTGTGTAAGTGTGTGTGTATGTGTAAATTAATTATTATTATTTTTATTTATTTTTTTTTTTTGGGTGTGTGTGTGTGCTTTTGTGTGTGTTTGTGCAAAAAGTATTTTGCCAATGCAGAATTGTCGAGCAATTAGTTGTTGTTGTTGCTGTTGTTGTTGTTATTGCAGTTGTTGTTGCTTTTGTTGCTGATTATTAGTTGCTAATTAGAAGCGTGCACAAATACCGAGAGCGAGCGAGCGGGCGAGCGAGCGAGACAGAGTGTGTGTGTGTGTGAGTGTGTGTAAGTGTGTGTGTGAACAAATACATAAATATTATTAAGAGAGCAAGAATAGTAGAAGAAGTAGTAGTAGTACAGAGAGAGAGAGAGAGAAAGAGAGCGAAAGTGATAAAGACAGAGGTTATTAGAAAGCTACAGAGAAAGAGAGAGAGTGACCAAGACAGAGAGCGAGAGCAAGAGTAAAAGAGATAGAGAGCGAGAGCGAACGAACGAACGAGTGAGAGAGCAAATCTGACTAAAGTCAAAGAGAGAGAGAGAGAGCAAGAGAAAGAGAGAGCGAGCAATGCTTTGCTTCCATCATCCACACAACATAATAGGTTCCACCTGCTGTCCACATTTCCCTTTTCCACCCACAACAGCCGCCATTTTGCTGTCGTTGAACCAAACCATACCCCACCCCCTTCCCCAACAGCAAGAGAGTAACAACAAAAAAAAAGAACTGATGAAACGAATTTCAAAACAAAAGCAAGACGCAAAACAAAACGACGCATGGACGGACGGCCAGACAAAGAGAACAGAGTCAGAGTCAGAGTGAGAGAGAGCGAGCGAGAGAGAGTAAATGAGATTGCAAGAGCAGAGAGCGAGCGAGAGAGCGAGAGAGAGAGAGGCAAATCACAAGCAACGTGCTGCTATGTCTCCGTATATGTGTGTGTGTGTGTGCGAGTGTGTGTGTGTAAAGTTTAGATTGCCATATTAATGTCTCTGTGTGTGTGTGTGTGTGAGCGAATTCTAGGGTGCCATACATATGTGTGTGTGCGTGTGCGTATGTGTGTGCCCGTGCATGTGTGCGTGTGTTTATTTCTATTTATTAATTTTGGTTCAATAGTGTGTGGGTGTTTTAAGTTTTTGTATAATAGTGTATTTTTTTTTGGATTTTTTTAAATTTATTAAATAGTGTGTTTTTATTTTTTTGGTGATAATATCATTTTCTATATGTTTTTATAATTTTATGTAATATAATAGTTTATTTTGTTTTATAAATAATTATTTTTTTATAAGTTTTTGTGTATTACAAGGTATCAAACCGAATCGAATAATGGTTTCATTTAGGATTTCGGTCATGTTTGTATTTTGGTTTTCGATTTTGGGCTAAAAAAAATATTTGTTTACCTTCTTTGAAAGATTTGGTTTCGAAATAGCGGTTTGATTTCGGTTCACACAAAAAAAAAACAATACCAATAAAAAAATTGATATATAACCCAAAATACGTTTTGAAAAAAAAACAAATGTTTTCAAAATATATTATTAAAATCATCCTTAGTTTGAAAAACGATGATTACACTTAAAATATTCATCCACATTTAATTCCTAATATATTTAATTCCGAAGCTAACCGTTATATATAATATAAATCGGTAATTCGATTTTAATATTTCAATTTTTTTAATTCGGTTCTATAAAAATTAGGTTGTTTGATTAAAGGGTTAATATGGTTACCAATGTCAATCGGTAAATAGTGGTTAAAGGTTTCGGTTTCGATTACGGTTTTATTCCCTATACATATATTTTGTAATAGTGTGTGTTTTTTATATTTAATTAACTCTTTTTATAGCGTGCGTTATTATATGTTTTAATATTTATTTATTGTTTATAGTGTGTTGATCTATATTTTTTTAAATGTATGAAATTAAATTTTAATTTAATTTAAAATAGTGATCATGTTTTTTTCTGTTTTAATTGTTTTTCATTTTTTAAAAGTGTCTTAATATTTTTTTAAATTATCTGTGTGTGTGTGTGTGTGTGTGTGAGTTTGTTGTGTGTGTGTGTAGAGAAAAGTTTGTTCCAAACGTATGCTCGTATTGGTGTTGCATACAGAGCGACAGACAGAGACAGACAGATAGAGAGAGAGAGTCTGAACGTGAGAGAGAGAGAGAGAGTGGGAAAGGTGCAATTGTTGTTGTTGTTGTTGTTCTTGCTAATTTAATATATATTTTTTTAAAGAATGTTTGTTGCTGTTCTTGTTGTTGTAGTAGTAATTGTTGTTGTTGTTGTTCTTGTTATTGTTGTTGTGCAGCTGTTGTTGTTATTGTTGTTGTGCTCTTCCCACCTTGTGATTTGGACTTTTTTAGGGACTCGTACGATGTCACAGACTGCTGTTGTTGCTGTACGAGTATAACGGATGTTTGATGCTGATGCGGATGCGGATGCGGATACGGATACGGATGCTGATATTGATGTTGCGCACCTGCAGCACCACCAACAAATCCAAATCCACCATCCAAATGCTCGAGATCAAACGAAGAAGCAGCAGCAAACGATTGCTGTTGTTGTAATTGCTGCTGTTGTTGTTGTTGTTGTTGCTGCTGCTGCTGTTGTTGCTGCTGTTGTTGTAATTGTTGCTGTTGTTGTTGTTGTTGTAAATGTTGCTGCTCATCAACGCTGCCGCTGCCGCTGCCAAGGCTACCCACCACACCAATTCCAATTGCAATTCCACCTCCACCACCAACGATTCCACCACCAACACCACCATGAGCTTTGGCACTAACACCACCACTACCAATACCACCAACACCAACACCGACACTAGCAACACCCGCACCTGCATCGTCCGCACCATAAACGCCTGACGCCGACGTCGACGCCGATGCAGCAAGCGCTGCATTTACCGCTGCTGCGGCGGCTGCTGCTGCTGACGACGACGTCGACGCTGACAGAGGATCGCCAAACGTCTGCTGCTGTTGCTGCTGCTGCTGTGAATGCTGCTGCTGTAGCTGCTGCTGCTGCTGTTGTTGTTGTTGCTGTAGCTGCTGCTGTTGTTGTTGTTGTTGCTGCTGTTGCTGCTGCTGCTGCGCTGCATTTGCGCTCGCATTAGCATTCGCATTTGGATTCGCATTGTTGGCTCCGCCGTTGATCTGGTTCAATTTGTAAATAAACAATAATAATGGGAGAGCAGAGAGAGAGAGAGAGAGAGATACACACAGAGAGAAGGAGAGAAAGAGAGAGATAAATGCACTAAATGATTTTTGGAATGGAGCAATCATTTCAATTCATTTCATTTCATTTCTTGTTTTTTGCTTTTTCTGCTTTACTAATTTCATTGTTTTGTTTTTTTCTTTTTTTTTTTGTTTTTGCTCTGTGCTTGTGTTCATGTGTATGTGTGTGTGTGTGTATGTGGGTGTTTGTAGCATACTTTTTTGGTTGTTCTGCTTTCTGCTGTGTGTGGGTGACAAAAAAAAGGGGTGGGGTGGGGTGGAGTGGGCGCATTGAACAGAGGCAAAGCAAAGGTAAACTAAACGAATGCATAACGTATACGTGTGCGTGTGTGCGTGAGAGTGTGTGTGTGTGAGTGAGAGAGTAAAAGCTTCGTTGAGTTTGCTGTTTTGTGTGAGAGTGAGTTTATTTTTAATTGAGTGATTGAGTGTGAGTAGTTTAATTTTATTTGGGAGTGTGTGTGTGTGTGAGCGTGAGAGAGTAGATTTTGATCATTTACAGTAATGCACGCTGCCCTTTTTTTTAAATTTATTTATTGTTGTGCCAGGCAAACAAATGTGTTAAGACTAATTTATCGATTCATGTGATTTGGTGAGTGTATTCTTATCGATATGTTGTGCGTACATTTATGAAACGGAATTTTGGAAGCAACAAATATATCGTTATTATTCACAACACTTATGAGACAGAGAGTAAGGAGGAGAGAGAGAGAGCACAACGGCTGGTGAAGGACGGTAACAAAATATGAGAGAGAGAGAGAGAGACATAAAAGCACGCGGAACAAGAACAAGAACGATCATTTAAAATGTAAATATTTAAACTGTTAAATAGTAAATACGTAACATACATACAAAAAAAAAAAAAAAAAAACTAAACTGATCGATTTACAAACTTTGTAAGCATAAATTGTATATAACCTTAAAAATGTATGTAAGTATGTGTTTATAATTTAAGCACAATGAGACGAGTAGTTAAAAGCAAAATGTTATCGATATATCTATCGTAGTTATTTAGTAATACGTAAATATGATATGATTTTGGATAAAAGCGTAAGTAATAAGCTTATCAAATTGGCATTATTAGCATTTTTACAGTGGAATTGTGTTGGCAAAACAATGCAACGATAAATATAGAGGCGTTGCAAGCGTTGTTATCGATAACGAAATTAAATTGTGTAAAAAAGCGTTAATTTAAAGGAAAATACGAATCAAAGAAATATGTATATACAAAAAAGAAATTCTTTTTTTTGCGCTCGAGAAATAGAACTAATGAGCGATAAATAACGATCTCAATAGTTATCGATAACGCACATTTATTCGATTGATTAATCAATTTAACAAGAACTTGACACAAAGTTATCGACAAACAATCGATTACACTTAATGGGGGAAGGGGAGGGGAGGAAGGCGAAATTCAGACAGACAATTCACATTCATAGAGTGAACCCAAGCAAACAAAACACATACACACACACGCATTTAAATAATACAAGGATATTCAACAGTATTCTGAATAGTATTTTCTTGGTACTTTTCTCAGTATTTTCAAAAGTGAGCCAAGAATAACCGCGTTGCTTTCAAGTTCTGTTTTTGTGGTGTTGTATGTTGGTAGATTGTTGGTGAATAAGGCTGGTTCGGCGGTAAGTTGAATCCACAGGTAGTTTTAGTATTTTTTTTTTTTTTTTGCTTATGAATTTTCATGTTTTTCATGATGATGCAATGGAAATTACACAAAAAAAATAAACGTGTAACGTACAACAATCAATAACAACCCATTTAGTATTTTATCATTATATATAATATGGTTTTCTTTAGTAAAATTTTTTTTTGGTATTTCTTTGATAGTTTTTTTTTTTTTTTTTTTTTTTGCACAGTGCATACACAGAGTACGATTTGAGTGAAATATATAGGTTAAGTGGTTTTTGTGTGGTAGGTAATTTTGCTGGTATTTTTTTTTTGGTATTTTTTTTTTATATATATGGTTTCTGCTTTGATTACAACAGTTATGCATACTATATAATAATAGTTAGTATTTTGTATATACACGCATACATATACACATTTATGTATATATAAATAGAGAGAGAAAGAGAGACAGAAGAGATAGAGTGAGAGTGAGACAGATACACAGTTTGTTTACATTCTTTTTGTGTTGTTGTTCTTTTGATATTCTCAAATTGCCGCCACTTTGGGGGGTTTTTTTGTTTTTGTTTTTCGTTGGGTGGGAAGACAGAGGGGGTGGGGGAAGTATATCAGCTGGTGGTCACACTACTAAGTTAAGTACATAAGTATATTTACGTATGTGTATGTGTATTTAAGTGTGTGTGTGTGTGTGTGTGTGTGTATTGTGATATTGTGCTAAATACATATACAAATATATATATTTTTTTGATGACTTCATCAAATGTTTTTTCTACAACTTTTGGGTGTATATGTGTGTGTGAGTAAAGGTGTTGTTGTTGTTGTTGTTAGAATGAATTACCAAAGAACTTCCATACAATCACATAAAGGCAGTTATATTGCAGCTCTTCTGCATCCGTTGCCTAGTTTCAGGAGAAAGAAGGAAGCAATAGAATAAGAATTTCAGTTTGAATTTCAGTTGCAGAATTTCAATTACATTTTTGGTTTTTTTATTGGGTGCATTAATATTATAATCAATATATTGTATTATCATTATTTTTTGTTGTTGTTGCTGTTGTAGTTGTTGTTACAGTTACAGTTACAGTTACAGTTATAGTAGTTTTATTATTATTATTTTTTTTTTTGTAAGCTAAAAGTATATAAGAACTCTACATATTTTGTTTCTCTATACAAAATGCAATTTTGACAAAACCAAAAGAAAAACACAATTTAAGCAGCCCCAGAAAATGAAAAACTCAACTATTTTCCAAATATTCGTAAGTACGCTCTCTAAGTGGTAAAACAAAATGGTAGATAAGGTGGCTGAGGGGGGGGGGGTGGTTTGAGGGTCAGGTTGTTGCTTGGATTGCATATTTCTACAACAATACAAATACGAGTGTAGTAGTAGTAGTTTAATATCTACGGCTTGCATACCAATACATACAAAGCATCGTATATTAAAGCGAGAAGAGAGCGTGTCCCACATACATATATGTATACGCGGGAGCCAAAGAGAGACGACACGACCTAATGCACAACAACAATAAAGACAACCAAAAAAGAAAACAACAACAAATATGCCCAACATGGTAAATCAGCAACTCTCAGCATCCAACAGCAATCGCAGTCGCAGTCGCAGCAAATGTGTGTCTCAGTGTGTGTGTGTGTGTGTTTGTGTGTATGAGTTTCGTTTCAATATGTGCACATGTATTTGTGATCTCTTTTTCACATAGACTCCCTCTTGCGTTGACAACTAACAAACACAAAAACTACACACGCGCTCGCTCTCAGCAAGATGAATTTACTATAGATGGCGCTTTCACCACAGCTGCAGCAGTTGTGGTAGTATTTTAAGGAGAGAGAGAGAGAGTTAAGTGACAGAGTGGCAGTGAAATGGCTTACAGAAGTTGTTGTTAGTGGACTTTACGCTCTCGCTTTCACTATTTTTGTGAGAGCACATGTGACAGAGAGAGAGAGAGAGAGAGAGAGAAAGAGAGGGCGCGGGCGGGAGAGGATAAGGAGCTTTTGATCTTACGGCATACTTACGTATTTTTTTGGTTAAACTGCCGCTCATCATTGGCGATACATCATTTTTGTTGGCCCGCCCACCGCTGGCGCTGCCAACGCCGCTGCCGCCGGCGACGCCACTGCCAATGCCAATGGCGCCAGCGCGCTGCTCACGCGGCTGATATTTAATGTTCGGCACTGAGAGCAAACGTTGATCTCGTGCTTTCTCTTTAAATTTCTGACGTGTCGGCTTCAATGGCGCCTGCTGTTGCTGTTGTTGTGACTCGCTCAAGGGTAAATTGTTGGGACGCTCACCGCTCTCTGGTGGCTGCTCAAAATCAACACGCTTCTGCGTCGGCGTAGGCAGCGCTGCTAACGTCGACGTCTCTGTATCACAATTGAGCATTGCAGTTGCCGTGGCGAGGCCGACATCTTCTTCGCGACATTCCAAAGCCTCGGCGGTGGGCAGCGTTGTCGGCTCATCGCCAGGTGCGGATTCGGGTGAGCTTTCTTTGGGCGCATAAAATATGGATGAGCTGTTGCTACGTATCGATTCCAGTTCGGTGTTAAGACTACCACCGATTTTCATATTGACTTTTGATAATTGACGTTTCAAATTGAACGTTTTCCATGACATGGACTTGCGACGATCTGTCTGCATCTCTTTGGGCGCTGCTCCCGTCCCTGTGGCGCCCTCATCACGCTGGGGACTCTTTGTGGCAGCGAATGCAGCCGATGTGGCACTGCTCACAAGCGTCTCCTTGTTGCTGTTTATCATCTGATCAATGGCCAATGGCGGTGATGTGGGCCGCGAACCGCCTTGCGATGATTCCGCTCCTGAAATCGCTGCTGAACCGCATACGGTTGCCTCATTCGCCTCCGGTATGAATTCAATTGACGGACTGTCCGGACTTGTTGTATCGTTCAGCTAAATAATGCATGGGGGGTGGGAGGAGGGGGTTGTTTGTTGGCACAAGTTTTAATAACGTTCCGGCTTTACACTCTTAACTCTTAAACATTTTTTTGGGGGTTGGGGGTGTTTTAAAAAGAGGCGTGGCGACATATCCAAAAAAGACGTGCGCAAAAGCAACAAATTGATCAACAAAACTCAAGAACAACAACAACAATTGAAGCAACATCCCCTTGCGGTGAAAAGGACAAAAAGCACAAAAGGAATAATAATAATAACAATAATTATTATCCTTGCTCAATTCAATCAATTTATCTATATTTTTATTTACTTTTTAAAATTTATTAATAATTATTTAAAATGCTACAATTTCGTAATTGAATATTCTTGCTCAATTTAATTAATGTATCTGTATTTTCCTTTACTTTTTAATTTAAATTTTTTAAAGTTAACAATTTATTTAAAACAGTTCATTGGACAAATTTTAAAATTATTCGTTATTCGTTATTATTACTCGTTACTCGCTCAAATTCAGCGAGTCCCTGGGTCTTTGAATAACTAACAAGTAAATATGTTTTAATAATTTAATTTAATAGAAAGAATTTAATTTAATAGAAAGATGTTTAGTTTTTAAAAAACTTGCTCAAATATTCGAAAGAATCATTACAATTTTTGTTTTTATTACTTTCGCTTTTCCTTTTTGTTTTTATATTTTTCTTTGTCCTCCACCTTTATTGCTCTTCTCGTTGTGGTTGTTCTTGTTGTTGCTGTTGACTGGCTCTCTAATTTTTTTTATTTCGATTTTTTTTGCTTTTGCTTTATAAGGCGCAAATATTGTGTGTGTTGTGTAATTATTTTAATTTAAAGTAGGACAAATTTTATACTTAGAGAAACGGGATATTTAAAGAATTAGATAGATAGATCGAGAGAGTGGGTTGTGGGAAAGAGAGGAACGGGAACGAGAGAGAAGTATAGTTGATTGTACCAACTACACATCTCTATATAATATATAAAGTACATACAATTATAGTATATATAAGAGGGAAGGGTTATCTTGGAGTTTAGTCAACGGTTTAGTTAGACTGTCATACGTGTTATACACAGCGTATAACAGTTATGCCACAGGCAATATTTAAATGGTTTTTTGGTTTTTTGATTTAAATATAATTTAAAAACTAATTTGAATATAATATGAATGTAATATGAATATATATGAATGTCAATCAATATCAATCAATGGGCAATTATACGTAAACATTTATAACATTTAATTGTTTTGGCTCTTTAATTTTTGTTGTTGGATTAAGTTTTAATTAGGTAAGTTTAGTTAGTTGGTTGGTTAGTTAGTTAGTTTAGTTAAGTTTAGTTTAGTATGTACGTGGATAGTTAGAAATGTAAGATTTTTGGATTGATCAGGTGGCTGGGAGGTGGGTTGGGCGATTGATTGTTGGGAATTAGCAGAAAAATATTTTGTGTGTATATATTTAGATGATTAGTACGTCAGGCCTCACAATAAAACATACTTACACACACATACATACACACACATACACATACATGAAAAACACGCACATCAATCAATCAATCAATCAAAGAAACTTTATGTTACAGTTATACTACTATTTAGTGGAGAGTAGAGATATTAATTATTGGGTGTACGATAAGGTTTCTCGAAAGGAGAAACAAATAGAGACAGAGAGAGAGAGAGAGAGGCAAAGATAGTGGCAGAGAAAGAGAGAGAGAGAGACAACACATAGAGCAATCAAAAACCAATCAATCAAATGGTATATCAATGATGTTGTATATTCGATGCGATGCGAGCGGTGAGAGGTGACAGCGTGTAACAATCAATAACCAATCAATCAATCAATCAATATCAATCAATGTCAATCGATGCAACGTGCAAATACACACACATACACATACATCCATTAGTGAAATGTACGTACGTGTATGTATAAAAATTAATTTTCAAATAATTTACATTACATTTTTTATAATAAAATCAATCAATCAATCATTTATGATTTACCATGCTGACAATTTGTGCTTTTTTTTATTTCAGGGCTTAAATTAATTGCGTTTAGTATGAAAACAGAGACAGAGAGAGAGAGAGAGAGAGAGAGAGAGACAGACATAAAGACAAATAGAGAGAGAGAGAGAGATAGAGAGCGTATTTATAGGGTCTGTAGTTCTCTTCAGACTAAGTGAAAACGAAATAGTTCCGCAATGGGAACAGAACACAGCATTATATAGCACAAATAACAATTTAGCTGCTAAGTTGAAAATTATAATGAAACAAAGGTTAAAAAATTTTAAAAAGTCTTTTAAGTTTTCAAGCAAATTAAATGCAAAGTGCCAAAAGGAACTTAAAAACATGGATATAGAGAGTTATATGTATATATATTTTTATATATATATTGAAAGAGAGAGAGAGAATTAGTTGGTTAGTTAGCTGTATGGTTAGAGAGCGTAAGAGATAGAGCTAGTCCTGAGAAGCGGCTGTGCCGTTCCAAATAAAAAAACAAAAAAAAAAACACAATTTAGTTGAAAATAAAAGACATATCTAGAGATATATGTAAAAGTTCAAAAATACCACTACTTGGGCAATATATATATATATATATAACTCTATGGGCTACATAGGAGTACGATGTATAGTTTTATATAGTATATGCATACACATATATAGTATATATATAAAGAGAAAGAGAGAGAGTACTTAGATGGTAAGATAAATGTGTTTCTAAATGCATTTTTGTTTTGTATTTGAATTTTTTGTTTTGTTTTTTTTTTTTTTTGGCTAAACACTTTCATATGTAGTTGCTTGCATGTGTGTGGTTGTGTAGTTGTTCTTGTTGCTTGTTGTTGTTGTTGTGTCTGTCATGTTTGTTTTGTACTAAAAATGAGGGGGAGTAAACTAAAAAAAAATAATGTGTTGTCTTGTATCATAAACATAAAATTTAATTATGCACTTCAATCAAAATGCTAGACAAATGCAAATATATATTGATGGTATGTGTGTGTGTGTGTGTATGTGTGTTTGTATTAGTTTTGGTTTTATTATCGAGGATTGGTGGTAATTTGGGGGGTTACAGGGAATTTTGGGGGTTTATATTAATAAGTTAGCTTAATCAACTAATAAAAATGCGTTTTTGCTACAATAAAAATTTAATATGCGAATGTTTCATGTCCATCATCATCATCATCACAATTAGTAATCAATCATTTTTAATGCATATTAATATAGTATAATTAATGATGTAAGTTGATTAAAATATGCAAGTAATTTCATTATATTTTTTGGTTTTTATAATTATTTGTTGGCTCAATTAATTGTGTATTTGTCTAACACTTTATGCGTGAGTGTCTGTGTGTGTCTCTGTATGTGTGTTCGTGTGTGTGTGTGTTCGTGTGTCTGTCACAGTGTGCGTGTGTGTGTGTGCATGTCACTGATTGAAGGCGTCAACAGCATTATCATAATCAATCATTGATCAATCATGATCAATCATTGATCAATCACATGATCAATCATTGATCAATCATGATCAATCATTGATCAATCACATGATCAATCATTGTCATTAATTAGCATTTAGCATATTGTTAAGAGCCAACATCATTATCATCAATCATCATTATCATTTTGTCAATCATTTTGATTAATCAATGAATCAATCATCACTTACCTGATCTGAACTGGGCGAACGGCTTTGCTCCTCTTTGCTCTCAATACGTTTTGGACTTTTTGGTGTTCGCGAGTAAGGATCGTGTGCGCCATACAGATCGGGACATGCAACACTCAATAGGCAAATTTTTTGGATTATATCAATTATGACAAGTCCATATTCGGTACCATAAGCCATTCTATAAACAGAAAAAGATAAGAACACGGCATCATGTCAAATAACACAACGGCATACAATCCAAAAAATAATAAAAAAAAAAGGAAAAACTCAAAAAAATGAATTTACAAAAAAAGAAGAAGATAAGGAAAATCATCTGTTTTTCTAACTAACGTAATTATATATACTTGAAATTATTTTTGCGCATCGCACACACCCGCACACACACACACACACCAGGCACTAAAGTCCGTTTGTCATACTGTCTAAAGCTCAACTAATATCGTATCGCTCAGCGAGTAACGAGTAACGAGTTTGCGTCTAACGAGTAGCATGTTATAACGATTTGCAAAGTGACAACTAACCATTAGCGAGTAACGAGTGTCGTCTGGCGAGTAACGAGTAGCGAGTGACGAGTCACTTACTCGTTATCTATGCAAGACAAATTAAGCAATCGGTTAACGAGTGGCAACTAACGATTAGCGAGTGTCAAGTAACGAGTGTCGACTGTCGAGTAACGAATCATTTACACGTTCTACGCAAGACAACTGCAAACAATCAGTTTAAGCGTGAGTGCGCGGCGTTCAATCAATCAATCATTATGTCCGCGAGCAGTTTTGGGGGGTTATTTTTATAACGAAAGGCGGGGGAGTGTAAGTGGTTAGGGCATTTACTTTTCGACTAGGCTCTAAGTACTTTAGTAGTCAGGCGCTTTCAGAGAACGTGTCATGCACAATATACGAATACAAAACTACAAAAATACTTTACTAAATTTTTTGATTTTAATGTTTAAGTCCGCGTGTCAGCGCTGTGTGTGTGTGTGTGTGGGTGTGTCTGAGTGTGTGTATAGATGTGTGTGTGTGTGTTTGAGAGAGACAGAGAGAGAGGTAGAGCTAGAGCAAGAGAATGTTACAGTTACTTACAGGCCATAGCTTGAGTTGATGCACAACGAGGTAACCTGCACGGTTCGACGATTCGGCCCCGTGGTCAGACAAACCAATTGAGATTGAAAGCCCGGCGGTTTTCGCTGAGCTCCAAAACGCACCTTCAACGTGCACTCCGTCTGTTCGGGCAGAAAAAGTAGTTTATTCTTTATAATATCGTTTGTTAAATATTCAAGTTCAAAGTCGAGAAAAAATTCAGAAAGCGTTAGGAAATATTTTAATAAAAACAAAAGTTTATTTTCAGATTTAAAAACCATGCATTACGTAACTAATTCCCAAAGAAAAAACCTAGCTTAAATCAAAGACACTCGATTTCAATAACTTAAAAATATTTAAATTTCTCCTGTGTTTGTTTTCGAAACTAACTTTAATTTTCTGTATTTTTATTTAAAAACTAAATTAAAAATTTTTGTTTTTCACATTTCTATTTCAAATACTTAACCGTCTTACCTTATCGGAATCACTGGATTCGGTCTTTTGCACCTGATGTCCGGTTAGGAAATCGCATTCAGGACTTGTGCCATAATTGTCATCAAAGTTCTCATAGAGTATTGGAATCTCCAGCACCAGCACCTCCGATGTGGACTCGACCTTTCGAAATTTGAACAACATTACCTGTCCCATGGCACCAGCGACACACAAACGTCGCGATTCCGAGCATAGAAATATCAAATGCACAGCCAATGGATTATCGCTATCCGCATGGCTAACGTGACGCGGCTTCTCAAACATCTTGGCCGTCTTCAGTTTGTACAGAATCTACAAATAAGATAAATTGATTAAATAAATTTCGAAAAATATGAAATGATTTCATCAAGTCTGTAAGAGAAATATTTTTTAAAGTCATTGGGTTATTTATGAAATCTATTTAAAGTTTTCATCTGTTGAAAATTCATAAGCCGAGGCCCTTGAAATTATTTACTCCCCGAACCCGAACCTAAAAGAAACCACTATCTTAAATAAAAGTTTTGGTTCGAGAAAAATAAAATTACATAAATCTTATGCGGCACATTTATATATTCAATAAAAATTAAGATTACTATCAAAATTTAATTGTTTTACAAAGTCGAGAAAAAATTGTAGCAATGAAAATATTTTTTTTTTATTAAATTGAATTAAGGTTCAAACCCAATCCTTGGGTTCAGGGGCTATATAAACCAGTCAGAAAGCCGAACCTAAGTCCTGCTCTATGGCTCGAACCATTGACTCGAAACTTTAAAGTAATTTTGATGATTTACATTCTTGTTTTAAACTAAGAAATACAAATTTTTTTCCCATTTCCACCTAGAAGACATTTTTTTTATAAATCTGTCGGTCAATTTTTGGTTTTCAACTATACATAAATAAAATCTATTTCCAATTTTCAGCAAGAAATGTAATTTTAATCCTAAACTTCAGAACTTTTACTCTTGTTTCAGAGATACTTTGACCTTTTGAAAAAAAAATTGTTTTTAATATTTACAGTCAGTTATTTATTTATGTAGATTTAAAAAAATACACACCTGGAGTGTGCCAGCGCCAGAGTCCCAGAATTTGAGGCTGCCATCCTGATGCCCTGTAATGACAATCTCCGAGTAACTGCATGAGGCTGGTGACCATTCTCCGCCAGATATGGGCCATTCACGTTCCGAGAAGCCCGTTTTTTTACTTGTCGTTGTGCGACCAACCTACAATGTGAGTGAAAAAGAGCGAGACATAGATAGTTGAGTGAGAAAAGGAGAGAGAGAGACACGATAAGTTGTGTATACGGTGTTTCTTTTTTTTTTTTTTTTTGTTATAATTCCAACTGAGAGATATTTGTAAGATGTCCTCAAGGCATCTGGCTGATCAAATCATGATTTTGATTCTTTAGTGACTTGAACTTACAGAATAGAAAGCAGGAACCAAATCCGATGGGCAATCGGTTAAATATGTGCAACATGTAACAGGTGATTCGTGTAAGTCCATTGGATAAGGCGATTCAAAACATGGAAAACCGGGCGTTAATAAGTCTATTAATACTAAGTCATATTGAAGCAGCACAGCTATCGCATATGGCTCCTGGGTTTCTATACAAAGCGAAAAAGAAAAAGAAAGAGAGACGTTATGGAATTTAATTAAAAAATATATATATTTATATATTTATGAAACTTACCACAGGGCCAGGGATTCTCGCAGAGCGTGATGAAATCGCAAACGGCATGCTCCATTTCCAAAACGGTTGTGGTCTTGCCCACCATGACGGTGATGCAATTCGACTTTGAGCCCTTCTCCGATGGCATGCCGCCAGAGAAAATTGTAAAGGTTTCGCTAATAAAAAAACAGACAGATATATATAGATAATGAATAATAAAATTGGTTCATTTATTTATGTATCTTATATAAAAACAGGAACTCTAATCATTATAAGTTTTATTATAAAACTCAAGAAATAATCATTATTCTAGGAGTCTTATTATTTTACTTATGATTACTTTTGTTCAAAAAATTTAACTCAGGAATATTCATTAAAAAAATAAAACTCATAAAATAATAATTATTTCTCGCTCTAATCATTATAAGTTTTATCATAAAACTCAAGAAATAATCATTATTCTAGAAGTTTGATTACTTATGATTACTTTTGATCAAAAAATTTAACTCAGGAATATTCATAAAATAATGATTATTTCTTGAGTTTCATTTTTTTTAATCAAAAATTAAACTCAAGGTGCTATTTTGACCAGCCAACTTAAGTTTTATTTTTGATTCAAAATAATAAAACTCAAGAAACAATCATTATGCTATGAGTTTTGTTTTTTTTTTTGCTCAAAAAAAATAATTATTGCTTCAGTTTGACTTTTTTGCACAAAAATAAGGATTATTTCATAAGTAAAATAATACAAATCATAAATCTTAAGATCATGATGAAATTTCATAGAAGTAAAAGATTTTTTCATTAGAAAAATATAAAATAATCACAACTCGATTATTATTTTCTAAAAAAAAATATGATATTATGTAGGGAAAAGTAATTTATGCTTACCCAGTTGTGCTGGACTTCAAGTCAACTTTATAAATCGGTTTGCATTTCTCCGCATTGCCATCCTTGTTGATTTTCGCTATATGTGTAAAAGTGTGAGTTACCATAAGCTGAATTTATTACCATAAGGTTTATCAAACTTACCATGCGGACAAACTTGGGACTGGGGCTTCGGCTGCGGCCTGGTGGGCCAAGAGCAAATGGATCCATCTGTGTGCGATGATACAAAGTATTTGCCCTCGTAATGCCAGGCCAAAGATTTAACATTCTCGGCTGCCTGCCATCGAATTTCAGCGCATTTCGCTTTCAGATCCCACAACACAAGCAGCCCACACTCAAATGCAATAAGCAACTAATGAAAGAGAATAGAGATGGAAAAAGAAGAGAGATAAAGAGTGAAGTGTAAGAGTTTTGGGAATATATTTAACTAAATTTCACTTAAATTTTCAAATTATTTTTTTTTATCATTATTCGTTTTATATTTAAAATAAATAAGAGTGTAACAGTTTAAGAAATATATATTCCACTATTGTAATTAATACAAATAACATTTAATAATAACTCACCTTGTTTGCATCCAATGGATTATCACATAACGCAATCACAGCACCTGGATGAATAGTTCTAACCCTAAACAAAAGAAACAAAAGCAAACAAGTTAATTCGCTGCAGTGAGGTGTAATCGCAATAAGATACCCTGTACTCATTTATTCCTTAAAAAAAAAAAATCTTTTAGTACAACAAACAAGTTGAAAATTTGTTTCCTAAATAACTTATGTACAAATTATCCGATTTAAAAGAAATTGCTGGTTAGTTAAGGCCTATGGTAAACTATATGCTTACAAAATGTTCAGATAATATTAATCTGCATGTGCGACAACATTGAAGTTTTTTTTAACTTCTTAGGGAACTTTTTTTAATATTTGCATTAAAAAATTATCAAATAAATCTCGCTAACGCTTTAGTCTTGATACTTTTGGCTTTGATACAGGATATTTAAACAAAATATTATTTCTCTAGCTCTTTTAAGTTCTCTGATTTAAAATCCACAAAGATATATATTCTCAGATATGCGGATAATGATACAGAGCGAATAACTTGATAAAAGTATTTTTTTTCTGAATAAGCACAGGGTACCGTATTATTGTTAAGGATAGCACCAATAAGTAGGCAATGTTTTTAGACCCCGTACTTAAAAAAAGTACAGGGGTCTATTGGGTTTGTTTTACCGAATATGTGCGTAACAGGCAGAAGGAGGCGTGGCAGACCCCATAAAGTATATATATTCTTGATCAGCATCAATAGCCGAGTCGATATAGCAATGTCCGTCTGTCTGTCTGTCCGTCTGTCCGTCTGTCCGTCTGTCTGTATGAACACCTAGATCTCAGAGACTATAAGAGCTAGAGACACCAAACTTGGTATGTAGGTTCCTCTATACTGCAGGCAGATCAAGTTTGTTTCAAAATTCGGCCACGCCCCTTTTAACGCCCACAAATCGAAAGAAAAAATTTCATATCCCAATTACAAGAGCAATTTAAAAGTTAGTGACACCAAATTTGGTATGTAGATTCCTCTATATTGCAGGCAGGTTAAGTTTGTTTCTTTTTTGAATCCTACCACTATATCATATAGCGCCCATAGGACCAATCGGTCTAAAATCAAGTTTTAGTATGAAAAACTTTTTTGTTTTATGAGATATCGTAACGAAACTTATAGAAAATGCATTTGAGTTAGTCTTATACATCCTTGCCAAAGTTGGTTCAAATCGGTCTACTATAACATATAGCTGTCATAGGACCGATCGGGCGAAAATCAAGTCTTAGTATGAAAAACTTATTTGTTTTATGAGATATCGTAACCAAACTTATAGAATATAAATTAAACTTGGTTTTATATGTTCTGTCCAAAGTTCGTTCAAATCGAAGCACTATAACATATAGCTGTCATAGGACCGATCGGACGAAAATTAAGCCTTAGTATGAAAAACTTTTTTGTTTTATGAGATATCGTAACCAAACTTATAGAATATAAATTAAACTTGGTTTTATATGTTCTGTCCAAAGTTGGTTTAAATCGGACCACTATAACATATAGCTGTCATAGGATCGATCGGGCGAAAATCGAGTCTTAGTATGAAAAACTTTTTAGTTATATTAGATATCGTAACCAAACTTATAGAATATGCATTTAAGTTAGTCTTATACATCCTTACCAAAGTTGGTTGAAATCGGTCCACTATATTATATAGCTGTCATAGGACCGATCGGGCGAAAATCAAGCCATAGTATGAAAAACATTTTTGTTTTTTGGGATATCGTAACCAAACTTATAGAATATGCATAAAACTTGGTTTTATATATTCTTTCCAAAATTGGTTCTAATCGGACCACTATATCATATAGCTCTCATAGAACCGATCTGGCGAAAATTAAGTCTTAGTATGTTTCATGAGACATCGTAATCAACCTGATAGAATATGCATTTAAGTTAACTAAATTATTTTTAATTTTTTTCCATTATAAGTTTTTTCCTTAGTAAGTACGGGGTCTCCGACTGTCGAGTATGCTCGACTGTAGCAAAGGCCCACTAGTTTTTTTTAAATAAGACTATTATTAAGAATAACACCAATAAGTAGGCAACCTTTTTTTTAATAATTTTTTTTTCTGTTTCTGATACTCACACTTCAATTGCTTTATTCCAGTTAATAATATATCCACTAAGTGCAAATGTATCTATGTGAACGACGTGTATGTTACCCTTCTCGGTGCCCACGTACAGCCATTTGCTGCCCACGGGCAAATGTATGCAAGTGACCCTAAAAATTGTAAAGTATACAAAAAAATATATATATATTAGAATTAGATTAACATGTGTAATTCAAATGATTTTTACCGCTCGCGCTGAAATTTGAGGCTCTGCACAATGCGCGGCGTTTTTTGGCGAATGCTCCACAAGTGTATGGTGTCATCGGCGGTGACTGTGACCAGGGCTCCCTCATTGACCAGGAATGTGGCAAAGAGAACTGCGCACTCGGATTCGCCCTCGTGTTTGGCATGTGCATCGACGCCAGGTCGCCCCAAGCTAAATAAATCAATTAATTAGATCAAGTCGATTAAATTTTAAATAAATAATGTATTATAATTATATATTTATACTACACTACAGACTAGTTAAAATAAAACACCAATTTTTCAACCTGCATAAATAAAACTATGTGTTTTTTAACCTAAAAATCATAGACCAAATCTTATTTTAGATTTTTACTTAAAAATTTTCATATCAAAGAAATTTTTCCATTTTTTTTATAATAAAAATAAATAACAAACGAGTAAAAACTAATCATTATAATACAAATTAAAAAAAAAAACAGAAAATAGCAAGTCTACGATTATTTCGTTCTTTCAGAAAATTTATTTTTTAAAATTTGATATTTTAGAACTCGATATTTTTACTTGGAATCCCTGCTTTAAACAACCCTGATCTCTTGCATTTAATCAAATAAAACCTTCTTAATATTGAATTAACTACAAAAATTTCAATAAATCCGATATTTTAACTTACATGCGTATATAGCCGGATTTATCACCAATCGCTAATAGTTTTTGTACTGGATCAAAGGCAAAGGATGTGGGTGAAAATGGAAAGCCATGGCGAAAGGTCTATAAGAAAGATATAAAAAAAAGAGGACAAATTAAAAAATGGTAACAAGAAATAGAGCAGTTAAACTGTTGAATTCAAATTATTTTACGTTGCATTTTGAACCGGACTGTAATAGCCGCGTGTGTCTTATGATAGATTCAATCGAGTACAGCTACCAGATAAAACATCCGCTGGCTACAACAGACGTCATAGAACCCTCTAACTACATAGATTAGATATATTGTTTCACTTTGAGGGATTTCGCTTGTTTTGATAAGTTTTTCTCTCTCTCTCTCTCTCTTCTTACTTTCTTCAATGTGAAATGATCGGGTTTTAATTGCTCCTGGATTTCCTGCTCCTGTCGTATGGCTTGCGGCTGTACGCTTTGTCGAAATCCATCCAGAACTCCTTTAAATGTGAACTTTTTCATTTTTCTAACATGAGTCGTCCTCCGCCGCTGCCGCTGCTGCTGTAGATATTCTCAAAAATTGTATAATTATCCTGCTGCTTCTTCTTCTTCTTCTTTATACTTTGAACTGTTCTAGCTTTGTTGAAGGATTTTGCTAGAAGTTTGAGGAATTTGCCAGATTTATTTCCTGCATGTATTTTTGTATCTCTTTTAATTTATCTAGTTTTTTTTTTGTGTGTTTGTTATTTAGCTGTTCTTCTTGTTCTTTTGTTTGTTTTAATTTATTTTGGGATTTGGTTTTTTTGTTGTTGTTTGGGGAAGTGAAACTAGGTTAGCAATAGTCGAATTAAGAGCTGTAATCAAACAAAAAGTGAATCGCATTAGTTGAAAGTTTTGTTGCATGCTATTATACTTTAATGGATTGTTGCCTGCAACAATGCCAAACACACACACACACACACTCTTCAATTCCTGTCTAACAATATGATGATGCAATAGCAAAAACACTGACATACATTCACTCACACACACACACACACACACATACATTCAAACATCGAAACAATTGAACGGAATTGCGTTGTGTAGCATGATGGACAACAATGAGTACAAGAAGGTAGGAATATAACTAACAGAATCGCTAGCATACTTTTCAGCATCCATACAGGTCTCTCATCAAATTGTTATGAAATCCTGTTAGTCTTATAAATTTATGAAATTTCAATTAGGATAAGCATTTTTTAATGAAACTGTAATGTCGATAGCTTTATAATTCCATATACGAATTTTTTTTAAATTAATTTTAAGAGAATTTTTTCGAAATTAATCATCAAATTGTAATGAAATCCTGTTAGTCTTATAATTTTATGAAATTCCAATTAGGAAAAGCATTTTTTAATGAAACTGTAGTGTCGATAGCTGTATAATTCCATCTAAGAGTTATTTTGTTTTTTTTTATATATATAATTTCAAGAAAATTTTATCAATACTAATCATGAAATTGTAATCAAATAGTGTTAGCTTTATAATTTAATGCGATTCTATTGATAGCTCGTGAAAATTTAATATTGTTAACTTTATAATTTAATGAAATTATAACTAAAAATTGCGTTTTTCTTATAATTTCTTTATTAATATCAATGTAATAAAATATTATTAGTTATACAATTTAATACTATTCTATTCAAAAGTTGAATTTTTAAAAATTTCTTTAAAACTAAATCGAAATGTTTCAGAAAAATGTTATGAAATAATATTAGTTTTAAAAATCAAAGAAATTCTTAGGTTTTATAATTTTCTAGAGCCATATCAAAAGTTTCCTATAAACTTGTTGCTTTTAGCAGCATATATATTCTGCATAACATATGTTTGCCATTTAATTCTGATATATATTTAGTGACCATAAAGTTTTTCTCTCAAAAGTTTGGGCTAAGCATTATAGAATCAACAACTACATACAAATTAATTAAAATGTTTTTTAATACAGTTGCAATATCGTTAGCGACAGCTTTGTCGCCTGGCTTTTTAGAGCGTGGAACGATAAATTAATTAAAGCACAAGTCGCGCTCAAGTGCCATCTTCATTTTCAATGCAATGGCCGCTGAAAAGGTGCGCGCTATAAAACGAGCTGCGCTGCCGCTATCGCTGCTGCTGCGCTGTCGCTGCCGCAGGTTGCTGCTGCTGCTGCTGCTGTTACTGTTAAACGTGTGTAAGTGCGAGTGAGCTGGCAGCAATCAAATGGGCAATGGGGGATGGTAATGAGGTTGCTCTGCTTTGTGTGTGTGTGTGTGTGTGTGTGTGCGTGTGTGAATGCGATAAATGGGTAACTGTGGGCAGTGTCAAGAGTCAAATGTTAAATGGATATAATTGAAAATCGCTGTTTGCCACAAATGTTGCACAACATTACAAACATTGGGGCAAGACCTATGGCAACACAATATAAAATGTACATATCTGTATACATACATATGTTTGTATATATGTATGTATTCAGTATATGGGTTATACACACACATATGTATACAAATATGTGTGTAAGTATTTGCACTTATTTTTGGGATGGCACACAAATCGATTTTTCGCACACTCATCGCGTTGTCGATGTTGCTTTTTTTTCTTCTTATTTGCAATTGTTTACGCTTTGTCAAACAAACGAACAAACACTCATATACATATGCATATATACATACACACACACGCTCACTCTCATTGCGCGTGTGTGTGTGTGTGTGTCCAGGACACACGACGCGCGCAACAGTAAAAAAAAAAAAAGTGAAAAGCAAATCGCTGGCATACTTTAAATTTAATTTGCGCAAACAAACAACACAAAGAAACAAACTCTGGACACACACACACACTCACAAAAATCCACCTACACACACATGTCGGCGCCTGACCGACGACAACGGATAAACGTAGCCGCTGCTCTGTTTTTAATGATTCTCTCTCTGTGTGTCATGCAATGCGCCTGTATGTATGCAAGCAAATACATATACACGTATATATGTGTGTGCTTCCTAATGATGATTAAAATGCCATCGCTTGTTGTTGTTCTTGTTGCTGTTGTTCCTGCTGGTTGTGTAAACAGCAGTGTTGTCAACTCAGCTTTTTTATCGCCAAATCTAAAGTATTTTAAAATAGCGGCTGGCTGGAATTCCAGCTATTTTAAAATAAAAAAAATATATATACTTAAATTTATTACAAATATTACTAGATTACTATTTTATTTAGCTGTAAACACTTTTTTTTTATTTTAAAATTAAGTTGAAAAAAAAGGATTACTGTCTATTTTTATAGACTTGTAATACTGATTTAGAATTCAAATGCTTTGTGGAGTTGAGGAGTCGCCTCCTTATGTCTTTTACATACATTTCCTTTTTTTCATGGGATGCAGGATATAAAAGAAAACTAAAAACTATAAAGACTCTTAATCTGACTTGCTTGCGGCTTTTCTAGCATTTTCTGGCTTTTTTAAAATGTTGATTTAACTTTTTAAGGCTTTCTAAAAGTTGGCAACACTGGTTGGGAGGCTGAGCACACACAAGCCACCACGCTCTCTTGCCCCAACTCTCTCCAAACGCTTACACTCTACAACTCACTCTCGCTCTTTTGCTCTTGCTCTGCATGTGTATGTATTATATATTTATGTGTGTGAGTGTGCACGTATAGATAACCTCGATTTACAGATTTTTCACACATACACGCATACACACACATCTCACAATTTCTTCGTTCATTTTTTTTTGTGTTCTTTCTTCCTGCTGAAATTGCTTGTTGCTACTCACATGGATTTACTACATTTTTATTTATACATTTGGCGCCTTCTGCCCGCGCCCGCTCCTGTGTTTTTTGCCCCCCGCCGTTTATGTTGCGAATAACAACAACAATAATAATAATAAACAGCACACGCAAAAAAAACAACAATTGAGCAAAGTTTCTTCTTTTTTACAACTTTTTACAAGTTGTTATTTACATTGGTATTTTTCTCATCTGTAGTACATTATTATTTAGCATATTTCAGTTTTATTTTTTGTTTTTTCTTTTTGCACTAATAACAAAAAATATGTGTATCAATTGATTTTTCACTGGAAAAGACACACACACAAACACACTCGCACACACACAGAGATTCAATCACATACACATGCAAAAAGAGACAACGGTTAAGAAAAAAAAAAGAAAATAATAAACGCAGACGGAGTCGAAATTCAAAGTCGGACCAAAACACACACGGGGATATGTAAGACGAGAAAAATGCTTCTGGTTAGCTGGTTAGTTGGCAACTGGAGCTGCTGCTGCCGCTGCTGCTGCCACTTTGAGCAGAGTGGCGGCGTCGTGAGTGTAAAGGCATTTTCCCTTTTTTGTTTTTTTTTTCTTTTCTTTTTTGTTTCATTTGCACCTTCTGCTTGGCGCACGCGACACGAGGACACGAGGACAGCGTGAGAGCGTGAGAACGACAGAGCAGCACACGCTGCTTGCTTTCGCTCACTAGGACGAGGACGTTTAGCAGCGCGCGCGTGTCAGTGTCAACCCTGTGAGGCTTTCGCTCACGTTTACTCTCACGCTCTCTCCCACTCTCGCTACCGCTCTCTCACCCACTATGGCAGCTAGTGTTGCCCACTTTAGACAAGAAAAGAAGCTGTTGTTCTAGTTGAAATAGATTTTTAGTAGCTTAATTATATACTTAATCAAGTCAAGGTTTTTTTTCCTACATTTTTCCTTTAAAAACAAAAGTTTTGTAAATAAACGTAATTATGTTGATAAAATATAAAAATATAAAATAAATAAATAAATAAAATGATAAAATAATAAATACAAATAAACATATGAAAATATAAAAATCTTATTTCTGATATTTAAGTAACAGTAGCTATTCGTTTGCTGGTTTTTAAAAGCTATTTTTATTAAAATCTCTAGGAATAGAGTGTAAGCAAACTGTTTATTTTTTAAATATATTTTTAACAGTGTGCCATATTTGCGTAAGCTCCAATTTGAAGCTGTGGAATCAACAATTTTGTTTAATTATTCTTTAAACATGATTTGTAAAAATAAATTTTAAAAAAATCACATTTTTGACAGATATGTCTGTTTTTTCTTAAATTTTTTTGCAATTAATATTAAAAAAGAAGCTTTAATTGCCGTAAAAAAAAGCTGTGTCAACACTGACAGCAGCACAGCCTGAGACGCGCTCGCTCACCCACACAAGCTACTCATACACGCACACAATGACACTACACATGAACTCTCACTCACTCTCTTGAGCTCGGCTTTGTCTTTCTTTATGCATTGTGTTTATGTGTAGTTATCTATTTCGATTGACATGTTAGGCAAATGCAATTATTGTTGCCTAGTTTAGGGCGCCTGTAATTGCTGTTGATTGAATATTAGCAAATTGCAAAAGTGTTTTAATATTTTTGCACACTTTATTTTGTGTGTGTGTGTGTGTGTGTGTGTGTGTGTGTGGGAGCAGCACGTAGTAGTTGCTTGCTGCGCATGCTTACGCTAAAAAAGGCGCCCCGTCGCGTGTGTGTGTGTGTGTGTGTTTTGAAGCCAGGACGAAGTGTCGGTCACAATGTGAATCGTGGTAAAACGAACGGTTTTTGCGCGCGCGGTCACATGACACGACTACTCACACACACACACACACACACACACACACGCATACACATACAGAGAGCGAAATCTGTTGAGGTAGCAAGCTGAAAAGCAAACAATACCTAAATACTTCCCCCCTCCCACAACACAAAGTAACTTTGATTTTTGTTTAAACTATATGCATATATTAATGAGATTTAGTTAACCTTACACATACACACACACACACACACACACAACACACACATTGACAATTTAGTTATGTTTGCGTTTGCGATACATTTGTGGTAGTTATGTTAAATTGGAGTTTTAACAGAAGGAATAAACGTTGCACGTTCTTTGGCCAAAAGGAAAGTCGAAACTGAACGTGAACGTTCACGTTAGCATTGCTGCTCAACACTTTTTGTATGTACGCGCAGTTTAAACGTGTATGTATATGGCCAATACACACACACACACACACAATAGAGTTGTGTTGTTTCGTTCAGAATAGGTTAAAATGAACAACTTATTAAAATGAACGAAACAAGTTGTTTCAATCTTGCGTGAACTTATTTTAAATTTTAATTTAATTTACTTAAATATTATTTTAATTATTTATTTATTTTGCAATTTCTTAAAAATACATTGTTGCCAAAGTTTCTCCTTTATTTTTATAAATTAATGTTGACTCAAAAGTAATTTCATATTTTATTGTTATCAACGATTCGAACCGTTTAGAAATTAACTTATATCGGTAAAAAGTCGATTTGAAAGAAAAAAAATGGATTTGTTTTTAATTTTGTAATTGTTTCACATATTTCAGGTAAATTTCCTTGATAAAATGTATACAAAAGAAGAAAAATCCATATGAATATTAAAAAATATACAAAAAAAACAAATTAGATCCAATTACTTCTATGTTTAAGATTCAATTGGACCGATTTACATATACAAATAATTCAAATCGATTAAAAATTAAATCGATTTAGTTCACGACTCAGCAAATTGAACTAAAAAAAATCTCAACTCTAACACACACACACACACATGCACACTTGGTCAGCAGTTATGCAAAGCAGCGTCGCGTCGCTTGGCGTCGTTTTAGGGTTGCCACAGCGACAGAGACAGCGACAGAGCTTTGATTTGTGTGTTTCGCCCCTGGCTCTAGGCCTAGTGCGCAATTTGGGCCAAGCGGCAATCCTGAAGCCATGGCCTGGAATCAATACTTGTTGTCCTCACACACACACATACATCACACAAAAAATTTAATCAACTCAAATGTAAATACGCGCACACAAACAAACACACACACAGCTTAGCTTAATGGCAAAAAATTTGCATTGAAATTGTTATGAGTTATGCCATAAAATGCGCTCAATTCTCTCCTTCTTCTAACACATTTAGGCTGGGCGGCCATATTAATAACAGCTCTCTCACTGAGAGATATGTGCATGTGTGTGTGTGTGTGCGTACACTCGACCCATTAACACACAGAAAAGTATGCAATAAAAATGAAAGAAAGCAAGAAGAAAAAAAGGAAATGGCACAAGCTCTTGCGTCATATGCCCAGGAATCATCTTGGAATTGTGTTTGCACACACATACACATACACTTCATCATCCCAATAAGAAACTTGTTGGGCTGTCACGCGCGACTCATCCAATAAGAGCAGCAGCAGCAGCCACTGTCACAGTCGCCGTCGCCGTCGCAGTCGCAGCCGCTGCTGGCGTCAACGTCGCGACGTCGACAATTGGCGGTCTGTTGCTGTTGCGATATGAGGGCGTCATAAACAACAATGCGATTGTGGTGATCCATGGTCCCCTACCCCTCCCCCACCCTCACATATGTGTACACATATGTGAGTAAGATTATAAAAGACTTCATCATTTTAGTTTAAGTGATTCACTCAGCTGAAATAGTCAACTAAATAGTTTTTACGATGCTGCCGCTGCCGTTGCCGCTGCGACGTCGACGTCGACGCCGTCGTTGACGTTAACTGTCACAAAGGCATCAAATAACAGCACACATACACTAACACACTAATGTTGTCACTTTTTTTTATCAGCATATGCATGTATTTAAACCTTTTGTATGTATTTGTATGTATGTAATCACATATGTATTGTTCTACAGTTTGCAATAATAAAACGCAAACGTTGACGCTGACGTTATTCTGCCTTGCACAATTAATTTGCACATACATAAGTAAAGCATAACATCATCAGCAGCAGCAGCAACAACAACAACAACAACGACAACAGAATTCCACATCATTTGAAACACCCTCCCACAAAAAAAAAAAAAAAAAAAAATGCGCCCACCTGTTTCATTGCGTTTTACCGTTGAACTGACAACAAATGTGCGACACCTGCACGCGTGGCCAATTAGCTAATGCATTGCGTCGCAATTAAATATTTCGCGTATTGCAATTTTCGCACCTGGACTCCAACGCGCACAATTCGCCTTTTTTTCGTTTGTTTGTTTTGCTATTTTTTTTTTTTTTGTCAATTTTTAGAGCACACAGAGAAATCGTATCAAGTGAAGCTTCTTCAACCAACTGTGTAGTGCTGGAAGCGATTGTTTAAGAATCGAATTGAATCGATACGAAGACAAATCGAAAATCGAGAAAGCACAGCTGATTTGCAAATTTAGTTGCAGTGCTGCCAACTTGCTTAAAGCGTCGTGTCGCAACCAAAAACGAGTTGGCAGGCTTGCTTTGCGGACTCTCAATTCAAATTGTGATCAATTTTCAAAAAGTATAAAAATTTGCAATTTCTATAACTTTAAAGTTAAAATTTTGCAAATGTAATTGAGCATACTGACTGGCTAGAGGCCGCCACTGGATCCGTAGTTTTTATTTGCTATAGCACTATCAAAATGCTTTCGATATGCAGATTAAACGATAAATGATTGCAAATAAATAATCATCACTCATCTCTATTTCCTAATCTTGTAAAGCACGCATTATTACTTTGGTCAAAAAAAATTAAAAATGAGTTCAAACGAATTTTGGGGTCACACACTGCATGAAATTAAATTTATAAAATATACATGGACAATCGAAAAGTTTGCAGTGTTATATGATTTTCAATTCGATGATCCACTAAGGTCACCCAAGTTCCCAAACGACGGAAGTGGACTGGATCTTAGCTTGGAGCTAAAGAAATATACGAATATTGACTACTTTCAAATTACTTTGTTTAACAACGCGAAAAACTTAATCCACGACGGCAGGGCAAAAATTTATTTTCATAATAGCAGTGTCTATGTGTTATCAATACCCAAGCCAGGTGCAAGTTGTAGGACAACAGAAATATACTACAAAAGAACCGAGGACTCGTTCAGTGACAAAATGATAATACACTGTGATCTCGCTTTGTTAGAAAACTGCGTACAGAAAAGTGGACCAGGCGATCATTTAATTAAAGTTCCCAATTGTAAATTAGCTGATGATCTTGAGGCTCTACTTAATACAAAGGAATTGTCGGATTTGACAATCTTTACAGCCGACGGCAATAAGATACCAGTTCATAAGAACATATTGTCAGGTGAGAATAAATTGTATACGATGCCCTAAAAATCTTGATGTAAAATGCTATGTTTTTAGCTCGTAGTAAAGTCTTTGCGGCCATGTTTAAGCATGCAATGAAGGAAAATGCTGAGAATTGTGTCACAATTGACGATTTCAATTTCGATGTTGTCTCGGAACTGATTCGATTCATATATTCAGGGGAAGCCCCTAACTTGAAAGATATGAGTGCAGATCTTCTGGCGGCAGCTGACAAGTATGAACTGGACAGACTGAAGGCGATGTGTGCCAAGTCCATGAGCGACAACCTATCCATTAAAACTGCATATGAAGTACTAAAGATAGCCTATCTCTACAAACTAAAGGATCTTAAATTCAACACAATTCAGTTCATTCAAAGTAATTTCCAAAAAGGAACTGAGGATTCAATCTACAATAATATATTTAAAATTTGGATCGAGGAAAAGCTACAAGAATTAAAACTGGAGGATGATCCATCCAACAGCTCAGAAAATGACGAATAATGGAGAGAGCACGCATAAATTATCAAATATAACTTCCTATGCTATAATCTACATACATATGTTACAGTGCACAACAATATATTAATCTTAAAAATTTTTTGCATTAATTTCCCAGTTGCGATAAGCAAAAAAAAAAAAAAAAAACAATCAGCTTTTAAAATGCAGTAGCAGTGTTGCCAACTCGTCAAATCTAATAATAGCTAAAACAAGCTAGTATATCCGCAAGAAAGCCAAATAAAGAGATTTTATAGTTTTTAGTTTGATTTTTTTCCCAGCACCTATTCAAAATAGTCAAATGTATGTTACAGGCATAGACTCGAAGAGCTAGAAATACAAAATTGGCAATATCATTAAATTCTATCATTTCTCGCCAGCCGCCATATCACAATTATTTCCACGATCGGTCTTCGAAAATCTCCAAAACTGGCTGAGTTGCCAACACTGTGCAGGAAGCATGTTGTCAACCCTAATGTAAAGTTTTGCTGATGGCGTCCAGTGATTTAAAATAATTACTCCCAATGTGCGCAAAAACTCTGTAAATTTTGCACGATCTCTTCTAAAAATTCAACTGCTACCAAAATAATGGAAAACGCTTAAGTATAATCTATTCTCTTAGCGACTTTTTAAGACTTGATGACAACAAATGTAATGTATTAAATACACATAATCTACAAGCTAAAAAATATATAAATATATTTTATATAGTTTGAATATTCTGTTCTAAGAAATTCATACAAAAATTCGTATATTTACTTAAATGTGGTGGATTGTTATTTTTAGTATAGCACGAGTTCTTGAGGTTGCATCAGTTTGTATATATGCACGATTATTTTATACTTTCGAGGCTACTCGGATAGATCATCATCTAGTGTTAATGTATCGACTTTTTGCTCGATCAAAGTTGTTAAAATATTTTTCCAGTTCGATTTCTCAGTTACTTCATTAATATTATTTTGAATAAATGCAATTGCCTTGGATTTAAGATCTTTCAGGTTATAAAGATCGGCTGTCTTTAGCACTATAGTCGCAGTATCTACAGAAAGATTGTCGCTCATGGACTTGGCACACATCGCCTTCAGTCTGTCCAGTTCATACTTGTCAGCTGCCGCCAGAAGATCTGCACTCATCCCTTCCAAGTTAGGGGCTTCCCCTGAATATATGAATCGAATCAGTTCCGAGACAACATCGAAATTAAAATCGTTAATAGCAACACAATTCTCAGTATTTTCCTTCATTGCATGCTTAAACATGGCCGCAAAGACTTTACTACGAGCTGCAAACATAAAACTGTACATAGGATCAAAATCTTTTGGGTATAGGATTAATTCTTACCTGATAGAATTAACTTATGGGCTGGTATCTTATGGCCGTCGGCTGTGACGATTGTCACATCTGAAAATTCCTGAACATTAAGTATAGCACCAAGATCTTCAGATAATTTACAATTGGGAACTTTAATAATATTTCCAAGTCCACTTTTCTCAATACGGCTTCCAATCAGAGCGATCTCACAGTGTAATATTAGTTTTTCATCGTTTAAAAAAACACCACGTTCTTTAAAAAAATTATTGAAAAATAATGTCATTGGTTCACTTAAAGTGAAACCGTGGAATTTAAAATCAGCCGAACGTCCTGGCAAATACATTTTTACATAGCCCTTGCGAACTGAACTATTGGAAACAGTGTTTAAACAAACACTTAAATCTGCTCCATATGCAGATTTCGCGGGAAATAGCTCCAAACAAAATTGCAATCCACTTTCGTCGTTCGGAAACTTTGGTGATTTGAGACCTTTGTCCAATTGCACATTTCTCAACAAACCAAAATTTTCAATTGTCCACGTGTAGTAAATCTTAATTATTTCGTGCGATGTTTTACCCCAACAATCTTTTGAGCTCATTTTTAGCTTTGAACTTGACGAAAAGCCTTTTAACTTTATAGTGTTCTTTACAAAATAGATATTAAAGATGAGTTAATTGATTTAGACTTGGGTTCCTATAGCAGAGTTGCCAACCAAACTGAGAAAGTGAATATGTTGCTTTCCTATTGATAATTTCTGATCAGTTCTTTTTTTTTGCTCCTTTTTGCGCATATTTGCTCGGTTCTTTCTCTTTGTTCAGTGGTTCTTTTGGAGCACTTTGCGTAATTTCAATAGCTTTGTTAGCTCATATTGCGTCTGTATTTGCTCCTCCTTGCGTTTGTATATCTGCCACGCAAGCGCTATAAAAATTAAAAACTATTTATTTAAAAACGGAAAAGAAATCGAATTGTGTGTTTCGTTTATTTCCGGTACTGAGTAAATTAGATTTGTATCAAATTATTTGGACCAAAATCTATGGAACTAATCCCTAAGGTGTTCGAACGAACTTGTTCCCAGACTGTAGTTCATTTAGCTCTGTGATCTTTTGTGTGCATATTTGCGTTTAAAAGAATCTACAGTTTCTTTGCGATCTATTTTTCGATTGCAATAATCAATAACTTATCTATAGCAATTTTGTAATTGATTAATTTATTGATTTCCTGGATGAGGCGTCTCATTTTCCGGAATATTGATTTTAAAGGGGTGATAATTATTTTTTTTCTAGAATAATTTTCCAGTTCAGCGTCTTAGCTACTGCTAGACTATTATTTTGAATAAATACAATTGCCTGTGATTTCAGATCCTTCAGGTTATAAAGATCGGCTGTCTTTAGCACTATAGTCGCAGTATCTACAGAAAGATTGTCGCTCAGTTACTTCAACTCATTTTCAGAATAGCTCTTGTCGAAAAACTTTTTTAAAAATGACGCTGCACAATATATATCAAATAGAGATGAGTAAAATCAATTTAGATATCTCATTATATCGAAGAATTTGTATATCGAAAGCATCTCAATAAAGTGAACAAATCTAATAAACACTTTAAATTAAGATATCAAAGTAGTTTGACGTATTTTAAACATTCCAAAGAAATATAAATACTAAATTAGAATTTTGATTAGCTATTCACTATGTTCTCAGTCGCTGAACAACTAAATATTGATACTTTTTCAGCTCTAATCATCCCTAGTGTTATCATGTATTTATAAGCATAGGGATGGACTTCTAGGCGAATTTATTTTCTCTATCAATAAGAAAGTGCCAAGTTTATAGGTTGGAATGTAACGATAACGTCATGTTAACGCATAAGTAACATAAAAAGCAAGAAGCTGCACACTTAACAGAGTCTGTTGAATTTAAAAAAATAAAAAATTCGAGTAGAATGCAGATTTATAAAACTTTGATAATACAATAAAATATGCTTATTTACATATAATAAAAATTGCTTGCCATAAAGTACACTTTAAATAGATGAGCTTAAGCTACACAGACGAGCAAAGCGAGTAGGGGGAATGCGAATCCATTCCAGATTCCATTTAACTTAAACAAAACAACTATTATATAACTCCAATCAATTCGAGATGAGTATATTTGGCTCAATTGAGTGCAGGACATTAAAGCCCTTGTGTAAAATGCAGGTGCGCAGTACGCCACAGGCGACCAAGAAGTGAGAGAACTGCACCGAGAGAGAGAGAGAGAAGGGATTAGAGTTCATGTGGAGATTGAGGGATAAAGTCAAGTTTTTAGCTACCTCGACGGCATGCTGATGTATATTGCTGACACAGACGACAATGCGACCACGCAGTTGTCCATCCAAATAGGGAACATTGAGTGCCTCCAGACGCTGTTCACCCAGCTGGACCGTGGCAAAGGGTATATTAATGCTGTGCGGCACATGGACACGTGAATATTCCACAACGCTACGCAGATCGATTAATGCCAATTCATTGGGTGCCTGCAACAACAATTGATGCACATCCTTGGCACTTATTCTGGGACATTGCTCCGACTGCAAATGCTTCAGTTCCACCTCGGTCAGGCCAATGTCCTGCAAATAAATATATACAATTTAAAACAAGTGGGCTCGACATTAGGATACCCTGAGCCCAGGTACTCTACACTGAGGTTGATTTTCGACCAATTGTTCCTATGGCAGTCATATAATAAATTTAACCGAATTAAACCACATTTGGACAGAATGTACAAAACCAAGTCAACTGCATATTTTATCAGTTTGAATAAGATATCTCAAAACAAAAAATTTTTTCATATTAAAACTTAATTTTCGATGTATCGTTCCTATGGCAGCTATATGATATAGTTAACCCATTTTAATCAAATTTGGTCAGGATATATAATACCAGCTCCGATGCATATTCTATTAGTTTGGTTCTGATATCTCAACAAACAAAAAAGTTTTCCTTACTAAAACATAATTTTCGATGTATCGTTCCTATGGCATCTACATGATTTAGTCGACCGATTTTAACCAAATTTGGTCAAGATGTATTATAACAGCTATGATGCATATTCTATTAGTTTCGTTCCGATATCTCAACAAACAAAAAACTTTTCCATACTAAAACTTCATTTTCGATGTATCGTTCCTATGGCAGCTATATGATGTAGTTGACCGATTCTTACCAAATTTGTATAATACCAGCCCAGATGCATACTCTATTAGTTTGGTTCTGTTATCTCAACAAACAAAAAACTTTTACATACTTAAACTTCATTTTCGATCTATCGTATCTAAGACAGATATATGATATAGTGATCCGATCGAAAAATAAAAACAAACAACAATTACCAGAACATGTGGCGCCTGTGTGCGCAATGCATGTTGTCGATGTGTTATGCTCTTGGGCGTGCATTCGTACATCTTTTGCGATTCAATCACACAGTTCTCCATCACAATATCGGGCAGATCGGAGAAGAGCAGTATGCACTCATTGAAGCCGGAACTGAGAAGCGTGCTCTTCAGTTGTTTCAATATCGCAATGCCTATGAAAAGTGGATACGAACTGTCGCCCAACATTAATTTATCCCACAGATGCAGTATCTTGTGCAGGGGAAATACATCTACATTCAAAAACAGAAGACAACATATTAATCTTGTTATCAAAAATATCAACACAAAAATATCAACTTACGGGAGAACATGGTGAGGAACCAGGGAATGGCAAACAGTTCGGGTATAAAATTGATGCTCGATAAATGCTGTGCAAGCAGCGGCTCATGAAATGCGCTCAGTTGCGAGAATTTGCTCAGGTATTCTTTAATGATAGCCGAGTTGTCCTTCAGGAAAAACCACTGCAGATATTTTGGTATAAAACGAAACAAACTCAGAAATGCAAGTTCTGAAAGAGAACAAAAAAAAAGGAACAAATGATCGCAATGATGTCTTTGATTTTTTGTAAAACGAGACAAGAAATATTTTCAACTTTACAAGTCAAAATTTTTAATTTTTTACAGAAAAATGAAACCTCGAAGAAACAAATTTAAATTGTTGTTTTACATTAATTACCATATAAGGAGTCGATTAAAAGTGAAAGCTTGAGATTTAAAATTTTCAATTTTTTTTTTTAAATGCCAAACCATGATCAGAATGATGTTTTGCTTTAAAATCGGTTAATTTTTGATGAAGTTATGAGAGATCAAAGTTTATGAAAAAATGTCAAGGGGTAAGTATGGAAAATTGGATAATTGATGGCTTAGTATCGAAAATATATTAAATTTTCTAGATGATAAAAATTTAAATGCAGAATCAATTGAGAGGCCAAATCATGAACAAAATGATATTCCGCTTGAAAATCGGTTAATTTTTGATGAAGTTATGAGAGATCAAAGTTTATGAAAAAATTTCAAGGGGTAAGTATGGAAAATTGGATAATTGATGGCTTAGTATTGAAAAATATGAAATTTTCTAGATGATAAAAATTTAAATGCAGAATCAATTAAGAGGCCAAATCATGAACAAAATGATATTCCGCTTAAAAATCGGTTAATTTTGGATGAAGTTATGAGAGATCAAAGTTTATGAAAAAATGTCAAGGGGTAAGTATGGAAAATTGGATAATTGATGGCTTAGTATCGAAAATATATTAAATTTTCTAGATGATAAAAATTTAAATGCAGAATCAATTGAGAGGCCAAATCATGAACAAAATGATATTCCGCTTGAAAATCGGTTCAGTTTTGACAAAGTAATGAGTGTTGGAAGTTGGTTACTTCATTATTCAATTGGTATAATGTGACAATGGAGGACAGATCATATAGTAATTAATGAGTATGAAATCGGGAGAAACTCTGCTGCTTTGCACTCACCCTCATTGTTAAAGTTGAGATAGAGAAAAGGGGCAGTTAGCGAGTCCAATCCCTGCCAGTAGACATACTGAGGATGGGCGGTGACCCACGCCTTGAGCAGACGCTTCAGCTTGCGGTGTCCGTCGGGTGAGGAGAGAAGTTCATCGTACTGATGACACCGTGGTATATCCACCTCGATCTGACGATCCGTTGTGGTCGCTGTGAACTTGTCAATTTTCGCATAGCTCGCATTGGGCAGGACACCAAGGAGGGCGGCCCAAATGGCGCCACGCAGCAGGGGGGGAATGTCAATGGCAGCCTCGCGTTGCAACAACTCCGCCGTATGCGGATAGCCGTGCAGGAGACGTGTAAAGAGACGCACACGTCGAAATTGATACTCGATATCGCGTTCGCGTATTAACAATGGAAGTTGCTGCTGTTGCAGCTGCAACATGTGTTGCTGCTGCTGTTGTTGCTGCTGCTGCTGCTGCCGTGTCGCCTGCAACAGCGGAAAATAAACGTGAGCGGGCAAGCGACTGAGACGTTGCAACAACGCTTGCAGCTTCAGCAGCACAACACGCTCGTCCATCAAATAGGATTGACTGCGTGGCGGACAAACGCTTTGTCCGCTCAAGCGCACAATCTGTGGCAGCGCCAATATGGGCGCCTCACTCCTAATCAGTCCCTCCTTCTTCAGCTCCGCCTGCACATCGCCGCCCGCTAGCTGCCACAGATGATAGATCTGCGACAGCGGACAACGCAACAGCAGCGGCAATGTCTCCAACTGCACTCCACTCTTGGCTTGCCGCAACTCGGCTGCGATGCTGGCAAAGCATTTGTGCTGCAACAGCTCCTGGGGCAAGGGTCGCTGCGACGGCAAGACGCTGAGACAACGCTCGAGCAGCTCACGCAGCTCTTGGGGCAACATTTGATACTGCTCCCAGCGCTGATGTTCACGTGCAATCTTCTCCAGCAACTGTGTGCTCTGCGTGTGCCGCACAAAGGCCAACAGCTTCCAGGCAATGTTGCTTAGCTTCAATCTTGGCCAGAGTTCCGTTTGCAACAGCTGCTCCAGCAACAACATGGCCCAGGACCAAATATCGCTCTTAATGCTGCCGCTGGCGCCAAGTAAACGCTCCGGCGCCATATAGCGTATGTTGCCAATGGGAAATGGCACATAGGCGCCCGCCTTGGTCATGTGATGCATGCCATAGTTAAAGATCTTGACACGTTCACAGCCAGCAGCAACATCAACATCCAGAAGTATGTGACGCGGCTCCAGATTCTGTATAAGGAATTTGTGCGCATGCAGCGCATTGATGCCGCTTGCCACCTGATAAAAGATGCGCAAGATTTGTGTCTGACTCAGCGGTGCATCCTGATGACGTTTCACATACTCCTCCAAGGAGCAGCCCACATATTCCGAGATCACAATGGTGCGCTCTAGGGGAAAACCATATTAAATATATATATATATATATATTGAGAGACAGAGAGTGAGTGAGAGAGAGAGTGGGCGTTACCATGCTTGCCGCGCACTACATCCAAATACTGACACAGATTCTCATGTTGCAGCTCCTTCAGACGCTGGGAACGCCCCAAAATTGCTATTGAATTCGGTGTGAGCGGCAGACCATTGCTGCCACATACATCGCCCGGATGCAGTTTGGCAAAGAATGTAATGGCGCACAAGCGTCTGGTCTCCAGTTTGCCACTGGCAGTTGTTGCGTTGGCCATTTATTTATTAGTCTTTGGTGGGGGGGCAAGAAAACACAGCCAAATAATATGCCTGTGTGGCCTTGCCCAAAATATGCAGCAACAATTTATGGAAACTAACCACTGTTGCCAACTTTTTTGGGGGCATCATCGGCAGATCAGCTGTTTGACGCGTTATCGATAACTAGACTTTGTATTTTCTAGTTCAGTTCACCGCATAAGTTCGCGAGCTAAATTAACAATTAACTTATCAGTCAGCTGAGTTATTTACATATTCTTTCATTTTAAAGACCAAAAAAAATTTGCGCACGAATAATGTTAAAAGATAAGTCCATACAAATCAATTAAAAAAATATTAAAAGATTAAGTTCACTCGTTCATTTTATTGAGCCGTTCACTTGAACTTTATCTGAACGCAACGACACAGCTCTGCTGACAACACTGCTTGACCATTACGCAACACTGCAACAAGTTTGTTTTCAATGCACTTGCCAAGGCAGACTGCTATGATTTTATGACTAAAAGTGTAACGTAATGTGAATAGGTAATAGAAATATTAGACTTATATATAATATTTATTTGGTCAGCATGCACAGATCTAGCGTAACAACATTTGTTTGCATTATTTATTATGTACAACAATATGTATGCTGCTATACACTGTTATTTTAAGCATAACATTCTGTAAGGGCATTCACTCGTCGCCTTGCTGCACATATCCGTTCTACTTGTTTTTTGTTGTTGTTTTTTCTTTATTTATGATTGTTGTTATTGCGCTTGCTGTTGTTGTTGGTGTTTGTGTTTTGTTTTTATTGCGCACTCGAAATAGTTTCGTTTTCATTTTTATATACAAAACAAAAAAGAGGCGTCGATATGGCAATTTTGCAGCAGCAAGTTGAGCGCAGTTAGTCGCCAACAGCGTCAATAATATCGAGTGCGCGCATGCACTGCAAAAATAATTTGACTTAAGTGTGGAAGTGGACTTTAATTGACCTCGTCGCGTTGTCACAATGTCATTCTTGGTGGAGTACACGGATCCCCAATGGCGGGATTTGAATATGCGTGACCTGCACGTTGACGAGGCCTATATGTATCTGCAATCGCATTATGAGAAACGCAGCTATCTGTATACCCTGTCCGACGAATGTTATACGGTATGTTTGTTTACTGCATTTCCCGCCACATTCCAATCACTCAAAGCTTTCATTACTTTTGTACCCTTTTTTGCGCAGTGCCCCTATACTAAAGTGAAAGCTCTGCCCGCTGCTGCTTCGTCAACGTCGGCGTCGTTGGAACCGTTAAAGCTTAGTTCAGCCACTGCTTTGAGCTTTAAAATTTATGAGCACGATCAGGGTCGCTATGCCTACGATAATGTGTAAGTGTGTGTGTGTGTGTGTGTGTGTGTGTTTGGTGTGTGTGTGTTACCACGATCTCACTATAGCTTATTATATACATACAGCTATAACGATTTAACGATTTAGCAATACAGCTTCGATTGTATTATAATCGTTATCTGTTTACACGATTCTTCACTTTCCCAATAACACTACACAGCAAAATTGCCTTTATTTTCAAACACACTTGTAATACATGTTTTTTTTTTATTTTAAAATACTATTTTTTTTAAAACTGTCTTTAAAATCTGACCTGTTATTTTGATAATTTCTCGGGAATGTCAAAACTAATTTGAAAAAGCTTAACAATTTTTAAAAGTTAAGCATTTACACACAGTTTTTCATTTATAACAATAGTTTTATAACTATTTTTAATAAATTAAAAGCTGTTTATGTTTTAAAATTTTTTGACAGAAAAATTTTAAGAAAGAAAAGATCTTACTTATTTCACGTTATATTTATTAAATAACATTTAATTGGGAAGCCGAGACATCATACAATAACAGCAAACCTTCTCATCCACATTATCTGTTTAAATAAAACCTGCTTTAAAAAGCTGGATATAAAAAAATGTGAAAACATTTAAATAGTGTATTTTACTTATCTGCTTCATGTGTATCAACAAAAGTGGGTTTGGTTAAAGTTGGAATCTATCCGATTTCTAGTGTAACATCTGTTCTTACAATGAAACCTACACTCTCTGCCCACTTAAGTACAATAATCTAATAGACTATTGTATAAACATACTATGTATACACTCGTTTCAATGCTTATGTATGTGTGGGTGCTTTAAATCAACTAGTTTTTAAATGATTTCTCTCTCTCTTCAGCTCATCATTGTGTACACTGCGTCGCAACGATCTTCAAGAATTTGGCGTATATAATCTCACACTGTTATCAAATGGCAGCTGTAATTTTGCCGTAGATAAACCCGGCGTACCAATCAATTATGGTAAGTTACTAATTAAATATAATTCATTTAATGCCAAAAAACACTAGGAACTCATTGGATTATAATTAAAAGATCTGACAGCTCATTAGATTTCTTAACAGTCAATTAACAGTGCACCTACATCTGTTTATACCCTGGTTTACAGCCTGCATTAAGACTGGAATGTTAGACGTTAAACTAATTTTAGCCTCTGATATTTTGATCGGGGAGTAGATAAGTCTAATTTAATGCATATCATCAGTATACTTAGTATTATGCATACACGCAATTAACAGCTGTATCATTTTGATAAGCTTTTATTTAGCTTACTTGTTTTTGAACTCTTATCTTATTCCAATAAATACTTGAAAGGAATTCAAAGTATTTACCAAAAGTCTTTTAAAATGTTGATACTATAAATTAAGCAATATATTTAGCATAAAATTAGCAATCACTTTTTGTTGGTTTATATTTTATGTTTATTTCTATCATTCTTTAAATTATTATTTAATTTTTAGCATTTTACATTTTACATTTACATTTTTACAGCACTTCTTCCTTAACATAGCTCTCTCTTACTCTCTTTTATTTTTGTTTTACAGCATTCCTCTCCGTATTTGTGCTGGTGGCAGCGCTGCTTATATTGCTAAAGCTTGTGAGCTGCGCCTGGAAGCGTTACCGTTATGATGAAGCCGCTGCCGCTGCCGACAGCATAGGCGATGCCGCTGCCAAGGCGACGCAGCGCAAGCGACTGCGCAGTCTGGACACTTTTCGCGGGTAAGCAACCGATTCCACAACGATCTTGCGCTCACTGTAGCCCAAAATTCAAAAATCATATTCAAATAACTAATTTAATTAGAAAACTCGAAACTAAAAAACTACTAAAGGTGCAAAAACAAGCTATTTTATTAGAGGTAAAATTCAAAATTCTTTAATCACTTACCAAAAGCGATATTTAGTCGATATCAACTGAATTAATAGAATAAAGTTTTTAAATAATTTGATTATATTTCAAATATAGTTTTTATGATTAAAACAATTGGAATACTACATTTTTCTCTACCGTTGACCATTTTTTTTTAAATACATTCCCTTGATGTTTTTTCAAAAACTTTAAACTGTTATAGCTTTTTCAAGAAAACCTATTTTATTGCGAAATCTCACTTTAAACATTATTTGATCTCTAGTTTAATTTTGCATCCATCACTGTTTATTTTTTTTTTTTCTTCAATAACTCAACTGAAATAATAGAATCAAATTCTGAATTAATTGTTTAAATTTCGAATATATTTTTGATGATTAATACGTTTGGAAAATTGAATTTTTCTCCATCGTTGATCATTTTTTTAAAATACTTTTCTCTTAATGCTTATTTAAAAACTTTAAACTGACATAGCTTTTTCAAGAAAACTTCTATTCTTACAAAATCTCACGTTAATTATTATTTGGCCTCTATTTTTTTCAATTAAAAGTGATTTTTGAAATCTGTTTTTTGTTTTTTTGAAACTCAACTGATTTCGAATTTGTTTTACAGTCTTTCCATTGTGCTGATGATATTCGTGAACAGCGGCGGCGGCGGTTACAATTGGATTGAGCACGCTGCCTGGAACGGTCTCCACCTGGCGGACATAGTCTTTCCCAGTTTCCTGTGGATAATGGGCGTCTGCATACCGCTCTCGATAAAGGCACAACTTGGACGTGGCATTAGTAAATCGAGAATTTGTTTGCGCATTTTGTGGCGTGCTTGCAAATTGTTTGCCATTGGACTTTGCTTGAATTCAACGTACGGTCCACAATTGGAGCAACTGCGTCTCATGGGCGTTTTGCAGCGTTTCGGGATTGCCTATCTGATTGTGGGCGTGGCGCATACACTGTGCAGCCGCAGGGATCAGTTGAGTCCACAACGCGCCTGGCAGCGTGCAATTTATGACATTTGCTTATTTAGCGGCGAGCTGGCACTGCTTTTGGCCCTTATAGCCGGCTATTTGGGTTTAACCTTTGGCCTCAATGTGCCCGGCTGTCCACGTGGCTATTTGGGTCCTGGTGGCAAGTCGAATAATGCAGCAAATCCCAATTGCATTGGAGGCGCTGCCGGTTACGTTGATTTGCTTGTGCTCAGCAATAATCACATCTATCAACATCCCACCGCCAAATATGTCTATGATGCCACAGCCTTTGATCCCGAGGGCATCTTTGGTAAGTATTTTTATTTTCCTATCTATTCCTTAGCATCTTTTTTTAGCCATCCAGGTGACTTACTCATCGCTGCTTCTTTTAGGGATCTTACTTAATTCAGTGGATTACCAAACTTCTCGTTGAATCAAGCTTTATTTCACTTCTTTTTATACTGTGTACAAAATACTTTAATTGTGTGAAATTTCAACCTAAAATTGACACATAAATAGGTACAATTACTGTAAAATATCTCAGAAATATTTTCAAATGGAACAAAACATGAAACGTTCCAAGCTGTTTGCCAATAGTCTTTACTGCCTTAAATATTTTGCCAGAACAAACCGATTTAATTTTTTATTTTTTTTTTCAAATTTACTTTGCTTTTATTTATTGAATTTTCTCCAAGGGAGACTTTCAATAAGTTGATCAAATCTTATATTTAAAGCTGAATAACTGTCATGTTGACTTAATAAGATCTACGGTGCCCCCAGGGTTTATTGCTGGTCTGAAAGGTCGTTTAACTTAGCCGATTTGGTAGTGGATACCCACCCTATTAAATGATCTAAGCGTGTTTGGATTAAAGTAGGATTCTTAGGAGAAATGCGTCAACTTGTTAAAACATAAAAATGTTCAAGCTGTTTGCCAATAGTTTCAATAACTTTATATATATATTTTGCCAGAACAATCCGATTAACTTAGCCGATTTGGTAGTGAATACCCACCCTATAAAATGATCTAAGCGTGGTTGAATTAAAATAAGATTCTTAGGAGAAATGCGTCAGCTTTTAAAGGTTATAGAAATTATAATAAATTAAAAATATGTTTAAATCGTGCTCTCTCTCTCTCCCTCTCTTTCTCTCCCTCCCTCTCTTTCTCTCTCTTTCACACTTACTCATGCCTATTCTCTCTTTCTACCTTGCAGGCTGCCTTTTGAGCGTGGTGCAGACACTTTTGGGCGCCTTTGCCGGTGTTACATTGCTGGTGCATGCCACCTGGCAGTCGCGTCTCAAGCGTTGGCTGCTCTGTGCCACATTATTGGGTCTACTTGGTGGCGCACTCTGTGGCTTCTCCAAGGAACAGGGCATCATACCAGTTAACAAGAATCTTTGGTCGCTCTCCTTTGTGTTTGTAACCGTCGCATTGGCTTTATTGTTGCTCTCGTTGCTGTATTATATCATCGATGTGCGGCAAGTGTGGTCGGGTTATCCCTTTACCGAATGTGGCATGAATGCGATCATTATGTATGTTGGTCACACCGTCATGCACAAAATGTTGCCCTGGCATTGGAGAATCGCATCCATGAATACACATTTTCTGCTGCTGCTCGAGTCCGTGTGGAATACCTTGCTCTGGGTTGGAATTGCTCTTTATCTGGATGCACGACAATTCTATTATAGTCTATAAGTAAGCTCATTGAATCATGATTTAACCTTTATAATTATGTCACGCATTAAAGATGATTTGACAGACCCCATAAAGTATATATATATTCTGTATCACTCTTGTCCGTTGGTTTTTTTGCTATCTTGATAAAACTTGGTACAATTACGTCTCTTTATCATATCTACCATAAGAATGATCCGATAAAATCTAATATCAATATTAAAATTTTTAAAGTTTATTATGATATCTCAATTAATCTGTCAGCTTAGGCAGCTGATATACTTCTGGCCAAATGCATGTTATGTATCAAATATTCTATAAAAATTTCATGAAAATTATAGAACTATACTATGTTTACTATATACTATAATATAACATATAGTCGGCTTATATTTGGTTCGCTTACTCGAGTTTATTTAAGAGAATATATAGGTTTAGAATTATTAAAGTTGGTACATAGTGGCTTGAATAATATGGATTTGGGGAGTAAATAGAGGTAATAGAAGCATTTATAGAAGGTATATAGGGAAAATATGATTGTATAATGGCGTATATAGTTGAATAAGATGGATTTGTGGAGTAAATAGAGGTAATTAAAGCATTTATGGAAGGTATATATGGAAAATATGGATGTATTAGAGCATAAATTCGATATTGAATATTTAAATGAATCAAAGCAGACATTGAACTTAGATTTTTTGTTTGATGTGCTGAAAATCATTTCAATTGTAGTCGAATAAGGGAAAGTTCTGCTTCTATTGAAAGTTTTGTATAAAAGTTTGAGTTTTTGTTAACAAGTAAATTTTTTTTTTTTATATAAACCTATTTTTAGTTTTATATTGATTTTGTTTCTATTCTCAACTGAGATAATGAAAAAAAAAGATCGGGATCCCAAATGTTATCCCCCTTGTCAGGATGTATTGTTGTGCAAGAATGAAACAAAATCTGCACGCCAGTTATTAATATGGATAAACACTTTGATGGACCTAGACCTAAAAGATTTAAACGAGCTTAAAACCGGCGAAATATATTGTAAAATGGTGAATAAATTATTTCCGCACGCTGTGCCTTTGAATAAAGTGATGAAAACGAACGTAAAACATGAGATTGAACGCAATTTTTCGATTTTACAACGGGCGTTTGGAACGCTGAAAGTAACCACGGCTTTACCGGTCAAAGGTCTGATGGAAGGACGTGCTCAATACAAATTTACAAATTGGTTTTACAAGTTCTACAATGTCAACTACAATACGCAACAAGCTGAACTGAAGCAACTTGATTCAAAGCAAAATGACTCGCAGCGACTTGAGCAGGAGCAACAAGAGAAAAAGCGACTTGAGCAGAAGCGACTGGAACAAAAGAGACTGGAGCAAAAGCGACTGGAGCAGGAGCGTTTGGAGCGGGAGCGACTGGAGCAGGAGCGTATAGACCAAATGAGACTGGATCAGAAGAGACTGGCGGACAAGAGGCTTGAGCAGAAGAGACTTCAGCAGGAGCGACTTGAACAGAAGAGACTGCAGCAGAAAATGCTTCTGCAGAAGAGACTTGAGCAGAAGAGAAAAATTGAGGAAATGAGACTTGAGCAGTTGCGACTTGAGCAAGAAGCCGCTGGGCAAAAAGACATTGATAAGCTGGATGATGATAAGCAGGAAGATGTTGACAATTTGCGGAATTGGCAGGTAACTATAGTGCCCCTTCAGACCGCTGACGACAACGAGCCCATTGAAGAGAACAGCGGGGAACCAATTCCCTTTGACGAGAGGCCAATTCATCCAAACAAGAAACCAATTCCTTTGGACGAGAAACCAATGCCTATCGAAAGAAAACCCATTCCTGTGGACGAAAAACCACTTCCTTTTGACGAGAAACCCATTCATTCAACCAAGGAACCAATTCCTTCAAACAAGGAACCAGTTCCTTCAAACAAGGAACCAGTTACTTCAAACCAAGAACAAATTACTTCAAACATGGAACAGATAACTTCAAACAAGGAACAAATTACTTCAAACAAAGAACAAATTACTTCAAAGAAAGAACCAATTCCTTTAAGCGAGGAATCAACTCCTACAAACGAGGAATCAATTTCTTTAACCAAGGAACCGATACCTTTAAATCAGGAACCAATTTCCTTAAACAAAGTACCAATTCCTGCAGTCGAGGAACCAACTCCTTTAGCCAAGGAACCAATTCCTTCAGGCAAGGAACCAATTTCATCAGGCAAGGAACCAATTTCTTTAGACGAGAAACCAACTGCTATTTTTGCTGAAGAAGCTGTTATCTCTTCCAAAGAATCTACTCTACCAGCTTTTTCAGAGGATACACCATCTTTATCGAAGAAGACACCAGTTCATCCAGAAGAAACACCACCTTCATGTAAGCAGACAACCGCTCTTTCTAAGAAATTACCACCTTCAACTGACACTACCACAGGTCTTCAAGACGAAATAGCATCTCCGACTGAGCAGACACATAACTTTCCAAACGAAACACCATCTCCATCTAAACAGACACTAGACCGTCCATCATCACAATCTAATCAGACGCCGGATATTCCAGAAGAAGTACCACCTACAACCGACAGCACAACAGCCTTTCCAGACGAGATACAATCTCCATCTGATACTACGCAAGCCCCTTCAAACGAAAAAACATCTGCATCTGAGCAGACACCAGATCCTACAGACGATATACCGTCTCCATCTAAACGGACACTAGACCGTCCACCCGAAACACCATCTAAACAGACACTAGACCGTCCAGACGAAATACCATCTCAATCTAATCAGACGTCCGAAATTCCAGAAGAAGTACCACCTACAACCGACATCACAACAGCCCTTCCAGACGAAGTACCATATCCATCTGACACTACGCAAGGCCCTTTAGACGAAAAACCATCCCAATCTAATCAGACGCCCGAAATTACAGAAGAAGTACCACCTACAACCGAAAACACAACAGCCCTTCCAGACGAGGTACCATCTCCATCTGACACTACGCAAGGCCCTTTAGACGAAAAACCATCTCAATCTAATCAGACGCCCGAAATTCCAGAAGAAGTACCACCTACAACCGACAACACAACAGCCCTTCCAGACGAGGTACCATCTCCATCTGACACTACGCAAGACCCTTTAGACGAAAAACCATCTCAATCTAATCAGACGCCCGAAATTCCAGAAGAAGTACCACCTACAACCGACAACACAACAGCCCTTCCAGACGAGGTACCATCTCCTTCTGACACTACGCAAGACCCTTTAGACGAAAAACCATCTCAATCTAATCAGACGCCCGAAATTCCAGAAGAAGTACCACCTACAACCGACAACACAACAGCGCTTCCAGACGAGGTACCATCTCCATCTGACACTACGCAAGGCCCTTTAGACGAAAAACCATCCCAATCTAATCAGACGCCCGAAATTACAGAAGAAGTACCACCTACAACCGAAAACACAACAGCCCTTCCAGACGAGGTACCATCTCCATCTGACACTACGCAAGGCCCTTTAGACGAAAAACCATCTCAATCTAATCAGACGCCCGAAATTCCAGAAGAAGTACCACCTACAACCGACAACACAACAGCCCTTCCAGACGAGGTACCATCTCCATCTGACACTACGCAAGACCCTTTAGACGAAAAACCATCTCAATCTAATCAGACGCCCGAAATTCCAGAAGAAGTACCACCTACAACCGACAACACAACAGCCCTTCCAGACGAGGTACCATCTCCTTCTGACACTACGCAAGACCCTTTAGACGAAAAACCATCTCAATCTAATCAGACGCCCGAAATTCCAGAAGAAGTACCACCTACAACCGACAACACAACAGCCCTTCCAGACGAGGTACCATCTCCATCTGACACTACGCAAGACCCTTTAGACGAAAAACCATCTCAATCTAATCAGACGCCCGAAATTCCAGAAGAAGTACCACCTACAACCGACAACACAACAGCCCTTCCAGACGAGGTACCATCTCCATCTGACACTACGCAAGGCCCTTTAGACGAAAAACCATCTCAATCTAATCAGACGCCCGAAATTCCAGAAGAAGTACCACCTACAACCGACAACACAACAGCCCTTCCAGACGAGGTACCATCTCCATCTGACACTACGCAAGACCCTTTAGACGAAAAACCATCTCAATCTAATCAGACGCCCGAAATTCCAGAAGAAGTACCACCTACAACCGACAACACAACAGCCCTTCCAGACGAGGTACCATCTCCATCTGACACTACGCAAGACCCTTTAGACGAAAAACCATCTCAATCTAATCAGACGCCCGAAATTCCAGAAGAAGTACCACCTACAACCGACAACACAACAGCCCTTCCAGACGAGGTACCATCTCCATCTGACACTACGCAAGGCCCTTTAGACGAAAAACCATCTCAATCTAATCAGACGCCCGAAATTCCAGAAGAAGTACCACCTACAACCGACAACACAACAGCCCTTCCAGACGAGGTACCATCTCCATCTGACACTACGCAAGACCCTTTAGACGAAAAACCATCTCAATCTAATCAGACGCCCGAAATTCCAGAAGAAGTACCACCTACAACCGACAACACAACAGCCCTTCCAGACGAGGTACCATCTCCATCTGACACTACGCAAGACCCTTTAGACGAAAAACCATCTCAATCTAATCAGACGCCCGAAATTCCAGAAGAAGTACCACCTACAACCGACAACACAACAGCCCTTCCAGACGAGGTACCATCTCCATCTGACACTACGCAAGACCCTTTAGACGAAAAACCATCTCAATCTAATCAGACGCCCGAAATTCCAGAAGAAGTACCACCTACAACCGACAACACAACAGCCCTTCCAGACGAGGTACCATCTCCATCTGACACTACGCAAGGCCCTTTAGACGAAAAACCATCTCAATCTAATCAGACGCCCGAAATTCCAGAAGAAGTACCACCTACAACCGACAACACAACAGCCCTTCCAGACGAGGTACCATCTCCATCTGACACTACGCAAGACCCTTTAGACGAAAAACCATCTCAATCTAATCAGACGCCCGAAATTCCAGATGAAGTACCACCTACAACCGACAACACAACAGCCCTTCCAGACGAGATACCATCTCCATCTGACAGTACGCAAAGCCCTATAGACGAAATACCATCTACATCTGAGCAGACACCAGATCTTACAGACGATATACTGTCCCCATCTGAACAGACACTAGACCGTCTAGACGAAATACCACCACCGTCTTATCAGACGCTCTATATTCCAGACGAAGTACCACCCACAACCGACAGCACAACAGTCCTTCCAGACGAAATACCAACTCCATCTGACACTACGCCAGGCCCTTCAGACGAAATACCATATACATCTAAACAGGCACTAGACTGTCCTGACGAAGTACCATCACCATCTAATCAGACGCTCGATATTCCAGAAGAAGTTCCACCTACAACCGACAACACAAGAGTCCTTCCAGATGAAATATCATCTCCATCTGGTACTACGACAGTCCTTTCAGATGAAATACCATTTCTATCTGAGCAGACACTAGCTCCGCCTGACGAAAATCCATCGCCATCAAAAAAAACAGAAGAGATCCCAGCTCCCTTTGAGCAGACACCAACTTTAATAGACGAAATTCCATTTCCCTCTGAGCAGACATCAGCTTGCCCAGATCAATTAAAATCTCAATTTGAGCAGACATTAGATCCCTCAGACGAGAATCTATGTGTATTTAAACAGACACCAGTCCTTCTAGGCGAAATACCGTCTCAATCTGAGAGAACCTTATCTCTTTCAGAAGAGTTATCAGCTCCATCTGAGAAGACTCTAGCACTTCCAATAGAGATTCTAGCTACATCTGACTGGACTCCAGCTCCATCTAACAGGATTCCAGGTATTTCATACGAAATACTATTTCTATCTGAGAAGACACCAACTCTTCCAGATCAGACAAAAGCTCTTCCATACGAAATACGATATCTATCTGAAAACACACCAACATTAGAACTTCCAGAAATGATCCCAGCTTCATCCGAGCAGACACCAGCTCTTACAAACGAAATACAATTTTCCTCTAAGCAGAAATCAGCTCGCCCAGACGAAACAACATATAAATTTGAGCAGACATTAGATCTTTCAGAAGAAACACCATCTGCATTTACACAGACATCGGTTCTTCTAGACGAAATACCATCTCCATCTGAGAAGACATTAGATCTTTTAGACGTAAGACCATCTCTATCTGAGAAGACCCCATCTCTTCCACAAAAGTTCACAGCTCCATCTGAGAAGACACTAGCCCTTCCAAAAGAGATCCCAGCTCCATCTAACAGGATCCCAGGTCTTTCATACGAAATTCGATTTTTATCTGAGAAGGCACCAACTCTTCCAGAACAGAGGAAAGCTCATCCATACGAAATACGATGTCCATCTGAGCAGATCCTAACTCTTCTAGAACAGACAATAGCTCTTTCTGATAACACACCAGCTCTTCCCAAACACGCACCAGTTCTTCCCGAACAGACTCTTCCCAAACAGACTCTTCCCGAACAGACACCAGCTCTTCCCGAACAGACTCTTCCCAAAAAGATACTTTCCAAACAGACACCAGCTCTTCCCGAACAGACTGTTCCCGAACAGACGCTTTCCAAACATACTCTTTCCAAACATACTCTTCCCAAACAGACTCTTCCCGAAAAGAGACCACCACCTACCACACAGACTCTTCCCAAACAGACTCTTGCCGAACAGACTCTTCCCGAACAGACTCTTCCCGAACAGAGACCAGCTCTTCCCATGCAGACTGTTCCCGAACAGAGACCAGCTCTGCCCAAACAGACTGTTCCCGAACAGACTCTTCCCGAACAGAGACAAGCTCTTCCCATGCAGACTGTTCCCGAACAGAGACCAGCTTTTCCCAAACAGACTCTTCCCGAACAGACTCTTCCCAAACAGACACCAGCTCTTTCCAAACAGACACCAGCTCTTCCCGAACAGACTCTTCCCGAACAGACTCTTCCCGAACAGAGACTAGCTCGTTCCAAACAGACTGTTCCCGAACAGAGACCAGCTTTTCCCAAGCAGACTCTTCCCGAACAGAGACCAGTTCTTCCCGAACAGAGACCAGCTCTTCCCAAACATACTCTTCCCAAACAGACTCTTCCCAAACAGGCACCAGTTCTTCCCGAACAGACTCTACCCAAACAGACTCTTCCCGAACAGACTTTTCCCGAACAGACTCTTCCCGAACAGAGACTAGCTCGTTCCAAACAGACTGTTCCCGAACAGAGACCAGCTTTTCCCAAGCAGACTCTTCCCGAACAGAGACCAGTTCTTCCCGAACAGACTCTTCCCGAACAGAGACCAGCTCTTCCCAAACATACTCTTCCCACACAGACTCTTCCCAAACAGACTCTTCCCGAACAGACACCAGCTCTTCCCAAACAGGCTCTTCCCGAACAGAGACCAACTCTTCCCAAACATACTCTTCCCACACAGACTCTTCCCAAACAGACTCTTCCCGAACAGACACCAGCTCTTCCCAAACAGGCTCTTCCCGAACAGAGACCAACTCTTCCCAAACATACTCTTCCCACACAGACTCTTCCCAAACAGACTCTTCCCGAACAGACACCAGCTCTTCCCAAACAGGCTTTTCCCGAACAGAGACCAACTCTTCCCAAACATACTCTTCCCACACAGACTCTTCCCAAACAGACTCTTCCCGAACAGACACCAGCTCTTCCCGAACAGACGCTTCCCAAACATACTCTTCCCAAACAGACTCTTCCCGAAAAGAGACCAGCTTCTCCCACACAGACTCTTCCCAAACAGACTCTTCCCGAACAGAGACCAGCTCTTCCCAAGCAGACTCTTCCCGGACAGAGACCAGCTCTGCCCAAACAGACTGTTCCCGAACAGACGCTTCCCAAACATACTCTTCCCACACAGACTCTTCCCAAACAGACTCTTCCCGAACAGACACCAGCTCTTCCCAAACAGGCTCTTCCCGAACAGAGACCAACTCTTCCCAAACATACTCTTCCCACACAGACTCTTCCCAAACAGACTCTTCCCAAACAGGCACCAGTTCTTCCCGAACAGACTCTACCCAAACAGACTCTTCCCGAACAGACTCTTCCCGAACAGACTCTTCCCGAACAGAGACTAGCTCGTTCCAAACAGACTGTTCCCGAACAGAGACCAGCTTTTCCCAAGCAGACTCTTCCCGAACAGAGACCAGTTCTTCCCGAACAGACTCTTCCCGAACAGAGACCAGCTCTTCCCAAACATACTCTTCCCACACAGACTCTTCCCAAACAGACTCTTCCCGAACAGACACCAGCTCTTCCCAAACAGGCTCTTCCCGAACAGAGACCAACTCTTCCCACACAGACTCTTCCCAAACAGACTCTTCCCAAACAGACACCAGTTCTTCCCGAACAGACTCTACCCGAACAGACTCTTCCCGAACAGAGACTAGCTCGTTCCAAACAGACTGTTCCCGAACAGAGACCAGCTTTTCCCAAGCAGACGCTTCCCGAACAGAGACCAGCTCTTCCCAAACATACTCTTCCCACACAGACTCTTCCCAAACAGACTCTTCCCGAACAGACACCAGCTCTTCCCAAACATACTCTTCCCACACAGACTCTTCCCAAACAGACTCTTCCCAAACAGACTCTTCCCAAACAGGCACCAGTTCTTCCCGAACAGACTCTACCCAAACAGACTCTTCCCGAACAGACTCTTCCCGAACAGACTCTTCCCGAACAGAGACTAGCTCGTTCCAAACAGACTGTTCCCGAACAGAGACCAGCTTTTCCCAAGCAGACTCTTCCCGAACAGAGACCAGTTCTTCCCGAACAGACTCTTCCCGAACAGAGACCAGCTCTTCCCAAACATACTCTTCCCACACAGACTCTTCCCAAACAGACTCTTCCCGAACAGACACCAGCTCTTCCCAAACAGGCTCTTCCCGAACAGAGACCAACTCTTCCCAAACATACTCTTCCCACACAGACTCTTCCCAAACAGACTCTTCCCGAACAGACACCAGCTCTTCCCAAACAGGCTCTTCCCGAACAGAGACCAACTCTTCCCAAACATACTCTTCCCACACAGACTCTTCCCAAACAGACTCTTCCCGAACAGACACCAGCTCTTCCCGAACAGACGCTTCCCAAACATACTCTTCCCAAACAGACTCTTCCCGAAAAGAGACCAGCTTCTCCCACACAGACTCTTCCCAAACAGACTCTTCCCGAACAGAGACCAGCTCTTCCCAAGCAGACTCTTCCCGGACAGAGACCAGCTCTGCCCAAACAGACTGTTCCCGAACAGACGCTTCCCAAACATACTCTTCCCAAACAGACTCTTCCCGAAAAGAAACCAGCTCCTCCCACACAGACTCTTCCCAAACAGACTCTTCCCGAACAGACACCAGCTCTTCCCGAACAGAGACCAGCTCTTCCCAAACAGACTGTTCCCAAACAGACACCAGCTCTTCCCGAACAGACGCTTCCCAAACATACTCTTCCCAAACAGACTCTTCTCGAACAGAGACCAGCTCTTCCCAAGCAGACTCTTCCCGGACAGACTCTTCCCAAACAGACTCTTCCCGAACAGACACCAGCTCTTCCCGAACAGACGCTTCCCAAACATACTCTGCCCAAACAGACTGTTCCCGAACAGACACCAGCTCTTACCATGCAGACTCTTCCCGAAAAGAGACCAGCTCTTCCCAAACAGACACCAGCTCTTCCCGAACAGACTTTTCCCAAACAGACTCTTCCCGAACAGACACCAGCTCTTCCCAAACAGGCTCTTCCCGAACAGAGACCAACTCTTCCCAAACATACTCTTCCCACACAGACTCTTCCCAAACAGACTCTTCCCGAACAGACACCAGCTCTTCCCGAACAGACGCTTCCCAAACATACTCTTCCTAAACAGATTCTTCCCGAAAAGAGACCAGCTCTTCCCAAACAGACACCAGCTCTTCCCGAACAGACTTTTCCCAAACAGACTCTTCCCGAACAGACACCAGCTCTTCCCAAACAGGCTCTTCCCGAACAGAGACCAACTCTTCCCAAACATACTCTTCCCACACAGACTCTTCCCAAACAGACTCTTCCCGAACAGACACCAGCTCTTCCCAAACAGGCTCTTCCCGAACAGAGACCAACTCTTCCCAAACATACTCTTCCCACACAGACTCTTCCCAAACAGACTCCTCCCGAACAGAGACAAGCTCTAACCAAACAGACTGTTCCCGAACAAAGACCAGCTCTTCCCAAAGAGTCACCAGCTCTTCCCGAACAGACACCAGCTCTAGTCGACAGGACAACACCGCATTTAAGCGAGATTCCAGCTCAATCGGAAAGGACACCAGTTCATTTACTCAAGACACCAACGCCATTGGATTTGACACCAGCTTCTCAACGTAGAATTCCAGTTCCATCGAACTATAAACAACGTCTTTCAGCCAAGATTTCAGCGGTCAAGAAAACAGCTGCATCTGACAAGACACTACCTCTATCAGACAAAATAGCATCTCCACCTGATAAGACATGCGTTTTTTCAGGCAAGACATCAGTTCTGCCACTCGAAACTATACCTTCATACGAGATTCCACTTTGCAAGGTACAAGATCCTTCTATCAAGGAAGCAGATGCTTCAGACAAAAGTTCAGCTGCTACCGACAACGAGTTGGTTAGAAATCACATGGAACAAACTGTTGTCCTAATGGAACTACATTCTGACGTCATGGTACAAGCCTTATATGAAGAAGAAGCAATTATCAACACGGAAACAGCACCATTCCCCAAAGTATGCGATTCTTCCAACAAGATGGAAACACCTTCTGAAAAGGGAGCTGATATTTCTGAAGTAAAATCTGCCTTGGCTCACGAGGAAACACCTTCATCCAGCAAGGTACCAGCTTGTTCTGAGGAGGAACTTTGTTGTATTCTCAAGCAATTGGCTTTTGCTGATAAGAAATCAGAGTTTTCTGCCAAGGGATCAGGTCTTTCATTTGGATCTTTACCTTCATACGAGTTTCCATCTAACGAGGTACAAGCTCCTTCTCTCGAGGAAGCAGATCCTTCAGACAAAAGTTCAGCTACTACCGACAACGAGTCAATAATAGTTCACAAGGAACAAACTATTGTCCAAAAGGAACTACATTCTGACGATATGATACAAGCCTTATATGAAGAAGCAACTAACTACGAGGAAACAGCACCATTTCCCAAAGTATACGATTCTACACCTTCTGATAAGGGATCGGATATTTCTGCTTTTGCTTACAAGCAAACTTCTTCATACAGCAAGGTACCAGCTTATTCAGAAGAGGAACTTTGTTATATTCTCAAGAAATTGACTTTTGCGGACAAGAAATCAGAGCTTTCAGCCAAGACTTCAGCTCTTTCATTCAAAACTTTACCTTCACTCGATATTTCACCCTACGAGGTACCAGCTTCTTCCCACATGGAAGCGGCTTTTTCAGTGAAGACACCAGCTCTTTCAATCCAAACTTTACCTTCATACGAGATTTTACCTTACGATGTACAAGGTTCTTCCCCTTTAGACAGAATTCCAGCTGCTCCCGACAAGACAACAGCTCTTCCAGGCCAAATAACAGCTCCATCGGAGAGTACATCCGTTCTTTCAGTCAAGACATCAGCTCTTACATTCAAGACTTTACCTTCACACGAGATTCTACCTTACGAGGTACAACCTTCTTCCCAGATGGAAGAAGAAACTCCTTCAGTTAAGATTTCAGCTCTTTCAATCAAAGTCTTGCCTTCCATCGAGATTCCACCCTATGAGGTACAAGTTCCTTTCCACCAGGAGGAAGCTGCCTTAGACAAATTTCCGATTCCTCATGACAAGGAAATAGTTCTTCCAAGCAAAATGGCAGCTCCATCAAACAGGACATCCGCTCTTTCAGTCAAGATAGCAGCTCTTTCAGTCCAAACTTTACCTTCATTCGAGATAGCACCTGACAAGGTGCAAGTTTCTTCCTGCAACTCTTCCGCAACTCCTTCAGACAAAACTCCTTCCGACAACGAGTCAATTATAGTGCATAAGGAAACAAATAATGTCCACAAGGAACTACATTTTGACACCATGTTGGAAGCTTTATATAAGGAAGCAACTATGTACAAGAAAACGTCACCTTTTTCCAAATTATTCGATACTTCCTACGAGATAAAAACTGCTACTGATAAGGTTGATCATAAGGAAACAACTTCCGATGTGGAACTTTCTGGTATTCACAAAAAAAAGGGTTTTGCGCATGTTGAAGTGCCTTGTGCTGGTAAGGAACCAAATTCTAGTCACAAGGAACCAAATTCTAGTCACAAGGAATCAACTTCTGGGAACAAGGAACCAGCTTCTGAGAACAAGGAATCAATTTCTCATTACTTCTCAATTTTGGACCTTAAGGAGCACTCGACTTTGGACCTTGAGGAACCCTCGCCTTTTGACCTTAAGGAACACTCAAAACTTGAGCGACCGTCTCCATTCGCTGCTTTGATACCGCCTGGTAGTTCACAGATCTTATGTCCAATTAAACCGTTATGTTCCGATCAGCGTTCTCTCTCAAAACTGAAACTTGCCTCGGATTATGCTATTGCTAAACGACGTCTGTCAGCTGCAAATCGATCGTTACATCCAACAAGTTTATTCAAAACACCCGGTACTGCCATAAAGACACCTGCTTCTTTATTCACAATACCAGCTCCTTCATATAGGATTTCAGATATATCCGAAGGAAAATCAAATTTATATAACGCGGAAACAGCTGATCAGAAACTATCTTCTTCAGTCTCGCAGGTATTAACGGTACCATTATCATGCTCTACTCCTGAAATGGGTTCGTTTAAACCGGTTGCAAAGATTTTGAGCTTAGCTAAGGACGATTTAAGTCCAGCGACAAGAAATGGTTTCAATACTGAGGAACTTCATTTATCACGCTCTTCGGACGAGGATGAGGATATTGATGATATCATATCGATGTGGAGATGCGAGAACCAAGCATTGAAGGAGAAGCTAAATAAGATGAAATATTTAACCTTTGATGATACCATTGATTCAGAGAAAGCGATGCGTAAAATCAGGCGCATCTTATTATTGCTCTATAATAAAAAGGAAACTCCGTGCTAATTTTATGTTCACTCTATATAATGATAAGAAAACCTTCTTGTTAATTTAATGTTCATTGTTCATTGTACAAAATAATATTGAATAAAATCACTTGTTTAAAATAACAATTAAAATTTTTTAAATAAAAATTATTAAATAACAAATGTTTGCAGATTTCTATAAAAACGTTGAAAAATAACTACTTACTTTAATATTTATTTTTAAAATTAAAAATAATTATTAATTTCAATTTTTAATTTTAGAATTAAAAATAAAAATTACTTGTCAATTTCTAAATTAAAATTACTTTTAATTTTTATCAAAAAAATTGAAATTATTAATTTTTTTTAATTTAAAAAAAAATTGAAAATTAATATTATGATTTATTTTTTATAATAAAATTATGTAAAATAATATTATTCAGTGTGTTTATCAAATTTTTTATCTTGACAATTTTTTCAAATTCATAACTATTATTTGCAGTTCCAGAATAAAATGATTTTTGAATGAAAAAAATGGTTTTATTGTGATCCAAACCAATGTTGAAGTAGTGCAAATCGTAGCGAAAGCAACTCGAGCAGAAAAATCAGTGTGCTTAGCAATAAACCGATTAGAACTATTACAAAAATGCCATAGAGCTGTTGCAGTCCAAACAGCTCAAAGTTAAAACTCTGCTCGGTCCACAAATAACTCTCGTCCAGCTCCCAACGTGACCAGAATGCCAATAAACCCACCGAACGCATCCACATGATTTGATCGTTGAATTCATCGATGAGAAACGAATGCTTTCTCAGGTACATGGTCATTTGCAGATCGATGACATCTTCGGGTATTAATTCACACTGAATTGGCGGCATTTGATTAATCTGCGCTTCATTGGCTCGCAACCGATTGAATCTCATAAAGAAATCGAATCCTGTGGCAGCCACAAGACGATTATCATGCGGTCGTGATGCCAAATAATCAAGGGATTGCATTGGTGTGCTATTCCCACCGAGTCGGTGAAATTTCATGTGCTCAACTGTGGGTATTTCACTGAGCATTTCGTGCATCTCATCCGATAAAATCACCGTGTAATTATGCTCCACAAGTTCATCAATTGATTGCGGTAAACGATTCAACTGATGTGTTCTTATTAAATGATAAAGTTTACCCTGGTAAACGGTGCGTATGAGCAATGTGAAAAACATCAACATAATGCAGTAGATCCGTTTGGCACTAAAGCTCGATGTCTGCATCATTGGCATGCCCACAAATATTAATTCCAAATTCAACCACTGATTGATAATGGATCTTAGCGGATAACTTGGAAGCATACGTTCCATAACGAGTTGAAGTAATGCCGCCAACACGAAAACACCGCCAATTGCCAGCCAAATTGTGGCTGGATATGGATATAGTAGTATATCGAATGAGCTAAGCTTATAGCTGGTACTTAGCACTCCAAATCTTACGCTGGTCTGATGGTAATTGTGGGTTGAGGTCGCCAACAAGCTGCGTGCAACCGTTTGACGCACGCCACCCAAACACAGATCCACCTCATTGCGTTGCAACTAAAAAAAAAATATTCAAAATATTGAATTATTTAATGTGATTTGAAGTGGGATTAAAGTTAAGTATAATGGCGAAAATAATATTGATAACATAATGTTGGAAATTAAAAAAAAAGAAAAATTAAGAAAATTGTTTTTCTGATATCCGATATCCGATAGTTTTTATCAGATATTTTTATCCGATGATTTTATCCGATAGTTTTAACCGAAAGTTTTATCCGACATTTTTATCCGATATTTTTATCCGATATTTAAATCCGATAGTTTTATTTGAAAGTTTTATCCAATATTTTTATCCGATATTTTTATCCGACAATTTTATCCGACATTTTTATTCAATATTTTTATCCGATAATCCGATAGTTTTATTCGATAGTTTTATCCGATTTTTTTATCCGATAGTTTTATCCGAAAGTTTTATCCGACATTTTTATCCGATATTTTTATCCGATATTTTTATCCGACATTTTTATCCGACATTTTTTTTCGATATTTTTATCCGACATTTTTATTCGATATTTTTATCCAACATTCTTATTCGGATAATAAATGAATGTTCTTGATTTTAGAAGTTGGTCATTTTTTTTAGTGTAGTTTTAGTATTTTGATCTTCAAATAATCTTATTTAAGGAACAAAATATTTTAGATGAATTTTCTTGATTTTAGAATTTGGTCTTTTTTTTCAGTGTACTCGTATAACTCACCATTTTGATGGCTATATTGCTCATGGGTTCCCCATTGCGAGTTGGTGTTTGACCCGCAATGCTAAAGTTGAGCCGGAGAGCGAGTGTTTGCAGGAGTCGACCCTCGAGACCGCCGGAGATTTGAGGCACGGAATCGGAGTTGGAGACCTGCAGCTAGATGAACGGTGGCATGTGCCACAAGGCGACACGCAGATGGCAACCAAAGAAGTTGTTCAATTTACGGGGAAAGAGACGAGGATAATGCATATGGGTGCCATTGTAATGATTGATCAGTCTGGGCGTCATATTCGAACAGCTGTGCTCATCAAACGGTAAATAGGTATACAGACGAATTTCACCTGATGCCGTTTGCACCTGAACATTGCAATTGATCAACTGATGACGCCAGCAATGTGCAAAAATGCGACGCATTTCACTTTGAATTAAATGATCCCTCGCCTGCAGGAATATATAATAGTATTCGTTGTAGTTGTAATCCTGTGAATATGCCTCCACCTCGATCTCAGCAAATGCCGCATACGAATCGGTAAATATCAAGTTATAATGCCTTCGTCCAGCCACAAACTGTTGCCTGCCCCATCCCTGCTCCACGGTCACAATTTGCAGCGGTGCAATTCCCCAACTTTTAAAAAGTATACTCATCATTTCGTTGTAAAAGTTGCACGTATGATTATCACGACAGCACAAGGTCAAAACGAGCGACGGGGTCACGCTCATTATATGACTGTGCACCACGTGCAACAAGGCTCTTGCCACATACTCATTGATGCGATTCGTCTGCTCTCCAGAGCGATCCTGATAAGTCTGCAATAGCTGCGATATGTTCATTGCACCTTCAATTACAATTTGAAAATGTTTTAGGTTTGAGTTTTGACTTCTGCTCACTGATTACACTCCCTCTCTCTCTCTCTCTCTCTCTCTCTCTCTCTTACTCTCTCTCTCTCTTTCTCTTATTTAATTATGCCACACAACTTTTGTTTGTCTTTCACTTTAATTGATTACTTCAACTACAAATTAATGATTAATGTTGCCAGGCTAAAAGAAAACTGTCAAACAACTCTGGAAACTTTGTCCTTTTTTGTTAGTCTGAACTATGAACTTTATGTTGCATTAGTATCAAGTTCGATATGGGCTATGTTTGATGAAAACTCATTTGATTTGAATCAACTTAATGCGGCTCTATAAAATAAAGTTGATGCAGCCAACAGAATGATAAAAGTGTCAAGAGGAAAAAATGGACAGTGAAAGTGTCAAGTATTAATTTAATAAAAAATATTAATTACTTAGTTAAAAACATTAATTAAAAAAATTAATTCAGTCAAATTAATTAATTAATTAAATTAAATAGATTAATTGATTTATTTAAAAAAACTAATTTATTTATTAAATGAAATAAATAAATAAATTAATTTTCCTAATTAATTAATTTTCTTAATTAATTAATTAATTTAAAAAGTAAATTAAAAACAATCAATAAATAAATTAAATTAAATAAATTAGTTAATTAACTAAAATTAATTAATGAATAAAATAAAATTAATTAAATAAATTGAATTAAATAAAATAAATTAATTAATTAAATAATTAAAAAAAAATAATTAATAGCATAAATTAATAAATTAAATAAAATTAATTAATTAAAACTATAAATTAATATACCAATTTTCATGCAGAATTAAATTAGAGGTGAGCCATCGATTTTTCACGATAATCGATTTAATCAACTCGATTGATTGTCAAAAAATAATCAATTTAAAATAGTTAAAAATTGCTTCCGCGAAAATCGAGTCTTTGATGTATTTTTACATCACGAAAGCTAATTATAATGACTGATTCACAAGATAATAACATTAAGTTTGGCTTGGGTTTTTGGGACTCTCAATTACGTAAAGTTGGTCCAATCTGTTGGCCAGTTAAACGGTGCTGCGTGTATTAATGCGGTGATGCGGTGGTGCAACGATATTACGCTCCATTGTGAATGGTTGAACCGACCGTGTAGCATGAATTGGGCGGTATCCAATGGACTGTTAACAGAACACGAGACTCTAACATATTTATGACCTGCAAAATGTGCGACTTGCAGATACCCTTTACTAACATTAAATATTAGAAATTTAATAGAAATACTAGAAACATTAAAAAGTAGGTTTCTAATATTTCTATTGATTGTTATGGTAATAAATAATTTTAATTGCATACTTTTATTCAATTAGTCTTAAATATTATTGTTAATTTTATATTCTTAAATATCTATTAACAGTTTAAAATTTCAACTGTTATAAAAAAATCATCAATAATTTCTTCCGAAATTTTAAAAATAAAAAATAGCAGTTAATTTATTTTTTAATTATAAAATCGGAAATAAAAAGTCTATCAACAATAAAAATCATTTATTTAATATGATAAAACATTCATAAAAATCACTTTTTATTAAGAAAGTTTTAATTAAAAAAGTTTACTGATTGTTATTTATAAAATGGATTAGTAAAAATCATGTACTTTTTCTAAATTCAAAATCTCACTATATTAAATGGATATTCGTTTATTCTGCTACACATTTCCAAGTTCGACTTTGTTAAATATTTAATATTTAATCCCTTTTGGCTTAATGAAATAAAATAAAAAATGAGCATACCCCATTGGAGGCAAATGTAAGCAGAAAAAAAAGTGAATGTAAGTTCGTTGTGGCTGCACTTTAACAATAAATAAAGTATAATAAAAAATGAAATGTTACATCTTTTGCCGCACCTCTCTTCTGTTGCCTGTTGTGTTGCTTTTGGCCCAAACCAACAACGAGACGAGATTTACAATGTTAACAAGTGAAAGTGCTCGACTAAGCGATGACCTGTAGTAAGTGTTTGAGAATCGAATATTAAAATTATTGATTGATGATTGTAAGCTTAAGAATTCATAGGTAATTATTTTGGACATCTTATATGTTGACTATTTTTATACCTTTGGTTATTATAATATTCTCGAGGATTGGAAAATCTTAAGAGCGTGGATAAAATCTTTTCCCTCTTTTTAATACTTTTTAGGTTAATATTAATATTATTCCTATCATTATTAATTTTAAAATTGTTGTTTTGTGAATATTACATCGATTCAAATTTTTAAGAAACCTTTTTATAAGTTCATCATACCCGCTTTGACAGTTTTAGTGATTACAGGGTATGTCATAAATAACAACAGCAATAACCGGCGCCGCAGTTAACAAATGTGAGCAGCAAACAATAAAAACAACAACATCAATCAGCGAAATGAAATTATTTAACACCTCTTTATGTGCCACATACATATGTAAATTTATTTGTGGTGTGTGTGTGTGTGTGTGTAAGGTGCATGCCACAAGGTAGGTGGCAATCAAAATGATCAATGTTAAACATCTATGGAGACAAATTTATTTAAGAATTGCATTAAAAATGTTTTATTTACTTCCAATATACTTTACAATTTTCCTCAATTTTGAACTCAATCATTTATTCATTTTTTCTTAACTTTGCTACCCTTTATTTATTTTTTAAATTTCTTCAATACACTTGTTTTAATTTCTTCAAAAATATATAACGATTTTCTTTAATTTCTCATTAAATTATTTATTGGTTTTCTTAACTTTACTACCATTTATTTATTTCTTAACTTTCTGCAATTTTCTTTTGATTTGAGGAATTCACAGAAGTGTCACAAGTTACATTTCTCACACTATAAAGTTTATAATACTATTTAAAACTCTTTGTGCCATTAACATAAGTATTGTTTATGATTATAGTATATCTTAGTTATAAAGGAGGGGCAATTTTATTGATGCAGCTGTCACATTGACTTGACACACAATTCCATATTATTAATGACATTTCGAAAATTATCTAATTTATTGTTAGGGCTAAACTATTATAGGGACTGTTTGTTGTGTATGTGTGTGTGTGTGTATATATCTCAATGAACTTGTTGACACATAAAATTGTATTGAATTTTTCTTTTCTTCTCGAGAAAGAAAAGATGAAAAGCTTTGGTGTCAATGAAAACTTAAGCTGACAATGATGAAATCAAATTTTGTTGTTTTTTATCCCATATTAACTATACATTATTATTTGCTGTATTAAGGTTTATTTAAACAACTTTTTTACTTGCGAAATTTATTTGTATTATCTTATAATACTCTATAATTAGTTATGTGTTGAACTGCCTATAGGGTATAGCTTAGTCGATCAGTCTTTTTTGTTATTTTTTCTCTTTGGTTTCTGCAAATTGTTTTGAGTTGCAAATTAGCCGCGTGTCTTGACGTAAATTGTTTTTTAATTAGGCCAACAAAGTAAACAAATTTTAACTGCGCATTGTCACGTTATTTAGTTTAATTTTTTTTGCGAAGAAGCAGCAGAAACAGAAGATTTTTAGAATGGTGCGTGGGCAATTCTACAGAGAGAACAACAGCTAATTTGCTGTCAAGGTTTGACATTGAGACGCTAGACTAAATACGGGAAATACCAAAAGAAAAACTAAAAAAAAAAAAACAAAGTTACGTTGGGTTTTATTTTTTTGTGAATGATTGGGGGGGTAACACTGGTCGTTGAACTGGCTGCATTTTGCCAACTTTCGCACAATGTGATGCTCTTCAAGTGTCAGTGTATAAGCACTCAACTAACCAACTAACCACACCAATGTCATGCCAAGTGCTCAAGTCATCAAATTAAAAGAGCTGGCAAGTTCGTTGCCTAAGTCTTTCGTTTTATGTTTGTTTTGTTTTTGTTTTTTCTTGGCCAGCTGCCAACCGGACTGATAATCTGCACCTCTCTCACTCTCTCTCTCTCTCTCTCTTTCTCTCTTTTTTTTGCTTATTCCTCCCATCCTTTCACTTTCGTTTGCGTGCCACAATTTGGGTCAATGCATCACAGGATCAAATGCCTTTTAAATGTGATATATCTTAACCGGTCGCATCATCTTTCAGTTTTCCTCTCACATTGCATAAGAGCCTACCAAAAAATATGTCTAAAAATATGATTAATTTGTGTAATCCGCATCAAGTGACATCATTTTACAGCCAGCTGAAATTGCATCAATCATAAGATCATTGCCAAGATTATAATTACAATTACGCAAATGAAGACACTCTAGAGTATGTGAAGGTAGCAAGATTAAAAAAAAGTAACTTGATATTAACTCTAAAATCAAGGGATTGATGACTTGGAATCGAAAAATTATCAAATTTTCTAGATGATAAAAATTTAAATGCAGAATCAATTTTGAGTCCAAATCATGATCATTCCGCTTTAAAATCGGTTAGTTTTTGATGAAGTTATGAGAGATCAAAGTTATTGAAAAAATGTCAAGGGGTAAATATGGAAAATTGGATGATTGATGGCTTAGTATTAAAAAATTATCAAATTTTCTAGATGATAAAAATTTAAATGCAGAATCAATTAAGAGGTCAAATCATGATCAAAATGATATTCTGCTTGAAAATCGGTTAGTTTTTGATGAAGTTATAAGAGATCAAAGTTTTTGAAAAAATGTCAAGGGGTAAGTATGGAAAATTGGATGATTGATGGCTTAGTATCGAAAATATATCAAATTTTCTAAATCATAAAAATTTAAATGCAGAATCAATTTAAATCATGATTAAAATGATATTCCGCTTAAAAATCGGTTAGTTTTTGATGAAGTTATAAGAGATCAAAGTTTTTGAAAAAATGTCAAGGGGTAAGTATGGAAAATTGGATGATTGATGGCTTAGTATCGAAAATATATCAAATTTTCTAAATCATAAAAATTTAAATGCAGAATCAATTTAAATCATGATTAAAATGATATTCCGCTTAAAAATCGGTTTATTTTTGATGAAGTTATGAGAGTTCAAAGTTATTGAAAAAATGTCAAGGGGTAAATATGGAAAATTGGATGATTGATGGCTTAGTATTGAAAAATTATCAAATTTTCTAGATGATAAAAATTTAAATGCAGAATCAATTAAGAGGTCAAATCATGATCAAAATGATATTCTGCTTGAAAATCGGTTAGTTTTTGATGAAGTTATGAGAGATCAAAGTTTTTCAAAAAATGTCAAGGGGTAAGTATGGAAAATTGAATGATATATGGCTTAGTATCGAAAATATATCAAATTTTCTAAATGATACAAATTTAAATGCAGAATCAATTTAGAGGCCAAATCATGATCAAAATGATATTCCGCTTGAAAATCGGTTAATTTTTGATGAAGTTATGAGAGATCAAAGATATTGAAAAAATGTCAAGGGGTAAGTATGGAAACTTGAAAAGTTTTTCTGGAATTTTAAAGTCAAAAAGATTTAAATTTTTTTAATTCTTTTGACTTCAAATCTATCACTAAAATCGCAAATTTATGGAGCTTAAACATTTTTCTAATGTCCTTAACTTTCTTAATCTATTACGAATGTTTTTTCAAGTATTTTAGTCATCGAAACATTAATAAATGGTAGTTAGTTAGTTAGTTTTTGACCAAGTTGTAGTTAAAACAAAAGTTTTTACTCGACTTCAAAGCTTGTAAATTTGTAAAAGTATTTGCAATTACATCAAATAAATGAATTCATTTCAAATGTCAATGAAGATTGATGGATGGATGATAAAAATTGTGTAAAATTTTGGCTTAGTTAAGCGGTTAATTGTTTATGCTCTCAACGTTTCAATTGTCTCTGCTTCTTCTTGCATTTGGTCGAATCAAAGTTTTTGGTTTAAATCTCTGGCCAAACTTCACACGCTTTTAAAATATATAAACCACAAAAAAAAGGCGAAATTTGTCACAAAATCAAATCGAAATCAACTAAAAAACTGACACAAATCTAAAGAAAACGTCGACAAGTTTTGAATAACAAAATTGACGAACGTGATGATGGCTAAAATTAAAATAAATAAAAAAAAAAACGTTACTTGCCAATTGAAAGTATAACGGCTGAAAAGTGAGAGGTGAGTGTTGGGGGCGGTGGGCGTGGCACTTGAAAAAAATACTATTTGATTTTGTATGAATTTTTACTGCAAATTTGTGGAATTTTTAGCACTTAAGTTAAAAAAAATTGATAAAAAAAAAATAATAATAATGATGCAAAATAAAATGTAACTTTAATATATTAATTAGCATAATTTAGTGGTAGCTTAAAAAAATTGCTATTGTATTTTGTATGAATTTTTATTGCGAATTTGTGAAATTTTTAGCACTTAAGTTAACATAAAATTGTTAAAAAAAAAAAAAAATTATGAAATATAATAAAATGTAACTTAAATTTATATTAATTGGGCATAATTTAGTGATAGCTGTGTGTGGGCGTGGCAGGGGCGCCATAGCTGCTAACGGGTGGCAAATACGTGGACTCCGGCTCAAAAATGGGTGCAGCCGAATCTCCGGATTGTGCAGGAGCACCATAAAGTGGAGATGGATGAGGAGCATAATCATAGCCAGCTGCTGTGGGCGGCTGCAGAAACTGCTGACTGCTCGCAGTGGGCGTGGCAAAGTCAAAGCTATGACTTGACTCATGTTTGGCACCCAAAAAGGCGCTGGGCTTAAAAGGCGTCTCCTGTTGTTGTTGATGAATGTCTGTATTGAGCGCATGTGGTTTACTGGAGGTGTAAGTAAAGTGTCCTAAGCCCTTGTGACCCAAGGCATAAGCTGGTGGCTGTTGTTCAACATGATTGTGATTGTGATGTGAGGTGATCTCTGATTGATGTTCCGATTGATGTTCCTGCTCCGGTTCCTGTTCCTCGTGCTCGTAATTGGGTAAAATGGGCACACCATAGCTGCTCAAAGGTTGCTTGAAATGCACGCTGGGAGCTTCATAATTGTAGCCGGAGGAGGAGGAGCTGTGATCCTCGTGTCCATGATGTGGACTATAAGTGGGCGTGGCCAGCAAATAAGTGTTGCCATGTTGTTTGTGCAAATTCAGGTAGCCACCAGCGTTGCCACCATATTTGTAACCACCTCCAAGTCCTCCAATCACACCCAATCCCAATGCTCCAGCCAAGTTATTGCCATGACTCTGATGATGCGGATTGCTCGTCTGCACTATATAAGTTTCCACCTTGGGACGATGTTGAGACTGTTGTGGCTGATGATGATGATGATAACCTGCTCCTGCCGAGCTTATATAAACAGGACGACCGTGTCCGTGTCCTAATCCATGTCCCAGTCCATATCCATGTCCATATCCCTGTCCATATCCCTGTCCATGTCCATATCCATGTCCCAATCCATGTCCATGCTGATGCTGATTATAATGATGATGACTGTTATCCGCATCCAAACTGGCAAAGTCAAAGCCGCTGCTCGAACTCAATCCATTGCCGTGCAGTGTTGCATAGGTGCTTTCGTACCCAGAAGTCACCGCTGCAGGCGGCAAGTATTTGTGGGAGGGGCCATGATAAAGACCACTGCCAAAACTCAGGGCTGCATCACGCTTCAGTTTTGTTGCCTGCTGTTGTTGTTGTGGTTGCACTTGTTGTTGTACTTGCTTGGCATCGATAGAAGCTAAACTGGCGCAGAATGCGCAAATCAGCAGCGATCGCGATAACTGAAATAATCGATAAAAATATTTATTTAAAGAAAGTATCACTTTAATAATTTCTTGCTTTACAGAGTTTTATTATATTTTTTATTACTCAATAAACTATAATTCGTTTTCCAAAAAATGTGCAGTTCAGTTGAATTCCTCCAAATTTTTACTAAATTTTCTAGGCAACTTTCGATAAATTTGCAAAAAACTTTAAAATATGATAAATTTATTGAAATGCCAAATTTTTTACAGGAGTAATTCAACTAATTAAAGTGCTTAAAATACATCTCTGATGAACTTTGGTGTATCCTCGTTTAAGGATCTTACTAAATTTTTGGAAATGCCTAAAGTAAATTCTTTTGGATCACTTTTAAAAAATTTATAAGCTTGTAAGCTCTTTATAATTTAAAATCAAATTTTAATAAATTTAACAAAATACCAAAAGTATGTTTAAGAATGTGTTGAAAAGGACTTTCGATAAATTCGTTACGGTATCTTATTTAATTTTTCGAAATAACATAAGCACATTTTTTTTGCAGGATTTGAATAACTTGCGTTAAATCTATCCAAATGTCAAAAGCACAAGTAACGGCTTTCGATAAATTTATAATCCTTATTTAAGGATCACTATTTATTTTTTTTATCTCATATTTATAATTAATTTATTCTTAAATATTTCACACACTTACAGCGAACTGCATTTTCGTTAAATTACACAGAAACAAAACGCAAAAAAAAAGTAAGTTATCGATCGATATGTTGTATATCCTTGCAGCGTATTATCGTGAGCTTTTTTCGCCTCTCTCTCTCTTGCTCTCTCAATCGCTCGCTCTCTCGATGTGCTTCGCGTATATTCCACAAGTGCTGCGCGTCGAGTGTTGACGACCTCTGCACCGGCCAACCCTTTTATACGCGGCCTCTTCACTAAAACGCTCGTCATTGTTGGCGTCGACGTCGACGTCGACGTTGGCAGCACTGCAGCGTCGGCAGCGATGCGAAAAGCGCCAACTCGACGCAGTTAACAGTTGGCTAGTATTTTGCTGTTGTTGTTGTTGCCATTTTGCATATGAAGCAAAGTGATTTTTAGTTTTGGTTGCTCGCTTTTTGGTTTACCGCTTTTTGCTATCTTCGCTTACTCACATTCGCATTCGCACTCTCACTCTTGTCTTGGGCTTGAAAGACATGTCTCTGGAGCGCTGCCTTGGCACAGTGGGCTCAGAAAACGATTAAAATAGTTTTAATAAAAGCTTCACTTTGTTTTGCTAGTTGTAAAAGATAAACTCTCTTAAATTTAACAGTTTGGTAACATAAAATATGCACACATAACAGCGCTGTTACTCCTTGCCTAACATAGTACGTTAATATTTTTCAGCTGAAGTGCATTTAGTTGGCAACATTAACTTAAGTGCATTCAGTTGGCAACATTAAGCTTTCGTTGGCTACATTACGTTGATTTCCTTAAGTTGGCAACATTAGTTTTTGTGCGCTAAGTTGGCAACATTAAGTAAAGTGCATTAAGTTGGCAATGTTAAGAAAATTACAGTTAATTTTGACATAGGACTGTTAAGTATTGACTTGATCTTTCTATGCAACTGTTAAAACAATTTGCAGAATACTTAATTTACTTTTTGGCCATTGTTGTTAGTTGTAGTATAAATAAATAATTTATTTTACTTTTCCAGCACTCTTGTACCACTGTGCACTGTGACTGTTGCATTTGCGGCTTCGACTCAAGTTCAAGTGACACTTTTGCCATATCGCATGTCTCAGTGCACAATTGCTGCCACGCCCCCGCCCCCAACCACGCCCCTTTACATACCGCTGTGCGTGTTTGTATTATTTTTGGTTTTTTCCAACCTTTCCCAACGTTTTGTGGCAAGTCGATTTGGTTTATGCGTAAATTGCAATTAATTCCAGGTAACAGTTTTTATTTGATGAATGTGAGTGTGGATGACATATGTCGAAAACAACTTACTCCACCTTACTTCCCCTCACCCATTCCCCTTTTCATATTCTTACAGTTGCTAACGGTAGTTTTGCCAAAAAAAAAGTAAAATACAACCCACAATTTACAATCCACTCACGGAACCGAATCGAAATTAAACCGTTGATGATGTTGTCGCTTGTTATCGTTATTGTTGTTAACAGTGTTGGAAAATCGTTTTGACAGCTGCACAAATTTATAACAAATTTGTTTGTCTTTAACTTTTTCCACAGTTTAGTTTGTTTTAGATCAAGAGATTTTGATTTTCATATTTTTTTTTCTCTTTCAGTTTATGTCATAATGTACCATATTTATTTTTTGTCAAGGCCCCAGTAATTCAATTGCCACTTATTACAAATGAAACACTCCTCTAGATCTGTCATATTTCAATCGCATTCTTCTTCTTTCTCTTTCAATATATTGATGAGCTTCGGGCTTTGCAAATGAACCGTTTAAGGCTAAATACCTAAATGAAGTCATAAGCATTACACTTTCATTGTCTTTGATTTATTGACGCCCCATACTGTGCTGACTTTTCCAATAGGGTGTATTCACTATATCTATTTATGTTTGTCGTAGGGAATTTTATCTCTGTTTAGTCTAGGGGACTGCAATAGATAGATATGGTAGTACTCTTCTATACGTTGACAGTCAATAAGTTTATTTAAAAAAAAATAGAGAAAAAAGATGAAGTTCAAGAAACAACCTTAAGTAAGTTGCATAAAATGTGAGTCGTTAGCGCATCTGTGAGTCGTCTACTCATTGAATGACATCAGCTATTGTACCTGCTTTTTTGTTTCTCTCCCTTTAGCTTCTGCTTTGATCTGTCTTTCTTGTAAATACTATTTGTACCGTGTTATTGTTGTAGCTGTTAGCTCATTTAATTGCCAGGCCACTTGTTGTGCCATTGTCAATCTTCAAACTTCATACGCGACCTCGTCCCTTGCTCCATTGTTCCCCATTGTGTACCATGTACCGTATGACGTGTACCATGTACCGTATAACATGTACCATGTACCGTGTACCGTGCACCTTGTACCTTGACTTCAACTGTTGTTGTTGCGCAATATTGCCAAGGTCACCTGCCACACGAGTCTTAAGCACCAGATAATTTCACCAAATTTGACGTCTCTTTAGGGTCTTAATTGTGGCATTTTGGAAGAAAAAAAGGAAAGGAAAGCCATGAGTAAAAGTAAGTCAGCCCCCAGACAAAAATTGTGGGCGTGAACGAGTATTTTTTTCTCAGGAAATTATATAACTTTAAAAAAATAACTAACTTGGCATTATAAAAGAGATTATTAAAATGGTTTATTAATAAATGATATTTCAAATACATATATATATTTTTTAAGACTAATTAATTATTTCGATCTTCAGTATGATAAATTTATATGCAGATTTTAATAAAAAAAATTCTATTATATTAATTTCTTACAGTCTAATATGTATAATATGACAGATGATGGAAAACAATTATGATAGATCAAAACAAAATGAGTTTAAATATAGGAAACTGAAACTTTTTTGAAATATATATTTTTTTAGAGTATATAAAGATTTCTTTCCCGAATTTAATGAAATATTTATAATTATTATGTTATAAAATCTATTAGTTGATTTTCTTGCAGTCTTAACTTCTTACTAGATTATATATTGTTCCAGGCGACATATAGATAAAGTGCTGCTGTTGCTGATCCTCACCGATCTGTTGTTCATCGGAGGGTTCCTCAATGGGATTCGTGCTTGGAGTCTGTTGTGGATAACCAGGTGCATAAAATCCGGGTTCCAAATGTTGCTGTTGCTGTTGTTGTTGTTGCTGTTGTTGATGTTGCTGTTGCTGCTGCTGCTGTTGCTGTTGTTGTTGTTCCTGCTCATCCAGACTATACCCCGCAAAGGGTGAGGGTCGAAAGGGTAGCATAAATTCACCCTGCATATGGCGAGGCGTCAATAAACCCAATAAAACCGGACGATATCTGTGGGGAGTTGATGTTGCAGGTGCGTCTGGGAATATTTGTGGTCCCGTGTAACCTAAACTTAATTGTTGTGTATCCAATTGTTGTTGTTGTTGTTGTTGTTGAGGGGGAGAGGATGGAGTGGGTGGGGTGGGGGTCAAAGGTTGCCAGGGCATGGCATACAACCAAGTTTGATAATAATAAACCGGAGATTGCTGTGACTTCACCGCCAGGATTAAGGCCAAAAGAGAGATGATAAAACGATTTAATGAAATCAAACTCATTGTTTTTATTTTAATTGCTGTTGTTGTTGATGATGTTGTTGATGATGCTGCAATGCGTCTGAGCCAAGTTGTTGGCCAAGTCAACAGCTTTTATAGCTTAAAACAGTTGTAATGCAATCTGTGCAGTTCCGTTGTAACCGATCTATGGGATGTGAGATATATATATATTATGTGTGTATTTGATATGTCTGCGTTATGGTTTGTCACAGACTGAGATCATTGATCGCAGACTTCCTCGTTGCATCATAATGAAATACTTAAAGAGATGAAGAGTTTAATCGAGGTACCTTTGGGATGGAATAATTTTTAGAAAAACTGTTGTCCATAAATAAAATTTTTTTGATCAAATCACAAATAACATATATCTGCCAAAAGTTACGTAAAAGGATTTCGTATGATCTTGAATTCTCATTTAATAAAAACTCTGTTAAATTTAACAGTTTGTTAACATAAAATATGCACACATATTTCAGTGAATAACAGCGCTGTTATTCCTTGCATAACATAGCACTGTTAAGCGCTGTCTAGATATTTCTGTGCATTTAGTTGGCAACATTAATTTAAATTCATTTAGTTGGCAACATTGGAATTAAAAGATCACTTTAAAGAAAATTGGGGTAAATTCACACCCATAGATGGAATTTTTATAGTTAATCTTTGCAAATTAAATTTAAAAAAATCTATGCCAAATATTAAATCTATTTCTTAGTCAAACTCCACTTTCAATTTAGCCTTTCTCCTTTTTGGCCAATAATGCTAGTTAAATATAATTCTCTTTCAACGGTTTTCAACGTTTGCGCAAATCATGTTGCAATCTCAAAAGATAATCATTATGTTGCCATTATCATTTTCAATTTCTTGTTGTTGTTTGGACGCTCAACAATCCATGTAACTGTTTGTCAAAGACCAGAGTTTAAGGGAGATGAGGGGATTTCCCTTTTTTATAGTTGTGAAATTGTTGTAAGTACTCGTATTTTGGCAGCTGTTTGAATTTTACAACATTACGTAAGATTATCTATTTATTTATATAGAGCTGCACTGACACAGGATGTTAACAGTTGATCCTCAGGGTCTAATTGAATGCCACATAAACATTATGCTTAATGTGGCAAGCCATGGCTTCCTGCTGCCCCTTGTTGCAAGTTGCAAGTTGCAAGCGGCAATGAAAGTTGATTCCACAATTGAGACAGCAACATTTGCCAGGTGCGAGCTAACATAAAGAAGGTCAAACAAATCGGTTGCAATTAAGTTTTCTAGCATACACAGGGCCTCTTCAGAGGAAAATTGGATGATTGATGGCTTAGTATTGAAAAATTCTGAAATTTTCTAGATGATAAAAATTTAAATGCAGAATCAATTAAGAGGTCAAATCATGATTAAAATGATATTCCGCTTGAAAATCGGTTAGTTTTTGATGAAGTTATAAGAGATCAAAGTTTTTGAAAAAATGTCAAGGGGTAAGTATGGAAAATTGGATGATTGATGGCTTAGTATTGAAAAATTATGAAATTTTCTAGATGATAAAAATTTAAATGCAGAATCAATTTAGAGGCCAAATCATGATCAAAATGATATTCCGCTTGAAAATCAGTTAAGTTTTGAACATGTTATGACTGTTGGAGGTTAACTTATTCTTATAAATAATAATAAAAATAAAACAAAAAGTATTTCCGGTTACAGTACAAATTGATTAGAAATATCTAAGCTTTCGGGCCCAATGGCCATTTCCTACCCGTCAATCCGTCCCTGGCTATGGTAATTTATTGTTTTCATTTCTTTGACGTTGGTGCTGTGGGTGTTTACACTTTGATTTTATTTACTTTACCTTCACTTTTCATCTCTCTCTTTTTGCTCTTTATCTTTTTCTTCCCCCTCTCCCCCTTTGTACTGTGCCCTTTACTTCCTCTGTTGACTGCATTACATTGAAAATCACGTTGAAATCCAACTGAAGTCTCCACAACGGAAGTAACGCATTTTTAACGCGTGCGTTTTTTTTAGCTTATTTGGCTTAAATAAAAGCAAATTAAATTAACTTAATTTTGGACATTTTAATGGATTTTAATTCGCACCCACAACAATAACAACAATATTAGCATGAAGCTTTAAACAAGAGAATAAAACTTTGCTAGATTGAGTCGAAGTTTGAATACACTTACCAACAAATTGTATTATTAATATTTAAAAAGTCTACTAAAAAATCTAAAACTGGGGTCTGGTAAGTTTAAAAAAAAGATATTTTAAGCAACTTCAGTTAAGAAAGAATTTTTCAAGACGTACAATTCCAATGAAGTTTGAAAAGGATTTAAAAAACATACAATAAAAAGCAATTCTTAAGTTTCAATGGAATATGTACAAAAACAAGAAAGTTTTTTAAACATAAGCCCACTTTTCGAAAGTAAATGATTTAATTGAGAAATATTAGATGCATTCATTATAGGTTAAAATAATCAGAATACCTTTATCGAGTGTATGAACAGCACTGCTCAAGTTCAAATTACACAATTTCTTGCAATTAATTGCTAGAATTTGTCTAAGACGGAAACACGCACAGAAATTGAGCAAAAAAAACCCGGATCTAAGCCTAGAGTCTGGGAATATTGTTAATGGTATCTCAACTAACTATAATCAAATTAGCAGCGATTATTTATGCCTAACTTTACAGTATTAGCGCTGTCAAGGTCCCCTCGTCAAGCCTGACATAATTTCGTCAAGTTCAACAAAAACGTATCTCCCGTCGTGTAAAAAGAAATAGATTTCTTGGACAATAGACGCAGTAGAGCGCATCAAAATATTAGACAGTTTGTCTGCTTAAACCGTTTGGGAATTCTAAATGCAATGTTATTCATTAACAGAGCTGTTGTACTTTATGTTATGCAATGTTATTCATTAGCAGAGTTGTAGTACTTTATTAATTAAATTTTAATTATTATAAAATAATTATATTTATAAAATTTTTATACAATATTCACTGTAAATTTAGGAAAGAAAAAAACCCAAATTATTTATATTTATTTTGGAAATATTTTTATTCAAAATAGTGTTGAATAATTATGTATACTTTTATTTGAAAAAAATAATAATACTATATCAAAACAATACCATATCAAAATAATAATACTATAAAAAAAATAAAATATTTATTTGTGTAGCATTGTTTTATTAATTATTTTTTTTACTCTTCATTATTACAAAACAAAATTTAAAGTTATCGCTTAACAATAGTTTTATTCATTTATAAATATATAACTATTATTGCTAAAAAAAAAAATGTATTTCTAGAATTGTTAATTTATCTAAGTTTTTTTATAAATATAAAAAAAAGTAATAATGGTTCTAGAAACGCTGTCAAATGATTTTAGTGGAAGTATTTTGAGCTCTCAGTTAAAACCGACTTAAAGTCGGAATTAAGGAGTTCATTTTATGGAAAGGAAACTTAGAAATAAGGCGCCTGGAATTCTCGACTTGGCTGAAATGTCATGTGGGCGGTTGAGTGGGCGTGGCTGGAGGTATCATGTTGATAATCAGGCTGATTGTAAAGTGGAACTTGCTCTTTATAATGATAGCCAGTCAGTGGCATTTCCTTGTGTCTTAATGCATCATAATCCATCTGAGGTCGATACTTCTCGGAATAATCACTTTGTGTGTGATACGAAGCTGGCAACTCGTATGAATTCGATTGCATTTGCACATAATTGGCAGTTCCACCCAATTGTGGCTCATAACTTGGCTTTTGACTGGCAAATAATTGTTGCTGATGAGTTGCTGGCAATGCTTGTGTCATCAATTGATTATCTCGCATGTCAGAGTCCAAATAGCGATCACTGTTCGCAGCAATAGATACATGATAAGACGCGCCAAGCTGATCCATTGTTGCAGACGCAGCAGCAATCTTATTATTGTCGGCGTAAGGAAATGTATTCAAGTTGTTGTTGTTGTTGTTGTTGTTGTGCTGAGCGAGCGTTGAATGTTGCTGCTGTGACTCTAGATGTTGTTGTTGCTCCTGTCTGCCTGCATGTTGCTGTTGTTGCCAGGAGTTGCCTGAGAGTTGCTGTGGCTTTTGATGTTGCTGCTGTTGCCAGGAGTTGCTTGTGTGTTGCTGCTGTTGCTCCTTTTGATGGAAGTTGTCTGATAATTGCTGTGGCTTCTGATGTTGCTGCTGTTGCCAGGAGTTGCCTGAGAGTTGCTGCTGTTGCTCCTTATGATGGGAGCTATCCGAAAGTTGATGTAGCTTTTGAGGTTGCTGTTGTTGCCAGGAGTTGCCTGAAAGTTGCTGCTGTTGCTCCTTTTGAAGGTAGTTGTCTGACAATTGCTGTGGTTTCTGATGTTGCCGTTGTTGCCAGGAGTTGCTTGTGTGTTGCTGCTGTTGCTCCTTTCGATAGGAGTTGCCTGACAATTGTTGCTGCTGCTGTTGCTGCTGTCGCCAGGCATTGCCCAATTGTTGCTGCTGCTGCTGTTGCTGCTGCTGCTGTTGCTGCTCTTCCTTGCCATAATACTGCATGTTGTAGGGTCCGTTAAAACCCTGTTGCTGCAACATTGGCTTGCTGCTGAAAGTATGCTCATAGGGTGTCTGTTGCTCCAGCAACTGTTGCGACTGCACGGGATTTGGCAGCCAGTGTCCGGTTGTTGTTACCGCCTCTGTGGCCGGTGCACTTGCCGCTGGCAAATACTTGTGAGCAGGTCCATTGTATCGATAACCATTTCGATTGCCAGTCGATAAATCGTAGTGATTGCTGAGCGGTTGTATGCCATGGACAACAGCTTCAATGTGCACAGTGGCGCCAAGCACAGTGAGTGCAAAAAGTAATGTGAGCTGCAAGCAATTGTGAAAGCTTAATTTTATTTAATAGAAATTATATAGTTAATCTAGTAATTGATTTTTGACCACAAAAATTGTTATGTTTTTAGTTTTAAAAAATAGTTAAGCTCAAATGATCATGTATATATTTTTTTCACTTGTTTTAATATAAAAATAAATCATTTATTTTGCAAGAAAAATTAAGTTTTTTTTTACTTGTTTTCTTATTTTTATTCAAAATAATTAAGGCTCTTTAAAAAAGTTAATAAAGAAATAATAAAAATCCATTGTGCTTAACTATTAAGAAAAATATATATTTCAAATTTCTTGCTTAGCTAAATCAATTACTTGAATAACTGTATATATATATATATATATATTGTATAGTTACACTGTGCTGCATGTTGCTAATATCCTTTGTCTGTGTGAACGCTGCTGATGAAACGCGAGCAATGCCAAGCACAGCAGCAACTTCAATAGTTTTTATAGCATTGGACGTCCAACTCTGCAGATTTATCATCAATATCTCAGCTTAAATCTCTCTCTGTATCTGTGTGACTGTATGTGTGTGTGAATGTGTGTTGGCCGCAATTGAATCATGGCTTTAACACTGCTGACACAAAGACAACAGTCAAAGTGTGCCACAAAAATATTAAAATAATTTTTATTCAATGAGATATGTATAAAAACAAGCAGACAAAACAATTATCGCATAATCATAATAATTATGCACACAAACACTCGACAGCATTTCTTTAAGCGGCCATGACCGTGGTAAGCAAACGTGTGAAAATTACATTCATTTATAATGAACATATTTTCTTCAGTTAAATTTGCATTTGTTTCCATACGGAAATGCAATTTGCATTCGTTTATTTTCAACAAACAAACAAACAAGCATACACACTACTGACGGTTAGAATTTGAACAAGTCGATAACGATATGTTAATGGTGTTTTGTATGTGTGTGTGTGGGCAGCACTTTTACTTTTGTATGTGTCATTACACAACCGCAATCGATGAGTTTGAATGATAGGCGCGTGGGTACACCAATTATTTGTCTTAAAACAAAAAAATGTTAAATAGAGCAAAAAGAAAAGAAAAGAAACACGTTAAATTTCAATGCCAAAACAAATTGTCAGCTGAAATTGTGCCTATTTTGACAGCTTAACAATTGGCATGCCCTTATCGATATTTATCGGCAGCAAATAACTAAAATCAATAAAATCCATAATCCGACTTGCAGCATAGTTACTTTTATTTGGTCGACTGCAATTGAACAATCATATTTCTATTATATTATTATTTAAATCAACAATGTAAAATTATTTGTTTTGAAGTATGATTATTAAAAGAACTATTGATATGCATTTTATTTTTATAGTTAAGATTTTAACGCTTTTCTTATAATCGATTAGGCAATTATGCAATAGATTTAAATTAGTAACATTATTTATATTTGAAATTGGATTAAAAACGGGTGATCATTTAAATAAGTTGGTTGTTCGTCACAATGTGGGTGCTTAATTACAAATTAAATAATTATAATTTAAAAATCAAAGGTTGCGCGCGCTTCAAAGCTGGGGTGCCACCTCTTGCGAGTTTTACGAAACACAAGTACGCCACCTATGGGTTTGATTTGAGAATAGATTGTGACGTCATAACTAAAGTTTAATTAATAATTTTTAATAAAAAATTAGCGCTCCGCAATATTCGAACAAAACTTCTGCGAATATTTTTAAATTATAGAAATTCCAATAAATACATTTTTGCATTTTACTAGGGATGGCGATATTTAAGAAACTTCCGATATTGATAGCCGAAAATATATCGTATATAAATAGCGAAAATATCGCATAAAATATCATATCTCTCGCTGCTAAAATATCGCCAATCAACATCGATATAATATCGATATGGTCATATCGAAACCCATCCCTACTCGATACAACCTTATTCACAGACTTGACAGTCGCCGCTTTGAAAGCGTTTTTTTTTCGGGAAAGAGTGCAAATAAAAAATTTTAATTTAATTAGAGCAAGTGTACAGCCCATGTAAGTACAATAAAAACAATGTTAATTATGTTAAAACAATGCGCAGCGGCAGTTAAATATGATTTTATCGTGGCTTTTAATTTATTTCGCATACTTTTAATTTTTTTTCCTTTTTTTTCTCTCGTGTGTGTGTGTGTGTATGTGTGAAATTTCTTCGGTTTTTTTTTCCTCATCTACCCTACGTAGGGCGCCCGCTTTTGGGTGCTGCGTCGGCGGCGGCAGCGTCGGCATCGACATGTTTTTCATTTTCACATTTTCTTGGCCCACTTTTGAGCCAATAATTGTCCAGTGTGTTAAGCGGGCGTCGCGTCGCGTCAGTTGCTGCTTGTGTCATAAATTTTTGTTAATTTAATGTCAAACACGCCACACATACACACACATGCCAAAAACCAATTGCACACATATACACACACGCACACACATGCATACAAGCATACACGCACACACGCATACAGTGGAGAAAAGTGCAATCGGCGTTGTTTCTAAGCCGAATATGCTGCATGTTGTTGTTGTAGTCCATTTATTTATGCTGCATGTTGTTGTTGCGATTTTATGCATTCGGCAAATCCGGGATACAACGATTCAGTGTCCGACTCCGAGTCCCGGATACCGAGCTGTGCCGAAGTTGCAACAAACATGTACATAAAATACGTGCATTCAACAGAATCCTGGACAGTGACGTACAGTGTCCTCTGACCGTTAGACGCATTCGCTCTACAGTCGCTGCGTTTAGTTTTCTGCCACTGCTGCAGAAAAAAAAAAAAACAAATAGAGAAAATTTTCAAAAGAAAAAATATTTTGATTCTATTTTCAGGCAAAAGTGAAAAATCACAAAAAACGAAACTGGAAAGCAGCGCCAAATTAAACACACAAGATGCCGAGGCGCAACAGGAAAAAGCCCAGGGGCAATACATATAAATCGGAGGATGACGCCAGCTCCGACATAGAGGTAATTATAACTGAAAAAAATTAGTATATGCATTTCTTATATATATATCTGATTTGATTGCCTGCAGGATTCGGATGCCGTTAAAAATAATGCAGCAAATAATGGTGAAGCAGTTGCAGCTCCGGACAGCAATGATAATGTTGCTGAGGTGCAGCAACAACAGCAACAGCAGCAACAACAACAGTTGCAGGAAAGTGGCGACAGTGACAACAGCAATGATGACGACGACAACAACCAGCAACAGCAACAACAACAGCAGCAACCTCAACAGCAGCAGCAGCAACAACAACAACAGTTGCAGGAAAGTGACGATGAGGACGACAGCAATGACAGCGAGGACAACAACCAGCAACAACAACAGCAGCAGCAACAAAACAGACAAAATCCCAACAACAACAACAATGCTGCCGCTGCTGGCAACAACAATGAGGAACGCAGCGGCAAGAACACAACACTAACAAATTTAATTATTAATTATCTGCCACAGGATATGACAGATCGTGAATTATACAATTTGTTTAGTAGCTGCGGTTCCATCAATACATGCAAAATTATGCGCGATTTTAAGGTTGGTATACACATATGCACATACATACACAATGCGTGTGAGCAGTACAGCCAGCTAGCTGTCCTTATTGCAGTCTATTTCGCTCGCACACTGTAATACACACTGAATGCGTGCATGCATATATACATATATATACCATATACTGACATCTCTCTCTAATCTGTTGCAATTTCACAGACCGGATATAGCTTTGGCTACGGTTTTGTCGACTATAATTTTGAAAAGGACTCCGAGGAGGCTATACAACAACTCAATGGATTCTATGTGCGCAACAAGCGCTTGAAAGTAAGTTTCCAATTTGTACATTTCTCATTCCATCCAATAACTTATTTTAAAATTAACAATTGAATATTAAGTATATAGCAATAAACGAATACACTTATCCTATAATTACTCGTACACTCGCAAGATTTGTGTATTTCCATTCATATATAAAGTTGACTATTTCTACACGATTGAGAAATATTTAAAAAAAATTATTTTAAAAAGATAAAAATTTAATGACTGTTTTACAATGGAAACTCTTTAAAAATGAGTTTAAATAATATCTTCAAACATTTTTAAATTTTTTGAATTTTAATTGATATTTTTGTAAAGTGGGTTCCTCTACTTCTGTAGAATTTTATTGAGACTTTGCAAAATCTTTAAACAAAAATTAACATACTTAGTTTATGTTTATTGTTTTATGGAACTTTGTATAGTCATGAAATGCACATTTTATTTAAAAAAAAAAATAATTTTTTGGTGAAGAGAGGCACTAATCTAATCTAAAAAAAGTGACTAATCTACTTTTCTCTTAACAAATTTTTAAAATAGTTGAAACTAATGTTGGTTTATGTTTTCCGTTAAGGTTTCTTATGCACGACCCGGCGGGCAATCGATCAAGGATACCAACTTGTATGTGATCAATCTGTCCCGCAACATCAACGATGATCAACTGGATCGGATATTTTCTCCCTTCGGTTTGATCGTCCAACGTAACATCTTGAGGGACAGAGTGACGGGACGTCCACGGGGAGTTGCATTTGTACGGTAAGCTAAGTAAAAGAAAGTAACTTAAGAGGAAAATAAAATTATTTCAAATATTTCTGTGTTTCCAACTGAAATTTTAGAGGAAAAACTATTTTTTCCCGATAACAATATTAAGAAAAACACATAAGCATATAACATATTTTTGATCTCAACTATATCCACATGTCTCAAGAGAAATTTCATATTTTGAACTCCTTTGTGAGCATCTTGAAAACAAAATTTTGAATTTTATGAATTAATTTTGTTTTTTAATATACAAATTGAAAATAAGTTAAGAATAACATAAATAATCACTGTGAACGGCAGTTCTCGCTAGTGACGAAGCTTCACGAAGAGAGCCAAAGACTATTTACAATATTTTCAGAAATAATGAAAAGTTTGTAACAAAGGTCCAATAAGATCGAATTATTTACCGGTCAAATGTGTTTGAAAAGGTGTTTTTTGAAAGTGTGCTTTGGTAAATCGTTTAACGAACATTTTTGGAATTGAAAAGAAAACGGCGTTAGTGATTTTAATAAATTTTATGGATTTGATAAACACTAAAATTCCGGAAACTATTTTATTCGTCACATATCTGGCATAACTCGAATTTGCAATTTATAGTGTGTTTAGTGTGCTATTTTTACTAATAATACTTATTCAAAGGCCTTATGTGATATTTGAAAAAAATAAATCACACAATATCATTTAATTTATTTAAGAATAATTTATACAACATATTAAATTGTATATTCTTCGTCACATAAGTTTTGGGATTTGAATATGCTTTTATTACCGGACTTTAACCTCGTTTAGAGGTTGGTTTTGTTTTGTGTTTTTTTTTTTTTATGGTACTCGAAAGCTAAAGCTAACTTTTTTTTTTGTTTTTGTTTCCCTTTCTTTCGCTCTCTGTCTCGCCCTCTCTTTCACTTTCTCACTTGATAATTGTGGTGGTGCAGCTATAATAAGCGTGAGGAGGCACAGGAGGCAATCAAGGCACTGAATAACACAATCCCCGAGGGGGGATCTCAGCCAATGTGTGTGCGTTTGGCTGAGGAGCACGGCAAGGCGAAGGCGGCACAGTTTATAAGCGGTGGTGGTCCTGGCGGTGGTCCGCATCCGCCGCATATGGGACAACAACAACAGCCGTTGCCGGTGCCGCCGCATCATATGAATCATCCGCATAATATGCAGATGGTGCATCAGCAGCAGCAACAGATGCACCATCATCATCATCATCAGCAACAACAGCAGCATCATCATCATCAGCAGCAGCAGCAACATCATCATCATCAGCAGCAGCAGCAACACCACAATCAACACCACAACAATCAACACCAGCAGCAACATCATCAACACCACAATTTGCCACCACAATTGCCGCATCACATGCAACAGTTGCATCATCATGGGGGCGGTGTTGTCGGTCTGCCACAGCCACAGATGCATGGCGGTGGCGGTGGTGGCATCTATCACCACAATATGGCACACAGAGGTAGATCAAATAGAACAACACGATCTCAAAAACCGCATCCATATAACCATGCACAGAAATTTATTTAAAACAAAATTAATTTCTTTACACAATATTAGCTGCATCTCACAGGTGAAGTGTTCATGCTGCCATTGCCAATCACAATAATGCCAATGCCCCGACCAACACAACAGCAACACGCTCAGCAGCAACAGCAACAACACGTCCAACAGTTAGAGCTACAACTGCAACAGCAACTACAGCTGCAACAACAGCAACTGCAACAGTAACTGCAGCGAGGCAACCATGCAACTGCAACAACAACAACCATCACAGCACATGCAGCAACAGCAGCAGCAACAACAATGGCGGCGGCAACGGCCAACGACAACAACATCAGTACAACAGCAACGGCAGCATCAACAGCAAACAATACAGTAAATTCAACACAACTAGAGCTACAACAGCAACAAAAACCACTAAAGTCACTCATGTAACTAACGCAACAACAGCGACAACAACAACTGTCACTGATGCAAATGCAGTCACAGCAACAGTGACAACGGCAATATGTAATGCAACAGCAGCAACAAGCGCTGTAACAACAACAACAGCAGCTGCAATACCCGCAATAACGACAACAACAGCAACAACGAGATCATATAGACAAGCCACCGCCTACGCGCCAACAACAGCACAGCAGCAATATCAAAGAATGCCGCGCCAGGCACACCAGCAATATCAGCCACGTCAGCAACACTATCAGCCTCGTCAGGCACATCAGCAATATCAGCCACGTCAGCAACAATATCGGCCACGCCAGCAACAATATCAAGCCAGACAGCAGCAGCAACATCAGCCCAGACAGCCACATGTGACACAGCAGCAACAAATGCTTCCACAACAGCAACAGCAACCTCCTCAGGCACAGCAACAACAACAGCCACCTCAAGCACAGCAACAACAGCAATTGCAATTGTCGTCGGTGCAACCCTTTTATGCTGTTGACAGCCATGGTTGTTATACAACAGCTGGTTACACCTTAACACCCGTTGTGGCCTATAGCACACCAATAGCGACAACAACATCAGCAGCTGGCGCTGTTTATTATCATTATGCGAATGCCAGCTATGTGAATAGCGTTAACTATTACGATCAGAATACGGGCAATATGTGTGCCATGGGCATGGTTTATGTGGCCTACAAAGAGGACGAGGACGAGGAGGCAGCAGCAATTGCTGAAGCAATAGCTGAATCTGAAGCTGAGGCAGAGATGGAACTGCAACTGCAAATGCAACAATTGCAATTACAGACTGAGGTGGAAACTGAAGAGGTAGTGGTACCAGCATCTGTGCAGACAACAAGACCACGAACACAGTTGCAGGTGCAAATGCAACAATTGCAAATACAAACTGAGGTGGAAACTGAAGAGGTAGTGGTACCTGTTCCTGTGCAGACAAGAGCACGAACACAGTTGCAGGTGCAGGCACAGGTGCACACACAACCACAGTCAGAGACAGAGTTAGAGACAGAATCAGAGACAGAATCAGAGACACAATCTCAGCCACAAACACGGATTCGATGTCAGAGACAACGAGCTGATGAGAATCAAGTGCAGACGGAGCTACACATTGAGACACAAACTGAATTTGAATTTGAAATAGAAGCTGCAAGTCAAACTGCATTTGAAATAGAAGCTGAAATTCAAACTGACACTATAACTGAAGCAGAAGCTGCAACTCAAACTTAAACTGAAACTGAAATCTAATGCGCTGACAAGACGCGCAGGCGGTGGCAGCAATTAAATAAAAAAAAACTATATATATATATTAAATTATCAGACTTGTTGTTGTTGTCGTTGTTCTACTTGTTGTTAATTCATGAATCTATGTGCTGAAAAAGAAAAAGAACATACATATTATGTACACATATATAAGATTTATATATAGTTAGATAACCCAAAAACTATAAACATCCATGTGTGTTTAAGCCAAGAACAGAAACAGCTGTGAAAATGTGGCTAAGAAACAAAAAAAAACAAAAATCAAGGCAAACTTAAGAGATCGTTCATTTTAATTGGCAAACGATCAAAATGATATTTGAACAGAACTAGAAAAGTAAAAGAAACCCGAAAAACAATACTAGAAATGTAAAAGAAAATGCAGCAAACAAAAAAATTCAACAAAAAAAAAAAAATCTCACTTGTTGTGCAGAAAGAAGAAGCAGAAGAATTCTTCAATTAACTCTCTGGCTCTCTGCAATTAAAATACATAGCTTAGAAATATGTATGATTGTTCCGATGTACACACAACACACACACTCCAATTTCCATTGAGTTTTTATTAAAAATGCATAGAAAAATCAAATTTTAAAACAATTGATACTAACATTAATTGAATAATATATATTATAAAAATCAAAAAATTGTAAATTGATAAATTGTATAAAAAAAAAAGCGCCTATTTGATGTGTTGATGTACAAATATGTGTGTAGAGTGCAGCAAAGAGCAGAGAGAACTTTAATTATGTTTTTCAAATCTAGAAATTTATACACAAAAAATTGATTGTAAATTGATAAATTAAAAAAAAAAAGCGCATTTCATATAAACATAAATTTTGATGTATTGAGATGCTATGTGTAGTCTAAAGCAAAGAGCAGAGAGAACACACATACTTCCACACACACCACACACAAATGTTTTATAAAAAACAAAAACAAAAAGGAAATATAATATTAATAATTGATAACTGACTTTTTTTTATTAATTTTTAAAGACTAGTCGTATAGCATTATTATAGTTAAGGACATTTTTTTGAAAACAAATCTAAATTTATAGAATATACATACACTAAAATAATAATAAACAAAACTAAAAGAACATAAACTGCATCAACAACATCACTGCAAGTGAATAAAAAAAAACAACAAAGAGAAATTGCAAATTATAGCATATAAAATTGTATATAGAATATATTTGATATTAGTATAAGAGCGAATGAGAAACACAGGAAAAGAACGAAGGAAAGAGATGGTTAGAGAGCGTAAACTTAAACAAAATGGCGTCCTCACAGAATGAAAATGATAGAGATAGTTGAACTTAAAGAGAGAGAAAACTTTAGCATAGAAAAGAAGAGAGTTATATATAAGTAAATGTATGTATATGTATATGTAGAAAGCAGGTACAGTCAGACCAGGCAAATATATAGAAGAAGGGAGTTAATTGTAAGACATAAGTATTTACATAATATGTATATGTAATAATTGATAGTAATTGAGGCACCTTCTTTCGAATAGATGAATTGTACTTGTAGGAAATGATAATACAGGTACATTAATACCGTCGCGAATACAGAGTAATAGATTAGCATTAAATATGCTATAAGTCTACCACATACATATACATAAATATATATATATATATATATATATATAAATACTATATATATATACAAATTATAATGTTTAATTTTGAGTTGAAAAGTCAATTTATATAACTATTTTAAATGGAGTACACTAATTGATGTATTAAAGCCGAAAAGCTACTGCAAGTACGTGTAATAAATGTGTTTCAAACAAACAAAAAAAACAAACTTTAAAAAAAAAAAACTATTTTCTTATTGCTTCAATAGGAATACATTTTAATTTAAATTCAAATTAGGCGCGCGATGTTGAAAATGTTAACAGCTCTGTTAACATAACATAGATCACAATTTGAAAATGGGCTCAAATCCGCCACCTAAATCTGCCAGCCCGTTTTATGTAACGGCATGCCTATTAAAACAAGTTGGCAGCACTGCTACTACATTTGTAAATCAGCTGTGCCGTCTCAACTCTGACGGCCAAACTGTCAGCACTGATAAAAATTGCAAATTTAAAATTTGCAAAAAACTTATTAAAAAGTGAAAGAATTTGATGAACATTTAAAATTCGAAATTATATAAACTTAGGTTAACAATTTTAAGAAGACTTACAGTTCGTCAGCCCTGGGGGAAAGAAGTTAGAAAATGTAATTTACGAAAAAAATATCAAGCAATCGAGAAAATTCTAACAACAATTTTAGCTAAAAAAAAAAAAGTTTGAATAAAGGTACAAATATTCAAATACCTTGCCTTCTTCTGTAATATACGTTTTTTTTTTAAGTAATAAAGTCGAACAAGATCGGACATTTTGACTGGGACCAAGTTTTTGGGCCGGGTGGCAACTCCGTGTGTTACATTTTTCCTCTAACATGCTGGCAGCACTGCATTCACTGCCATTGGGCACAATTAGCGCAAAAAAAAAAAGAAAATAAGCAGCTGAAAGACAATAGCAGGACGACAAATACGACACCAAAACGTGATTTATTTACAATTGCTGACCTAGCGCTCAACGTCACAATACGGCTGGAGTGTATGAGTGTATTAGTATTGTGTAAACGGCAACTGACAAAGTGAGCAAAGCAGGCAAAAGTAAAAATATATTCATTGGCCTATGCCTTGGGAAACGGAATACGCAATAAATGATAATCGACCTCTTGCGGGGAAAAGAAGCGGAAATTATCGAGGCGCGTTAAGCGCCGACCAACAACAACAACTACAACGACAACAATAAGTAAATACATCCCGTTATCCCAAATTCAGATAGCCTTCAAAAACACAAACACACACACACACACACAGACTAGCATACGCAATTGTGTGCGAAAACAATAACAATAGCAACTGGAATAAGGAGGATAACTGGAACTGAAATTGGAATTGAAACTGAAATTGGAACTGGAACTGGAAAATGCCGCAGCTGAGGGCCGCTGCCGCTGAGGCGGCTGCAGCGGGCAGCGTGAATGGTCAACCTCTGGTAAAGATCGGACATTATCTGCTTGGTGCGACTTTGGGTACGGGCACCTTTGGCAAGGTGAAAATCGGCGAGCATCAGATCACGCGGCTCAAGGTCGCCGTCAAGATACTCAACAGGCAGAAGATCAAGAGTCTCGATGTTGTTGGCAAGATACGACGCGAGATACAAAACTTGAAACTCTTCCGTCATCCGCACATTATCAAGCTCTACCAGGTGAGTGTCTATCTCTCTCTCCCTCTCTCGCTCTCTTTCTCTCTGTCTCTGTGACGTCACGTCTTGTTTTGTAAATAACCTGTATACCCTGTAAGCAGGGTATATTAAATGTGTGCAAGTGTATGCAACAGACAAAAGTGGGCGTGGCAAACTTCATTTAATATATATAGATATTCTTGATAACCACTAACAGATGAGTCATTATTATAATTAGGTGTGTCCTTATTGCTGTCGATTAAGTATCGATATGTCGATTAATATTATATACGATAGTACAGTGGATCACAGCGCTACATTCTGTAATAAAAGTAATTTGCTCAATTTTAAATATTACTCAACAAATCTGCGAGTAAATTTAAAGTTTGTTATACAAATATAAGTTTTGTGGGTCAAATAAGCTGGGAGCCACTCTATATGTTTGTGCGATTTTTTCTGTTGCGATAATATCGTTATCGATAAACGTTTTAACCGTTATTCTGACCTCTGTTTCCATTTCCAAATTCCTACCATTTATTTAATCGTGAAACATGAAAACAAACAACTAATTTAAATTGGAACTTGATATTTATATGATCGTTAATAAAGATATTTTTTGTTGTCATATATATAAAGTATCCATCAGCTGGTCATGCATCAACAAACGTAATGAAACCAATCAAATTATTTTATTACTGATTTTTTATTGTTTATTTTAATCATATGTAACTTTAGCGTTGCCACCTAATTTCAGTACAATGCTTAATGTTTTTCATTTTGTTTTAAAAATTAACACCTCTAATGCATAAAAATACGCATCTTAAAGCTAGAAGCCCAAAAATTCTTTAAATTTGTTTATAACTATTGATTCATTGGGTTGAGAAATTTATAGTTATTTATTTATAGTTACATTTTCAAGTTCTCTAATTATAATTATTCCATAATTATCTAAACAACAAGGCACTTAACCTACTAAACGATCTTTAACAATCAAATATAAACAAATTGTATAAACAATATGTTGTTTTGGCTTTTGACTTCTTTACAACGAATGTAAGCCAAGATTCTTGCGTGTGTTTTCAGTTTATTTATGTAGAACTCTAGATATTATTACACTGAATTACACTCTTTCTACTACAAATATTATGGGAATTTATTCCAATTAATAAGAAATTCAAAAACGAAAGCTGTCTTTATTATATAACGAGTGCCTTACGTAACGGTACACTTTCAAATGAAAACCGAAAATAGAGGAAAATATTTTTCTTAACGAATTAAATAAAATTTGAATGCAGAATGAATTTAGAGGACAAACCATGATCAGACTGATATTCCGCTTGAAAATCGGTTTATTTTTAATAAAGTTATGAAAGATCAAAGTCATTGAAAATATGTCAAGGGGTAAGTATGGAAAATTGGATGATTGATTGCTTAGTATTGAAAAATTATGAAATTCTATAGATGATAAAAATTTAAATGCAGAATCAATTTAGAGGCCAAATCATGATCAAAATGATATTCCGCTTGAAAAACGGTTAATTTTTGCCAAAGTTATGACAGTTTAAAGTTGTTCAGACCTTTGACCTAACAACTTTACAAGTCAAAATTTTTGTTCAATTTCACATGATTTTTTACAAAATAATGAAAGGTCTCAGAATCAAGTTTAAAGTGTTGTTTTATACTAATAACGATATAAGGAGCTGATTAAAAGTGAAATCTTAAGATTTAAAATTTTGAATTTTTAAAATATCAAAGGGGGGACCCTTAGCATCAAAGCCAAGATTTAGAGGGAAATAATTTTTTTTACAAAATAAATCAAATATAAATGCAGAATGAATTTAAAGGAAAAACCACGATCAGAATGATATTCCGCTTGAAAATCGGTTAAGTTTTGACAAAGTTATGAGAAAGAATATTATAAAATGTATTTACTATTCCCAGCTCTGTTTATGGGATCGGTATGTCCTCCTTTTGAATGTAATGCACCTTTTTTCATTTGAAAAACACTTTGTAATTGTTAAATACAGAGTGTAATTAGATAAACTTCCGTCTTATTCAATTACATATACAATTGGTGAAACACTTGTTAATCTCTGGTTGCTTTTTCCTGTTTAGGTGATCTCCACCCCGTCGGATATATTCATGATCATGGAGTATGTGAGCGGAGGCGAGCTCTTCGACTATATTGTGAAGCATGGCAAATTGCAGGAGCATCAGGCGCGACGTTTCTTTCAGCAGATCATATCCGGAGTGGATTACTGTCATCGCCATATGATCGTGCATCGGGATTTGAAGCCAGAGAATCTACTGCTCGATCACAATATGCATGTGAAGATTGCCGACTTTGGACTGTCTAACATGATGTTGGATGGTGAGTTTTTGAGGACATCTTGTGGCTCACCGAATTATGCGGCACCGGAGGTGATATCGGGTAAACTATATGCTGGTCCCGAGGTGGATATCTGGTCATGTGGCGTCATTTTGTATGCTCTGCTCTGCGGCACATTGCCATTTGATGATGAGCATGTGCCGTCGCTGTTTCGTAAGATCAAATCAGGCATCTTTCCCATACCGGAGTATTTGAACAAACAGGTGGTGAATTTGGTGTGTCAAATGCTGCAGGTGGATCCGCTGAAGCGTGCCACCATCGAGGAGATTAAGAAACATGAGTGGTTCCAAAAGGAATTGCCCGCCTATCTGTTTCCCTCATCCATCGAGCAGGACTCGAATGTGATTGACACGTATGCGGTGGCCGAGGTATGCACCAAATTTGGCGTCAAAGAATCCGAGGTGCACAATTCCCTGCTCAGCGGTGATCCGCACGATCAGCTGGCGATCGCCTATCATCTGATCATTGATAACAAACGCTTCGCAGACGATGCTGCCACACAGATAAGCGAGATAAATAATTTCTTTGTGGCCGGCTCACCGCCACCCACAATCCCAATGCAACAGCAGCAGCATCATCATCACTCGCCACACGATCCCATGCGTGGCAGTGTCAACAACGAACCCGTGGCCACTGTCATCATTGGCGGTGGCGGCACTGCAGCCAGTTCCGGCAGTGCCACGCCTGTGCATCATAATAATGGTGCGCCCAGTCTTAATTTGGGTGCTGGAGGTGCTGGCTCTGGTGGTGGCACCACCATACGACCGCATCCGGAACGCATTGCGCCGCACATTCGTGAACGTGCCGTGCAGAATACGGGCGGAGCTGCCTTTCCGGAGAAGACAGCGCGGGGAGGCACACCCATAAAGCGCGCCAAATGGCATCTGGGCATACGATCGCAGAGTAAACCGAATGACATTATGCTCGAGGTATATCGGGCCATGAAGGCCTTGAGTTACGAGTGGAAGATCATCAATCCGTATCATGTGCGTGTGAGGCGTCAGAATGTCAAGACTGGCAAGTTCTCAAAGATGTCGCTGCAATTGTATCAGGTGGATGCAAAGAGTTATCTGCTCGACTTCAAGTCGCTGACGAACGATGAGGTCGAGCAGGGCGATGATGTAATCATGGAGAGCCTGACGCCGCCGCCTTTAAGTGTCAGCGGTGTGATGCCGCTGCAGCCAACGGGTCACCACACCATGGAGTTCTTTGAGATGTGCGCCGCCCTCATCATACAGCTGGCGCGCTAAAGATCATTCGATTGATCCAACCTATCGATCGTTATGACCTTCGACCACGCCTACCAAAACCCCTTTTTTCAAAATGACATCCAACTGAAAGAAGCGCTAAATCTACAGAAAAAATAATTTTTCATTACAGTCTTATTTTATTTTCTATCACTTGAAGTTTATTCAACTAACATCCACATGAAAAACAGACTAGAAAATGTTGTAAATTTAATAGAAAATCATTTCGCATTAGAGTGTTCATATCTGCTCTTTTATTTGGCATGTATTCGAATAACATCCACATGAAAAAGCAGAATAAATTGTTGACTCTTTAAATGAAAATGATTTTTTATAAGATTTTAAATATTTCCTTTTCATATGGATGTTATTAAAATGATTCCTCTTTCTTCTCGCTCATTTAAATGTTATTTAATTGACATTTACATGAAAAAATAACGACAAATCTTTGTAAATTCAATAGTAAATGATTTTCCAACAGATTTCACTTTATTCCCTTTCATTTGAATGTTTTTAAAAGTGACATTCACTTGAAAAAATGACAAGAAGTTAATAGACAATTATTTTCCATTAAATTCCAATTTCCCTCTGATTTGGATGAAATAACATCCACATAACAAAAACGACTAAATGTTACAAATTCAATAGAAAATGATTTTCCAACAGATTCAACTATCCTCCTTCAGTTGGATGTTATTATATGGCCGTATTTGTAATCCTAGCAAACTATTATATATACTTTTTTGTTTCATTATAATTCGTATTCGTTGTTTGATAATCCATTAGTTTTTAAATTGTGTTGCTACGATATCTTTATATGTTGAAGCTTTTATGATTTTTTTTATTTTAACTATTATTTTATTATTATAACTATTATTGTATTTTAAAATTTATATATAATACGTATATCGATTGTATTAATTTCAAACAAATCAAATCCTTGTACAATTGTATTTGATATTTAACTTGAAGTTGCAATAAATCCCATCCAATATTCCCCTTGTTCCCCCCGCTCCCCCTGCCCGTTCCGCTGGCCGTTGGGTCAACAAATTTTGTTAAACTATTTGGTATAAGGCATAGCTAAAATTACATTAAAAACAAACAATCAAAAATGAAAAAAAAAACAAAGATATGCATAAACATTTTTCGTAATTCTTACTAAAAACAAGACAAATGTGAAACTAAAGCTAAATATACGATATATTATCCATAAAAAATACTTATTGCATTTTTTTCTCGATTTTATTTGACAGCACTTTAGATTGGTCTAATGGCTATATGACATTATAATCACGGGTTATATAGAAAAGGTAAGGTAAGGTTAATAACTGAAATATTTGTCGGATAATTTTCTTTATCTTTCTCTGTTACATATTTTTCGGGAATCTATTCCAAGTTAGATAAATAGGAATAGATTTTGAAAAGTTTTTTTTATCTTTTAGCAGGAAAAAAATTTTTTTTTTCTAAAATATCTTTCAAAATAAAATGGAGATTTTCTAGGGAAAAACATTTTTTAAACAAAACAGTTTAGGAAAACTTTCTCAAGGATAAAATGATATTAATGCCAACATTATTGTCTGTTAGATTGTGCGATTGATTGACTGATTGACCAACTGACTGATAAAGGGAGCAATTGCCTCAGTCAGCAGAGAAGCAGTTCAATTTTATTGAGCATTGCTTATTTAGCTAATTACAAATATAATCATAATTACTATTCTATTTTTTGTGTGGACTCGTATAAAGTACAACACCTTTTTTACTATCCCTGTCCATCAACTGCTTTTGCTCCAGCTCCAGGCAACAATTAAACACAATTAAATTCTTAAGGCCGCAAAAATACAATAATATAATATCTATATGTATAATAATTGATGCATCTATTGCTTCTGCTGTTGTTTGCGCTTCAGTTTGTCAATCAACGTCTCTATGCTGTTGGCATCAACCAGGCCAATAAACTTGTCCACAACGACGCCATTGCGAAAGGCCAAAACAGCCGGCACGGCCTTCACCTCGAACGTTTCGACCAAATCCAGATTGGCCTCCACATCGATAATGGCCAAATCAATCTCATCTGAATTCTCCAACAATTCGAGCATCTTGGGTGTGAGTATCTTGCAGGGATCGCACCATTCTGCATGGAAATTCACAATCACCGGATTATCGCTGTTGATGACCTGTTTTTGAAAAGAATGAGGGGAAAAACAAAACGCAGCTTAGTAAAACTATTTATCTATTTGCATATGTACGATTCTGGCTTATTTGCATACACGCGCGTCGCACACACATAGAGTTAAAAATAAGCGAATCAACGTACAGATACCCTGTAGCAAGCAAGCTCTTATGTTGTCAGTTAATATTGGATATTAATAAAGTTACTGATATAGTGAAATCATTTACTTGTGTCCATGGTTCAAATAAGAAATCAAATATTTTTTACCATTTATTTCTATTCGTTATATACAAAAATAATTGAGGTCACGTTCAAAACAAACGGTACCATTTCGAATATATATAACGTGTACTATTTCAAAAAGTAACTGAAAAGAAAGTGTACTAAAAGTTTAGTACAAATCATACACATGTGGCAGCTCTGTAAACCAATCCTTAGCACTTGTATATTTATTTATTTATTCCCAAACTATAATCAATCGACACTTTACTCTTTTGTTTATAGGGTATTGAATGCGGTACATAAAAATATGCGCATAACACACAAATAGCCAAAATGCGTCATTGGTTACGGCCGGAACAGCTCACGTACGCCAAAGCGGCCAACAGAAAACAACAACAAATCGAACAGCCGCATTGCATAAGGCAAAATTCTGTATGTGTGTGTGTGTAATGCAAGTGGATAAATGTAACTTTTGTAAACAGATACAGTATGTCAAGTATTTAATTTGACAAACGAATTCATATTCATATTTGTTTGTTAACCAATGAAACTTAAAATTTCTCTTATTTTTTGTTCTTTAGAGAAAGAGGGAGAACCATAAGAAACTATAATAAAACAATCAACCAATAAAGTGTTTTTTTTTCTACAACATTAAATGAGAATTGTTTTGATTGTCAACACAATTACTTGACATACTGTATGCGTGCTGTATCTCTCACCTTTTGATCGAATTCGTAGTGATCCTTGATGACCAGCTTCTTGTAGTGCATCTGTGATTGTGAGAGGTACTTTTGTGTGGCTTTGGCTGCCTGAGGCGCCAATCTCTGACAGCTGCTCTGGGCACTGCTATTGATAAGGCAACAGGCCGCCAGTCGTGGCGCAATGCCCTCTGCTGCAATTTTCAACATTGCTTTACTGTGTATTCCCGGCAAATGTAATTACAGCAGCGTGTGCGTCGAGTGTGAACGGATTTGTGCGCTGGACGTGGTCAAACGAGAAGAAGACGCTGCGATAAGATAAATAAATGTACAATTTGTGTTCACGGTTGATTTCTTTGTTGGTCCGGGGCGGGCGGAGCGGTTGATTCAGCTTTGCAATTGTCTGGCAATACTGCAATTAAATTGAGCGTTGCCAGCTAGCTATCATATTGTTGTTTTTTTTACAGCATGGCAACATTGTATTGCAGGCGCGAAATTCAAATAATAACAAACTGGGAATTGTGAATTATGTTGCTCAATATGCGTATTTTAAAATTAAAAATATTTATTATTAAAAATAAAAAAATTGTTTTAAATGAGTACATAATACTATTTGCAAGTGCTGCTTTGTTATAATTGAAAAAATAAAAGACTAAAAAGACAGTCATAATTAACTTTGCTTGCTCATTATGTTGAAAACAAAAGCTACTGTTAACAAAAGTTGATATAAAGATAAAATCAGTAAAAAAAAGGGGAGTCACAATTATGGACACGAATCGGAAGTGTACTTTAAGGGAAGTTTGGATTTTATGTGAGTGTCACGGTAATTTTTCCGTCTAATTAGGCACTCTTGTTTACTTAGGATATTATCAGCAACGCCTTATCGTGCGTCCTTTTTAGCCAGGTGACAAACGGAAAGTACCGCTCGGTGGGTACAGTTGTGCACCATGAACGCGAGCGGAATCTATGCCAGCTATGTGGAGAGCAAATACATGGGCATGCAGCACGAGGAAGCGAATCAGTTTGTGCTCCGTGCACTGCACTATGTCATCCGGGAGGTATTTGCTCAGTTAAGTCCCATCTTGGTAATTATGGCATCGACACGCGACAAAGAGATGGCCGCTTGGTTCGAGCTAATGCTCGGAAATTTACTCAGCACGTTAAATGATACTGCAGTGCAAGTGTTGCACATAAATGGATCAACTCATGTACGTGTGCCTGGCAGGAAGTACTGTAATCTAATACTCGTCGACTCCTACGAGAGTTTACTGTAAGTAAAACAAATAATAAAAAATAACCTTTACACGAGTTAATAGTCTAAAACGATACATATTCAAGTCCCAAATTTTTCTAAAACATTATTTCTTAATAAAAATATATATATTAAGAATTCAAAAACTACTTAGCATATCTGAGGTAAATATTTTAGTAAGAAATTTACAAAATAGCCTTTTTAGCTAAAGAAAATCCTTGTTAATTTATGTTTATTTCTAGTGATACGATGATTACAGAGGACAATGCTGGCTACGATGATCACGAGTATTACTTCATCCTCCTACAGAATCGGGATGAGTTCGTACCACCTGAGCTGCAGTTGATCCTTAAGCATTGTCTGGCGCATTATTGGCTCAACTGCAATGTCATGGTGCAGACGGCAAAGGTGGAGGTTCTCATCTATACCTACTTTCCCTATAGGGAACAACAGTGTCAGACAGCAAAGCCCGAGTTGGTGAATCGCTTTGATGGCCATCGCATGGCCAATGAGCCAATGTTTCCCAAGAAACTCACGCAGATGCATCAATGTCCACTCAAATTAGTGCTGTGGCACATGCCACCATATGTGGAACTCAGCTGGGATAATCAGACATCACAGTTGCTAGCCCGTGGCTTTGAAGTCTTGTTGGTCAATCACTTGGCACAGCGTCTCAATTTTACACTCGTAATGATCAATCTAACGCTATTGCATGTGGAGAAGTATCAGCTGGCATTGGCCAATGGCACCTCCGAAGGACCCATTGAATTGGCAAGTATTCTCCACAATTGCCACATTTTTTATTCCTTGGTATGTTGAATCAATTAAAAAAGAAACTTAAGTGAGAGGTAAAAGTCTAGAGACCAAAGCAGATTCATGCCCCAAGATTTGTGATATTAAATTGTGGACAAGGGCAACGTATAGAAAAAAATGGACAGTGATGGAAGAAAAATTCAATTTTCCAATTTTGATGCAGAATAAAAACTTAGGTCAAATAACGAAAAAAATGGATATTCTGCATGGAAATCGGTTAAGATTTGATAAAGTTATGGCTTGTTTATGCGTATAACAAGCGGGAAAGCACATATTTGGACGTACAATGGTACATATCTGTCTAAAGAAGGGTGGGAAATTAGACCATAACAAACTATTTCCTCTATATGTAATTGACTCCACAATTTTCTTCCTTTAGCTCACACAACAACGTGCGAATCTGAGCATTGGTTATTTCCGTAAGACGGCACGTCGCGATCAATTGATGACCTCGCCGCCAGCTCATTACTATGCTCCACTCGTGGCGACCGTGGAGATTGAGTTTTTTCGCTTTGGTCGCTGGGCGTTGTTAACGTTTCCCTTTCAGGCGCTTGTTTGGCACACATTGTTGGCGGCACTGTTGCTGCATTGGAGCATTTACTTGTGGCGCTGGCGGGGAATGGGAGCAGAGGTGCTGGAGCTGCTGCTGGGCGTGGCATTGGTGCGTCCACCACGCTGCTCCATGCAGCGCATCATCTATGTCCACTGGCTCCTTGGCAGCATTCCACTGCGAATTGTCTATCAATCGCTATTGTTCCACTTTATGCGCCTGCAGCTGTTCGAGTCGCTGCCCAACTCGTTTGAGCAGCTGCTGGGGAATGACTTTAAGGCGATGTGCACCTCGAATACGCTGCAAATGTTGCGTGAGATGCCGCAGGTGGCACGCAACTTGGAGAGCTTTACAGACGTTGCCTCGTCATACGATGAGGATGTTTTGAATGCACTGCATCGTTCCAATGGACGTCGCATGTTTGCCATCACCGGCATTGATGTGACCAAGGCGCATTTGCGAGACACGAATCGTCAGGGCGATTATTACACATTGCAGCAGCTGGTCAACGTGCAACAGGTGGTCATCTATCTGCCCAAGCATTCGTATTTCCACAAACAATTCACGGATCTCATACGACGCCTCGATGCCAGCGGATTCATCGCCTTTTGGCGTCGCTCAGCCTTCGCTGCATATGGCCAACGACATAATCAGCGACAGAATCAGGATCAGGAGCAACTGCATCAGGTTCAACAGCGTCGCATTCATGAAACTCAGCTAAGTGCCATTTATAGCGTTATGGGCGCTCTCTACAGCATTGCTTTACTAGTTTTCTTGTCGGAGCTGCTGATATATCGACTGACCCATCCAACAGCTGCTAACTCATAATATATATAATTCCTCCAGCACCTTTTTAATGTAAATAAAAACTGAACTTATTTTAATTGTTGATGTAGGTCGCGCTCTGTAGTGTTGCAAAACATTCTGTAAACACAGAGTTGCTTCGTCCAGTGTTGGCAACGTTTCAACTATCGTGTGTGAATTTTTTTAATGATTTCTAAAATAGAAACTATACAAAAATGATCGAAAATGTATGCAAAATTAAATAATTCAATATTTAAAATGACGGAAAATGACAAAAATTAAAGTTTTTATTTTAAAAGATGACCTGAAAATGGAAATTAATCTTTTTCTTGGAAACAAGGCTGCCACTTCGTTTGGTGTGAACGACTCGATACACACGACTTTAGTAAGTTTTAGGGATGGCGATATGCAAGAGCCTAGCGATTTTAATATACAATTAATATCGTATATAAATTCATACCAAAAATATCATATCATAGTAAATATCGCATTATCATATTGCTTATTGCTGCGATCGCCCATTAGTATCGATATAATATCGATATCACGATACCGAAACCCATACCTAATAAATTGTCGGCAGGACAATGTGAATTACGATTTGTGCAGATGCGTAGAAAAATAAAGTGATATATAGTGTTTAAAAATTCAGCAGTAATTATTATTGACTCTGAACTTGCGCGCCAATAACAGCAATTACAAGCAACATAATAAGCAACACACACAATTGTGTCACCTGTGCGTTTTGTTGTGTATATTGTGCTTTGTTCTGTTGAATCTGAGTTACTGTGTGACTGACTAACTGTGCTCGTGTGTGTGCGTGTGTGTGGGCTAGCGTGTGTGTGTGTGTGAGTGCGTGTGCGTCTATGCGCGTGCCGTAACGTGAAATGGCAAAGAAAACGTACGATTTACTTTTTAAACTCTTATTAATTGGAGATTCGGGCGTTGGAAAGACATGTATACTCTTTCGATTCTCGGATGATGCCTTTACATCCACATTTATATCAACTATAGGTAAGCAAATGGCGCATCAAACTCTTCACTTGCCAATACATACAGTGTATCAAAGAAAATATGGGCACAACTCTAATGTTTTAAATCAGTAAAGTTGAGATGCATTTTTAAAGAGTCAATATCTTGTAGTATATTTTAAAAAAAAAAGCATTATTTATTGCGCTCATATGTTTATTATGCCAACTACTTTTTGTCTCACTGTATGTGCAGCACCTACAGCATACCTATGTATACACACATACATATGTACCTGCTGAGATTGCTTGCATGTATGTGTGCATACATACATACATACATTGTAAGCGGCATCTGTTGTTGCTGTTGTTGTTGTGTGTAGGCGGTGGCCAAAAACAACAACAACAACAAGGACAACGGACACTTGTATCGGCATTTTTGGGCGTGGCATTGTCTTTTAATCAAACAGTGCTTAATGTTATTATGCACATGCACTGTGTGGCCTTTACATACAGTGGGACATAAAAGTGGTTTTGACAATATAATCAAAATTCACATATTTGTGTTATATATTAAAATGGTTTAATATATAAAAATTATTTATTTGTATTTTTAACTTGTTTTAAGACTAGAATAAAATATATATGTAAGATAAAAAGTATTTATTTTAAGCTTGTCAACACACTTGCTTGACCAACTGTACGTGGTTTTTTTTGCGCCGGATCTCTGATAGCCTTTGGACTTGGGAATTGTCATCGAAACCCGCATTAATCGCCTTCTACATTGTTGTTGTTGTTCATTTTGTTGCTGTTGTTGTTGCTGGTTAACCGCTATATAAGTATAATGCACTCATTGCAAACGAGCAGTTAGTCGGGTTAACTAGATTAATTATTGTGACGCATACACACGTACAGTATGTGCAGTAATTATTTTGACAGCAACAAATATTCACATATTTTTTATTTTATTTTTAAAAATAGTTAAATCAGTTAAACTTTTTATATTTATAACAAATAAAGAATAGCCTTCTTGACAAAGCAATTATTTAACACACTGTACATGTGCTATGAGTGTGTGTATGTGTGTGTGCGATATGATTCACACACACACACACATACATTTATATCGGCATACCAAATAAAATGCGTTGACTAACTAAATACGAATCGTTATCAATAAGTCATGATAAACGATAAACGATAATTACCAGTCACAACAAGTGACGTCATTTGTTTGCCATCGATAATTGTCACTAATCGATTTGTTGTTTGTTTTGCATTGCATTTGCAGGAATTGATTTCAAAATCAAAACAGTCGAACTCAGGGGCAAAAAGATCAAACTACAAATATGGGACACTGCCGGCCAAGAGAGATTTCACACAATTACCACATCCTATTACCGTGGCGCGATGGGCATAATGCTCGTCTATGACATAACGAATGAGAAAAGTTTCGAGAATATTGTCAAATGGTTACGGAATATAGACGAGGTCAGTATTCTCTTCCCCCCTCTCTTTTCAATCTCTATAACTCTTACTTACTCTACGTTTATATCTATCTCTCTTAACTGTGCAGCATGCGAATGAGGATGTGGAGAAGATGATATTGGGCAACAAGTGCGATATGACGGACAAGCGGATAGTGAGCAAAGAACGTGGAGAGGCGGTAAGACAACAACTACAAATTAGGCCTGTTGATAATATATTATAGATACATTTGAAATTCGATAGATACTTTTTTTTTTTTTAAATATATTGTGTATTTTTTTACCATTTCTTTGGAAAAAATAAAATATTTGGAAAAATAATAGAGAAAACTTTGCAATACAACTTAGGAATTACAAAAAAAGGCCACATCTTAATCATGAAAAAAAAGCATTCATTTATTAGAGGAAAATAAACTAAGAAAAATATTCCAAAGGCAAAAATTAGGAACATCAATAAAAAAATATTAAGTAAAAGTAGAATAAAATGAGAGATTGCAAATATGAATTATTTCAAATACTAAAATTTTAGAACAGGCTTAAATATTAAAACTGTTAAATTATCAACACTCCTACTAAAAAATTACTCTCTTTACTTGCTCACTCTTACTCATTGTCTCTCTTTCTCTCTCTCTATCTCACACACATACACATATACAGATCGCTCGGGAGCATGGAATACGATTCATGGAAACATCCGCCAAATCAAATACAAACATTGAGCGTGCATTTTGTGAGCTTGCCGAGGCCATATTAGATAAAACCTCTGGACGCGAATCGGCTGAGAATCAGGAGCGTGTTGTCATTGATCGCGGCAATAGCGACAAGGCGCCGGGTTATAATAAGTGTTGTGCGTAATGCGGTTATGACACTTGTTAGTTTAATGTTCGCGGTTGGTTTTGTGATCTACATACATACATACAAACTACTTACATACATACATGCATATAAATACATACATTTATATACACATTTATATATATATATATATCAAACTTGGCAAATCCTATTGCTTTTTTTTATTGTGTGTGTTTCTTTTGTAATTTTAATTTTTTATTTTATAATGTGATCGTTGTTTATAAAGAAACTGAGTTTTCTACTAGGTGGCAACCCTGTAACTGCAATGGTTCTCAATCTGATTGTTGTCTCGCTCTAACGTATGGCATTTCCTGTGCTGCGAGCGGATTCAACTAACAAGTGTCATAATCCCGTTATTTGGGCGGGACGACAGTGTAAAAACAAAAACAACAACAAGATACTGTAACAGAAACAAAGCAATAAATTTAGGCAACAAATTAAACACAGACACACACGCATACATACATACATACACACAGAGCAGAAACAACCAAGAAAAGAACCTACCTAAAGTTTAATATACATATATTGTACAATGTGTAATTTGGAGTAAATTTACAACAAAAAGAAAAAAAACAAGATAAACAACAACAAAAATGTGTTGGTAAACGCACAACAGAAACAACGACAACAAGCAAAACCGAAACGAACGAAACAAGTGGAATAGGAACAGTAAAAGCAACAAAAACTAGAACTACATAGTATGTAGTACATACACACATACATACGTAGTTTCCTCTTTTCCGCTGCACTGCATTTTTCATTTGTGGCGTGTGGAACGGACGGAACTGGAACTGAAACGGACGGCAACTGAAACGGACGAAACAGACGCACACACGCGACTTACACACACACACATACACATGAAATGTATTTGTATTTGTATATGGTTAATAATGTAATACCACATAAAAAAAAAAACTAAATTTAAACAAAAACTAAAACTTAAAAAAGTAAATATCAAATATTTATGTATGCATGTACGAGTGTGTATCGTTTTTAACCTCACTTGAGAACTGTAATTGTAACTAATGTTTTTTCTAATGCAAACTTTTAAAGCGATAAACAAATTTTTATACTTATATATACCCAAAAAAATAAGAAAAACAAAAACACACATACTATACATAAAGAGCACGCATTTTGCTGTTGATTTTAATTTAATTTTCGCTATTTTTTTGTATTTTGTTTTGTTGTTATTTCAACTCCTCAATTCGCATACATATAGATATATTACCGTTAGTTAGCTTAGCTTGAACTTGCTTTTTGTTCTGTTATTGCCAAAAAAAGAGAAAGAAAAAAGTATATATATATATATATATATATATTAAAATAAAAACTAAGTGAAAATTAAGTGTATGTAAACGAGAAAAGAACTTGGAACTTTTGATGCGATCGATGATATTGCTTATCGATAATATGATATCGTACTGTATGTTTAACGTAATTATGTTTAAAAAAAAAAAGAGAAAAGAAAATATTAAACAACATGAACAACAATTGCAAACGCTAAATACACAATTGGCAAAAATGATAAATATCTTAGCCTTTAGGCCAATTGCGCCTACCATATATAGATATTCATACAGTGGGTCAAGTAATTGTTTTAACAAAATATGAAATTCACATAAAAAAGCAAAGAAACAAGATCAATTTTTTTTTAGAAATCAATTTTTTATTTTGTCAAAATGATTACTTGACTAACTGTATATACACACACATCTATTATGCATAATTGTAATTCTATATATTTTTTTTCTTCGTTCGTAATACTTATTATTTGTTAATGTATATGGATTTAGCGTAGTTGTCCACACCAAATGATTTAATGATTAAATATAAAGAACAATTTAAAGCGTCATCTAATCCAATAAAAAAACAATAAACAAACAAACAGCCATTTTCAATTTGTCTATAAAAGAGTGAGAGAGAAGAGTTGAAAGGAGAGAGGTAGACATCAGTTGCTGGAATGCACACGAACTCCAGATATCCAAGTGGACAAAAGCTGTAAATTGTCATCCAATAATATGAAATCTGCATCGGAATCAAAGTCCAGAGTTCCCTTTTGTTTCTCGATGCCCAAACACTTGGCTGGATGCAGTGAAGCCGCCTCTATGGCATAAACTTTGGAGCAGTCTGTGAATTGGAATGATTCGATTACAAGTTTTCCTTTAAAAATTGTAAATAAGAGCTGCAATCTATCGATATATCGAATTTTATAATCCTTTTCTCTTCACCGATATACGACTCGATTTAACACCTTAGTGATATATATCGATAGATTGAAAGCTTTGGAAGGTGTGGAATGTTAGTATTTACCTGTGGAACGTTGGAAGATGCGGACACACTCATCCATGGGGGCGATGCTGCCGCAGAGTGTCTCGGTGTTGGCTATAAATGCCTTGCCCTGCTTCACCTCCAGCGGCAGCTGACCAATGTGATGCACTCCATCCTCGAGTCCCAGTGCTGAGATCGCATCCGTTACCAAAATCAGACCCTCTGGATGGGTTCGATAGGCAATACGCAAGGCGGCCGGATGTGTATGAACGCCGTCGGAAATGATGCCAAAGTAGACAGTCTTTCCCTGGGGAATCGCATCCGAGGCAAGTAATCCCACCAGACCCGGATCACGATGATGGAATGGCAGCATTGCATTAAAGAGATGCGTTATCAAGGTCGCTCCATGTTTCACAGCATGTTCTCCATCACTCAGAGTGCCCATGGAGTGACCCAGGGAGACGGTGATGCCTGAATTCACCAGTTCCCTTATTACACTAGCATCCTTGACTTTTTCCGGCGCCAATGTTATGATCTTGATGCCATCCAAGGAGCCATAAGTAGCACGCACTGTTGCCATACCCTGTAAAAACAATGATTTAAAATAGTCTCTCCTCTCTTCTTCTGTCATCCGACTGCCCTACATTGTCTATGGTCTGTATGCAATTCTCCGGATGTGCGCCCTTCTTTTGCGGATTTATAAACGGTCCCTCGACGTGTACGCCTAAAACTCCGGCGCCTCCCTCAATTGTCTTTGGTATGCGCGGCAATATGGTGTGATAACTATCAACGGGTGACGTCACCAGCGTGGGACAGAACGAGGTGACGCCACATTTCACCAGTCCCCGGGCAACCTTCGTTACGCCTGCCTCTGTGGTGTCTTTATCGTATGAGAAGTCAACGCCGTAGCCACCTGTTGATGAGGGGAGGAAACATTAATAACAGCTATGCTATTTTCTTTCTACTGCTGTTAATTTAGCTATTTTAAAGAGGTAACATCTGATTTTTTAAGGGACATTTATGCAAAGTTTTTTTTTTTTAATCTTTTTTCATCCTCTTTTACGCAATTTTACTTTTTTCAAATCTATTTGTAACGGTCAAAAATTTCTACAGTGTGAAATAAACTAAGAAATAATTTTTAGAAATTTATTAAAAGAATTATAGAAATTGAAAATATTGTCAACATTATTATAAAATAGCTAGAAATATAGTCAAAAGCACTTTTTAATTGTTTAGGCTTTTACAGTTTCCAAAAAAAGTTAAATCTAGCTAGATAAAATGGCAACACTGCTGCCTCAAGCACTCTCTCACTTTCTCTCTCCCGCTCCGACGCTCTCATTCATTGTGTTTATGCTTGCAAATTCCGATTGTTTACGATGCAGTATCGATAAGATTAAAACGCAGATTATGCGTAATCGTGTCGTGTATATTTATAACTGGAACACAGTGTCAATTGCAAGTGATTTGACCTTGTTAATTGATTGAAAGCGAAAATATGTATGAACATAAGTGCGTTTAACCGCGCCCGTCATATGTTTACCATTTATCTGTATATCGATGTAGCCGGGAGCGATAATGGCACCTGCACAATCGATCCGTCGATGCGCCTTCGATTGTTCATCGAAGAACACTGGCTCCGGATTGATGATCTTGCCATTTCGCACCCAAAGATCGTCCTGGACGAGCCGATGATCGCGCACCAGGCGACAATTAATGAACTGCAGCAACTCCCCCGGCGTCGACATGCTTCTTCAAAATAATTATGCACAATAGAAGAACAACAACAAAAGCGTAAACAAAACACAAAATACGCAAGCAGTTTAAGCGAATTTATTATTTGAATTGCCAATTAATAATAACGGACTTCAAAACCGAAATTAAACGACGCCCGCGTCGCTGGTTGGAAATCAAAAAGCAAATGCTCAAAAAACTGGCGCTGTTCCAATCTAAATAAGCTGCGGCAACGGCACTTGTCAACAAAATATGGTACGCTGTTCACGCACCCAGCTGGCAAAAACACATGTTCACTTTGCATGACAAAAGATTAGCATAATAACAACGCAGCATATAAAGCATTAAAAGAGAACAATACATATGCATATGTTATATTAAACTGTCAGCAAAAGTGTTGAGCTGCGTACATAAAACAAATGAGCAACAGTTGTTATCAGTGTTATCGATAAGCGGCGCTGCCAACTCAATTTACTGCAATCACATAGCAGCAAGCAATTGACATGCTGTTCAGAGAATAACAATCGATATATTTAATAACAAATAATCAAAATTTAAATTTGAATTTGAATTGAAGCAAATAAATATATGTTATTCAAAGTTATTAAAGCAATTGAGATGGCAATTGGCTGCTCTAATTTCGTTTCAGTGGTTTAGTCTTATCTGTATGTTTTTCATTTGCTGCATATAATTGCAGCGGTATTCTTATCATTTACCGAGTGGTTTTCCGCAAATTTTTGTGTTTTTGTTTTCTTTTTGTGTGAATTACTGCGATAAGCTGCTTGTACTACTTGGTCACCTAAAAGTCATTGAAATAACAAAGAAATTATTTTTACATCAAGCATTGCGGCAGCGATAAGATGGTGACCACTAGAAAAGTAATACGGCCAAGGTTTGTTCTCTATCTCTCTGCATCTCTCTCTCTCTCTCTCTCTCTCGCTCTCGCGCTCGCGCTCTCTTTCGCACTGCTGTGATAGTGATTATCTTTGCGGACTGTAGAGAAGTTTTGCAGGCTGCAGTGGCAATTTGTTCCGTACCGCAGCCGCACATTGTTTGTTATCTCTTTCACTTGTTCGTGTACTTTTTGGCTGGTAAAGTTTGCTTCAAGGGTGGAGCGTAGTCAGAGGGGAAAGGGGTTAGGGGTTAGGGGGCAGGGGACTCTAGAATGTGAGCGTAAATTGCGTTGCTTTTCCATTTGGCATGCACTCATTTTGGATTATCTGCACTGGCACTTAATAAACTTAATGACTCTCGAAGCCTTTTTGCCTTTTCGAAATTTGCTTGAGAATCGCCTAAAAGCACTCAAGTCCTTTATATTTTTTTTTGTTTTTTGTTAACCCTCTATTCTCTCTCAATCATTCACTGATAAGCAGCTTCTTCCCCTTTTGCCAAAGCACTCGCTTCATGAAATTCCATTCGCAATTGAGTTTAAGTGGACACAAAGCTAACCAAGTCCTGAACCAAAAATGTGTTGTTGAATCCCCTTAACCCTTTTCTCCCCCACGTTGTCATGGACAGCCCTTTGATGCTGCACAGTTAACGGATAATCCTAAAAAATTTTGAACTAAAAAAAAACATTGCAAAAGTCGAGAAAACAAGCAACTGCATTAAACTTATAATTAGTTGACTCTTTTACAGTTTTACTTTGAAATTCAAAAAAATAAAAATAAGATACACACACAAACACACACAGTTGTAAATTACGCATGTCACTTGACCGAAAACTGACCCTCAAATTATGCTGCTTACATTTTCAATGATGTGCTTAGCCTCCCCTCGCTGTGGCAAATTTAATGACGTTTTATCAGGCATCACAAAAAAGTTATAAAAATATTAATTCTGAAAAATGTTATTTGGATGAATTGGAAAATTCTATTTATGGTTGGGGTAGTTTTTTGATAACTTTGATCTCTCATAACTACATAAAAACTTAACCGATTTTCAAGCGGAATATCATTTTAATCATGATTTGGCCTCTTAATTCATTCTGCATTTAAAATTGTATAATTGAGAAAATTTGATATATTTTCGATACTAAGCCATCAATCATCCAACTTTCCATACTTACCCCTTGACATTTTTTCAAAAACTTTGATCTCTCATAATTTCATCAAAAATTAACCGATTTTCAAGCGGAATATCATTTTGATCATGAATTGGCCTCTTTATTAATTCTGCATTTAAATTTTTATTATCTAGAAAATTTGATATATTTTCGATACTAAGCCATCAATCATCCAATTTTCCATACTTACCCCTTGACATTTTTTCAAAAACTTTGATCTCTCATAACTTCATCAAAACTTAACCGATTTTCAAGCGAAATATCATTTTAATCATGATTTGGCCTCTTTATTGATTCTGCATTTAAATTTTATCGTCTAAAAAATTTGATGTTTTTTCGATTTTAAGCCATCTATCATCCAATGTTCAATACATTCAAAAAATTTTTTTGTTCTAGGGTAGCTACTCATTTCGATGTCATATTTATTAAAAAACGATATCTTAACATTTTTAAATGTTTCAATATTGATTTGTTGCACCGTTAATTTATGTTTACCTTTCCATTTAAGTGTTAAAAACAAATTTTTTCATTCATTTTCTAAATGTACATATACATATACATACAAATTTACCATAAAATTGTGTCGAATCTAAGAAAAAAATACATAGTTTTTTAAGACTAAAGACGTATCTAAATCTGCCGATTTGTTCTCTTAATTAAAACATTTCCAATTGCTGCATTTTTAAAATTTTTGTTATTCAAAACGAAACAATTCGTGTTTGCACTCTAAGCACCTAGTTTCACAATTTTTAAATACCCTAAGAAATGGTATTAAATTTTTTTATATGTTGTAAATTAACGTTTATTTAATATCAATCAGTATCAATTTTGACAAGCTAAAAATTGTTTTTTAATTTTTCTATTAACATTTTAAATAAAAATAAGTTTTCTTAATTTCTATAATAAAGATTACATATTATAAAAAGTTCCAAAAAATTAAAAAAAAAATTTGTATGCTAAAAATACTGAAGTATGTTTTTTTTCTATAATAAATATTTTAAAAATTATTAACGTTTTGATACCTGAGTGTAAGAAAGTCAGAAACCATTTAAATCACATTTTTATTTTGCTAGTTGTTTTGTTATTAAAGTCTAGGGTAACTCGTAGTCGCTGCAGCTGCTCAAACTACAAAAAGTTGCAATTTGTTGCTGTTGTTGTTGTTGTTGAACATGTACTTGCATATTATTTATTTACGACTTTTTCAGCATGACTAGACAAACTGGACAGAGACCAAGAGATAGAGACGGAGAAAGGGAAAGACAAAGAGAGAGAGAGAGAGAGAGAGAGAGAAGCCAAGGAGAAGCTTTGTTTAACGGATTTTGGTTTGTTTGGTGCTTTTGTGCGATCCCAACCGCCACATGTTGCACTGCAAAATGATTGCGGTGTTGCGTTGCATTGCAAAATGTTTTATTGCAACGCTTGCAACACTAACAACAACTTGTGGCAACAGCAGCGGGTGGCGTCTCCAGGCAGCAGGTACCTCACTGCCTCCTTTCAGTGTTGCCAGATTTGCAAGTTCTAATAGTGTTAGAAATAGCTAAAAATTATGAAGTGCTTATGCTATGTTGTGTCAAAAATTCAGCCTTCTTGCTTTAACCGTTTGTGCTGCAGACATATAAGTGAGTCAGTTTGTCAGTCAATAAGTCAGTCAGGACAAACAGTTTTATATATTCAGTAAAAAATATATAAATTATTAGGCACATTATTTAAAATCAAGGACTGTTATCATTTTAAGATTTACTATAAAACTCAAGAAATAATCATAATTCTATGAGTTTTATTATTTTACTTATGATTACTTTTAAGGAAAAATTAAAATAATAATTATATTATTGAAAATATAATTTTAAAAAATTAAAAAAAATTTTTTTCAAAAAAAAAAAATAAAACAAAATAATCATTATTTACTGTCCCTGATTTGAATTTAATTATATATATTCAAATTTTTTCACAGATGGTATTATTTTCTAAATTTTATTTATTTACTTATATATTTAATTTTTGTTTCAAGCAAAGTCTAAACATAATATTACAATTGATTCTAGTAACTAGGAACTTTCTTGGAGATAAGACAGAAAATTTGAAAATTCTTCGTCTTTGTCCCGAGCGAATCGACTGTATTCCTTATCGAGGGAATCGTCAGAATATCCAGCTTTCTTGGCCATACGTAACATTTCATTGGCCTTAGTCTCAAACTCTGCAATTCGATTAGCTGATCGTTTTTTGTCTATGTTATTTAACTCCATGTAGGCATTCCTTATATTTTCGTCGAGTTCAGCTGGAGGTGTGATTTGCATGAAATGATTTATTAATTGTTTGGTATTTGATATCATGAGGTATCTGTCATTTTGAGAGTCCCATAGATCGATAAAGTGTTGCCAATTGTGAATAACCGAAGGATCTGACTTGTTGTCCACAAATAATTTGGCTGCGGCTAAAGCAAACCTAACATAATCCTGTTCGAGCAGATAATCCGTGTGTTCAGCAATTCTTCTCAAGTCCCTTCTGAGATTTCTGTTTGGAGCAGCTTCCACAAGAATCAAAAGAGTGAGACTTAAGGCGAGAACAAGTATAAAACGCATTTTTGAAATTTGAAATATATTAAACTAAAGACAAAACACAATTTGACAGCCATATATATGACTAAATCTTATCAAAAGCTTATAATATTTATATAAAAGAATCGTACTCGGGGAAAAAATTTGATTTTGTTTAGATTTTAAAATGTTGACCCCAGTTGACCTTTTTCTTGGACATGTCTTACAATTAATCAGCATTTACTTCTTCTTCTTATAAAAGCTTATCAGAAACTTATAATACATAACATAGGGACTTCACGATTCGGAAGCGACACTAAAATCTAATTTTGTTTACATTTAAAAATGTTGACCCCTGTTGCCCTTTTTTTTTTTTTTTTTGAAAATATCGTTTTATTAATCAGCATTTAAGTTTCCCTATTATGTTGGTTTTGGCATTATCAGCATGACTAATTTTCGGGGGTTTTTAATGATTAAACTACATGGAATTTTTTTTTTAGTTTCTTCACTTAATCACACTTAATCTCATACGTCTGAGTAAATCAGACTTTGAGGAAACATAAATCTAGAGAACTATTATAGTGTTAAAAAATTGTAAATTTTTATACAATATATTTTCTCTTAAAAATGTTCTACAGTAATTTTTAAAGTTATCTGGCGTTCTGAAAAGAGCTGGTTTTTAAATTGTTCAAATTTTTGCAATTAAAAAAATAGCTAAAATGTCAACACTGTCTCGAACTCATGCTCATCCTCATCTTCGTTGTCGTATGTGGATTGTGCTATGTTTTGTGGCTTGTTGGAAAGCCGCTACATTTTATTATAGCTAAACACGCATTCATTATGCCCCCAAAGTGGAGCGAGGTGGCAACCCCGGTAACCAGGGAGGCTGACAGATGGGGGAAGAAGGGGAAGGGGGACTGGCATATTGGTCGCCCGGCAGGAGCAACCAGAATCTCTCTCTCTCTCTCTCTCTCTCTGTGCCACATCAGCAGCAACACCGTCGCCAGAGATTGCTCTGGGGCAACAACAGGAAAGATGTTGACCAACATTTGCGATGGTCACATGTCGTTTAGGAATGTGATAAGCATCGATACATCGATCGTTTATCGGCTAAAAAATATTCGATCTTCATGAAAAAAAATTTTTGGAATTAAAAGAGCTTTAATTAGAGATGTGAAAAATGGGAACACCGAACATCTTTACAATGCATTGAATTAATATTCAATGATCAAATGAATAAATTGTTTTCCTTTAAAAAGGAGCATTTAGCCATTTGTGTTATCGATATATGTATTTATCGATAGGTGCAAATTAAGTGATATGTTTAAAAAAATCGAAATGTATTGAATCTCTTTGATCAAGTAAATGAGATTCTATCAAACAAAAAAGTTAAGTTATGATATGTTTGAAAAATATCGAAATACAACATTTATCGATAAATTTAAATTGCATCGATAAATATTAATATTATCGATAAATCTAAATTATTTTGTATATTAATCCAAATTTTATTGTAGAACCATTTTCAAATATTTGAAAGTGAAGAGATATGTGATAATTTAACATTTGGATAATATCGCTAAAACGCATAACTTGCGACTTATCGAAACACACGCTCATCTTAAGCTAAAAAACGCTCATCTCTTAGACCCAAGACCCGAGACCCAAGAGTCATGGACCAGGAGCTAATACCCCTTAAACTAAACTGAGTGACTACGTGGCTCATTTGGCGCTCGACTAATCGCAAATAACGCACATCGATTAAGGCCACATCAAATGAGTTGGCTAAAATAGGAAAGGCCAAGAAACACACACACACGCACACGCACACACATACAGAGCAACAAAGAAATAGAGAATTGAACAGAGAAATTGAGAGAAACTGAAATAGAAATAGAAACAGAAACAGAAACAATTAGCACGGTCAGGACATAATTGGCGTGCAGTTAGGTCTCTGATTAAAGAAGCAATCATAAAATTAAGACCCATAATCCTCTGCAATTTGAGCACACGCATCACAATTGAGAGGCGTGGCAGGGGGCGGTCAAAAAGAAGATGAAGATGAAGATGGAGATGGAAACGTGGTATGAGAGAAATGAACTCAAATCGGAAGAAACTAAACACAGAAGCTGGTCAACAGCTAAATACGTGTAATAACCAACATGAACAACAACAACAACAACAGAAAAAACAACCAGAAAATAAGACTGCTCTAGCTAAAAATGATCGACCAGCAGTTGCCCTCTAATTGTAGAATTTATTGCATCAAAAAATTTATTTGCCATTAAAAATTTGGTTTATAAAATCCAGAGTATTTTTTTTTTTTTTAAATTTTAAGAAAAAAATATAGAAAACAAGATATATTGACTAAGATATTTTGCCTAATTTTAAACATTTATTTTTAAATATTTTTCTAATTATACTTACAAATTTTAAAGTACCAAAATAGTTTCCATTTCTAAATTCAAGAAGATTTCAGTTCAACAAATATCTTGACTTTATTATTAGGAATCTTTAAAAAAATCAGTTTGAGAAATTATGGATAAATATTAACAAAACTATTTGTATACCCTATTTATAAGCATGTCTGTGTCCTTTGGGTATAAAAATCACTTTACACGATTGTCTGCCACACATACATAGAAATACAATAATTGTCTCTGTCTTTATTTCTGTAAGTGTGTGTGTTTGTGTGTGTGTGTTTGTGTGTTTGTGTGTGTGTGTGTGTGTGTGTGTGTTTGCACACACAAATGCATTTTTGGTGCGTGGTCCTATTGGCCAGTCCAAGAGAAATGCGGAATTGGACTCATTGTGTACGTGCGGCGATTTGTGTGGCACGACAAGGCCAAATACTAGCTGATCGGATGTGATGGACGTGGAGATACCCTATACAAAATATGGAAAAATTAAAAATAATCAAAAGCAGTCAAAAATATTTTTTGATCTAAATTCATTCTGCATTAAAACATTTTTCACTTGAAAAATTTACCTCACTGTCAATTTTTTCGGTATTTTCCATGCTTACCCCTTTACACTTTTTCAAAAACTTCAATCTACCATAACTTTGTCAAAACTGGACCGATTTCCATATGGAATACCATTTTGATCATTATTTGACCTCTTAATTGATTCTGCATCAAAATATTATTTATTTTAAAAATTCGATTATTTTCCATCATTGTCAATTTTTTCCATGCTTACCCCTTTACACTTTTTCAAAAACTTCCAACTACCATAACTTTTTCAAAACTCAACCGATCTCCATGTGGAATACCGTTTTTATCCAAAATACTATTTGATAAAAAATAATAAGCAATCAAATTTTATTATACAAAATTATAAAAACATTTAAAACAATTTGAAAATTTATATTTAAATTTAATTATTAAATTTTAAGCCTATAATGGAAATTACAAAATTTTTATTACCTCATTATCAACTTGCAGCTTGTAAAAAAGAAGCTAAATATTTCTTTGTTAGCTTGTTGATATACTCTTATAAGTAACTGCCTTTTACAGGGTATAACTATGAAACCTTCATTAGCGAGTTTGTATAGGAACAGGTAGAGAGTATGGGAACTTGGGGCATGAACTGTCCGAGGTTTTGCAACCAGTTGAAGCAGCTGGCAGCTTTCAGAGTTTCAGAGTCTTTGGCGTCTTCAGAGTCGCATTGAATACGCTTCCGGCCATACAAATTGTACGCGAAACGTGAGAAATTAATTTTCCAGGTGCCCAACGGTCATCGGAAACAGAATCCAGAATCCAGCAGTTTAGCATTGGATCTGAACTTCTCTTTAATCTCTACATTTAATTAACACAATTCAAAGACAGCATGAAGAAAACGCTCGGGAGATAATGATTAAATAAAAATTTAGCCCAACATGCCGAAGAATTGATACCCTTGCAGAAAACTGTTGACTTTTAAATAAGTTTTACTTGATAAAAAAAAACCTTTTTGAGAAAATATTTTATGTTATTAAAAGCATATTTAAGCAAGTAAAAGATTTTAAAAGAAGATTTGGTTCATACGACACTTAAATTATATTGTGGTCCGATTTTTTGTAGTGATGTAAAAATTCATCGGAAAATCGATAACTTAATTTTTCAGTTTTTTCGATTCTTTTTTAACGATATTTCAAATTTTCAAAAGCTTCAAACTGTTATAGCTTTGTAAAATCTTAACCGATTTCCATTTTCAATTTTAACCTTATTTGGTTTTTAATTTTAATTTTTTTATTAATTGTTTATTTTTCACATTCTTTACCTTTTTCGGAAAAGCAATTGTAATTTCAAATTTTGTGCCTATTTCATGGCGAGTGGATATAGAAAGTAAGTCTAAATACATAAATAATTGTATATAAATAAATATTTAAAAATATCTGACTCGAGCAAAAAATGTGGCACAATAAAACAATTTGTGATTTCCATACAATTTGAGGTTAGGGTTGATTTTGAAAGGATGCGCCTAAGTATGTGTGTGTGTGTGTGTGTGTGTGTATTTATGTGTATGCAGGCAAAGAAATGTCAAAATTCAATTTAATGCTGCCGTCGTGAAAATCTGTCAGCTTGCAGCACAAATAATGTCAAAGCCACACACACACTGACACATACACACATACAGTGAGAGTTACAAAGCAGTGCACACTCACACATACATCATACACACACATACAAAGGGAAAATAGCTTTGCATTGCGTTGTGACTGTCAACGGCAATTGTGGCTGATTTGCGCTTTTTCTTGCTGGCGACTTTGACTAAAGGAACGCCGAGGAAAAGGAGCAGGAAGAGAGAAAGAGGAAGAGGAAGAGAAGCACGAAGAGAAGGAGATGAGAAAGGCTTGAGGTAAGAGGACAGATAAGTAGAGAATGATAAACGCAGCGACCGCGAAGTTGTCACACAACATTTGAAAAGTGTTTGATAAACGAATGCTTTCTCTACACTGAGCGAAATAAATTAGGTACTTTGTACTTAAAGCTTCACAAACAGAAATTGATTTTTCTTTTAAATTCATATCATTTATATCGTAAACTTAACTCTGATCATGCGTCTGGCATATATTTTTTGCCCGAGTGCTTGTGCGTCGCTCAGGCGCCGCTAAACAAAACATAAGGAATCTCTATTCTGATAGCTTTTTTTAGCCATTCCAAACCTGAGTTAAAAACTTATTCTAAAATTTATTTTCTATCATATAAAAATTACTGGTAATATTTAAAAGAACTTTGTATGCTCATTTTTAGTAATTTATACTTATATTAAGTTTATTAAGTACGACTTTTTTCTCTCTGTGTATTTTGCTGCCTCACTTTCCTTCTTTGTCAACGCCTGCTTTGCTATTGAAAGTATTCAGTTTGTTGTGACGTTGACATGTCAAATGATTTCTCAAAATCAACTCAGAAAAAACCTGACACACACAAACATATACACTTTAAGCGGTAAATTTAGAAATTAAATAAATATAGAAATTTTGTAAAATACGCATTAAGATGAAGAGAAAAGATAAAATTAATAGCGATAAGAGTGTGAAAGTATTATCCCCAGAAGGACGTCTATTACAGGTGGAATATGCATTTAAAGCAATTGAAAATGAGAATATCACATCGGTGGCATTGAAAAGTGATAGCTGTGTTGTTCTTGCCACACAGCGGATGAAGAAGAAGAAGAGTAAGCTAATTGTGGTTGAGACAATGTCACAATTGTTCAATTTAACCCAAAATATTGGCTGTGTGATGACGGGACGAATTGCCGACTCACGTTGTCAGGTGCAAAAGGCGCGCAATGAAGCAACCCGATTTCATTATAAATATGAATATGATATACCCATTGATGTGCTGTGTCGACGTGTTGGGGATCTTAGCCAAGTTGCCACACAACACGTCAATATGCGTCCCTTGGCCTGTAGCATGATCCTAATTGGCATAGATGATGAACTGGGACCGGCTTTATATAAAACTGATCCATCTGGCAGATGTTCTGGTTATAGAGCCTGTGCTGTGGGTGCCAAATCGGTTAAAGCCACCGCTTATCTGGAGAATATGTACAAGAATTGTAACCAAAATTTGTCGGAAGAGGCAACCATACAATTGGCCATCGAGTGTTTGCAAAGTTCCTTAAATATTCGCCTTAAGCGAAAGGACATTGACATTGCCATTGTCAGCAAATCAAATCCCAAGTTTCGCATTCTCAACGTCAAGGAGATTGCGATGCATTTGAAACAAATTATTGCCAGGACTTTACAGATGTGCTAATATAAAAGATAAAGAATGTTTTTAAAAACATTTACAAATTTATATATTAGGACTTACCAATAAATGTACATTAAAAATAAACGCGAACTTTGACTTCTTTTTTGACGCACTTTCAGTACGATTTTTGAAAAATTCCGTCTTAAACATCGGTGAATTTCTCATATTTATATTGTGTTAAAATTTCAAACTTGTATCTTGAGCCGTTTGGCCGCTACAATGCTCAGTCAGTTGGACAAACAACTTTATATATATAGATTTGGGGATCAAGTAATTGTTTATAGCAGGGAGTCAAACCGAATCAAAAATGACATAAGAAACTGATTAAAAGTTGAAAGAATTAAAAATTAATTTTTTTTTTTAAATAACAAAAGGTCCTTAGCATAAATTTGAATGTAGAATAAATAAAAAAGTCAAACCATGATTTTAATGACATTCCGCTGGAAAATCGGTTCAGTTTTGACAAAGTTATGAACGTTTTAAGATCGTTTTTTTTTTTTGACTTAGCAACTTTAAAAAACATTTTGTCTCCAATTTGGCAATTAAAAAAAAAAAAAATAATAATACGTCTCGAAATCAAATTTAAAGTGCTATTTTATTTTAAGTTAATACGATATTAGGAGTAGATTTAAAGACTTAACTTCAAATTGAAAGTTTTCAATCTTCCAAGTTTCAAAGTTGAATTTAGGAATTTAAATAAATCACAAAAAGGCATTTCAACAATGCATATATTTAAGCTTTAAACATAAGATTTTATAAGTTATTGTAAGTGTCCCTTGAAAAAGATTCCATTAATAAAGGCAATGTAAAAAAAAAGAAAATTAAAACAATTCATTGTATACTGTTGACTTACAATTGTTTTCAATTTATGAACAGCTTTTGATCAAAGTGATGCTATCAAAGCATTTATAAATAATTTCAAATTTCTATTGAAAGACATTTAAATTAAATATATTGAATGCTCACTTAGTCAATAAAATGTCACTGTGCAAATATTGTTGCATACTTTTGTGCATGTAAAAATTTTGTTGCATACTTTTCTGCATGTAAATAAAACAAAAATATTCATGTCAGAAACACACAAAATCTTTGATACCTCGATAACTATTTAAATGGCCTAGTGTTAGTTAATAGTCCTCACAATGGAGAGAATTTGTTGGCTATAGAATATGGGACAGTTATTTATATTTATCTCTACATAGATAAAGTACTTAAACTTGACTTCTTTAATGAACATTCCTTGATATATTTTCATTTATATCAAAATATTATAAAAATATGTGAATGCCCTTCGAACTTCTATTTATTTATGTGTTTAAAATGACACATTTTTTTCAAACCTACAGGAAAATAATTAAGTTATGGTTTAAACAATATTATACTTTAGATTTCAAAATTTTGAAAAAACAATTGTAATAAATATTTGATAAATATAAAAACTACAATATAATGTTAAAAAAAATTGATTATTTAACAATATGCTGTTTAATTTTCAGCTATAAGTTATGTTTGATTAAAAAAAGTATACAAAATAATAAATATAACCCATAATTTGGTAAAATTTTTATTTAATATTGCATTAAAATAAAACTCAAGTTTCAAACAAATTTTTTATAAATCAAAAATAAATATAAATAAATATAAATTTTGCTGCATGATTACAATATGCGTACAATTAAAAACCACTGTGCTGAATAATGCGCGGAATTTTCAGCAGTTAGTGGTGCTCAACGTGTTGATTATTAGCAAAGTGCGTGTGTGTGTGTGTGTGTGTGTGCGTGTGGTGAATGTCATGTTGTTAGAGGGATGATGTGAGTGGGTGTGTGTGTGCGTGTGTGTGTGTGTGAGAGGAAGGGGCGGAAGTAAGCAGTGGGCGGGGCGCTTTACGCTGTTTATTTGGCTGTTATGAGCTGAAATCCGAGTGTTTTGACTTTCTGAATTAGCTATTGTGATAACATTTATGTGTGTGTGTGACTGTGTGTGAGCGTGTGTGTGTGTGTGTGACTGTGTGTGTGTGTGTGTGAAGTTGTGTGCTTCATCGCACTTAATTGGGCAAGCGATTGCCTGACTTGCTTACAAATGTGGCTCGAAAAACGACAGGACAACAAAAAAACGACAGGCTAAAGGAAAAATCCCTAAAAAGCAACAACAAAAGCAAAAGTCAAAAACACACACACACACACAAAGACTATGTGTGTGTGGAATATTGCATGCGATAAATTATTTAAAAAGCTTCCCCCTCCCCCTGGCTACGCCCCTGTATCTATTTAATATACCGCGACGCATCAGTTTTAATATTGTTATGAATTTTATTTAAGCGCATAAAAATTTATAAACGTTTATGACAAGCAACCCAAGCATTGTCACGCCCACACACACACACACACACACACACTGACACACTTGCAACAATTTCATTAATAATTTTTGCTTTTGTTTTTGGCATTTGTCGGCGGTTTTGGCGACTACTCAAATATAATTTATTGTTTCTGATATTTCTTTAGTCATTATTACTACGCACATTTATTATTTATTATATATTATTTATTTATTAATTTGTTTTGCATGCGGATTATGCGGGGCATGCCACACACACACGCTCACACACACACACACGCTTACACACGCACACACACACCCGCATGCATCAACAGACACGTGGCACAGTGGGACAAGTGCTCGCGAAATAATTTAAAATAAAGCAAACTTGATTTTAATGTCAATCTAACAATTTAATAAAATTTAAGTTAGTCAATCATTCATATTACAAATGTCATACAAATTATTAATAGTTTAGCTACCAAATTATAAAAAATTATATTTTTTCACACTTGACAAGTAAAAAATGTTTTTTTTTCCCCCAAAATAACTGTATTGAAAAAAAAATTATTTTCTGATTTTTTAAAACCTTATATCTAAGATTATATTAAATTATAACTTACAATTTATTTTAATGTATTAACTGATTAATATAAAAGAATTTTTAGTTATCATTAAAGTTAAAAAATTATATTTAAAAAAAAAACAATTTTGTATTTAATAATTGTATAATTTACATAGAAAAACATGAAAGTATTTAAAATAAATGTGGTAAACACCTATAAAGAAGATAAATAATAACGGCTGGAGCCACAAAACTAGGAAATTTTTAACCAAAGATCTTTCTTTTACTTTAAGTTTTTTAAAAAATTAATAAATTTAAATTTAATCTTATTTTTATTGTAATCTAATAAATAATAAAAAATGTGAAATAAATTTAACAAAAATTGAAAAATATCTTTATTGTTAGAAATAGAAGTTAATGGAAAAAATGAAAGTATATTTATGCTGCGATATTTGGGATGCTTGTCCCACTGTGCGACGGTGTCATCGATAGGCAGAGCAAACATTTCGTTTGATTTGTTATCAGGTAACGTTTGTTGTTGTTTTTGTTTGTCGTTTGTCGCCTGTTGTTGTTGTTGTTGTTGTTGTTGCGGCTGTCGCTGTCGTCGTTGATGTCGTTTGTAATTTCGTTTTCGGTATTATGTAATTTATTAACTTTTCATTGAAAGTTATGTGCGGGCGCCAACGTCGTCATCGTCTCTCTTCTCTCCACTCTCTTCTCTCCTCTCTCCTCTCTCCGCTTTCCACTCTCCGCTGACGACATCTTTAATTAATTACATTTTAACATGATAATTAATAGCGTCGCATCCTCTGACGACAGACGAAACGACAATAACCCAAACCGACCAATTGATCGCCTGACATGATGACAACCAACTCAGACACTCCTCCAATTCCCTCCATTTTCCACCTCATTTCCTCCCACTTTCTCCCATTTCCCCACCTCAACACATCGTTTTCAAAGGCTTGTCAAACTGCAACTGAAAATTTATTAAAAAAAAACTGGTTAGTTCTTAACATGCATTAATATCGATAAGCATTTATAAATATATCGATAGTACACTTTTTTAAGTCCTTTACTACCATAAGTAGATTAACGAATTGATTCTTTCTGAAATAGATACAAACATCAAATAATGTATATTATTAAGTGCATTATAACGATAATATTTTTTTTAAATGTTAAAAGCATTAAATTCTCGTGAAATGACACTTACCGAATTTGGAATCATTTGCATATAAATTTATTATTAAAGTGTATTCATATAATTATTATTATAATAATAATATCAATTATAATTGATATAATTCAGAGACTGTTACGACAATAATTTTTATTTTAAAAAATTTTGAAATAAAATTATCTTTTTATTTAAAAGAATGATTTTTTATTATTAAAATTAATTTAAATAAAAAAAAATAAAATGGAAATAACACCAATTTTATTTTAAAATTTTTGATTTTAATAGAATTTTTTTTGATTTGCATTTTTAAAATTGAAAATTTAATTATTGAATTCAATTATTTGGAAAATTTAAAGAAAAAGAGAGTTAAAATTGGATTTAAAAATAAAAAATAATAATTATATCCGTTTCCTGATTGACTATAAGATTTTATAATTAAACTATGTAACTAGTATAACTCAAACTTAAAGCTTGAATAAAGTTCAAAGAATCTGTGGGATAAACTCGTTAGCTTCTCAAAATTTTTTGTTTTTCTCATAATTTTAGTGCACCTCAAAAGTCTGCACATAAATTCCAACATGAAAGGCAATAAACTCACACCTACTGACACACAGATACACACTCACACTTGTAGATTAGTTTGAGATATATTAGCAGATATGTTGAACAGGTGAGTTCAAGTTTTGCATTCCGTTTGTTTCAATTCGCAAGCTCAATCAATCATTTAGCAAAACCGATCTTAATTGGAATTCAATGTAAACTCCATAACGGAGTAACTAAATTAATAAAGCAGACATTGTAGATGGAGGTGTAATAAACACAGTAATGCAACATGTTGATTGACATAATGATACCCTAAGAATTAGGAATTATATTTATAAATATAAATCGAAAAATTTTCAAAAAAAATTAAACTTTTACATGCAATAATAAATCATTTTTATCGTATTCAAATTTTTTTTTATCTGAGAAGTGTTGCAACTGTTTCTGATTTCTGATTTGCTTTTAAGTGGCATCACATAATACAGCTATCAGGCTACAATAATATCAAGTGCACACATACATAGATATACTATATATAAAGAGAATTGCAAGCATGTGGCATGTGGCATGCGGCATGAGGCACATTGATGATGACCATAATGATACACAAACAATTGCCAAGGCATTTTCAATTCAATTCAATCTATAAGTATATTTTTTTTGTCGGTATGTGATATTTTATTATACCCGTTACTTAAAAAAAATTAAAAGGGTATATTGTATGCGTTGGAATGTATGTAACAGGGATAAGGAGACATCTCCGACCCCATAAAGTATATATATTCTTGATCAGCATCAACAGCCGAGTCGATAAAGACATGTGTGTCTGTCCGTCCGTATGAGCACTAGGATCTCAGAGACTACAAACCACAGTTTTTAAGATAGAACAGTTCTTTTGGTAAATAAAGTTATCTATTAATATTATCTATAATCTCACTTAATCACAGTAAGATCGGATAAGTAGAACGGCAGTAATAGCTAACCAAAGTTATTAATATAATAATTATTTCAATACAATTGCCTAAAAGTATGCAATAGTTTTTATAAGGCAAAAATTTCTTTTACTTTAATTACTTTTATATATATTGAGATAAGTAACGGGTATCCTATGGTCGGGATCTCGACTATAGCCTTTTCTACTTGTTTTTATATATTTATTTTGTTTTTTCTTGGCTCTCCATGTTTTTTATCTTTCCGCCTCGTCGTCTTGTTCATTGTCCATTGTCCATCTCAGTTCGATTCTGTCTGTTGATTCGTCCTTCGGCTCGAAGTTCGAACTTCGAATGCAGTGTCCGGTTGCCAGGACCTAAAAAGTTGTTTTGACAGTAGCCAAGATTGAGTTCTTATTCAATTTGTACGGATTTGTACGATGGCTCCTTTATTTTTATTTATTTCAATTTTTTTTTGTTTCATTTTTATTTTCATTTTCAGTACCCTTTCGACTGTCCCCTCTCCTGCCTCCAGCTGTGTGTAGGGCAGAAATTTATTTCATATTATTGGCCTTCTTCTTCATCTTCTTCTTGAACTGGTTGTTGGCCTTGTTTTGGGCAACTCGGAAAGTCGCAAACTTCGCTCACAACTGAAGCGACTGAGTTGCTGTGGCCTCAGCTGCAGTTAACTTATGTCCTCTTCTCTTCTACTCTCCTCTCTTCTCCTTTTTCCCCTTTAACCTCTCCCATTGATGGGGCACGTCTGTTGTCTTGGCTGCATGCCTGCGAATGTTTCAACTTGGCCAACAGTGGGCAACCAATTGGCTGCCAGTTGCCCGCAAAAGTATGCTACAAAAGTGTTGCCTGGATTTCAAGAGCTCAGTACAGTGAAGACTCGTTGAATTGAATTAAATTAAAAATATTAGATTGAGCTGCAACTTTTAAAATTAATAATATTGATTAAAAAAGTACAAAGGTACAAAAAAATAAAATAAATAAAAAAACAAAAAAATTATTAATTTCATAAAATTTATTATTTTGCATTTTTATTTTTTTAACTGCATTTGAAAGAGAGAGAGAGAGAGAGAGAGAGAGAGAGAGAGGAAGAGAGAGAGAGAGAGAGAAAGTGTGAGAGAGAGAGAGAGAAAGTGAAAGAGAGAGAAAGTGAGAGAGAAAGAGAGAGATACAGAGAGAGAGAGAGGGAAAGAGAGAAAGAAAGATAGAAAGAAAGAAAGAGAAAAAGATTGAAAGTTAGAAAGATAGAAAGAGAGAAAGATAGAAAGATAGAAAGATAGAAAGATAGAAAGATAGAAAGATAGAAAGTTAGAAAGATAGAAAGATACAAAGATAGAAAGATAGAAAAACAGAAAGATAGAAAAACAGAAAGATAGAAAAACGGAAAGATAGAAAGAGAAAGAAATAGATTCCATACACTGAAATAAAAATTTGCTGTTTTTTTTTTTTTTTTCTTACTTACTCCTAAAATTACAGCTAAAAATTTTACTTCAAATTAAGAATTAAGATATTGCAAGAAAAATTAACAATATTTATGCTACATTGTTTTTATTGAATTGATTTAAATGCCGCAGTTTTCCTCACTGTCCAGAGTTGCCTCCACAAAAATGGGTGTGTTGTCTTTAGCGAGTGTTCACTGTGCTTGGCATGCAAATGCACATGAACTGAACTGACCATGACTTCGTGACGACTTCGACATGGACTTGTGACTGTTTTTCAACTTGGTCGTTTCCGAAATTTCTCTTAACTACCTCTTAACTTGCATCGACTGTTGTGGATTTCGTTGTTTTTATTTTTTAATAATATGTTGATTGTTATTGTTGTTGTTCCTGTTGTTGTTGTAGACATGTGTAACAACAATAACAACAACTTGTGGCAGGTTGTTATTTTTGTAATTGGCACTTTTAGTTCCATTTTTCTTTTATTCGTTTAGTTATCGATAGCGCAGTGTTCAGAGTTGCCATCCCTTACTAAAATTAATCAAGATTTCATTTATGTTTCAATGATATTCACGTGCGTTGTGTCTCTTGGATATTTATGAACTGTTGCCGCATTTTATATGCCCTCATACCCATACATCCTTATACCCTATATATAGTATATCCTTTAGTACCCCCCTCCCCCTACGTGAACCAACCCACCACAACTTGAAGTGGCTCAACGCTAACCACTTTTGGAGATGAGCTGCGCATTTTTTCGTCTCTCTTTCTTTCTTTTTTCTTTCATTCTTTCTTTTTTTTTTGCTGCTTGGCATTTTCTTAGCTCTAAATTTTTGTTCTTTTGCTTCTGGGTTGTTTTAATACCCTGTACTCAGGCATAAACAATAGGTAGTCAAAATTAGACTTAAGAAAGTAAAAGATGCAGAAAAGAAAAAAGTATTTTAGGTTTTTTTAAAAAATGAAAAATAATAATAAATCTTTGCTGTGAAAATTTTATATAAGTGTTAGCAACGTTTTTTCCATTCGATATAGGAATGTTAAAAATAAATACTTATTTTTTTTATTTTTTATTATTTATTATGTTCATGTATGAACTCAAGACCATAATATGAAATTGAAAATGAAGGATAAATATTAGGAAAATCCTATATTTATAATCTTTTAATTAAATTATTATGTTCATGTTAATGTATTAACTTAAGATCTTTTTTATCTTACTTCTTTTTGTGGTCTAAAATATTTGTTTTCGTTGAATTTTCTAATTTATGATTTTCTTTTTTCAGATTAATTTGAATTCTTAAAGTCTTATGCTAAGAAATTATAAGAATTGTTAAATTAAACGAAAAGAGAAAGAGAGAGAGTAATTTGTTACAGTTTACAGGGTATACGCAAGTTGTGCACACTCGATGCGATTCTTTCTAACTTGTTTGTTGTTGGCTTTTGGTTTAGTTTTGTTACGCGACTCCAAATTGCCAACTTAGTTGTTATTTGTTGGCTGTCTGGCAGCCTGACGGCCCAGAATGTGCCACGGCATGGGCGTAGCTGAAAGGGGGGAGTAAGGGGTATAAGGGGGATTGTTGTCGGGCCAATATTCGTGGCCGCAGCACTCTGATGGCTCTCACGTCACCACTTCTGCAAATTGCGGCAATAATGCAACAAAGGTTTCTTGGGAAACACACACCAAATTGCATGCGCAGGGGTGCCACAAGAGGGGGGGTTGGGTGGTGGTAAGGGGGCAGAGAGGGTGGCAGGACAAGGGGTAGGCAGGGGGACATTGGTTGGCGGCTCCAAGACGCCAACGTCGACGTCAGTCACTTGCTGCCCTTCGCTGCATTTCATTTTCCATTATTATTTTTTTCTTTGCGCTTTTCCACATAAACCTGCCCTAAACGGGTATACCCATTTTAGCAGGCAACATGTAACACATTGATGATAGGTGACAAACTATAGATAGTCCATAGTAAAGTATGCCGGAAAATGCATTTCTCACAGTATATTTCAAAAAGGAATTTTTACTTCTAAAAAATCTTCTTTTTTTATTTTTTAAATTGTAAGTTAAAAATTAGTTAACACGTGTTTCTGTGATTTCGAAAAATTTTTTTCTGATAGGCATTTAAGTATTTTTAATATTCCATTCAAACATTAAAAGACACGTGTGAAAGCTATTTAATTAATTTCTCTCATGTAAAAGGTCAAGAATAAAATTTTTTTCAAAAACTACAGAAAAGTTATTCCAAAAATTAAAAAAACTCTCTTGCCATGGTTGGAAAATGCATGAAAAAATCTTAAATACATTTGTAAGTGATTATAATTCTAATTCTCATTTCAGTTCATAATTTAATACAATATTAATTTGAATTGTTAATTCTTAATACATTTTTTGTCTTATTTTATTATTATTTTTTTATTTTTATGCCCTGTGTTTTTTTATTGCCGACTGCTTTTTGTCGAGAATTAATATTTTATTTTATTTTATAATAAATAAATAAAAAAAAGTGCATTCAAACTTCGTTGACCCTCAGATATTTAGTTTGTACTTAGTTTTATTTTGCTTTCATTTTTTTTACTGACTCTCTCTCTCTCTTTTTTCCGTCTCGCTCTCTCTGTTTACATTTTCAGTTGCTGCTGTTGCGGTTTCCGCTTTGGTTTTCATGTTGCAAGCAACATTTTTGTTTGTAATTTACTTTGGAATGCCGCTTGCTGCCGTTTGCTGTTGCTGCGGTTTTTCTAAGAAAAATCTTTGTTGGCCAACCTCTTAACGGTGTATGGGGAATTCGCGTAATTGCAACAACATTCTCACAGTGTATGTGTGTGTGTGTTCTCTTTCTCTCTCTTTCTCTCTCTCTCTCTCTCTGTTTAAGTGACTGTTGACTGACGGCAGGCAAATCAACTGACAATGCAACTGATGCGGGTCTTGAAACACTGAAAAATAATATTAAAAGCAACTTGCATTCATTACTCATACGCCGCGTTGTCCCAGCACAATAAAAGTGTTTTCTACTGTTTAGTGTGAGCCTTTGCAAGTTTTGTGGTTTGTTAACTGTTGTCAGGTGCGAGTTAATTGTTAATTGTCAGTTTTAATTTCACACATCTCAGTATTGATTGTAATTTTTATCCCAAGAGGGTAAAAATAACTGAGATGTGACTGTTGGAAATTTTTCTGTTTCTTTCATCGATCAGCTTAAAAATCATTTTGTAAATTCTATATTAAAAATAAATCGATACGTGTTCCGTCGTTTTCGCAAAATTTATCCAATTGCGTGAAAATTTATTATTGAAAGTTGAATAGTTGAAAAACTAATTTTCGTACAATCAGCTTAAAATTTATTCAAAAATATCTAAATTAAAGATAAATTTAAATTTTTTATTAAATTACAATTAAAAATATGACATTGGAAAGTTATTAGGCTTCTAGAAATAACTTCATAATTTTAATTGAACTCACTCTTAACTTAAATCAAAATTACGTTAAATAATAATTTTGAGAAATTTTTTTTTTCCATATTATCATACACAATTTTTTTATTTCATTTGGTCAATAAGTAATTTCTATTAAAGGTCGCTAATTGCATTAAAAATCGTATGACCGCTTAAAAGAATTTTCTGATAAGAAAATTGCCGCTAAAAGAGGAATGTTGCTTTTTTTTATCCGATGAATCTTTTACCTCTAATCTGAATTTTGTTATCTGTCATTTATTCGAAATGTTATTTCTGTCACTTGCAACATTTAAATTTTGTATTTTTTTCTTTTAAAAAAATAAACACGGATTAGCATGAAAAATGCATATAAAATCAATGTCATTTCTTAAATGATGGATGATGATTCTTAAAGCTAATATGTGTGAATTATTCGCTTAGAAGCAACAAGAAAGTTAATAGAAACAGCAAACAGTGTTGGTAAAGCATCGACAGAGTAAAAAGGGAGAGATGATGCACTAAGAATTAAAAATCCATAAGCTGGCAATACTTTTTTTCCATACAATTTGCGAACAGCTTTCAGCTAATCATTCATTCATTCATTCATTCATCGATTCATTGTTTTTTTTATTCTTTTTGCTAATTTTTGTTGCCCATTCAAAAGATATAGATAAAGGGCGTGGGGAATACGGAAAAACTATTCAAAGGCGAACTTTTTTTTCGATGAGAATTTTTTTGAATATTTAAAAAATTGGTGTTGCCACAGGTATAAAGGAAATGCAGCTTAAAGCTAAGCTTGAGGTCTCTTTTGGTACTTTTTCTTCTTCATTCCCTCCCCTCTCTGGAGGGTGGCAACCCCTCCTCAGTCCACAATGTCTGTGCTGCCCCGTCGTTTGCAATTAATTCACAATATTCGCATCACGTAGCAAGATTCCATCACCAAACAATTTCATACGTATTAACGCGATGTCGAAAGTGAAAACAGCACAACACAAACACCAATTCCTTTTTAACTCCCCATTTTCCCCTCTCTCCTCAGCCCTCTCTACCATCTACCCTCTTCAGCACCAGCAACCAGTTCCCAGCCTGAAAAACTACCAAACACCCTGAATGTTGAGCTCCAATTTTTCTTCTTTTTATTATACCCTGTAGGTATTAAATATGTGGGTAATATCAGGCACGTTCTAAAAAGCTCATAAAAAGCACTATTTTTGATGTGTTCTTTAAATATCTGAGAGTTAATTTTTACGAACATATCTTCAAAGTCCCAAAAAATTGGACAAATACGCAATGAACAAAACTGATGTAAAAATTTTAGGAGTGTAAAAAAGCTGTTTTATAACACAATGGAATTGTCTCAGCTGTATTCTGTCAAAATTTCATCCTTCTCGGCCTCACCGTTTAAGCTGCACGAAGATTGGTCAGTCAGTCAGGACAAACAGTTTTATATTAATTAGTGAATTTAGCAAAAACTCTTCTTATTGCACAATGAAATTGTCTCACCTATATTCTGCCAAAATTTCATCCTTCTCGGTCTTACCGTTTGGGCTGCACGAAGATCAGTCAGTCAGTCAGGACAAACAGTTTTATATAAATAGATAGTTATTTATATAAATTTCTGTAGCTATAACTATGTTTATATCTATAGCTGTAATACATCTATATGTTGTGTATACAGATCAGTCAGTCAGTCAATTAGGACAAACAGTTTTCTATAAATAAATAGTTATTTATAACAATATCTATAGCTATATCTTTATATATAGTTATAATATATTTATCTAAATGTTACAGGGTATTCACTAGTTTAGCATTAGTAGTATTTCCACTTGTTTCCATCTCAAAAAAAAAATCGCTTGGTGTTATCCATTGCCCATTGCCCGAAGGAGTCCTTCGATTTGCCACAATCAATGGGGATATGGGATACAGCAGTTGGAAGGTGCAAGGTGCCAGAAAAGGGGGGATGGAAGAGGAGACTATAAAGAGGAGGGAGATATTGACTCTGCTAGGGATTTGTGCGATTGGAAACTGAACGATTTCTTTCGGGGTCAACCATTAAAATGAAGGCAATTTAATTTCATTAATTTGCACTCACACATAAATGAGAAATAGCAGAGTGAAAGTAGAGGGAGGGGCGGGTGGAAAAGGGGGGGGGGGTTAGCTATACCAGCTGGTTTTCCATTCAGAAAATGTTCTCTTAATTTTGGTAATTTGCTGCGTGACAAGGTGAAAAGGGGGCAGGAGAAGGGGGCAGGTACCTCCCTCAGTATTGCATGACATCATTGAAACTTGCGTCAAAAGTAATTTTGAATACTCCCCATTTGCAGAATTTGGTGATTTTCATATTAAAGCATGATGCCAACAAATGTGGAAAAAACGTCCAAAGTGAAGGAAAAAAATGTAGTCGATGATTGCGCAGAAAACAAACAACAACAAAAAAATATAAAAAAAAGTAAAAAGTAAAAACCAATGCCACTCAGCTGAAAGGCAATGAATAAGGCACCAGCAAAACCACTAAATTACCCACTGTGCCACCCACTGAACCCCACTGTACCATCCCACTGTATCCAAGGCAATTCCAGCCACATAGGCTGCTTTTTGGCCTGGCCAAGTGTTTGCATGAAAACCTGTCAAAATGTTGCCAACGAAAATTAATTTTGACATATGCCAAAATACGTAAAGGCTTCAAACCCGTAAAGTCAGCGGGAGGAAATATGGAATTGGGGAACTACAGTATAGATATATATATAAGGGGGATATTATTAGAAATTTGATGCTTGGATTTATACACGTATAAGTGTTAAAAGTGGAAAAGGCAATGGCCAAAAGGGATGGGGAAACTTTCTGAATTTATTAAATTCAAATTCAAATTCAAAGCAACAAATGTATGCGAATATTGTTTGAATTTTAAATTCGGGATTAAATGGCATGCACTTTGATTTATTACAATAAAATATGAAAGAATGAAAAAAATTAAAAGTCAATTTAAGTTATTATTTTCAAATTGATATCTATGTATAAAATACTTTAATAAAGTTTAAGTCTACAGATAATTGAGAAATATAAAAACAGGTTTATACTATATATAGATGGATTGAGGTGTAAGCCGTTTTCTTTTAAATATTCATTTAGATAATAGATGATTTATATCATTCAGAATATTAAATGTTGCGAGTATTTTAAAAGTTTATCACTGATAAAAAATTTATATTATACCCTGAGCCCATTGAAAATAGTGTTGCCTTTTATATAAGCAAAAAATAGTGTTGCCTACATTTGTGGGCAAAAATAGTGTTGCCTACTTATATGGGCAAAAATAGTGTTGCCTACTTTTGTGGGCAAAAATAGTGTTGCCTACTTTTGTGGGCAAAAATAGTGTTGCCTACTTATACGGGCAAAAATAGTGTTGCCTACTTTTGTGGGCAAAAATAGTGTTGCCTACTTTTAAGCGTAAGCTATAAATATAAATTGGGTTCCATATATCATATAGCTGCCATAGGAACAATTGGTCGAAAATCAACCTCAGAGTAGAGTACCTGGGCTCAGGGTATCCTACTGTCGAGCGTGCTCGACTGTAACCGCCCACTTGTTTTTTTTTATAGTTTCGACTGCTTCACAGATTGACTGATTATTGCGAAGCCCAAACCGTATGACGTAGAAGGCTGAAATTTTTACACAATATAGCTGACACAAATTAATCGTTTGGATAAGTTTAACGATCGCCAAATCTGTTAGTTTCCCGCCAAATCTAGCCTTTTCTTACGAGATCTAGCTTTCATTTGGTTTAACTTCTATAAAACAAAATAAAATGTAATTCGTCAAACTGAACGTCAATTTTAACTCTCACTTTCTCACGTACACACATTACATACATATTTCACATACAGTTAAACTTAGTGCTAGAAATTCTGGATATTAAATAGAAGAAGAAGAAGAAGAGGCATATATATTTTGTGGTTGAAACCAAATGGGCATCATGGCATCGAGACACTTGAGTGCTGAACAATTGAATAAGATACAATTTGAATCGGGATTTTCGCCATTTCGCATCGATTATTTGCTGGGCCAATATGAGAGTCTGGATCGGGATGGTGAGGGGCGAGTGTTGCGCAGTGAGTTGTTGAAGGTGCCACCGATTGCGGCACATCCACTTGCCGATCGCCTGGTCGATGTCTATTTGCATCCATCGCACGGATTTCGCCATTTCATTTATGGATTGTCGCGTTTTCGACGCAGCGAATCATTGGAATTGAAATTGCAATCGTTAATGCAAATGTTCGACTCGGATGGCAATGGAATTCTCAGCGAGCATCAATGTAATGAACTTTTGATTTGTCTACCGGCAACTCGTAATGAACTTCGCTCTATGCGCTGGAAACTGAAACAATTGATGGCTGCTCAATTGCTGGAGACGGAGACGGAGGATATTCCACTGGATGTGGGCTATATCAATTGTCAGGATCTGGCATATATAACCAGAGATGTGGATCTCGATCAGACGCTCTCACTGCGCTTCGACTGAGACGCAACTCTCAACTCTCAACTAGAAATTCTTCTTCGTCTCTGTCTTTGTCTTTGTCTCCTTCTCCTTCTGCCAAGTCCTTGTGCCTTTTTTTTCACTACTCCTTTTCCTTTCGCTGTTCGCATAACATCACGTTGCAAAAGTTTTCACATAAACGCAAAAGTTAAGTCATTCCTGAAAATTGTTTCTTGAAATTTACTTGCGAGCCACTTGCGGTGGGATAGAGACAGCAATAGAGAGAGAGAGAGAGTGAGAGAGAGAGAGAGAGAGTGTGTGTGTGTGTGTGTAGAAACCTGTGGAGAAATTCTTCACTTGGCACTTGAAGCAAATATTGCAAACTGCAAGGCTGCAATTTCCCCCTCTTCAACCCCTCAAGCAACCCTCGCACCGCATTTGAGGTCACCAGCTACCTATGTGTGTGTGTGTGTGCTTAGGTGTGTCTATGTGTGTGTGTGTGACATACTGTTAGTGTTGCATTTTGGCAGCTCATTGGACATTTGGGTGTCATTCATCCTATTGAGAAATGTTGACTTCAAATTGTAGTCTACTTTCCCTCCTCCTTCTCTTCCTGCTCCTTCTCCCACTCCTTTTCCTCCTCCTACTCCTCCTTCTGCTCCTTCTTCTCCCCGTGAAGTTGCATGTCGCTTTCTCTACAGTTCAGTTCAATACAACATATATATTTTATAAGTTTTCTTATGTTAAATGCATTGATTTTCAATTGAATTAGAATATAAATTTCATTTTATATTTGGACATGTTTTTCTGATATTGAATTCAAAGATTATGCAACAAGTTTCTTATCAAATAAGCAGTAAACTTAATGCAGCCAATTTAAAATAATTCTTTTACAATTTAATTAATAAACTACACATTGATTTATAAATTTAATACTTATTTAAAAAATACTTTCATACTGAAATACTGTCATAACTTGAAGAAAACTGATACGATTTTTAATCGGAATGTAATTTTAATCATGATTTGACCAACTTTAAATTTCTATAACTTTGTCAAACTTCATCAAAAACTAACCGATTTTCAAGCGGAATATCATTTTGATCATGATTTGGCCTCTAAATTGATTCTGCATTTAAATTTTTATCATCTAGAAAATTTCATAATTTTTCAATACTAAGCCATCAATTATCCAATTTTCAATACTTACCCCTTGAAATTTTTTCAAAAACTTTGATTTCTCATAACTTTGTCAAAAATTAACCGATTTTGAAGCGGAATATCATTTTGATTATGATTTGGCCTCTAAATTGATTCTGCATTTAAATTTTTATCATCTTGAAAATTTCCTAATTTTTCAATACTAAGCCATTTATCATTCAATTTTCCATACTTACCCCTTGACATTTTTTCAAAAACTTTGATCTCTCATAACTTTGTCAAAAATTAGCCGATTTTCAAGCGGAATGTCATTTTGATCATTATTTGGCCTCTAAATTAGTTCTGCGTTTAAATTTTTATCATTTAGAAAATTTTATATTTTTCGATACAAAGCCATCAATCATCCTTCATCATCAAACTTTGACCTCTCATAACTTTATCAAATCTTAACCGATTTTCAAGCGAAATATTATTTTGATCAAGATTTGGCCTCTTAATTGATTCTGCATTAAAATTTTGTTCGTTTAGAAAATTTGATTATTTTCGACTATCATTGCCATGGTTTAATATTTTAGTACACGAAGCTATTAGTTGTTTATTGCACTTGCCACATATCACATACTTTACGTACATCCCACGCATATTTTAGACACGAAATTTTCGTTCGAAAGCCGCACAAAAGTGCGACTATGGAAATTAAGTTGTAAGTGCAATTTGTATAGCTGATGGGGTTGAGAAAGGAGAAGGGGGTCAGTCCCCCTTCTCTCTCGCTCTGTCTATTATTGTCTCTTTTTTTTTTTGTCTTTTGTCTGTTTCACTTTGCTGGTTTTTGCGACTGATTGCATTTTTATCCCTTTACACACAAAATCCATGAAATATGCACACTAACTCATGCGTATTTTATAATAATAAAAAGCGCCACGCGAAAGTGCCACAAGGAGTCTGGGAAAGGGACATGGGAGGGGGCGGGGGAGGGGGAGGGGTCCCCCTTTGCGAGAGCTGCCACAAAAGAAACGAGAGAGAGCAAGCGAAACAGAATAAGAATAAAAACAACAAAATGCCCCTCTCTACTATGGAAGAAAAAGTGCAATTTTTTTACTCTAAATTTATGAAAACGAAAATTAAATTATGTATGTAAGTTAATTAGTTTTTTTTTTAAATAACAGTAACAACTTAATAAATTAGGCTTACAAAAAAAAAATGGTTTTTATTTGAAAAGAGTAAAAAAAAACAACTTAGGGGGATTATTTAATGTTTATAGTATTATAATACAAATTAAAAAAAAAGATATGGAATACAAAAGTAAATTTTCCTTTTTTTTATGCAATTTTAAAATTAAATTTATTATTATTACTCAAGCAATTATTATATGATAATATATGCCAAATTATTCAAGGTTTTTTGATGTCAATTTTTCTTAAACATAAAATAATATATTTCCTTTTTAAATTTAAAAAGCATCGAAAAAAAAGAATATTTCTTAGCTGAAAAGATATTATATCTAATTGAGATAGCTATTTGAGCTAGCTTTAAACAAATGTATAAATCTAAAATGGCAATCAAACAATATCATTATTATTATTACTATGATAATATAATTTTTTTTTAAATTTATATAGTTAGGGAAGTTTTTTTTAAGAAGTGTTCTTGGAGAAATAGTTTGGAAAAAAATGGTTTTTGGCTGGGCAATGACAGTAAAAAACAGATTAGAATTTATTGTGAAATTCTGTTTTGTTATTTTTAATAATATTTAAGTGAAAACATGAATATATAAAAAGTGTATTTATGCTAAAAATATCTCAAATTTATTCCATAGTACTCACTTAACAGTTGCTGGGTGCAAATGCAAAGACAAAAGATGCAGCAATGATTCAGAGTCTGCCCCATCGAGTGGCAGGTGGGGCAGGTGGGGCAGGTGGGGGACAGGTGAGGGGCAAGTGGAGGCTGTCAAATCTCTTCACACGTTGCAAGTTGTTAAGGCTGCCACTGACATATATGCACAAATCGGATGTGTTGCAAGTGCGGTGTGTGGCAGTGTGGCAGGTGTGGCATGTGTGGCATGTGTGGCAGTGTAAGCAGGTTAGCTTAGCGGCAGCTTATCCACTTGCAACAGATGGCAACTTCACGCCACAACTGACTTCACTTTTGGTTAATATTCTAGCTGCCAAAAGTGCATCTTAAGCAGCCGCTGATCCTGCCACACAGCCCTTTTTGCATGCCACACACACACACACTTGTCACAAAGCTGCCACAGCTGTGACACACTTGCAACACTTGCAACAGCTGCTGATCCGCTGCTGATTGCCTCTTTATCAGCGATCCATCGTTACTCGTAACTCAATCTATCGACGGGGCTAACAATAATTTACCCCAACAAATTTACATTCCCATATTCCCATACCCTACGCGAGAGGGTATACCAAATTGTATATAAATTAGGCAACACTTTCATTCAGGCAATGCAAATAATAATTATGAATTTAAAAAAAAATATTTACAGCTTAAAAACGTTTAAAAAAAATTGAATAATAAATATTATATTAGATTTTTATTACAAAAAAATGTTTGTTATTATAAAATAAATTTAATTTAATTTTGATTTTCATTATATAATTTTATATATAATTTCTAAATTTTTTTAATACAAATTAAATTAATATAATTTTTAAATTTTTATTAATTTCAATTTTTATTATGAAAACCAAAAATAATAATTATTTGTCAATTTTTATTATAAAAACAAACAATTCAATTCAAACATATTCAGTCTTTCAAATATTTTTTCAAATTATCAAATTTAATTTTAGAATAAAAGTATTTTATATTTAAAACACGCGTCAAATTATTTTATTTTTATACCTTAACATAGATAGCTCAAAATGATTTTTAAAGTGATTGAATCTAGTCTAAAAAATAATTACCCGCAACAGGTTTTCATTTCAATTAAAATTGTATTAAAAATTTCCCATACATATGTTATTGAGATATTATAGATTAATATGTTTTTTTTCTTTCCAAAAAGTGTATTTTGATAATCGGCGAACCCTTTGTTAATTCTATTGTTACTTGTTTCGTCTTATTGTCACGCTTCTGTTTCCATCTTTTGTTCGCCGTTTTATACTTCGATATATATATATATATACTTTTTTTTTTTTTGCATTATTGCTTTTCATGCATTTGCAGCAGCTGCTTAAACGTGTTCCAAATACGCAATATACAAGCTGACACGCCCACAATCCAAAAAAAAAAAATAAAAAAAAAATATATATATATATAGATATAGAAAAAAAAAGAAAGAGTAAGCGAAAAGAAATAACGCCCATGCGAATTTGGTATGCGAAATTGGCATCGCCTGGCATCCGTTGAGTGCATACGAATGAACATTTCTTATTTCTCCTGCTGGCTGCCTGTTTTATTAGCCGTCATATAAAGCAGGCTAAAACGAGCACACAGGCACAAGTACGAATATGTACTGGCCAACTAACCAATGCGCCAATTCTCCTCATTCTCCTCATTCCTTGCCACATTTCTCTGTCCCTTCAGACTGAGCCGCATTTGAGAATGATTGCAACAAATGATACCGCAGATTTCTCTATCTGAATATTTGACTGCTCGTCTTACATTTGGCAGGATAATTGTCAAAAAACTAACTCCGTTTCATCTTGATAGTCGAGGCTTTACAAAAAATTCTTCTGATAAGAAAAATCTTCAATAATTAAGTGAGTTATTTTTAAAATCTGAAATGAACATCAGTAATGAAACCAACTCTGCAGTTTTTCTGTTTTTCCTGAATTTAACTATAATAATTAATTAAAAATCTCATACATATTTTGTTATACCCTGTAATTATAAAAAAAAGTTACAAAATATAAAAATATTACTTAGAGACTGAAAGAAAGCATAAAATATGATAGTAAAAGATAGTTAAAACATGGTTTAAATCAAGGCTTCAAACCTCCAAAATGTTCTTAAAGGTTCGGTTCGTCGGTTCGAACCATAGAGCAGGACATCGGTTCAGTTCACGAATTGGTTTATATACCACCTGATTCCAAGGATTGATTTCGAACCTTGGTTCAATTTCATACAAAAAAATATTTTTTTTATGTACATTTTTCTCTACATTATGAACCAATTATTTAAAAAAAAAAAACATGCAATATTGATTACAATTTTAATTTTTTTGAAGATTTTAATGTGACTTATTTTAATCCAAAGTCTCAAATAATTGCGTGATTAGAAAACCATAAAATTTATGTAATTATTTTTTTTTCCTCGAACCTTGCTTCAATTTCATAAAAAAAATATTTTTTTATATACATTTTTCTCTACATTTTGAACTTATTAAATTTGTTTTTTAAAAATAAATCAAATTTTGATTTAAATTTAAATTTTTTTGAAGATTTAAATATGACTTAATTTAATCCGAAGTCTCAAATAATTGCGTAATTAGAAAACCATAAAATTTATGTAATAATTTTTATTTTCTAACCGAACCGTTTATTTTAGAAACATTATCCAAGAAAAACAAAAATTTTTTTAAAAGTCGCTAAAATATTATTACTCTCGGATATATTCATTTCGAAATTCACTGTTGCATTTAAATATCCCAAGTTTGGAAGCTGTTTTGTAAGTCGTATTGTTGCTTTTGTCTGTCTGGTTTTGTGTCCATGTCTTTAAGCATATTTATTATTATCATGTCGAAGTGTTATCCTTGTTGTTATCCTGTCCTCTCCAATGTTGCTTGTGTGGAAATTGTTGTCATTGTCATTGTTGTTGTTGTTGTTGTTGTTGCAAGTGTTGTTACTCTTCATGTTAACATGTGTTCAAATCGTTAAGGCGAGAACTTTGTGCAAAATTATTTGCTACAAAACACTCGACGATGTTTGCGCCTGGCTGACTATCTCTCTCTCTTTCTCACTTACTCTTACTCTCTCTCTCCTTCTCTCTCTTTCTCTGTGTATTGCTGCTGGAGTGCAGAAGCGGCAAACAACAGCTCATTGAGTTTTAGAAAAGTTGTTAACATGAACATTTGATGTCACAACATTGCCGCATTCCACTTTCCTCCACTTTCCTTCACTTTTCTCCATTTTCAACCTTCTCACCCTTTGATTCTTTCTCTAGGTGTGTGTGTCTCTCTCTCTGTGTGTGTGTGTGTGTGTGTGTGTGTGTGTGTGCTGTCTCCATATGGTTATATTGCCATTGCCATTGCCCATTTGCAACGACGACACAAGTGGAGCCAAGCGTAAACATTTTTGTCCCAAAATTTCGACTCGTACCGAAGTCTGAGATACCCTATCAGACAGATTTTAAAGAGTATTCCTTTCATATCAGATATATATATTTTTAAGCATATTTTTAAAGTCACACAAATCGTTTGCACCCAATTTTATTTATAATTTCAACAAAATTATTAATTTTAAATATTTTTTTTTATATAATTGATTAATAGATTCATTAAAAATATGTTTTATACACTTTTAATAAAATTTAAATATAATTTTATTTTAAATTCAACAAAGTTATTAATTTTTAATACTTTATCAATAAATTCATTAAAGATATGTTTTATATGTTTACCCCTGATACACTTTTAATAAATTTACTGTGAAAAAGATTTCAGCTAAATTTGATATAATAACTTAATATATCATATAAATATAGTATTTTGAAATATAGATGGATCATGTTATTCTAAATGTGTTTTTAAATTCCAATTTCAATTCGCAATACGTCATAGAAGAAAAACGCAAAGTTTAATAATAAACAGCCTTACAAATTTTAATATACCCCATTTACATGTTTAATTCGTACAGGGTATTGTAGAAAAAACCAACAACAAAGTTTTACACTTAGTAGACAAAATTGTCTACAAATTTTGTTAATTTATGTTATTTATTTAGTTAGTTATCGCTTTTGTTTGGCGACTCTACTTTTTTTTTTTTTAAAGAAAGCGAGACAGGGGGTGGAGGGAAAGTGGGAAGAAGAGATGGGAAGAGGGGAGAGAAGAGAAGAGAAAAAGGCTGAGGGGAAAGGGGAAGGAGTTTTGCTGTAGCAGCTGTTTGGCCTCTAGCTTTTGTGGTCAACTCTATTATTGGCCATATTAAAGACACACACACACACACACACACTGTTTCGGTATGTCCCTGCTTCCTTCCCTCCCTCTCCCTTCTTTCCTTACTTCCTTTGTCCTGAAGCCATGTCTGTCTGCAAGTTCTTCGTTTGTTGCTGTTGTCCTGCAGCGTTTGCAACATTGCAACAAGCGTAAAAACAATAACAACAACAACAACAATAACAATAACCACAACAATATTAATGTAGCATGCCACATACACATACACACACACACACACACACAAACACCCATAAAACAGAAAGCATAATATATATACAAATTTTATAACATTTGCGACTTTTGAATATCCTACTTAAATACTGTAACTTATGTATTTTAAGCCAATTTAAAAAGATTAACCAAAAGTATTGCAATATGTAAATAACAAAAAATATTATTAGAAAAAATTGATAAAAATTAAAAAATGAGAATAATTTGTATATAAAATGTACAACTAAAGTTAAAAATATAAACATATAAATTGAGAAATACTAAAATATTATTCGGAAAAATTGATAAAAATTAAAAATGAAAATTATTTGTTTATAAAATGTACAACTAAATTTTAAAATATAAACATATATGTAAATTAAATAGTAACAAAAAATTATTAGGAAAAATTGATAAAAATTAAAAATGAAAATAATTAAATAATAATAAAATAATATTTGAAAAAATTGATAAAAAATTATTAATAAGATTAATTTGTATATAAAATGTACAGCTAAAACTATAAATATAAACATATAAATTAAATAATTAAAAGCTCTGATGATATTCAGAAAGTTATGAAAGTTAACTTTAGACGAGTCTTTTTCACCGTCGGTGAATTTGTCAGTCAAACAAAATTTCCATCGGTACCGCTAAAAAGACGGTCGTCTAACGGCAACTTAAGTAATAAATAAAACGTTTCAATTGAAATCTGTGATAAACAATCAATTAACAGCTAAAATTTGCCTTTTTTAGCAACAATTTCTACAACAAACTTTTGCAAACATTTTTCGTTGTGCGTCAAAGGTTAATTTGCATCAAAGTTGCTTCATTTGCTGTGTGTGCGGCATGTGGCATGTGGCATGTTGCATGTTGCATGACAAAGTCATTACATTCACGCCAGAGACTAAAAACAAAAAAAATGTAGCATACTTTTTTGGGGTCACAGAAAAACGCAGCAGACGCATTAAAATCACCAGGCCACAAAACAAAACACAGCAAAAAAACAAAAAAAAAGGAGACAAAACCAAAGCAAACAGCGACCTAAAATCAACAAGCAGACAGAGGCAGCCCAAAAAAGGGGGCGTGGCAGGGTGGGGGAAGGGAGGCGGGGGTAGGTGTAAAGTTTGTGGCAATTTTAGGTGACGGTCTGCGGGTCATAAATGGAATGTGTGAAGCGCTTGTGGCGTTCAGACCAATTGTCTCGATTGAGAGACACACACACACACACACACAAAACACACACACGCACACACACACTTCCACAATTGCACATATGCCACATGTTACAACAACAACAACAACAACCCAGTAAAACCTTGACGAACTTTAATACTCCAAAGAAAAAAAAGCTAATCAGGCATATTCGACAAATCTCTGGAGATTTTTAAAAAAATTGCTTTGGAAACTTCAGACATTTAATTTTAAATTCCCAAAAATCGACCGCCTTGAATAATTTATAATTTCAACAGAACTATACATTTAAAAAATTTACATAACTCAGTAAAAATTTCTAAAAATTGCGCTGATGCTTAAAAAATATTTTAATAATAAAAATGTTTAAGGTCTATTGTGCGTTATACAAAATTTTGAAACAGGAGATTATATTTTTTCTTTATTATAAATAATTTGTTTTGATTATGAAATAATAAAATTTAAATTTTTCTTTAAATTTTAAAATATAACTCTTTATTTCAATTTTACTATTTATTTCTTGTTTATCCTAACTGTGCTTTTAAGTTTTGAAGTAAATGAAACACATATTTTAATAAATGTTAAAATAAAAAAAAAAATTTTTTTTCCAATTCAATAAATAAATGTTAATATTTAGTTTTGAAATATAAAGCTTAGCTATTTAGACGAAGAAATTCATGTGAAATTTATATATAAGTATCTGGTAAAATTTAAGTGAACTAAAAAAATAAGAATTTGTAGTTCCGTTTGGAATTTGCAGAAACCTAGAACTGCATTTTGGAAGACAAGTTCTACTGGGAAGACTGTATCTGTGTTAGTGTGTGTGTCAGTGTTTGTGTGTGTGTGTGTGTGTGTTAGTGTGTGTGTTATGTCGATGTCAACAACGTTTGATGCGGCTTTATTGCTGCTTGAGCGACTTTTGTTGTTGTTGTTGTGGTTGTTGTTATTATTGTTGTTCTACGGTTTATTGGTCTGGCATGACCCCAACTTCAACTTCAACTTCAACTTCAACTTCAACTGCAGCTCCAGTTGCAGTTGCAGCTAGACATACTAGAGATGACAGGCTGCAGAAAATGGCAGTGAAAGGGGAAGGAAGAAAGTCGGATGGATAGAAGAATAAAAAAAAAGTTGGAAAAAAAAGACAACGACTGTCGAGCCGAAATGATTGCAGACAAATATTGGCAGAGAATCCGCGTTTATTGTGCTCTTGAAACACACAGCAGAAATCACTATAACAACAACAACAGCAACAACAACAACAACAACAACAACAACAACAACAACAACAACAACAACAACAACAACAACAACAACAACAACAACAACAACAATTGCAAGCAAAGTGCGCAACTTTAATGCAAACAGACAAACAGTTTGCCACAAATACAGAAACAGAAACAAACTGACACACACATATATATTTATATATATACATATATATATATATATATATCTGTATATAAATATATTATACATACATACATATAGTATGCCAGCGCCGACAAAAATCATCGAAGCCTTGAAACAAAACCGCAAAAATCAAAAATTTTCCAACGCATCAACAAAAAAAAATATAAATAAAAATAAAGCAGCTGAAGCACACAAAAGTGTATATGTGTGTGTGTGTGTGTGTGTGTGTGTGTGTGTGTGTGTGTGTGTATGTGTGTGTGCGACTTTATTATAGTGTGTGTGTGTAAGCGTGTGTAAAGCAGACATTTATTTATGTATTTATGCATATTTTGTGCAAAAATGCCGGCAACAAATTGTCTTTGTATGTGTGTACTTTAATACCCTGTATTAATAGGCAAATAGAGTCATACAAATGATGACATTATAGAAAGAAGACGAGCACACTTAAATGCTTGAATAAAAATACAGATATCACAAAATATGTATTAAAAAATGCTAAATTTTTAAAAACTTAGAAGTAATGTTAATGCTTAATGTTAAATGTTATGTTAATGTAATGTTAATGTTATGTTAATGTAATGTTAATGTAATGTTAATGTAATGTTAATGTAATGTTAATGTAATGTTAATGTGATGTTAATGTAATGTTAATGTAATGTTAATGTAATGTTAATGTAATGTTAATGTAATGTTAATGTAATGTTAATGTAATGTTAATGTAATGTTAATGTAATATTAATGCTTAATGTTAAAGACTCATATTAACAGTGCAGTAACACCACTGTTAATAGTTATTACAGTCTGTTATTTGTTTGTTAACAGATATAACGCTGTTCTGTAAATTGTTCCCAATATGTAGAAATGGTAAGTAGTCTATATATATTTTTTTTGATTATCTACATATGTAAGTTTTGAAACAGTTCTTAACCACTTTAACAGTTTTAAAGCACATTAAGATTTAATTTATCTAGAATATCAGTTTACCGTTGACTACAGGGTATCTACATGTCGATCACATTTAGTTCAACAATTTCTACTGCATTTTTTATATGCGTTGGTTTTTCGCTGTTGCCGCCGCAATGACCTTTTAACCCCCGCTTCATCCCCCCTTTCCCCCTTTTTAACCCCTATTCTATCTCTATATTCGCTCAAGTGCTGAAGTGTCATGAAAACTGTATTGCCGGACAAAGGACGCTGAAAATCTCAGCGATCTGAAAATTGAAAAAAACCGTCGATTTGAAATGACTAACTGACTGACAGACTAAGATTTATGTATATTATATAAACTCAGAATATGCAAAGAATTACTTTTCTCACTTTTTTTTTTGTTCAACAAATTATATGGTATATCTTTAATTAAATATTATAATGATCTTGGATCCATCATAATTTTTTTAGTTTTTAGTTTTAGTTTAAACATCGGAAAATCGCAATAATCCAAACCAGACCTTCTAAAGCTTTTAAGATTAGTAGTGACTTAATTTAAAATTTAAGTTCACTTATATGACTTTTTTATTCCATTTACATAAGTTTGTCTTGATTTTATTTTAAGGTATTTTTTGGGGGAAGTATGACAATTCCCTAATTTCTTCTTGTACGAAATTTTAATTTTGTTGTTATTTAAGCTATTAATTATTAACATTTTTGTTGTTGTTCTCAGTTTGCTTTATGCGAAAGATTTGAGGAATTTCAACTTTGAGGACTTGACCAGTGATTGCTGTATATAAGTGAAAGGTTAAGGGATGGAGAAAGGGGAAGAAGGGAATTCGGTAAAGAGAACACACACTTCTAAACACTCGCATACACACACACACACACACACACACACACACACACACATTCCACATTCAGTGCGCGCTGCACTTTAATTAAATTTCTTAATTATGTTGGATTAATACACACACTGTGAGTGGTATGAGTGAAAAAGAGAAAGAAGGAGGGGGTAAAAGAGAGAGAGAGAGAGGGGTGGGGGTGGGGGTGAGGTGGTTGTGTGGAGGGGTCAGGAGTTTAAGCTGGAGATGCCGACAGAATCCAACTAAAATTTCATAGTTCTATTCTTCTTTTCGTTTAATCAACATGCAGCCAAAACGTAGTTGTTGCAAAGGGGATACTCAAGGTAAAGGGGCGTCGAGTGTGGGGAGGGGAGGGGAGGGAAGGGGAGGGGGTAGTGGCATGCCACAGGCAGCAACGAGGCGCAGTCAAGTAAATGAGAAAACTTGGCAGCAAGTGTTGGCCTAGCCAAAGCCAGAGGCAGTCTCTGAGAGAGAGAGGGAGAGACAGAGACAGAGAGAGAGAGAGAGAGAGAGAGAGAGAAAGAGTAAGCAACAGCGGCTGCGATGGAGATGGAGATAGAGGCTGCAAATGAGTTGGTTAGTTGCTCGCTGCCTGTGTGCCACATGCCACATGCCGCATGCCACCTCTAGTTCCCATTCCCATTCCCCCTACACCTCCCACCTCCCCCTCCTCCTCCTCCTCCTGCTCGGCTGCACATTTAGCTAGTAACTTTAACATTTACCTTTGCGTCTGCGACCAGCATTCAACAGCCGGCAACAACAACAACATACAACATACAACAACAACATACAACATACGACAGTAAGGACAAGCAACAAAGGTTATCTTTAGTTCGCCGAAATCTTAATACTCTTTACATAGTATCCTGTATTCCTGTATTCAATTTTCAATTTAGTAGTTCAATTTGATTCAAATTTGATCGGTATGTAAATAAATATAAGCAATTCGGAAAGGAAAATGCATTTATAGCTTAAAAGTATGAAACATTATTTTTGCCCATATAAGTAGGCAACACTATTTTTTGCCCACACAATTAGGCAACACTATTTTTGCCCATTTATGAAGGCAACACTATTTTTGCCCACATAAGTAGGCAACACTATTTTTTGCCCATATAAGTAGGCAACAATATTTTTTGCCCATATAAGTAGGCAACACTATTTTTTGTCCACATAAGTAGGCAACACTATTTTTGCCCAATTATGAAGGCAACACTATTTTTGCCCATATAAGTAGGCAACACTATTTTGCGTGGGCGGTTAAAGTTATGACAGTTTGAAGTTTGTGAGAAAGTGTCAGTAATGCTGAATTTAGAATTAGAATTGAATTTAGAATTGAGTCTTCTATACTCTCATGTGGAAATTGATTGAAAACTTTAAACGTACTTTCTAAAAGGTCGTGATTTTTATTAAGTATTCTTAAATGCATTACAAATTTGGTGACAATATGAAAATACCCTTAGGTAGGGTATGCATAACAAGGCGAAGAACGCCTGCCACAAGCTCATCTGTTGAAGTTGCCAATGGAGTATGCTTGCAACATTCTCTTCCCGTTCCTCTTCTTCTTCTTCTTCTTCTTCTGCTCGCTGTCTTTGTGCGTGTGCTGCAGGGCAGTCATGAGTGGGCGGATAGGAGGGGTAAGGTGGGGTTGGGGTTGTAGGGGGGCGTGGCGCATTAGTTGCAGCACGTGACTGAAATGCCAAGCGTTGTGTGGCGCCTCAAAGCGGCAACTAGCAACGAGGCAGCTTACTAAAAATTAAAACACATGTAAAGAAATAATTAAGATATTATGTACTTTCTTCTGCCCCATCTTTCATGCAACACACACACACAACCCAAGAGAGTGATAGAGAAAGAGAGAGAGAGAGAGAGAGAGAGAGAGAGAGAGAGAGAGAAAGAGAGCGAGTTTTGCTGCTATTTTCTTTTACTTGTCCCTTGCCTTTAGTTTCTACCTTGCTGTCGTACTTGAAGCATGCGGCATGTGGCATGTGGCACTGGCACTGACTAGGGGGTGGGGGAGGGTTTGGGATAGGGGTTGGGGGTTGGGGTAGGAGGCGATGCAACGGCGCGTAAACAAAGCGCGATAAGAGAGCAAACTGTCAGTTCTGAATAGGCCACTAAATGCAGAGGGCGACACTTGGCAATCGCACACACACACAAAATATTTACACTACGCTGCATAATTAAGGTCTACATATAGCGGGACAATATACACAACTTATCTTGAAAATAGGAATTAAACATTTAACTTAAGAGCAAGCACTTTAAATAAAAAATAATTCAAAAAAAGAACTGAAACGATAGTAATTAAATAATTTTATCATTGTAAATTAAATAATTTAAAAAGTGAGATATCTAATTGTTTTTTACGAAGATCTAAAATGAATTTCACAATCATTTTTAAAATATATAATATATTAGGCTGATTTAATAAAAAGTTATCAATTAGTTGACTGATTTGTATACAAAGATATGAAAGTTATTTGTCGGAAGTGAAAATTTTCAACCTGTTCTTATATCAATCCGGAAATATTTTGGGTATTGAATTCACTTTTAATTGATGAATTTAGGTCTAAAAAATTGATAAAATATAATTTTAAAATGTTTAGCACAGTTGCAACGTGAAAAATTAATTTTTTTTTAAATTCGATTCATAAGTAAGTGAAAATCGAAATAGGCCTGTATATTTTTTTTAAGTCACTAACCAAGACCTAAGTATTCTCTCTTATAGAAGATATATAAATTGATAGACTTTAAATACTTTTCAAAAATATAATAAAAAATAAATTTAATATATTCTTAGTTAACAGATACGGAAAACAATTTTTTTAACCAACTAATAGTTTAATTTATTTGTGCCCAATGAAAACTTTTCGTTTGTTGGACAGTGTTATTTGTGTGCTGGCATTCCGCCTTGTTTCGTATTCATGGCCACCTGGCGAGCGCTTTATCGGGCACTGGGCACGTGTTTTTACCCTTTTCCCCGCACATTTCTCCCCGCACATTTCCCCATTTCAAGAAGTGCCCGCAACATTTCCGGACCCAAATTGCATGCAACCCAACAAAATAACAAAACAACCAACCGAAACGAAGGTCAGCGGATGCTTCACACAAATTGTTGCAACACTTTTATTCCTCTTCCACTCTCTTCCATTCTGTCTCTCTCTCTTTCTTTCGTTCAATTGCCCCCTCCCTCCATTTTTACTCACCCTCTTGTCGATTTTGTCCAAAAAACGCGTTTATTGTTTTTGTCTTTGGTCCATTTCATCTTGCTTTTCATTTTGTTTTGTCATATTTTGTGCTTTTCTTTGTCTTGTTATTGTGTCACCTTCTGTGCCTCATTATTTCTGCATTTACATTTCTGTCCAGCGACAGGTGATCTATCATTAAAAGATGCTTTTTTGTCTACCCATCCAGAGGAGAGGAAGTACGAGTATCTGAATAGGTAGGCTTTGGATAGTTGCTACATTTTCATAATCATGGGAATCGTCTTTCGCCGTTGTATCTCCTTCTTTATCTACTTTATCTTCTCTTACTACTGTTTTGCAGTTATAATTTCTGCTTGTTACACCCTGACAAAGGGTCTCATAACTTGGTCAGTAAATGTGTCAATATGTCTATAAATACTAGAAATTTACATGATTCAAAATTGAAGAGTAATATATAGGATGCAGGACTATATCTTCTATAGAAAGGGTAAGGCTCCAATGGGTTAAGGTATGGTAATGTAAGGTAAGGTATGGTAAGGTATGGTAAGGTATGGTAAGGTATGGTAAGGTATGGTAAGGTATGGTAAGGTATGGTAAGGTATGGTAAGGTATGGTAAGGTATGGTAAGGTATGGTAAGGTATGGTAAGGTAAGATAAAGTAAGGTAAGGTAAGTTAAGGTAAGGTAAGGTATGGTAAGGTATGGTAAGGTATGGTAAGGTAAGATAAAGTAAGGTAAGGTAAGTTAAGGTAAGGTAAGATAAGGTAAGGTAAGGTAAGATAAGGTATGGTAAGGTATGGTAAGGTATGGTAATGTAAGGTATGGTAATGTAAGGTAAGGTATGGTAATGTAAGGTAAGGTATGGTAAGGTAAGGTAAGGTAAGGTAAGGTATGGTAAGGTATGGTAAGGTATGGTAAGGTATGGTAAGGTATGGTAAGGTATGGTAAGGTATGGTAAGGTATGGTAAGGTATGGTAAGGTATGGTAAGGTATGGTAAGGTATGGTAAGGTATGGTAAGGTATGGTAAGGTATGGTAAGGTATGGTAAGGTATGGTAAGGTATGGTAAGGTATGGTAAGGTATGGTAAGGTATGGTAAGGTATGGTAAGGTATGGTAAGGTATGGTAAGGTATGGTAAGGTATGGTAAGGTATGGTAAGGTATGGTAAGGTAAGATAAAGTAAGGTAAGGTAAGTTAAGGTAAGGTAAGATAAGGTAAGGTAAGGTAAGGTAAGGTATGGTAAGGTATGGTAAGGTATGGTAAGGTATGGTAAGGTATGGTAAGGTATGGTAAGGTATGGTAAGGTATGGTAAGGTATGGTAAGGTGTGGTAAGGTATGGAAAGGTATGGTAAGGTATGGTAAGGTATGGTAAAGTATAGTAAGGTAAAGGGTAAATTAGGTGAGGTAACAAGAGGTAAGTACCATAATGTGAGTCTATCATAAGAGAAAGGTAAAGGTAAAGCAAATGTAACGCAGTTTAAGAAGGGTAATTTAGAGTAGGGTGGGTTATGGTAAGGGTATTTCATCTTCATCATGAATTAAATAGTTCATCTTGCTTGTTTTATTTACGGTACTTGCGCGCACTTGTACTGACACAGCAGGAGATAGGGAGGGTTACCCATGGGGCTGAGATGAAGGGAAGGGATGGGGTAGGGTAGGGTGGGGTGTGGTGTGGTGGGAAGACACCAAGTGCGATGCGGTGCACAGGGAGACAAGGTTCGTGCTCAAAACGTTTTTACATTTCATTGACTGAGCGTCGGGGCAAAAAAGAAGAAATACGAAACACACACACATGACACACACACACACCCACACACAGACACACACCCGCACACACACACAGTGAGATAGATGGAAACGTATAAGGAAATAAAGGGAGATAGCAAGTGCTGGAAAACAGTTGCCGACTTCTCACGAGTGTTGGCAACATTGAACAATTAAATTTAATTGCATTCCCAATTTGTATAATTATGCTCGCTCTCTAAATATCCTTATGTATGTATAAATTTTTAATTTGCGTCAACGATAAAGATGCCGACAGACAAAGGACTTCCATCTTCATCTTCAGCTGCTCTCTCTCTATCACACTCTCTTTCTCTCACTTTTATGTCTGTCTCTTTCTGTCTTGTCAACAGTTTGCCGCAGGAGAAGTTAAGCAACTAGAACTGAACATGTTGCTCTGTTAATAAACCCCAAAAGGAAATGGAAATTAAATATATACTCTTAAGCTATGGCTGGAAAATTATCGATAGTGTTAGATATCGATAACAACGATAGTTTAAGGAATTTATTAAGAATAAAAGTTATCCAATGCTGTTTGATTATTCGCTTCAGAACGCGAGTTCTAAATAAAGAATTCTAAAGAATAGCTAGAAAATCGATTGATATTAATTTAACAACGATACTATCGATTGGCAGCTTTGCTATCGATAAAAATATTTTCTTTAACATGTAATGGTCATATTTAACTTTCTTTTAATTTTAAAATTACTAAGTAAAAACTCATACTATCGATTGTATACATAGTTATCGATAACAGGCTTTTTATATAATTATATATATTAATATCACAGACACAATCAAATAAATTAGCTAAGTGTTTTACAGCCTCTAAACAATTTTCATATTGTCAATAGGTGGACAGCAACTGCAATAATTCTTTCGGGGTTATCGAACTATCGATTGATTGAATACGACTGATAGATTGTGAGCTTTGCTCTTTGCATCTATATATGTACACGATTTGATGATGATGTCCATTGGTAAACTCCTAATTTGAGTTATTGACACGTTCCACATTTCTAGTTTCCTCTTTCCTCTTTCCCCTTCCCTCCCCTACCCCAATAATACTCCTTATAACATGTTCCCCGTTTCTGTGAATACGAATGTGAAGTAACTAATCAAAATTGATGGGAAAGATGCTGACAGCTGTCAACACTGGCCAGAGATTTGCCAATTTTGATGATTAGCGAGTCGAGTGCTTATAATTAGCCAAACGGATTGTTAGAGTGAGGATTATCTTAACCAAAAGGAAGAGTAAAAAGAGGAAGAGTCAGGAGATGAGGTGAAGTGAGGTGAGGTGAGGTTAGCTGCCAATCAGTGCAAATAACAAATAGAAATTCAATGCTACGATTAATTCAATAAGTTTCTATTACTTTGATTAGGTGTTGATTATGTGTGGCAAAGTTTCTGTCGACAGGTGGCGCTCAGCCAAGTTCTGCCTGCTAATAAAGTCATGGAGACCACACACACACACACAACACACACACACACACACACACAGACACACACACACACACACAGAGGCAGACACACATAAATGCTTTCGTTTTTGGGGGGCACAGAACAAAGGGCAGCAGCTTGAGAAGCGTCAAGATCTCAGAGCCAAAGTTGGGACTTGGCCAAGAGAGAAAGCCGAAGCAGTCGAGAGGAGAGAAGAGGAGAATATAGAGTGGAGGAGTGGGGAGTGTGGAGACTGGAGGTGTCTTGCAAACTATGCGAAATACTTGTACGCAAGCAAAGCGAGAAAGATTTTTGCAATTTATTTAAGTCACGTGCCACATTCTCCATCCAAGCAAAAGCGATGAGCGGGGAGTAAAGAAGGGGGAAAAAGGAAAGAAGCAGAAGAGGCAGCTACTACCTGCCACCTGCCTTGACTTGATTTGGAACTCAAAGTGACTGACTGACTAACTGACTGCCAGAGAGACAGACTCCAACTGAGAAGGAGACGAAGACGGAGGAAAAAGATGGAGGCAAAGTTATGCCAGCCAGCAAATGTAACATAAATTATATGAAGCAAAGGCCCAAGAAGTTGATGCCACGATGTCAGAGGTGTAAAAAGAGCTGAAGAGGGCAACAGATGAGAGGAAAGAGGGCAGAGATATTTTGGAATAACAGCAGCTGGCTGTGTGTTGCTTACTACTGATGCTGATGCTGATGCTGATGATGCCACACCATGCGGCATCTTCTTCTTGCCTCATCATGAGGCAAGTTACTTACTTTCTTACTTGCCAGCACTTAATTAGTGTGCGCGAATTTTGAGCACGTGAATTTTCACAAGTGTGTGCAAGCGAGAGCGAGCGTAAGAGAGAGAGAGGGATAGGAATATAAAAAAGAGAAAAAAGAGTGCAAGAGAAATAAGGCAGCGCTTCAAATGTGCACAGTGGCTGAAATTGGCATGGACAAGTGTTAAATTCTTACTATAAAATAAAAACTACAGAAAACAAGTCTAAGAAAAATAGCACTCTTAAGCAATCTGAAAAATGTGTGGTAATTTTCATATGAAACTGATGAAATTTGTAGGATAGCGAGATAATATGCTAAAATATATGAAAACAAAAGTTAGTGTTGCCTACTTATATGGGCAAAAATAGTGTTGCCTATTTATATGGGCAAAAAATAATGTTGCCTACTTTTGTGGGCAAAAAGAATGTTGTCTACTTTTGTGGGCAAAAATAGTGTTGCCTACTTATATGGGCAAAAATAGTGTTGCCTACTTATGTGGGCACAAAAAAGTGTTGCCCACTCATATGGGAAAAAATAGTGTTGCCTACTTATATGGGAAAAAAGTGTTGCCTACTTATATGGGAAAAGACGTGTTGCCTACTTTTGTGGGCAAACAATAGTGTTGCCCAAATTTGGTTTAATTCAGTTCCATATATCATATAGCTGCCATAGGAACAATTGGTCGAAAATCAACCTCAGAGTAGACTACCTAGGCTCAGGGTATCCTACTGTCGAGCGTGCTCGACTGTAACCGCCCACTTGTTTATAATTGCGAGTAAGTGGAAAAAAAAATCGAAACAAAATAATAAAGGCTCCTACTTTATATGGCAAGATTTTTAAGGCTACTTGTAAATAGTTAATAGAGAAGGTAAAATTAAACACCCAGTTCTAACTTTGCCAACTGAAGCTTACTTTTATAATTTATTTTTGAGGATCAATTGCTCATAACTTTTTTAAAAAGTATTAAAAACAAGCGAAAAAATATTGAGGAAACAGTGAAATATATTTATAATAAACTCAGTTGTCAGCTTCACAAAATGTATTATAGATTTTGTCACTTTTGCTCCACTGTGCGTGAAACCATTTGCCTTAAAAGTTGAAGTTGCGTTTTTCGCGGCGCGCGCTTTGAAACAGTTTGATTAAGTTTAATTGATGTAATTACACTCTTAAATTGGATTGGATTTGTGAATACAAAGCACGGCAGGAGACAGACTGACACACAGAGAGAGTGAGAGAGGGAGAGAGAGAGAGAGAGAGAGGGAGGACAGACAGTTGGTGGAATGAAAGTTGGATCAAGGTAGGCGGTCGAGTTATCGAGCGACCTGTGGGAAAGTCCCGCAGCATTGCATAAACCGTCCATCGATCCCTTTAACAACTTCAAAGTCCAAATGGGCTCTCAACTCATACCCACTAACTGTTACCTCCCCTACCCTTCTACCCCTTTAAGACCCACTCTTTAGACCATCATTGCGTTTCCCTTACTCCGAATTTATCGAGAGCGAGAGTAAGAGAGAGATAGAGAGATAGAGACACACACACACGCAAAGTTTCATCAATTTGAAAATGAATTTGAAAGTGTTGTTGTTGTTGTTAATATTCTCGCAGTTGTTGTTGTTGTTGTAGTTGTTGTTGTTGTCGTCAATATACGTTGACAACAGAGCCTAGGAATGGCCAATGGATGGCAACATGTTTGCTTCCACTCATCGACTCTCATCTCCTGCCCCCTGAACTTCCTCCTTACCTCATACAGCACTTGCCTGTAGTTCCCTACCACTTTCCTCCCTCTTTCCTCCCTGTGACTGCGTGACGTAGACTGAACGGTAGGCGGTGGTTGGTGGGAGGAAGAGGAAGAGATGGAGAAGGGTTTTGGATTGTGCTTTTGGTTTGGTGGCGCGCATATTTTGCATAATTTAAGCAATTTGTGCAACTGCAACGGCCATGACGATGGCGATGACGCTGCCCGATGACAGCGACAAGCAAGGGATTGAGGCAGTCAGACAGCCCTGCAGTACAGAAAACTGTACAGCTTTGCTGAGGAACTTTTTCGGTATACGAGTAATGAAATAACTGCTGCTAAGTAAGCTTTAAATTCCGCGCTATTACACTGAAAAAAAAGTAAAATCTAAAAAAAGTTTAAAAAACTTGATTTGAGCCAAATTTTTTTGGGATATGATTTCGGGATATGATTCCTAAATTAAAATAATACGTAAATAAAATGGCAACGATTATAAAAAATCACCTTTAAAAAAGTGGAAGAAGTCTAAATTAAAATATTGTTGAGAAAAATCGGGCTTGACTTAAGTATTTCATATTTGGTTTATAGGAATCCAGGATTACCGTACTTCTGACACCGCTGGGATTAATTATAGACCAGAATCCCAGTTTTTTTTTCTGTGCAGCATACATTTCTGATTTTATCCTTGTGTCGAAAATTCATGATGAATTTGAAGTTGAATAAACAGTGACAATTACAGTAGTGCTGCTGCAGTGAATTCACCAGTCTGATGGCAGTAAATGTTTCACATACTGAAAACGTAGCTGACCAGCTGCTGCTGTGGGAATGTGTTGCTTACAACATGAATGTTTCTTAATGCAAATCGGTATAGATTGTAAAGTTCGTATGGCAGGGTTCGTCGTAAAGGCTGTTGAGTGCAGAGAGAGAGAGAGAGAGGGGGATGGGGAGACTTTTGGGTTTTTGGGTTTTTGGGTAGGTGTGAAATGCACCCACATTATTGCATTTGACTGGCAGTCCGAGCTGCTGCTGTTGCTGTTGCTGCTGGACACAGAGTACAGATAATGAAGCAGCAACATTTTAACCAGGCAAACACACGCGATACAAAGAGAGAGAGAGAGAGACTGACTGACTGTGAGAGAGAGAGAGCGTAGAGTGTCTGTTGCTGTTGATTGTCGGATTCAGTGACCGACTGTTGGACTGAGTGTCGGACTGACTCACTGACTCAGTGAGTGAGTGAGTGAGTGAGTGAGTGAGTGAGTGAATGAGTGAGTGAGTGAGTGAGTGAGTGAGTGACGTGGTCGCTGTACTGATTCATGAACTGACAACGAGCTTGGCGGCCAACCTGAACCTGAGCCGCTTTCTCTTACTCTCTCTCCCTCTCTCTCTCTTTACCTATACATATATATCACACTCTCTCTCTCTCTCTCTTTCGGTGACGCTTTAGCTCATATTTCGTTGTCCACAAACGTGGCCAGAACCGGCCAAAAGCTCTGCTTGTACAGCTGCTCATGGTTGCTGTTCTCTTTTTTTTTTTTTTATTTTTCGTGCCGTTACCATGACACTGGATTTTACAGAGACTTAAGTGCCGACACACGCTCTCTCCCTCTCACACTCCCACTCCTCTCTCTCGCTCTCTCTTTCACTCTGTGTGATATATGCAGCTGACTCATTCTGCTGACGCTCCAAATTCAAACGCAAACACTGTTGCATACTTTTGTCAACTGCAGGTTGAGGCCAGAGAGAGAGAGAGAGAGAGAGAGAGACAGCTGTTGCAAGCAAGCGAGAAGCAAGCAGAGAAGTCGAGTGGAGAATGAAGAGTGTAACGGTACAAGGGCAGACATTGCATTGCGTTGCATTTGCAACGGACACACATATTTTCTGATAAATTATTGCATTGTTGATTTATTTTTGGCTTTTCGCTGTCTGCGGCTTAAGATTAATTTCCTTGCGTTGTTGAATTCACACTTATGTGAACCAAACCTTCCTCTTCTCCCACTCTATCCTCCCTTTCATCTGCTTTTACCGTGCTACAATTTAACCCTTCCTGTTTGTCGAGCTTTTGTCGTGTGTTGTGTGTTTGTCGCTCGTTAAATGGCTTTTGAAAAAGCGCCAATAAAAATTAAATCAAATAAGTATAATTTTTAATTAAAATGCCCTTTAATCTTTTTACAATTATTGCAAGCAGAAAAAGAACAACTCGAAACTCAGCAACTCGCAACTCGCAACTCGTAATACCATTGTGCACGGTCATTTGGCAATGGAACACGGGGCATTTCATGTTTGTTATACGATTCCGAGGTATCAGTCGCCCTTATTTGATGGCTCTCAGTACGATTAAAGTGGCTTCAGTTTGTCAGTCTATCAGTCTATCAGTCAGTCGATCTGTCAGTTAGTCGCACTGCCAATCAAACCATTATTGTAAAAGCATTAAACACTTATCGCAAAACTAACAGGCTTAACATGTGTTGGGGAATCTTTTTTAGTAGTTTCTGTCCCTTCTTGTTATCGATAGCTGTCAATTTATCGAATTAATCGATTAATTCGTTTCTGTCGCGCATTATTTGTAATTAAATAAATGTTTTACATCGATCAAACTTAAGTTTTATATTCTTAAGCACATTTTGCACATTTTGGCGCCCAACGTGGGTAGCTTAATTAACTTAGCGTCGAAAATGGAAATAGATTTATGCCTGTGACTGTAAAATAAATATTTTGATTATGTTTCAATTTAGTTTAAGTTGAATCTGCAACATACCTAGTGAAATTAGTTATTGATGGCGCCCAACGTTGGTATCTTATGGATCTAAAATAATTTAAATAACATTAAAATTGTACTTAAGTATAGTTTAAGTCTATAAATTATTGTCTTAGCACATCTTCTAAATATTTATGGATGGCGCCCAACGTATGAAGCTATATTACAACTAGAGTTTTACATTATTAAGCACATTTTGCATCTTTTGGAGCCCAACGTGGTTTAAGTTGAATCTGCAATGGCGCCCAACGTATGTAGGTATATTGTTATCAATATTATTTCGAGTTTTGTGTAGATCCCTCAACTAAATAAATAAATGTATAACTTTAATAATTGGCGCTCAACGTGCGTATCTTTATTTGGATGTGTCAGCTAATGTTTGTGAATCAGCTTATAGAATGATGATTTTAATAATTACATATTCAGTATAAACATAATTTATTGAGTTTGTAATGTATACATTTTTTTCTTAGCACATCTTGAAATTATTTATGCATGGCGCCCAACGTATGATGGCATATTATGTATAACTTTTTTCGACCTTTGTGTAGCTAGCTAAGCTAACTAAATAAATGTATAACATTGATTTTTGGCGCCCAACGTGGGTAGCAAGAGCCAGCTAATGTATATGAATCAGCTTATAATATGATGCTTTATGATGATATAATAACATATTCAGTATAAACATAATTACATGTGTTCGTACCTGTTTTTTACACGTGGCGCCCAACGTATGTATCAAAGTAGTCTCCATTTAAAGTAAACTTGAGTCTCTCTTATGCCATATTTAAATCCTTTTTGTAATGCATCAACATATGTTGCCCTCTTGTGTTTTATATATCAATATGATGGTGAGACTCAATGTTTGTGGAATTCACTTCTCCATTGACTTTATTACGCTTCATGTACTGTAGAAAATCGCGGTCTGTGCTCGAGCTGCTTGATTTTTGCTGGAGTTATCTGCTGCTTTCAGTCCGCATTCTTATTGTGTGTGGAGGTCCAGTTGTCCGCTGGTCTAATCTGTGGACTGTGCGTGCATTGAACTCGCCAAGGATATGCAAGGAGGAGGTGGAGATGAGGGAAAAGAGAGAAACGAGACGCAGACGGGCAGCTAAGCCTGTCGAGTGGCCTTTGATTTGATTGGTCGACCGGGTCATAAGAGTATACGATGAACGATGTAGGAGGAAGGAGGAGGGAGAGGGCAAGAGAGACAGGGCAAACCGCACATATATTGAATCCATGGAACGTAAATATTTAAGGAGTACTTTATTTTGTTGCGCATCAGCTCCTCAAATCTTTCGTTTGCTGTACATTTTTTTTATGGATACTTTTCTCGTTTTTTTTCTGGCTTTTTTTGTTGTAGTTGTTGAGTGGCAAAGTTTGCTAAAGCGCCAACAAGGCAGGCAGATGTCGGCGTGTGTGCCGCTTGCCACTTGCCACATGCCACATGCAACATGTGTGCTGTATGTAGGCAAGAGCTTCGCTTTAATCTGCCCCCAAGTAACTTTTGCCTTCCCACACACACACACACACACACACACACACACATCAACTTTAGCATTGGCTTTAGACTGTGGCAGCTAAAATGGAAGCATCAGGAGACAGGGAGACAGGGAACTAGATCCAAGTGATTTCTCATTTAAATGATGACCTATGCTCTGTCATCGTCATCGTCATTGTAATCGTCTTTCGTCTGCTTTCTCAATTGCATGGTAATTCTTGTCTGCTACATAACAATAACAAACAAATGAAAATTGCTTAAGTTTAAAGACAGAAACTATAAAATACCCTGCTACAGTTGTTATATATATTAATTTTAAAGGGGAAAAAAGCTTAAGTTTAAAGATAGAAGCTACAGTTCCTACAGTTGTTACATATATTAATTTTAAAGGAGAAAATATCTTAAGTTTAAAGACAGAAACTATAAAATATCCTGCTACAGTTGTAATATATATTTAATTTTGATGTAGCAACTTATCAACTGAAAATTGTTATTTAAAAGAAAAATACATTCAACTGGGTACAAATTTTCGGCTGATAAGTTTTTACTATGTTTTAAGTATTATGAAATGTTATCCTACCAAACACGTCTTTTTGTATGTATTCATTATGTGGATTAATAAGAGAGTTAAATTAAGAACTCTTTGGGGTTATATAAGACTATGATGAAGGGAGAATAGATCTAAGATACAGAGTTTAAGTTGAGCTGAACTCTCAGGAACTTTGAACCTTAAAGAATAAAGTCAGGAACACTCAGGATATTCCAAAGACTTGTTGCTATAAAAAAAAATATAATGACAATAAACAAAATTTTTTCTCCACCATCATTTGTTCTTAAGCAATATCAAATTTCACAAAAATCAATTTACTAATAACTCAACTTAAATTCTATGAATTTCCAGCTGACTGAATTAACTTTCTATCAAATAAAATAAATATAACAGTTAAGATAATCTCCTCCTATCCTATCATGAATGATTCCATAAGGCTTAAACTATGCTGCAAGTGTATTAACCCATTAGTGCACCTATTTTAAAGTACAGGGTATCGAAAACCAATAGGAACATAAAAAGTGGCAAACAAAAGTCGTATAATTGTTGCCAAATGGCTGCAAACTGAAGCCAAATCTTGTCAAGTTTTCAAATTCTTCTGACACACACACACACACACCCTAACACACACGCCTACAAGTGCATGCTGTGCGTGATTTATGATAAAATAGGAGAGAAGGGGAAAGGGGAAGAGAGTTTGGTTTCTACAAATTGCAGCGTTAATTGCATACAAAGAATAAGAAAAGTGCCCAAGAAATTGCAACAAAATGAGTACAACAGTATGTTTGTGCCCCCTGCCACGCCCCTTAACCCGAGGCACACACACATGTCTATTGAAAGGGGGTAGAAAAGGAGGGGAGGAGGGGAGAAGGGAAGGAGATGGAGTCATGCTGCTGATTTCGTTTGGCAGTCAGAAAGTTGACAATTGACACATTTGCAATTCAACACTCGAGGAATACGTAGTAGGGTGGTTAGCAGTAGGGTGGGTAGTAGATAGGATGGTTAGCTGGAGGGAGGGAGGGAGGGTGGTAAGAGGGGGTGGAAGAAGGAGGGTAACGCGGTGCAATCAGCGATGACAGCAAAACGCGTACACGTTCTCGTATCTCGTATGCCGACGCTCTCGTGTCTCCTCACGTCCTGTCCTGTCCTATCCTGTTCCATCCTGTCCCATCCTGTTCTATCCTGTCCCGTGCTGGCAACGTTTAGGCTCGTCATCGTCGCCATTTGCATTTTGATGCCGCTTTGCGCCTCGGCATAAATATTTGCAGTGTTTGACGTGACGTGGCATTGGGTTTGACTTTGCCTCCAGATTGCCGCCTCACTCGGATTCATTAAGTCGAGCACCACACACACACACACACACACACACACACACACACAAAGAGAGTGTGTGTGTGTGTGTGTGTGGTGCAAAGGATTCGCACTTGCAGTGGGAACTGGGCTTAATTATTGCCTGGCGTCGAGTCAAGTCGAGTCGAGTCGGGGAAACGAGTTTATAAAGTGACTGAGAAACAGGAAAGAGCAGGGGAGAAAATGGGGAGAGAGAGAGGGAGGTAGGGGCGAGGGAATTGGTGATCAAACGGTAATTGCTGCGACCAACGATTTGCAAATTGAAAAAAAGCAAAGCTAGTCAAGGATGTGACAGACAGAGAGAGATAGCGACAAGCACAGACAAGCAGGGACATGCACAAACTGTATCTTCTTTAGCTATGCAAAAAAAAAAATTAAACGTTTGGCTACAAGCAAGAAATTTTAACTTTAACACGCCGAAGATTCAATACTCTGGTAAGTCGAAATTATCAAAAACATATTTGAAACAAAAATAAATTTTATTCGGCACTGCGTAAAAACAAAATTTCAGTTAAAAAGAAGCTCAACCTTTTTACGCATGGTGTAGAACGTAATTTTTTTTTAATTGATATATTTTTGTTGTAAATTAATTTATTAAATATAATATTGTTCGTCACAAAATTTTATATAAGAAATTTTGGGACTGAAATATTCATTCGTCACTAGACTTTTACCTCGTGTAGCGGTTTTTTTTTTTTGTGGTAGATTATCACATTGAATAGTCTTAAAGGATATCTTGTTGATTTAACTTAAGATCTCATTTTAGAAAAATAAAAATATATTAAAAAAATAGTTTCATTCAATACTAAAACTGTGAATTTTTTATATCACGTGGAATTGAACACTCTTTAAATAATGATAATATAAAAAATGAATATGTAGCTATGACAAATAAGCCAGGAAAGTAAGTCAATATGGCTTGAAAAATGTAAATTGATTTGATGTTTTGATTAAGAAAATGAGGTCGACAACATCTTTTTTAAAGTGTAGCCCATATTGTGAACAAATTATAATACTCTCAGCAAGGGCAAAAAACGATAGCAGACAATTTTCTATAAAAACTAAATTTGAAATTGTGTTGACTTAACGTTTGCGCATAAAAAGGCAACCCAAAATGGCAAATGCATTTCTACACACACATGGAGAGAGAGAGAGAGACAGAGAGAGTGAGAGTGAGAGAGAGAGAGTGAGAATGAGAGAAAGAGTTGGAGATAGAGCTGTTGAGTTGGATGCAGCACTTTGGGCCGTGTCTCTCCTCATAGTCGTCATGTTGTTGAAAATTTATTTTCATTGCCGCCGCAGGCAGCGACTGAGTGACCAAAGCAAATGCAACAGAAGCAACAGAGGCAGCAAGAAGAAGCAACAGAGACAGAGGCAACATCAGTTAGTCCAAAGTGTGTCCAGGGTAGAGATATGTGTCGTGCAACATCAGCAACATCAACATATCAGCATCAATTCGCCTGGCAGCTTTGCATGACCCAAAAGAATAAAATAAAAAAAACTGTTGCCTACTTTTGTGGGCGCAGTCAGCGTCGCTGTCAGCGTCACTGTCAACAGCAGCAGCAGCAGCAGAGCTCTTATAACATTGTTGCTCTTGGATTCATAAGCATAAATGATGTTGCAATTGTTGCTATACCCTGTAGACATTGCAAAGATAAAAGGTTGAAGCAGACAACGCGAAAAGTAGTACACTGCGAGAAATATAAAGACTGCTTTCTAAAATCATAAATATATTCATCTTAATATTTACACTTTTAAAATGCAATTTTTTTTTATTCTTAAATTAAAAATTTAAACTTAAAAAAAAGTGTTGCCTATTTTTGTGGGCGCAGTCATCATTAATATATTCGTCTAAATATTTACACTTTTAATATTTAATTTCTTTTTTTATTCTTAAATTTAAAACTTAAAATGTATATATAATTTATTGCATTTATTAAAATAACCTAATTTTATTTTAATATTAAAGAAAATTTTGTTCAACTGGTTTCAAAAATAAAAACATACAAAGTTAAACTATACAAATTTTTGATAACGAATCATTTTAAGTTGAATATTCTTAGGCTTGAAACATATTTATATATATATATATATATATATATATATATATATATATATATATATATATATATCCATCGTAGGCAATCATTAACTGACTACAGGGTAACTTGTGGTCGTGCAGACTTTACAAATTTATTATTGTTGCTGTTGCTTCATTGCTTTTAACGTTTCAATAAGTGCGTCAATGTGGTTGGCAGCTTAAAGCTGTCTCTATCTCTATCTCCCACACCTATCCTATCTTTTCCGCTCTCTTTCTCTCTCTCTTTCCCTCTCTTTCTCTCCTCTATTACCGCTCCTTTCTAGTGAATATGTCACAGCGAATATATTGCGCGATTTGTTTGTGTGCAGTTTTGAAAATGCTTTACAAAAAGCTCAGAGAGCAGAGCAGCAAATCGACTGAAAAGTTCACAGCCTAGCCACATATTTACATATGTATGCTATATGTGTAGTTGGATGTGTATTATAGCCCATTTCAACTTTTTTGCATTTTTTGAAAAAAATATATTGTCACTGTTTGAGTTTGAATGTTAAGTTTTTCTTAGTTTTATATATATTTAGCCAACTATCCGATATTTTACGATTTTTTTTTCAGATTACCGCATAAAAAAATTTAAAATCATCACTGCAAAATTAAATTTATACATTTAAAAAATTTAAAATTTTTAGAAACAAAAATCTATAAAGAGAACAAAAAATAGAAATGGTACCCCATATTTGTAATCTACGGTCAATTCTTAGATGTCAGGATCGGACTAAAAATACTAAAGATTTGATAATAATTCATGACAAAAGTATAAAAAACACGTTTTCAACTTAAAAATCGGGGACTAGGATTTAATTTTAGAACTATGGTTTTTTGGTAAAAACATCTTGAAATTTACCGTAGATTACGAATATAATAATTAAATAATAATTAAATTTTGTGTTTGTTAAGCTAAGCTAGTTTAAAGAATTTTGGAAAATTTTATGGGAAACTTAGTGTGTTAAAAAAAATTATTTTGGTTCAGATTTTAAGTTCAGTCTTTTATTTAGCAATTATGGTATGACTAAAAGACTAAAATTGTTTATCAAAATATATTTAAAATATACAAATAATGGCAAACAGCAAATAGCTTTTGGAAAATTTGATTGGAAATTGGGTTAAAAAAAAAAATGATTTTGGCTTAGATTTAAAGTTCAGTATTATTTTAAACAATTATTGTATGATTAAAAGACTATAATATGTTTATCAAAATATATTTAAAATATTTATATATATTTAAAATATTTAAAAATATTTTAAAAAAATATTTAAAATATATTTAGAAAATGTGAAAAAAATGTTAGAAAATGTATGACTCGTGGAGAGAGACTATTGAAGTGTGTATGATGTGTGTATGTGTGTGTGTGATGTGTGTGTGTGTGTGTGTGTGTGTGTGTGAGGGAGCTTAGTTCGTCGCTTTGTTTTACTGCTTAGCTGTCCAGTTTTTCGGGTTCACCGTGTTCACAGCAAGTGCAGAGACGTGACTGTTCACTGGCCACACTTTTCCGCAACACTTTCACACAGAATGGACTGTGAATGAGAGAGAGGGAGAAGAGGAGAGGGAGACAGGGAGAGACAGAGTAAGGAGAGCTGAGTTCAGGTTCACTGGCGACCCTCGCGTCGTTTAAACTCAAAGCGCAGACAGAGATGGAAGTGGAGAAAGGAGAACGGAGAATGAAGATGAAGTGAATGTAGACGCAGGCGGAGACATGACCTTATGTCCAAACAAAACTTCTTCTTCTCTCTGTCTCTGTCTCTATCTCTGTCTCTTTTGCTTGCTGTCTCCCCTCGCTTTAGCCATGATAGCTGTAATCGAGAAAATCCCGTAAGAGACGATTTAATCCCATATTTCAAAGTTATTCAAGTGCAAAAATGCCAAAAAGGAATGCAAACATAAGCACTGCCAGTGTTGCCACTGTCCCAAAGACACGCGGGCAGCCCTACAAAGATACAAGAGAGACAGCGGGAGAGGAGAGAAGAGTGTGGAGAATTGGGAGAATTGGGAGTAGAGCAACCGCTGTCTGGGAATCGCGTCACCTGCTAAATGCCCCACCAAAAATGCAGCAAGCAAAATGACCAGGCAACCCTCCTCACTCTCATTTAACCCAGCGTTCTCCACTGTCTTGTCGAACGCTGAGAGTTGTCACCCCACAGTGGAAAAAACCGCTAGAATTGCTGACATTAATTGATATCTACGAAAGTAGCAAAGATATTCTATCTTCCTATTTTTATATGTAACTTTTTCTTCTATTTTTTTTTAAGTCTATTTTTTATTTAACAAAAATATCTGAATAACAATATTATAAGAAACACATATCATTTCAAAGTCCATACACTGTAAAAATTAATTTTTAATATTTTGTTGCTAAAAAAACATAAAGAACATTTTAAGACCAAATTACTCATACTAAGAATATAAATCTAAGAAATCAGGCGCATTAGGCGCCGGTTCGAATCCCACTCGTAACAAATTAAATTTACATTTCAAATTACTGAGACAAAATAAAATGTATGAAAGTCAAAATATTCAAAAAAATATTATAAATTAATTATTAATTTTTTTATTTTGATTTTAATTCAAAGAACCTCTATTCTTAAAATAAAAATTTGGTCTTATTTGAAACGTTCTTAAGAATTTTATGTTTTTGACTCATTTTTTAGACCAAAATTCTTAGTTTTAAGACCAAAATCAAACCAAATTGTTTTTAGAACATTTTTTGATTTGATTTTGATTTTTTAACTTGAGAACATTTTTGTTGATCATTAAAAGTTGAGCATAAATTTAGCGGTTTTTTTCCACTGTGGCAACTCCGGCAAAGAAAGGGAGGTCACCGCAGCCTGGCAACCCAAACCACATTGGACACTTTGTTGTCGTTGTCGTTGTCGTTGCATTGAATCAATTTGCCGGCAACGTTGTATCCGCTGACTGATGACGATGACGAAGCTCTTGATGATGATGATAATGATAATGATAATGATGATGATGATGCCATTGATCATGATGATGATGCTTCGCCTTATGCTTTGCCATGTTAAGCATTTACTTGGCTCACTTTGATGCGGGGCATCACAATTCAACTCTGCAGCTTGCAACGCTCTCAAAGATTCAATTTTTCAGCAATTTACTTGAACTTCAAGCTTAAGACTGTCAATCCATCCTGAACTATATCCTTAAATGTTTCAATAGTCTATTCTGCTTTTGTCTGGTATTCGTAAACGATTTTGCATTTATTTCAAAACTTATATACACTCTCTCTTTTTCTCTTTATTGCTTACTCTGTCTTGTTCAGTTTTGTATTCTCTCTTTCTTCTTATATTCTTAAACGTCTTCCCTGTTTCACTTTCTTCAACAAGCATTTACTGTCTTCCCGTGAATCTCTTTCTAGGGAGTTTTAACCTAATAGAAAATAGTTTTTCTTTCCTCTTTGTGTCATCTTCTTAAACGTTCGCTCACTCTGTTTTCATAATTTTTTTCCTTTCGTATTTCTTTTTATGCATTACATTCTTAAACGTTATCCCTTTTTTACTTTTTTCCTCACGCATTTACTGTCTTACTTTCAATCCTTTTCCAGAGAACTTTAACTTAAAAAAAATGAGTTTTTAATTTCCTCTTTGTGTCATCTTCTTAAACGTTTGACTTATCAATCTATCGTTTGACTTAAATCTAATATGTTTCGCGGTTGTTATTTATAGTGTATACGCACTTCGTTATAATCAATGCATAATATTTTCTTTTTACTAGAATTTGTACTTGTTGTTGTTGTAGTTGTTGTTGTGAGTGTTGTGGTTGTTGTTGATTTGTGTTGTGGCCAAGATTCGTCATCCATTTGAATGGTAGCTCATTCATTTGGAAGCAAATTTGGAATGCGCTCAGATAAACGAGATGCGAAATGAGCGTCACATTTTTGTGGTAATCCTTTGAGCAGTTCTTCAAGAATTTAAGTGTATGTATGTGTGTGTTTTTATGTGTGTGTGTGTATATTGTTTATGTGTATGTGATTGAATTCTGAGTTAAGGATCTGGCTGGCAACTTGTAATTTTAATTGGACAGTTGGCTAATTGTTGGTGCGGCAACTAATGTTCGCATCAGGTTCTCTCTCTCACTCTCTTTTCCTCTCTCTCTCTCTCTCTTGCTATGATACAACTTTTGAATCGCCCTCGGCAGGACGCAGTGCAGCAACTGCCTGGCTAGAGAGAGAGAGAGACAGAGAGATGGAGAAAGAGAGAGATGAAAGCACAAGTTGTAACTGCAATTGCAGTCGGGCTTGCAATTAATTGCAATTCAGATACAGTTTATAAATATGGCGCAACTTTAAATTGGCTCATTAAATTTCATTTGCGCACAGGCGTCACACATCAATTGACACCACATATGTAAGTACTAAAACACCACCGAGTCCCGAGTCCCGAGTCCCGAGTCATCAACCCACCGAGTCACCAAGCCACCAATCCACCAAACTACCAAAAACACCCAACACAACAATCCAACAACAGCAACAACAACACGTTTATCCCTCGAAACGCAGCCAACAACCCAACAGCATATGGACTGTTTACAGGGTGCTCCATTCAAAGGATACTCGTCAAACTTTGGTCATATTTAAAACAAGGCTGAAAACCTGCAACATTTTTGAAAAAGGTAAAGTTTTAGATTTAGTTCCACGAACACTTGGTGCCATGGTTTTTTAACTATATAATTGTATTATTTTCCTGATTGCTTTGAAGTTTTTTTTTTAAATCTTTCTCTTTATTTATTTTTTTTTATTTTTCTTTATGTCTTGTCCGACTTACGAACCTGTGATTTCCTGTAGAATGACTGATAACACTAGGCAACAAAATCGCACTTTTTGCGAGTTACAGAAACCAAACCCACATTTTTGGATAGATTTGGGGCCAAAACCGACGAAAAACATTTTTTTTTTTTTTTTATGGAGAGATTTTTTTTTTAGAATTTTTCAAAATTTGGCTTTTTTTTAAATACTTTTTTTCAGAGGTGCGCCCACATTTGTCATCATTACACGAAAATGCCAAAACCGATTTATCAAACCTTTACTTTATCTAAAAGCTAATGAATATATCTATATTTCATTTATACACAGTCTTAGATTTAAACCAGTAGTTTAAGAGATATCAATTTTTGAATTAAGAAAATGATGATTTTTTCTTAGCTTTTTTCTTAGCTTTTTTCACTAAAAAATTCGAGGAAAATTCGAAACAATTTTTTTACATTTTATTAACTATTTTATAAGCGTAGCTGTTGTTATTACGCGTTGTTTAAGATATAATTCATAAAAATCTATGGTGAGATGGCGATATGATATTTTGTTGAATCGAGGCATGTTTTTGTCGACTTTTTTGACATTGTTGTGGTGCGGCATGAACTTTAGTATCAAAATGTTTTGTGTTTTTTGAGATATCCCAATCAAACTTACACAATATCAATTTGTTGTTATTTTACACATTATGACCAAAGTTGGTTCAAATCGGTCTACTATATCATATAGCTGCCATAGGAACAATCGGTGAAAAATCAAGTTTTAGTGTGAAAACTTATTTGTATTTTGAGATATTTCAACTAAACTGACAGAATAGAGGGTCATTTAAACTACATAATTTGTTACTATATATTTAGCTATATTAATTAGCCATCATTAAGTATCTTTACCATTAAAATCTATGGAAAGACGACGGAGTTATTAGCATGTAAGCAATGAAACAAGTTTTTCACAAAGGTTGATTTTCGACTGATCGGTCCCATGGCAGCTATATGTTATAGTGGTCCGATTCCAGCCAAATTTGGACAGGTTGTATAAGACGATACGAGATTCTTAATTTGTAAGTTTGGTGCAGATAACTTAAAAAACAAAAAAGTTTTCCATACTAGAGCTTGCTTATCGACCGTTCGTATCGATTGTTCCTATGGCAGCTATATGATATAGTGCTCCGATTTCAACCAAATTCGGTAAGGATGTGATGAGCAATTAAAAATACTCAATTCATGAGTTTAATTGAGTTATCTCAAAAAAACAAAAAGTTTTTCATACTAAAACTTGATTTTCGACCGATCGTTCCTATGGAAGCTATATGATATAGTGGACCGATTTAAACCAAATTTGGTAAGAATGTATAAAGCTTACTTAAATGCATATTCTATAAGTTTGGTTACGATATCTTATAAAACAAAAAAGTTGTTCATACTTAAACTTGATTTTAGACCGATCGGTCCTATGGCAGCTATATGATATAGTGGACAGATTTAAACCAAAATTGGTGAAGATATAAAGGACAACATAGAATTCACAATGTGTGAGTTTGGTTAAAATATCTTAGAAAATAAAAAAGTTTTTCATACTAAAGGTGGATTTTTGACCGATCGTTCCTATAGCAGCTATATTGAATAGTGATCCGATTTGAACCAAATTTGGTAGGGATATATAACACATTTCCAGATATACAACCTGTGTGATTGGTTGATATATCTCAAAAAATAACACAACCTTTCATACTAAGCATGGATTTTTGACCGATCGTTCCTATGGCAGCTATATGATATAGTTGTTCGATTTGAACCAAATTTGGTCACAATGTGTAAAACAATAACAAAATCTAATTCTGTAAGTTTGGTTGGGATATCTCAAAAAACACAAAAAGTTTTCATACTAAAGGTCATGCCGCACCACAACGCAGTCAAAAAAGTCGACAAAAACATGCCTCGAATCAACATAATATCATATCGCCGTCCCACCTAGATTTTAATGAATCATATCTTAAACAACGCGTAATAACAACAGCTACGAAATAAAATAGTTAATAAAATGTAAAAAAATTGTTTCGAATTTTCCTCGAATTTTTTAGTGAAAAAAGCTAAGAAAAAAGCTAAGAAAAAATCATCATTTTCTTAATTCAAAAATTGATATCTCTTAAACTACTGGTTTAAATCTAAGACTGTGCATAAATGAAATATAGATATATTCACTAGCTTTTAGATAAAGTAAAGCTTTAATAAATCGGTTTTGGCATTCTAGAGTAATGATTACAAATGTGGACGCACCTCTAAAAAAAGGGAATAAAAAAAAGCCAGATTTTTGAAAAATTCTAAAAAAAAAATCTCTCCATAAAAAAAAAAAAAAAAATGTTTTTCGTCGGTTTTGGCCCCAAATCTATCCAAAAAAGTGGTTTTGGTTCTTGTAACTTTTGGGCTGTTGCCTAGTGTAATTGTCTTTTGATTAATTGTTGACGACTAATGACATAGTGGTGAGTAGCTGGTGATTGACTGTTGATTGACTGTTGATTGATTGTTGATTGACTGGTGACTAACTGTTAACTGAGTGGTTAGTGATTACTGATGGTGCGTTATTGAGAGAAAGTAAGAAAGAGAAGAAGAGAGAGAGAGAGAGAAAGTAATTGAGAGAGAGACAAAGAGAGAGAGAGAGAGAGAGATAGTTAGATAGGTAGATAGATAGATAGATAGATAGATAGATAGATAGATAGATAGATAGATAGATAGATAGATAGATAGATAGATAGATAGATATATAGATATATAGATATATAGATATATAGATATATAGATATATAGATATATAGATATATAGATATATAGATATATAGATATATAGATATATAGATATATAGATATATAGATATATAGCTATATAGATATATAGATATATAAGAGAAAAAGAGAGAGAGAGAGAGGATGGGTACAGACTAATTTCTATTAGCACACTTGTTATTTTTGCGAGCTTAGCTGTGAAATGAAAACCGTGTAAAAAACACCCTGTAAATGCAGGGCCGCAATCGGAATGCTCCACATTTTTGGCGCGTGCTGTTCGCCCGAGCAATTTACTCGCGAATTTCGTGTGAGAGTGTGTTTGTGTATGTGTGTGTGTGTGTGTGTGTGTGTTTTTACTACTTTTATTTTGTTTGTCTGTCTACGTTTTTTATTTTTATTTATATGCTTTTTTCGCTTTTGTTGTATTTTGTTTGTGTCGCGAGTGTGTGAATTTGGGTGTGTGTGTTGGGTGTGTGTGTGTGTGTGTGTGTGGTGTGTGTATTTTGCTATTTTCTATTTTGCTGTGAAGCTCTGAGCTCGCCGTTTTGTGCTGCGCTTGTTAACCTGTCTCCCTCCCACCCTTCCACCTTTAGTCTCCTCCCTTAGTGTTCTCCCTTAGTCATCCCTTAGTCCTCCCTTAGTCCATTCTCCCCCCGTGTGGCAAACTGGCCAAAAGAGTCTGAGTCCGTGAAGCAGCTGAAGTTCGAGTATGGGAACAAGGAGTCGGGAATCAGAATCGAAATCGTATTCAGAAATCGGAGCTGGAGTTGGAGTTGGAGTCGGAGTCGGAGTCAGTTCCATGACTAAAGTTGGGCATGAATTCAATGTGTGCATGTGAATAAGTGAGTGTGTTGGTGTGTGTGAGTGTGTGTGTTGGTGTGTGTGTGTGAGTTTGCTATTCATACGTTTGACTGCCTTGTGTTTTTCACACGCTTTTTATATACTTATACCGTTAGAGCTGTGTCTTTTCTTTTCTCCTCCCAAAAATATATTTTTTTTTTTTTTTTTTTTTTTTCTTTTTTTTTGTTAGTCCGTTGTCATCGTCACTGTCGCCGTCGCCGTCGCCGTCGCCGTTGCAGTCACCGTGTGCACATCCATTTGTAGTAATCGCTTTAAAATGATGGCAACAGATTTATGGTGGTTTATCTCAGTGCACTCGACTGTGCTCTGTGCTCTGTACTCTGTGCAAGCATTGAGCAGCATTTAGAGGGCAACCATCTACACACACACACAGACAGACAGACAGACATACAGAGAGAGAGTGAGAAAGAGAGAGAGAGAGAGAGAGAGAGAGTGAGAGAGAGGGAGAGAGAGAGAGGGGGAGTGTAGGCTGTGGCAAGGCGTGGCAAAGTGACAATCGCCTCCAAAACATCGTGTGGCACCTTTGCTTGCCACTTGCAACATGCAACTTGCGACCTGCGACTTGTCCAGACATTTGTGCCCCATTTTTGGCCCTGCTTTCCTCTTCTTCTTTTCCTCTTCTTCTTTCCATGCACCTCCAAAAACAATGGGTAACTACAAGTCGTGCATTTATGCAATTCCTTAGTCAATATTGTTCATAACCTACCTTAATAAAATTCTTTTATTTTTTTTTAAATTTTTACAACGTGTTTCAGCAATTTTATAAATCTCAGTGATGATCGCATTAAAGGAAATAAGATCTTTATCCTTCTTTCTATGCACCCTCAAAAACAATGGGTAACTACAAGTCGTGCATTTGTTCAATTCTCCAGTCAATCGAGTCTATAACCTTAATACAATTTTTATTTTTTTCTCCACATTATTTTGTTTTTTTGCAAACTTTTACAACACATTTCCGCATTTTCTTATAACTCGATGACAATCGAATAAAATCTGTATAGTTGGTAAAATCTGTATAATTGTTAAACTCACAGAAAATTATGAACAAGCAGCTCTTAAAATTTCATTCAGATCGCATGGAGAACTTTAAATACTTTTAAATTCTCTTATTCACTTTGCATTTCCTCTATTTTATTAAATTCTATTACAATAATTTAATATTTTAAATGTTTATACTTGTTGGACTCAACCAAAAATTTACAGGCGAACTGTTCAAAAAATTTCATTTAGATTGAAAGAGTACTTTAAATAAAGCTTTTACACAATCGAATTTACAATTTTGAACCTATAGTATATATTGTACTTGGAAGATTTGTTTAAAAAAAAATGTTATATTGCAAAGATAGAGATATTTATTAATTAACATAGAATGGAATTGAATTCTGTGTTTTATTTTATAATGCATTTTCACAAATTTATAAAACTTTATTACAATCGCATTTAAAAAGATAAAATCTTAATGTTTGATATTCTTATTTAAAAGTTTGTATTCAAACTATTCTGAATACTTTATGAAAATCAAAGCAAAATGTCCAAGGATATGTGAACTTGAAATATTCGATACAATCTTCATTTTTTCTTTAACTTCTTAAATTAGTTTGCTTTACACCTATATAAAAAATTTCCAAAGAATTTTATTCTATTTTATTATTATGGTCTTTAAACAAGACCTTTAGTAAGTCGCTCTTAATATCAGCTGGGTCTGACTACAGGGTATCTGCTAGTTAATCACTATCCGCTAGCGCTTTTTAATAGATTTTCGTCCTTTCAAATTTGCACCTCATTGTTGTTCTAGCTGTTGGCGTTTCTATGTTTGAACAGCATTTGACACACATATAGAAAATACATAAATGGGTGTAATTGTGTGTGTGAGTGTGTGTGTGTATGTGTGAGAGAGTGTGTGAGTGTGTTAGTGTGAGTGTGTATGGATAACAATTTAAAGGTTATCGCCTGCAGCCTTGACGATCTTATGCCTGACTAAACGCAACCCATTTTCAATCCCAATTCGCAACTCCAACTCAAATCAGAATCCCTATTCCTATCCCTATCCCTATCCATATTCCTATCCCTATGCTGATGTCAACCCCTAGGACAATCCCTGTATGTATCCTAGCCAAAGGGGTCATCATCATACCCAACGGCGTGTGACATTCACCGGGCAGCTTCTGGTTTTCCGAGCTCGAGGCCAGAAGACTCAATCCTCAATCCTCAATCCTCAATCCCCGAGCTCAAGGGCTCCGCAGATGCTCGCAGACAGCAGTTGTTGTTGGTGTTGCCAAAATCTCTGCCATAGTCCGCCATGAAGTTCCAGTGATTGATGATAAGGGCTCTATAAAAGGGGTAGGGGTGTGTGGTTCATGGTTAACCCCTCTTTCACCCTCTCTCTGTCTCTGTCTGGCTGTCTGGTCACACAATGCATGCAACGATTCGAGGGAGAGGAAAAATACTTTAAGTTGACCGATTTTAAAATAAGACTTCAAGCATTTAACTTACAATGAAATATAAATTTTTGTAAACTGTAAAACCGATTAAGTTATATATATTTGAAATTGCTAGTTTAAGACAAAATGCAACTCTTTTTTTCAATAAAATTATTATTATTATTTTGTATTTACAAAAACATTGACAGTTTTTTTTTTTTAACTTTGATCTTTCATAACTTCATAAAAAATTAACCGATTTTCAAGCAAAATGTCATTTTGATCATAATTTAGCCTCTAAATTCATTCTGCATTTAAATTTTTATCATTTAGAAAATTTGATATATTTTCGATACTAAGCCATCAATCATTTAATTTTCAATACTTACCCCTTGACATTTTTTCAAAAACTTTGATCTCTCATAACTTTGTCAAAAATTAACCGATTTTGAGTCGGAATGTCATTTTGATCATTATTTGGCCTCTTTATTGATTCTGCATTTAGATTTTTATCATCTAGAAAATTTGATAGTTTTTCTATTCTAGGTCCTCAATCATTCAATTTTCCATACTTACCCCTTGACATTTTTTCAAAAACTTTGATCTCTCATAACGTAATGTCATTTTGATCATTATTTGGCCTCTAAATTAGTTCTCTATTTAAATTTTTGTAGTCTAGAAAATTTGATATTTTTCGATTTTAATTTAAATGCTTAGATCTGTAATGTTACAGTCTAGCTTCTATAAAGCGAACTCAGTTGTTGTTTTCCTGATCAGTTGCAGCTGACTTTTCTCCACAAGAACTCAACTTGGCTGCAGTTAAACATTTATGTGTGCCCAAACAAACAGTTGGATATTCGTAGGCCTTTAGCACAAACAACACGACAGACAGACAGACGGACAGACGGACAGAGACAGACAGAGAGACAGTTGGATGGTAGCAAGAACAAACAGGCTACAAAAGCATTGGCCAAAACTGTAACTGTAACTGTAACTCTATTTGCTACATGCCAGCAACTGCACTGTGGGACAAATTAACACTTTTCCTTGCATAAAGCTTGAGAAGGCACAAATAATGCACTTATGTCAATACAGATAAATAAAGAACATTTTTTTTTTTTTTAATTTTCTAAGAAGTTTTAAGTAATATATCTTATAAAATACCTAACATTAATTCATAATTTTCCAGATTTAAAAAGTTGTAAAATTAATAAATGCATTCATTAATTTTGTAAAGCTTTTTAAAAATGAAAGTTCACTTTTTAAATGAATAGCAAAGAAAAAAAAACTAGATAAAACCATTTAATTTTTAGAGCTTGACATAAAATAACTTTTGAGTTTATAACGTGATTCTTATGAAATTTTTAGGATAAGTAGTTAACACATTAATACACAAATTTAATATGAAAAAGTAATTAGTAATTATTAAATGCTGCTTTTAGCACACTTTTTAATAAAGTTCTTTTAAAGAAATATGATAATTTTGATCATTTTCTAAAGAGTAATAAATGCCAGCTAAAGTGTTAATTTGTGTCATAGTGCAGAAAGCAAAGGACACTCACTTGCACTCACATATAGACAAACAGGCGTTGCCAGACTTTTGAGTTGAGCTGCAGTTGCCGTTGATGCCATTTTTGGTGCCGCAAAGCAGAAGAAGAAGAAGAAGGAGCAGAAGAAGAAGAAGAAGGCAGCAAAAGGAGCAAAATGAAGGCGAATGGGATTGAGAATGAGAATGAGAATGAGGACATTGACAACGAGAACGACAACGAGAACGACATTTACTGTTTACCTTGATTATTTCATCAAAGTTTGAAAATATTTACATTGGCATTCCGAGCTTGGAACGTGATGTAGATATTTATACATGCCTCTTCTATATCTCTATCTGCTTCTTCTTTGCTACGTTTCGGCAACTGTAAACTGAGCTGTAACTCTGCCCCTTTACTTCCCTCTCTCTCTTTCTCTGTCTGTTTTCTCTGTGTTGGAAAGAGGGGGAATAAGTTTATTTTGATACACAAAATTAATACGTTGTTGGCATCGGGCATCAACTCATGCGTCGACATCCTCAACATCCTCGACTTACCCACACCACGTTCTTTGTCTGAGCTAAGCCTCAACCCCTCCCCTCACCTCCCTTATCTACCCTTCTTCTAATATGTAACCCGACAAACGGCTGTCAGTCAGTCAAAGCTAAAAGTCTCAGTCTCAGTCTCAGTCTTAGTCTCAGCCTCAGGTTCAGAACCTGTCACCGTCGACGTCGACACTTGCCACTTGTAAACGACATTTTATTAGTAAAGTTTATTTAAATTTGTTGTGTGTGTGTGTGTCTGGCTGTGCTACAAATACCCTGTACAAATATTATACTCTCCCAACAAAAAGCAATACTCATTTGAAATATGTTTTTTTACAACAAACAAACACAAACATATTTATTTTTCAAACATTTAAGATATTAGCTATTTTTTCATCATATACTATACTATTTTATTAAGTTGTTCCCATTGAACTCAGAATTTATGAAAGTGTTTGCTTCAAAATTTAGTATGTGACTTCTGCAGTAGCATACGCATTTGTATTTTAAAATTTGTCTCCATACAAGCGAAACTTTTTTCTTTTTTCTAAAAATTCAAAAAATCCAATAAAACTTGAAATCTAAAAAATTTGAATGTAATTTTTTTGAGCAGACATATAAGCATATTTTTGATTTGTACTGAAAATTTCCGCAAAATTGTACAACGTATTAATTAGTAGTAGCTATATAAAAAAATTAACATTTAAACAATTTGTTAAAAAATTTAAGTTCGAAATTTTTATGTGCACTTATTTTAGTAGAATATGAATATATTTTAATTTTATATATCTAATTTTATATATATTATATTATTTACTATATATTATATTTTAATTTTAGAGCAATTTGAGTATGTAAAATATGTAAAAATATGTATGTAAAAATTTACAGAGTAGCTGCAGAGTCGAGCATACCCAATTGGAGTCCACTTATTTGTTGTTTAGCCTGTGCTGCCATTTTGCGTTCACATTCCACATTTCACATTCAGCAGTCGGCCCCATTCTCCCACACACACACACACACACACCAACACACACACACACATACACCAACACACACACACATGCGAAGTAAATACAGTAGAAATACAGTTGAAGAAGTCGTGGATTTCGCATTCGTATTCAAAAGATCAACATATTGCGTTACGTGGTGTATTTTAAATTCAAAATTGACTTTCAAGCACTTACAGCGACATCGACATCGACGACGACGTCAATGCTGACTGCGACGCCAACTGCGACGCTGACTGCGACTGCGACAGCGACAACGCGAGACTTTTGGTTACCTTATCGCCGAGTTGAAAATCCAGGCAAAAGTAGTTGAAGTCGACTGGAAATCGCAGTGGGAGAGGGAGAGAAAGAGACAGGAGAGAGAGGAAGAGATAGAGAGAGAGAGGGAATGAAAGGGGTATTGTGGAGAGTCAAACACAATTCCTGACCCAGAGATCAACATGACAGAGTTTTGCTAGTCAAGAGCTGGCGACTAAGTGCCTTAAACGGTACAACTTGTCGTATACGCAATCAACTGATGTATTTACTTCTAGTTGGAGTTGGAGAGTGAGCAACGTTGGCAAAATAAAGGAAAAGCAGAGAAAAAGAAGCTTACAACGGATTACAAGTTGATAACTCGCTCTCCATGGACTCAAGTGAGGTAGAGAGAGGGATTTTAAGTGTGTATATTGAATGTTAAATGTAACTATTTGTATAGTTTTTAGGGGGATTCCCCACTCCTTACTATCCAACATTCTGACAATCAAGCGGCAATTAAACAAGGCTAAAATCACATGGGAACTGGTTTGAGGAGCAGCAATTATGCCTGGGCACATATATTAAAAATAGTAGTATATTAAAAAATCTTTATATATAAAATTCTTTGTCCTGACTGACTGATTGAGCATTACACTGCCCAAACCATAAGAGCTAGAAGGTTGAAATTTTCACACAATATAGCTAAGACAATTTTATCGAACAATATGACGGCGTTTTGCAAAATTCGAATTGCAAGTACGTCATTTTTGGGGTCAAAATTCACACTTTGAGAAATAAAATATAAAAAAGGTGACAAAATTATGATATTAAAATACAATTTCTAAATGGAAGGACGAGCTTGGAATGAGCAATTTTTGACAGAGAAGCTTGCTGATAAAATAGACACTGATTATGTAGAGTATGGATATGAGTTATATAATAATAAATTTGTAATTTTAAGAAGTAGAATAATCTAAAAAAAAGATGAAATTAAATGCAATAAAATCTCACTGGCATTTCTTACGTGTCAGAATAAATCTATTGCATCACTGCATGTATTCAGCTTAAGGAAGGTATATTTTTTGAATTAGTTGGACAGCATAGCACCACAGGGTGCTTCACAGTGGGACAGGGTGCACTGAACTGAGCTGCCATCAATTGCAAACTGGACATTTGGGAACTTTTGTGAACTGGACACTCGAATAAACGCAGCAGCTTTAAATGCAAAGTTCAAAATCAACTTTTGTTTATTTGCCAATGTTGTTGTTGTTGCTGATGCTATTGTTGTTACTATTGTTGTTGTTGTTGCCAATTGTATTGTTGTTGTTTGTTTCGGAGTTGCACAAATTGCAGGGCCAAAAACTTTATCGTGTAATCATTTTAAGTTCACTTTCTTATTATTTTTGTGAAAGCACAAAGTGCAAGCAAGCTCGAACAGCTGATACCCTGTAATGTAGATAGATATTTATAGAAATTGTTGCTGTATGCTTTGGTCTTCTGAATACTTATTGAGTGCAAGTTTTGGAATAGACTTTTGACAGCATTTAATTATTACAGGGTATCACAATGAGAGCTCGCCAGTGTCAGGGGATGGAGGGAGGGGGGGGGGTATGCAATGAGAGAGTGGGACAGATAGAGAGTCAAATTGCAATAGTTTCAGTTGCCTATGTCATTTTCAAAGTGCTTAGTGCCCAGTCTCGAGTTGATTGCTGTTGTTGTTGTTGTTCTCATTGTTGTTGTTGTTGTTGTTGCGGTGTGTTCACAGTTGGTAATTGTTGTCAATGTTGCTGTTGTTATTGTTATTGTTGTTGCAGCTACTTTGAAGTTTTGTATACAACTTTTATGACACTTTGTCTTATTGTTGTTTTGTACTTTGCGGCGAACGTGTCATATTCAGTTATGTATTTATTCCTATGCCCCCCCTCCCCTCTCTTTCTACCCCTTTCAGCTACCCTCTCCTTCTCTCTCTATTTTTCTCTACTTGTCTCTTTCACTGTGCTCATCTTACGGATCTGGGTTACTTCTTGGGCTCTGCTTTTGAGCATCCGCTTTCAGATTTTCCAGTTAAACTATTCATCCGCCTTCTCTCTCTCTCTCTCCCTCTCTATCCTCCCTCCCTCCTTCTCCCCTTTGCCAACCCCTCTGCTACCATCTTTAATGTTTGCTTGCAACGATATTGGACAATGTGGCAGACGCGGCAAGTTGCCGACCAACTTGCAACTTGCAACTGTCACAAAAACGCTTGAGAGACAAATCAAAAAAAAAAAATATATATATTGTATTTTAGTTCAGCCTCTGGACTGATGGATAAAGCAATTTAGAATAGAATGGTTTTATAGAAAGAATATAACTAATAAGTAGAGAAAAATTTAATAAATTGAATACATTTAGATATATTTTAAATTGTGTGCGAAAATTCTACGAAAATTTAGTAAACACCTTTTTCTGCCCATTCAAATTTTTGTGCGGATTGATTGACTGATTGATTAAATTTTAAGCTAAGAAATAAATTTTGAAAGCCCGAAATATAACCAATACGGAATTGGGGTAAGAAATAAAATATAAACTGCGATTGAAGGCTTAATATTTATCTAAATATGTGATTGAATGATTGATTGACTGACTGTTTGATTGACTGGGTAACTAACTATTTCCCAGACTGACTTACTGATTGATTGACTTACAGATTTGTTGATTGACTGATTGATTGATTGATTGATTGAATGCTTGATTGACTGACCAATTAACCATTTTACTAAATATCTGATTAACTTAGCGGGTAACTAGCTAATCGAAGAACTAACAAAAGGCTGACTGACAGACTGTTTGGTTAACTGACTGATTGATTGACTGAATGAGCGATTGACTGAGTGATTGATTGACTCTTTCACTTTTTGAATAAATATCTCAATGACTATTTGAGTATTTAATTTAAAAGCTGCTTACAATATAATTGATTGACTGATTGGTGAAATGAAGGACTGGCAAATTGATTTATTTGCTAACTGAATAATTGACTAACTAACTAATTGACTGAGTAAATAAATGATCGGCTTATTAACCAATATATGTAAAAAGTTTAATTTCACAGTTGTTTTAAATCTACATATCCTTTAAAATCCTTATATAAATATATAAATATATAAATAACACTGTTTTTTTATACAATTAAATTTTGATTGGGAGATATTTTTGAATGAAGTTGAAGATTTAAATACTGATACTGATACTTTGTATTATTTTGTACTTTAAAATATCTGTCAGTTAGTTAACTGAGAACTAAATTAGATATTAAAGAAATGTGTCTCGGTTAGTTAATATGTTAATGTTTATGATCTGATTTTAATCTGGTGAATGTTCATAGTGACTTTAGGCTTATGGCCTTACAATTGTTTGTTTACACTTTGCGTTTGAGAAATTAAAAGTTTTTCAACTTTTATTTTCTTTTCGACGAGCTTCTTTGAATTTCCCAGCTTTCACTTCAGTCCCTCAATTGTTCTCCCGTTGGGTATTATACACCTAAGCACAAGGTGTGTATATTTAGGTGGTGTATAAGGTGTGTGTGTGTGTGTGTGTGTTTGTGTGTGTGTTTTCGTCTCTTTGTTGTGCTCTTAAACAAAAATCAACACAAGAGGCACAGAAGCCGCAGTCCTTGGCATTAGCCCCACAGAATTGTCCTGGGGCCTCTGTGGGGAGGGACGAGAGAGGTAACTTGGGGAATTCGGGGACTTGGGGAATTGGTTGTAGGGTGTAGGTTGTAGGTTGTAGGGTGTAGGGTGGGGTGGTTAGAGTAGCGCCTCCTGTTTGTGCTTGTGCATCATTTGATTAACGTAATTGAATGACACGCCATATGCCATTCACTCAGTCAGTCAGTCAGTCAGTCAGTCAGTCAGTCAGTCAGTCAGTCAGTCACTCGCTGACTCGCCGTGTGGCAGAGTTAAACGAACTAAGTCGCTAAAAGTCACCAAAGGTGTATGTTAAACTCACACGACTGCGAATTCTATTCTTTTTTAGTTACCCTGTAAAAACGTATAAGCTTAAAAAAAGGCAGTTAGGCGATAAGAGCAGCTATCAATTAACTCTTTGTTAATACAAACTTTTCTCGACACTTGCTCAACTTTAAAAGTGCTCATAAATTTTAGTTTTTTCAGTTATAGTATTGATATTTGGTATAGAGATTAATGTCAAATTTTAATCTATTTATTTTATAAAGTTTAAGGAGCCATTGAAAAACCGACCCTTAAATTGCTATCTCAAAAATTTAAAAAAAAATTGCAGGAGAAACACAAATGATATTGATCCCCAGATTTAACCAACTTTTTTTCCGCAGTTTCTCAAATTTTCAAGTGCTCATAAATTTTAAAAATTTATAATATATTCTTTGATTAATTTATGTATAAAAAATATATTATTAATATCATAAAAATATTAATATAATTATAAAAGAAACGCAAAAGTTATGGCATTTGGATAAAATGAGACATTTTCTTACATTATTTAAATTTTTTAAAGGCACACAAGTTTGTCATTCTTAACTATATAGTCTAGAGACTTAACATATTTGGATATTTATATCTTGATTATGTATCTTCAAAATTTCAGCATAATTCTTTAATAAACACAAAAGTTATGCACAAATGTTACTCAGTCTATTAAAGTAGTGAGCATAGGGTATTTAGCTAGTCGAGAAACCGTTACTGCCTACATTTTAGTTGTTTTTTGTGTTGTTGTTGCGCCGCCTGATAAACAATTGACATACGTAAGGCCGTGAGAAGAGCGAAAAAATGGGGAGAGAAAAAAAAAGAAGGGGGAGTGACGACACATGTCGCAAAATCAATTTTCACCTTTTCACTTGATCAATTTCTTAACGGCAATGAAAAGTTTTGTGCGCCATACACGAAATACGGCTGTGGAATGTCAAGCAGAGACAGAGACAGAGATAGGAGGGAGACAGAGATGGAGATAGGAAGGAGGCACGTAGGCACATGAAATGGAGGCAGGTGCGGCAAGGGAAAGGTAAGGGGGCATGGGAGCAGGCACAGATAGCATCATTTGCATTTGCACGCACACACACAGCACACACACACACACACACACACAGCACACACACACACACACACACACACACAGACACACAGCACACACACACACACACACAGCACGATGACGAGGCAAGAACAGAGGAAAATAGGCAAGAGAAGCTATAGTCATGAGAAAATCGAGTGTAGGGGCAGCAATATCAACTCTGGGGGGCAGGAAAGGGAAGGGGAGGGAAGGAAGGGGAGAAGAGTCTGGGTATTTTTTTTTTTTTTGGTATCCCTAGCCGCACGCACGCATTTGCCATGCCACGAGCCGTTAACAGTTAGTTGGCGTCGAAGTCGAACTCAAACTCAAACTCCAAGTCGATGTCGATGTCGATGTTGTTGCAGCTTTCTCACTTTACGTCTCGTTGCGTCCCATTTAAAATTATGTTGAACAAGTGAGAAAACGCATCTCAAACATGCCGAAGATTTTTTACCCTCACCACTGCAGATTTTTAAAGTACTTTTTGAAATAAATAAACATATACAGATGTGTTCTACAAATTAATAAAAGAGTCAAAGCAATTGTTGGTGTTTCTGAAAAAAGGAAACCATTGTTTTCAAATGACTAAAAAAATTTTTTGAAAGATTTTACAAAATAAAATGTAAATTTATTAAATTGAATAAAAATATCTTTAAATTGAAACATTTCTCTTCAAAATCTCTAGAGATTTCTGAAACACGCCTGTATGTAACTTTAAAAAAAAAACATTAATTAAGTCTGAGCATTTTTTAAATGTACATGTTTTATTTTGAAAAAAAAAAAACTTTTTTTTATTATAATTTAATTTGTTGTTATTAAAATCAAATATAAAAATGATATACAAGGCTATATAAAGAGAACCTCAGGTTGAAAAATAATAGGTTTTGATTCCTATAGCAAAAAAAAAAAAAAATAAAAATATAATGATATTACAATTTGACTCAAGAAATAATAATGTTATTCATACTAAGTTAAATTTTGTATTCTTTATTTTAATATTTGGGGTACAAAAGTACATATATATGTTATGTTTGAAAAAATCTAAATATTATTAATTGAATAGCTATAATTAAATCAAGTATTTAATACTCATCTTAAGTAAATCCGCGATCAACTCTTCTTACAGTTTGGCATTTATAGTATTTTATGGCAAAATTGGTAATTTCAGTGTTGGACTCGATAAATACTTCAAGGCATTTGCCACGCCTTCTTTAATGCATTTGCACATTTCGTGACAATATTGTAATATCCATCGTTAGGGTAAAAAAAAAGAGAAACACAAGTGAGAAACAGTGTGAGAATGTGAAAGAGAGGGGGTGGAGGAGGGGAGGGGGAAGGGGGTGGCACAGACATGGCCACGGATACGGATACGGATACGGATATGGACACGGATAGGGACACGGGACAACTGGCAACGGGACTTTTGTGTCTGACGCTGCATAAAGGCCGGAAGCAGCAAATTTTCATTTTATTTATTTTGCAAAGTGCTCGAGCAGAACACCCCTACTCTATCAACTCTCCCTCCCTCTCCCTTTCTCTCTCCCACTCTATCTCTATCTCTCAGGACGTGTCATGGTCGTGTCACGCGCTCAACAGTAAATGTAACTGTAACTGTAAGTGTAACTGTAAATGTAACTGTAAACTGTAACTGTATCTGTCGCATTCAGTTTGCTTCATTGGCTCAGCATAATTGTTTCCTCTTTTTTTTTTGCTCGTTGTCTCTTGCAATTTACATGCCAAGCAAGTCAAGCGGACACTTCGACTTTCCTTACTCCTTTCTATCCCTCCTTCAATTCTTTCTCTCTCCTCTCTCTCTCTTCCTGGAAAATTCTCAACAATGCGGACAAGTGATAATGACAATGTGTTGCCAGGGAGATCGGTGTTACATACATATATGCAATTGCCCCTGGGCATTAATTGATTGAACTGTGCTGTCATTGCCACTGATTGACTCACTGATTGATTGATTGACTGACTGACTGACTTACTGACTTACTCACTGAAATATGCCTGCATTCAGCAGCAAAGATAACAACAACAACAACAACAACAACGTTTATTGCATACTCCAGGGAGTAAGAAAAAATATTCAATGTGTTTTTTATTTACTTACAAACAGACTATTTTCCACCTGTGGGTGTGCAATTAAACTACACATGTGTAGTAATTAAAGCATTCATCTTTCCACCAATGGGGCTAGTTTTTAATCGCTTTAATATTTTTTGAATGTGTTTAAAAAAAAACCATTAAGTTCTTACTTTCCACCTAGGGGGTTATTTTTCTAAGCTGACTCAAATACATTTGTATTATATTATTTTTTATACCCGTTTTAGTATGAAAAAGTTTTTTGTTTGTAGAGATATAAGAACCAAATTGATAGAATACGCATGGGCAAAAATAGTGTTGCCTACTTATATGGGCAAAAAGTGTTGCCTACTTTTGTGGGCAAAAAAGTGTTGCCTACTTTTATGGGCAAAAAAGATAGTGTTGCCTACTTTTAAGCCTAAGCTATAAATACATTTTTATACCCTGAGCAAGTTCATTTACAACTTTGAAATTAAATTTCAAATCGAAACCTTAAACTCGTTCCCACGCATGCATGGTCCACTTTCCACCTAAAGGGTTCATTAGCCACAATTGCCAAAAATATTCAGCTATCAATTAATTTCTAACTTGTGACTGTTAAATTAAATTAAAAACCATTTCGATATTAAATTTTTCTCTACATAATCATGAATCTCACATTTTCCAACCTGAGGGGTAGTTTTTAAGTAGCAATGAAATATGTCTTAAATGCTGATTGACAATAATTGCTGGATTTTTCATCTGCTACTGGAAATTAATATGATGCAAAATTTGTAGGAGTTTAAACTGCCACACATAATAAATTAGTCAGTCAGTCAGTCAGGATAAAGGGTTTTATTTAGAAGTAAGTTCACTTAGTTCATTCTACGCATCAAGGTGAAGTTGGTGTCGCTTTAAATTGCAATGGAGTCGAGCTTAATTTCCACGGCATGGACATGAAAATTGACCTGAACATGGACATGAAAATGCACATGAAACATTGCAGACATTTCAGGCAATGCAGACATTGGCGGCAACTCGTCGTCTCATAAACGCTTTTCATGTGCCAACAAAAGCAAAATTACACAGCAAATGAAGAGGAAGAAAGTCATAGTAAAGAATGCTGAACGACTGAGAGATACCCTGTAATCTGTAAGGTTACTGCATCAGTTGATAGTAATTTTAAGCATTTAGTTGGATTAATTAGTAAACTAATTTTCGTTAGCTGTCTATTAAAAATTGTTGATGAGCTAGTGATACCCACCATGTCATTGGTTTTTTTACAGGGTATTAAAATCAACAACATCAGCGACAGGCGACCGGCGACAATTTTTGATGTGTTTGCGTCTTTTGTTGTTGTTTGTAACTTTGGGGCGCCAGTTTTTGGCCCAATTTCAAAATGAACTGAAAAGTAATTACAGGAATTATACGACATTTGGTCGCAGCGTTCAAATATAAATTATATATGCACAAAAACCACATATCTACATACTATATGTGAAGTAAAAGAAGAGAAAGATTTGCATTGCTTATATATGAATATTTTCACAAGTGAATACAATTTAATGAATATTCACCTCAACTTTTATTTTCACTTTCAATTTCACAAATCATAAAATTATTTTTATAAATCATTTTTGTTTTTCATGATATTGTAACCAAATATTAAAAACATTTCACAACTTTTTGGAAAATCTTCACTTCATTTTAATATTTGTTTTTGCACTTTTACATAATTTTTTTTATGTTACTTTTTACACCTATTTTTGGAAATCTTCAATTCTTTTTAATATTTGTTAACTTAAATATTATTTAAAAGCGATGGCTGTAATGCATTTTTCTATTAAATTTTATGGTTATTAAAATTTGAGAATCATTACTGAATTTGTGATAAAAAAAAAGTAAAAGATTGACGTAAATTAAATGATGATTCAACACAATATTGATTGAGAAATGCGAAGCGAGAAAGGAAACAAATTAGGCTCACCTAACGACATGTTAAGACTTGTTAAGACATGTTAAGACATGTCCTATTATTATAATAAGCGTTAAATACACAAATTTATATGTAAATTAGACTTGAATGGATTGAAAAGAAAAGAGTTGGGGCTGAAGTAGGGGAAGGAGTAGGGGTAGTGTGTGTGTGTGTGTGTGTGTGTGTGTGTCTCTTATTATTAGAAATACAATTCATGCAAATCGAGCCTTTGGCCTTGTTTGCTTTGCAATTTTTAAAAAATTCCTTTCTTCAGGATGCCAAAAAGGCAAAAGGATGTTTGTTGTTGTAGGAGTCGGAGAATGGCAATGGAATCAGAATTGAAATTGGAGTCAACTCCAGGACACACACACACACACACACACACTCACACACACATGGAGAAAGAGACACACACATAGATGTAAGTATTATATTGGTGACTCATAGGGAAATGGGAAGAGCAGGGAAAGGTGGAGAAAGTGGAATCATGGATCTCAATGCAGGCGACAGTCTGCATGTCATTCCGTCATTCCATCATTCAGTCATTCCGTCATTCCGTCATTCACTCACTCAACGCAAAATTCGCGACAGAATGGAAATAGAGTAGGGGTATGCCAAATAGGAAATAGGAAATGGCAAATGGGAAGTGGGAAGTGGAAAATGGGGAAATGGGAAGTGAAGTAGTAGACGATGATTCCAACGATATTCGCCATTACAAATTCAATTACATGCTTAGCTACACTTTAGAGAAATTGAATTTTTATGTGCATTTATATTTAGTATATTTTTGCAACACTCTGAGAGAGCCGTAACCCGCAATCGCAATTGCCCCTCATCCTTAACCCCTTGAACCCTCTTTAACCCCTTCAATTCACTTACCCCCATAGTCCCCCATATATGTATGTGTATATATATATGTATGTACACCTCCACGTACTTCAAACTCACACATTTTGCTTGGCAATTTTAGATTTTGGCTGGCTGTCAGGCATTTTCATAGTCGCAGGCAGGCGACAGTGTAATCTACTGGCCACAGTGGTACCAAATCTCACATTCTTCTCACTAATTCCTAAAATATATATACCTACAAATGTGTACGTCTAATGTTCATAGCATATTTGTTAAAACTAAAACACTAGAGTTTTAAAATCGGTTATCAAAATCGTAATCTACGATGAATTTTAAGAAGAATCGCCCGAGAGCTTCCACTTTTAAAGTAGAAGTTATACGTGTAATATATTTATATATGTCGGTATGCAAAAGTTTGGTCCAATAATTAAAAAAAACTACTGCGTGCTTTTAGGGGCTTGTATTTATTTAATTATATTAAAACTAAGCTATTAAATAAACAAATAATAAAAGCCCAATTCATTTTTGTTCCTTTCCAAGCCACTGTAAATTAAAAAGAATCCATTGGATTTTGGTCCGATCATTCCTATGACTCCTATTTAATATAGTATTTCGTACTTTATAAGTTTGGCCAGTACAAGGTCGTTTTAAACTAATCTTTGAGTTTGGCTCAGATATTTTAAGAAAAAGCTCAGTGAACAATTTTTAAGGTATTGACTTCAGGTATATTTTTGTTGTTGTTTATTTATAATATAGTTGTAAATTTATGGTTTAGGGATTTGAAAAAAAAAAATAAAAAAAACCTTCAATCTAAAAAAAATAAAAGAATTTCGAGCAAAAACTGTAAGGTTTGTAATCAGTGTGAAGACAAGTGGGAGAATTCGGCAAAGTGGAGGAAAAGTCGGTGAATAGTTGGTAAGTGGATAGGAGGTGGGGGGATAAGGGGGTGGGGGAGAGGTTGAGAGGGGGTGTGTGAGGTTTGAAGCAATTGCAGCTGCAGCTTGGCAATTGAACTGGCCTCGGGGCTAAACTCGCAGCCTGCATAAGAGAGAAGCCATTTTCCAACTGGGAAACTTGAAATTTGCAGGCTGAGTTTTGGAGGCGACACCTTAATTATGGCAACCCAAAAGCTGTGTGTGTGTTGGGTGTGTGTGTGTGTGTGTGTGTGTGTGTGTGTGTGTTGGTGTGTGGTATGCAGCTTAAAGTATCATCGTGTGACAGACAGTTGAGCCAGCGCATCTACATCTACATCCACATCCGCATCCACATCCGCATCTACATCCGCATCTACATCCGCATCCACATCCGCATCCACGAGTAGGTAACGGTTGCATGTGTCCCCTATCTAACGGCATCTCAGTATCCTCAGTATCCATCACAAAGAAGAACTGAGAGCGTTCTTTACTCTCTCTCTCTCTCTCTCCCTCACTCACTCTCTCTCTCTCACTCACTCACTCTCTCTGTCTCACTCTTCTCTCTCACTCTTGACAAACTAAATTAGATTTCGGTTTTGTGTATGTCACCAAGAGGACAGACAACCATTCTATGTCAGACCCATTGCCATTAGCGTTGAGTTGCCTACGTTACCATTCCCCTCCCTTTCCCTTACCTTTCCCTACCATTCACTTACAGTTCCTCTTCTCCAACCTACTCTCTGAAAAACTTGGGCACGCACTGTGGAGAACTCTGTAATTCACCTGGCAACCTGGCGAAGAACACCCAGAACAAAAATATTACCTAAAAAAATTTCCAAAATTAAGCAAACAATGTTTTTAAATGTCTAACAAATTGTAGAGAGATTTCAAAAAATTTTAAATTTAATGAAATATATAAGTTTATTTTTTTTTATTTTATAAAAAGAGGATGAAATAAATATTGCATGCATTTCTTTATTTAACACATGTCTAAAATGCATATTTTTTGGAAATTTGTCAGTCGTTTTTTGTGACTTTGAAAATATGTTAAAAAAATTTAAATTTTTGATATTTTAGCAGCACTGTCATTTCAAAAAATTGTTTTCTATGGCAACTCTATTTAAAATCTCTAGGGATTTTTAAAAACACACCTAAATTGCAGCTTGGGAGGTTTTACTACATTTTATTATAATGGGTTAGTATTTACCTTGAAGCCTTGAAATCAGTTAAGAATTTATAGAAACAAAACTTAAAAATTAGCTGAAAAGCTGTTTAAATTTATCGTGGATAAAAAATGAATAATACGTTTTAGGAAAATTGCTTAAGAAACCCTATGAGCAAAAACAAGATTTTTGGAATAAATGGTTACCTACACTTGTCAGAATATTTATTTTGACAAAACTAAAATTAAAGTCTACTCATAATTTGAACTAAAAAAGTGTCAAAAATAGTAATTTTTAGTAATATTTTGTAATTTTAAAAAAAATCACTTTTCTTATATTTTAGGAATTATTTTTTCCAAGTGTAGACTTGGCTATTGTAAGGAATATTGCACGCGATATTGTTACTACGTCTTTAATTTTGAAGCGGCAACAAACAGATGCACGAGGCATGCAACAGACACAAGACACAAGACACAGGACACAAGACATAAAGACAACAGACACCAGGCGAAACAATGCCCCAAATTATTGCCAGCTGCCAGGCTGCAATTCATCCTCAACTTCTCACTTCCACTCTCTTTCGTTTTCTCCTCTCTCTCCCCGCTCTCTTCGCGACTTCTCATACGGTGGAAAATGCCAACAATAATTTCGTTTTCATTTTCTTTTCTCGCATCTTTCGACTCCAACTGTGACTCCTTTTGCTGTCCTTTTGGCCGTTTTCAATTTTGTGGCAGTCACTTTAAACAATTACCGAGCAGTAGCTTCCTTTCTCTCTCTCCCTCTCTTACACTCTCTATCTCTTTCAGTTCACTTCCCTTCTCGCTTTCTTTCTCTTACAGCTTGACCTCTGCATTTGCTTTGTCTTTAATACCCTGCACCCATAAAATATTTAAAACAAGCCATCATAAAGATATTCCGAATGCATGTAACGGTTTCCTTTCTCTTTCCCTCCCCTTTCCTCCTCCTCCCTCCCTTTCTCCCTTTACCACCCCAAGAAAGACAGCTGCCCACACAAAAATAGAGCATTTTCTATAGTTCTTATTGTGCAACGAAGTCTATGTAGAGATGGAAACTCATTGGTCCCAAAGACCCCTTTAAAAATATCTTATTAAATTAGATTTCAATTCATTTTATTTTATTTCTCAGTTTCATCGCAAATCTAAAAAGCTTATTTAAGAGATTGTTATTTAAAATAGAAACTTATAATTTTCTATCAATATATTTAAGCATATTTTGTGTGTATTCTAAAAATTTCATAATAATACATTAATAAATACAGTTGTGAACTGATTCAGAGCTGTAACATATCGAAAGTATCATATAAACATTTTTGAAGAATAAGGCATGGTTTTTCAATGTCTATTTGGCAACTATATCACAGAAATTTTAACGTAAAACGTATAGAAATCAGTTTAAAATTTAATTTTATCTATCTTATTAAATTTTAGGAGACATTGAAATACCGGGCCTTAAAATGTTAAATTTTCATTTGAATAATTATTTATTTTAAAAATATGATTTTTTAGTCTAGCTCTTATAGAAATAATCTTTGAAAATATAAGTTTTCGTGGTGGAAATCTATTATTTTCTCATGAAATTTCACTGTCGCTAAAGAAAAGTCGAAAGCAACACAGCTCAAAACCATAAGAGCTAGAGGGCTGAAATTTGCACGCAACATTGTTGAGACAACTTTATCGAGCAATAAGACGGCATTTTGGGTAAAGTCGAATTAGAATATATGATAATGTCATAGGAACAATAGGTTTTAAATTAACCTTTATTATGAAAAACTTTTTGTATCTCATCTTTTGAATTGCCATAAATTAAATTTAATATTTATAAATGTATATCTATATATAAATAAGCATATATGCATGTGTGTGTATGTTGTGTGTGTGTGTTTGTGTGTTGTGTGTCTGTTAATCTGTATAATTTATGCGACAATTGATGCAAAACTGAATTTCTGGTCAAAAAGAATGAAAGATGCGCAGTGTCTGTTGATGAACAGTTGTCGCTGTCTCTCTCCCTCTCTTCCCTACTTGCCACTTGCCCCTTGGCCCTGACTTTGCTCTTTTCCAACCTTTCTCTGATCCTCTCCCTCTTCTCTTTCGTCTCTTTGTGCCTCTTTCTCACTGTCTTTCATCTGCTGCTCACAGTTGTCTGCGGGTTTCGGGCTTTAACTTGACTCCTCCGTTCTTTTTACTTGCCACACAGCAACGTCTCTGTCTTTTGATCTTCCCAGTCGGAACGTTGCCACAGAAAACTTTCAGAAAACTATACAGAAAACTATATAGATTTCTGCGACTAATGTAATAAATTATAAGTTTTTTTTGTATTTGCAGGAATGTCAAATTAAATAAAAAAAAAAAAAAAACAAAATTAAAAAAAAAATTAAATATAAAAATACAAAAAAAATTCGCTGAACAATAATAAGTGAAATTGCTGCAACAGTCTAAGCTTTAAATTCTACGCTATTCAGCATATAATTCAGATTTTTCCCTGTTCTCGGAAATTTATAATAAATTTTTGAAATATTCCATGAAGTTGATTTAAATACAGAATCTAGCAATAAGAATTTTTGCAATGCTGCGGAATAAGTGGCTGATTTCTACAGCAATAAATTCACACCATGAAATGCTGAAAGTATTCCAAATTTTCTTTTACATGCTGAAAACGTAGCTGATCAGCTGCTGCTGTGGGAATGTATACATGAATGTTTCCTTACAAAATTGATAAAGATTCCTGTCATCACCTGCCTAACTCTGCTCGACAGGATTGCTCTCTTCCCTCTCCCCTTCTCTGTCTCTCTCTCTCTCTCGCTGTCTCTGTCTCTCTACAACTATCTGCTGCCCTCTTTCTCTTTCTCCTCCTTTTGCCTTAGCCTTGAACGTGGCATACAAATTGCACTCATTTTAGTTTCTCACGTTTGTTGCATGTTGTACATGACTGCAACGCACACACACACATACACACACACACACCATGCTGGTGTAGGCCTCTGCTTAGTTTTGGTCACACCCCTCTTCTCTCCTCTCCTCTCCTCTTCTCTTCTCCTTTCCTCCTCGTCTTCATCTTGTGCGTTAGCATGCGACAAACGGAAATGTTGCTTTTATGCTTTAAATATGGCAACTTTGTGGTGTCGTCACACACACTCGCACACACACGCACACACACACACATACACACACACAGAGTGAAGACATATGTGTCAGTTCAAGGGCGTTGCCAGACTTTTTTCAATAAGGGGCGAAAGGGCTAAAATAATTAATTTTTCTTTGCTAAAAGGCTGCTCACATTTGCCACATTTGTCACATTTGTTCACATTTGAATGTGGCACATTTTTGGCTTATCACAACAGAATATCAAACTGTTACGACATTTGCCATTCAGCCGAAATAAATCAACAGTTCGGTTTCTGTGCAAAAATTATAAATAGTTGAAATAATAAACATTTTCATTTTTATCCTGTCATAACTTTGTTAAATCCTAACCGATTTTCTTAGGGAATATAGATTTCATTATAAGTAGGTCTCCAATTTGATTCTGCATCAAATTTGAAATATTCAGTTTTTTTTCATAGCTGTTCACTTTTTTCCATAATTTTTTTTATAACTTTGTCAAATCTTAACCGATTTACTTAGTTGTTTATTTATAATTACCATTTTCTCCTTTTTATTTATACTACTCAATTTAATATTAATATAATTATTTTGTTTTATATGAGAAATAAATTTTTTTATAGCTATAAGTGTATTTGGGGTGGGACCATTACCCCCTCTCCATCCCTCTGTCTACGCCCCTGTGTGTGTGTGTCTCTCTGTGTCTGTGTGTGTGTGTGTTGGTCGTGTCGATTGCACGTCGCTTGTCCTGGCTGCAGGACCTTCTACTGTTGCCTGTTGCCTGGTGGCAATGATGATTCTGTTGCTTCTATTGCTGCCACAGTCCAACTGTCTGCATCTCTTTCTCTCTCCTATCTCTCTATCTCTCGCTCTCTTTCTGTATGCGTGTGTGTGTGTGTGTGTGTGTGTTTGAGCGATCGACCATGAAGCCTTCATTATTGCATTTCAATTTCATGATTTTGCGGTTCTTTATGCTCGCTCCTTCACTTTCAGACGCGATGCCCGCTTCCTATTTATTCTCCTCCTTCTCCTGCTCCTTCTCCTTCTCTTTCTCCTCCTAATGCAACACAGAGAAAGAAAAATGCCAGGCTTAAACTAAGTTCAAATGACCTCAAATTAAATTTTTTACGATACGCAAAATGTTTTGATATTTCTTGATTTTTTTAAAAGTATCAATTAAGATTTTACGATATGAAAAATATATTATTTTTATATATTTTCGAAAAAAAAAAAAATGTTATGTCAATATCTGGACGCGAATTTAAGTTAGACGAGTTAACATTTAAAATTTGTGGTATTTCTACAAAGGTTTACTTTTTTATTGCATTTCTAAATTTATAAAAAATATTTTAATTTAATTTTTTTTATTAAAAAGAAATTTTAATTACATTTTTTAAATTATACAAAAGTTTAATTTAACTTTTTTAAATTATAAAAAAAAACGTAAATTTAATATTTTTTAATTAATTTTTTTTTAATTAATTTTTTAATATTTAGAGTAACATGACGGGGTTTTTAACATAGTTATATGTGACTTTAAATTTTATTTCAATTTTAATTTCATGTTAAGTGACAAGTCCAGTGTGAAATTGTGCGAAATTCTTGAATTTTTCTTTCTGTGCAAGTGCTATGCGGCATGCAGCATGTGGCATGCAGCATGTGGCATGTGTTTTGCCTTGGCCCAAACTGGTGTCGACACTTTCACAACATCAGAGCCATCAGCATCAGCATCAGCATCAGCTTCAACGAGGGCCCGACAATCGCCTCTGGTTCATTTCTATCACATTTCTATCACATATTTCTCTCTCTCTCTCTCTCTCTCTCTCTCTCACTCTCTCTCTCTCAATTTCTACACTGAACAAAAAAGACAAACTCCTAAAATCAAGAATATTCATATTAAATAATTTGTTCTTAAAGTAAGCTCATTTTAAGACCATATTAATAATACTACGAATATTAATCTTAAAAACTAAGGTTTTTAATAAAAATTAAAATCTTAAGTAAATATGTATGTAAATCAAAATTAAGTCAACAATAAAAAATTAAAAATTTTAAAATAATTTAAAATTTTTTGTAAAGAACATTTTTTAATATAATATGAAAATTTACTCTTAAAATATGAACTTACAAAATTTTAAAATTATTTCTAATCTTTTGGTATTTGGACTTTTATTTTAGGAACACTTATTTTTATATTAAGAACATTTATTCATAAAATAAGAAAATTTATTCTTAAAATAAGAACATTTATTCTTAAAATAAGAACATTTATTCTTAAAATATGAACTTAAAAATTGTAAATCATTTCTAATTTTTTGATAATTTAACTTATATTTTATCAACATTAATTTTATAATAAGAACATTTTTTCTTAAAAGAAGAACATTTATTCTTAAATTAAGAACTTGGTCCTTTTTGAAATGTTCTTAAAACCAAAATGTGTTTTCTTAATTTAAGAATTTCAAGCTCTCGACACACTTTTTAGACAAAATTTCTTAGTTTTGCGACCAAAATTTTGATTAAAAATTTTTTTTTTAGTGTATAAGTGTTCATTCAAATTTTGAATAAGTTGTGTGTGTGTGTGCGTGTGTATGTAGTGTGTGTGATGTGTGTGTGTGTGTCGTTGGTCGTTATCACGCATTTCCTGCCATTTGCATCAGCATCGACAACTTCAACTGCAAAGCATCTTTTGCCTCCTACTTCTGTTTTGGATTCTGTATCTGCTTCTGCTTTGGATTTTGCTGCTGCTTCTGCTTCTGGTTCTTGCAACTTGCAACTGGTACGTGTGGCATGGCAACCGACTTGACCAATTTGCCGTTTTGCGGTCATATCGGATGTTGAGCGAATTATGGCCAGAAAATGCCAGACATGGACATGGACATGGACATGGCATCCTTTTCTGGCCTGCCTGCCGTTGGCATCGAATCGAATCGAATGCAACCGTTAAGCTCAACCTAACCTATCAACCGATCTTTCCCCCAAGGACCAACAGCTGAAATGGCACCAGAAATAGAGACTACAGAATCAGCAGGTGTGGGGAGAGGTTTTGTAGTTGTTGTTGTAGTTGTAGTTGTTGTTGTAGTTGCTACACACGCCTATATTAAAACACAAATGTTAACCTAATGAGACCAGATACACTGCAACATCTCCTCCTAGAAGTGCTTAAAGCACCTGAAAAAGTGACAGGGTGAGCGTCTAAAAATAATTTAAAAACGAAGAAGAATCTACATAGTGAAAGGCTAAATTAGTTAGCAATTTAAAACAAAGAAAATTCTACCTTTTGTTTGTTAAATATAACAAAATTGTTGACCAAATTATTGGCGTAGAAAAGTATGCTATAATTTTTTTTGACGTGAGAGAAAAATTTAATTGGCGCAGAAAAGTATGCTATAATTTTTTGTTCGTGCAAAAGAATTAAAATAAGTTTGGTAATGAAAAGTAAATTTTCTGGCAGTCTTAAAAAAAATGTAAAGCTCTACATTTTGTGTGTTAAATATTACAAAATTGTTAAGTATTTATTGCCGCAGAAAAGTATGCTATATTTTTTTTGGCGTGGGAGAAAAATTATAATAATCTTAGTAGTAAAAAGTAAATTAGCTGGCTGTTTTAAAAAACGTCTAAGATTCTACAATTTTTTTGATAAATATAACAAAATTGTTGAGCATTTATTGGCGCAGAAAAGTATGTTATAATTTTTTTTAGAGTGTGAGGGAAATTTACATAAACTTGGTAGTGAAAAAGCAAAATTTTAAAATAATAAAAATTCTACATTTTGTTTATAAAATATTACAAACCTATATTATTCAAATATTTTAAATACAAATAAATCAATCTAAAAGCTATGAGTTTTTTTTAAATATTTTTAGAAAAAAGAATATTTTTCATATTAAAGCTGGATTTTTGTCAGGTATATAACATAATAGTACCATTTTTGATATTTTTTTAAGAATATATATAATAATATAAAATACACATCTAAGAGATTAGGTAAGATATTTTACTAAACAGGAAAGTTTTTCATACTTAAGGTAAACTTTTACCTAATCGTTCCTAAGGCAGCTATATGTTATAATTATCTGATCCGGTCGGTCCGACCTATCTCGTCTTTTCTTGTGATTTAAACTTTTCTTGACCCAATTTCCATACCCTCTGCAAGGTTATAATTGCGTTTTCCTAATTTTAACAAATAAGAAATTTACAGTCGAGTCAAGAATATTTAAATTGAATTTTCAACTCGTATAGTCGACAAATTACTGCATACATTAAAAGTTGAAACAGTTCCAACTTCTGTTGTATTTAAATGAACTTAATGCAATTAAGTGGAACAATTTATGATAGGAAAAGGGAATCTTTACTATTGTCTTGAAGATTGTGCTTTTTTATTCTTTCTATGTAATTTTTTACTACAGTAAGTTGTCTTCTTATGGGTACTGGGTACTTAAAATTGGGACAAGAGACCTTCTTTTAGGAACAATCAAATTTTTGCCGCCATAGAAAAAAGTATTTCTCTAACTGGAACCCAGCTTAACTGTGATTATATACGCCATATTCTAAAAAAAAATTTCACTTGGATTTAAAAATATATTCCGACTCTCCGCTCCGAAATTAATAGTTAGATTTGAGGAATTTTTGGGAAAATTTAGCTATTGATTATTATTTTGGCAACTGTCAGACAATAATTAAATGGTGTCAACTCTGGCAATTGAACGCCTTTGGGGAGAAATCGAATCTGAGGGCTATTCACTCATATAATATGTATCTCTTCTCACTCTCGCTTTCTGTCTCTTTCTATCGCTTTCTCTGTCTGTCTCTGTCATTGTCTCAGTGTGACCAACAATATTGTTTTTAACTGTTAGCTTCACTGATTGCTAATAAATTGAAAACCATTTGGGAACACACACACACACACCTATACACACACACACACACACAAGTGTCTGTCTGTGAAAAGTATACAGTTATATATATGCAAAAATTGCCAAAAGGTAAACAGTGAATAAAATCAAAATAAAAACTCATTTATCAACACACACGTTCTCACGCTCACACACACACACACACACAAACACACATACTTATACACTGAGTACCAAATTAATTCGTACACTCAAAACTTTAAGAATTTAATTTCGTTGAATTTGAAATTCAAAATTAGTTTGAAACAAGTGAAGCAATTATTTTTGTGCGATATTTAGCGCTCATTTTCTGATTTTCATAATATGTGAAATGTGTTTGTGAAACAATAAATATTAATTATTAAAAAATTAAATACAAATTATTAAAATTAAATTGGGATAAATTTGAGTCTTAAAAATGTTTGAAATGAGTGTAGGAAAATCTTTTGTGCGAGTTTTCGCGCTCGTTTTTTGATTTTTATGTTATATTAATTATTAAAAAAAAAAATTATTTCAATTAAAATACTGCTTTCATTTTTAAAAATGATTGTAGAAATAATTTTTGTGTGATATTTTTTTTGATTTTTGTATTATATTATTAAGAAAAAATATTATTAAAAAAAAAATAGAATAAAAATAATTAAAATTAAATTTAATAAAAAGGAAGACACAGTAAGTTTAAGTTTTAAAAATGTTTGAAATAAGTGTAGTAATAATTTTAGTGCAATTTTTTCAAAATTTCTTGCTGTATTAAATATATATATATTCTTGCTATATAAAAATAACAGATTTTATGAACTGCAATGAAATATCTTTTATTTACTACTAAAACCTGACTTACAAAAGTGTGTGTGTGTGTACGAATAATTATTTGGCTGACTGTGTATATATTGGCTGATTCATCTGCAGTTTGGATTTGCATCAGAGTTTTGGGTGTCCACACATCGATACGATACGAAATGAACAAATCTGGGGAAAAGGTCACAAAAGCAGGTTAAGCTGCCTTTTTAAATAATACGCACAACACATTAATACACAGACACACACACACACACAAACAAACAAACAAATAAATGGAGTGTGTATGTGTGATTTGCGCATTTGCCGTTGCCACGTGCTGACGCTGCCATCGTTGGCAAACGACTAACGAAAGGAAACGACGACGACGAAGCTAACAACGATGACGAAGACGAAGCTCAACGACAGCAACGAGCAGCGAACAACGAAGCTGAAGCTGCGACGAATGCAGCGCGTGCAAATCGGTTGCGTTTAACGAACGAACTTCGGCTGCGTTCTTGGCTTTGACTTCGGCTTCGCTAGCGGAATCGGTTTTGCTTTGAATCGGTTCGGCAGACGAAGCTGTGAACGCAGACGATGTGAAGCGATGCGACGTTGCGACGTCACGACTGCGCTGCGTATTCGGCTGCTGCTGCTGCCGCTGCGGCTCAGCTGCGACAGACGCCAGCAGCAGCAACGACAGCAACGACAGCAGCGGCAGCAATGTTGTCCGTAATCCGTTCGCTGGATTTTTTGAATTAGTTGCGTGTGGTAGCTTGTTGACATCAGTACCGGGTACCGGATGCGGATGCAAAACACGTGCGCTTAACTACAATATTCACGACGCGACGACAACATAAACACAACGACAACAGCAACGACAACAGCAGCAGCAGCAACATCAACAGCAGCAACATCAGTAACAACAGCAACATGAACTAGCAATTCATACAGTTTATACGCTTGCAATAATAACAAGTTGACGTACTTTTATTTGCCAAATTTTTCACTTATTTTAAATTGTTTAAACATTTACATTTATTGCCGGTAAATGTTGCAACAAATGTACACTTTTTAATAATACAAAAAAAAGTGCAGTGGCAGCAAGCAAATTATGCTGTATTTCCTTTACAAAGTTTATGCACTTTTAACTTAATTTTTACGCCATTTTTTTGTATTAATGAAATTGAAGATCCTCAGGGAATTGCAAGGCAACAAATGTAAACATTTCAATAATTAAAACCAATATGTAAATTACATATTTTTAGCAATTTAAAAAATTTATTAATAATATAGTGGCTAGTAGAAGGGCGACAAATTTAAATTACAAATTAAATTTAAAAAATGAGTGCCTGAAAAAAATTTAAAAACGAAGAAGAATCTACATAAATTTGGTAGTGAAAGAACAAATTAGTTAGCAAATTAAAAAAAAAACTCTACATTTTGTGTTTTAAATATAACAAAATTGTTGATCAAATTATTGGCGCAGAAAAGTTTGCTATAATTTTTTTTTTTGATGTAAGAGAAAAATGTACATAAATTTGGTAGTGAACGAGCAAATTAGTTGGCAATTTTTAAAAACGTCTAAAATTCTACATTTTGTTTGTTAAATATAACAAAATTGTTAAGCAAATACTGGCGCAGAAAAGTATGCTACAAATAATTTTTATTTCCTGAGAAAACAAATTAAATTAGCTTGGTAATAAAAAGTAAATTAGCTGGAAGTTTTAAAAAAGGCTAAAATTCTACATTTTGTTTATAAAAAACTAAAAAATATTGGCGCAGAAAAGTATGCTATAATTTTTTAGCATAAACTTGGTAGTGAAAAAGCAAATTAGTTGATAATTTTAAAAAACGTCATAAATTCTACAATTTGTTTATCAAATATTACAAAATATTGGCGCAGAAAAGTATGCTATAATTTTTTTTCGTGGGAAAAAAATTAAAATAAGTTTGGAAGTGAAAAAGCAAATTAGTTGGATATTTTAAAAACGTCATAAATTCTACAATTTGTTTATTTAATATTACAAAATTATTAAGCTTTAGTTGGTGATGAAAAATAAGCTATAATTTTTTTTTGTGGGGGAGAAAAATGTACATAAGCTTGGCAGTGAAAAATGAATTAGTTGGCAATTTTAAAAAACGTCTAAAGTTCTACGTTTTGTTTTAAAAATATTGGCCAAGAAAAGTATGCTATAATTTTTTTTTTTTTTGGCAAATTTGCATAAATTTGGTAGTGAAAGAGAAAATTAGTTGGCAATATTAAAAAGCGTCTAAAATTCTTCAATATGTTTGTTAAATATTACAAAATTGCTGAAAAATTATTGGCGCAGAAAAGTATGCTATAATTTTTTTTTTTTTTTGCGTGGGATTCCCCGTTCAATGGCAGCTGTTGTTGTTGTTGTGGTTGCTGTTGCTGTTGTTATTGTTGTGCTGCCTTCAGTTGCTTTTTTTTCTGTTTTTTTTCGTGCCACGTGCTTCTGTCTCTCAGTGTGTGTGTGTGTGTGTGTGTGTGTGTGATTGAGTGTGTGGGCTTTGAAGTGATTGTTGCCGGCTGATTGAGCACATTGTTGTTGTTGCTGTTGCTGTTGTTGTTGCTGCTGTTGTTGCTGCTGTTGCGGCCACAAGCGCGGCGGCAACAATTGCAGCTTCTGCTCGCAGTTAACTTTTGTGGCTCAAAGCAGCGTCAGCCGTTTAGCTTGTTTTGTGGCCGCTTTGACGCGGTTGTTGGCCAATTTAAAGAGGCCAACAACACAGCATGCTGTGAAACACACACCACCACAACAACAACACCAACCCCAACCCCGGTGAACTTGCAACTCGTGAACTGTGCAAATTGCATCAATATAAAATGCACAATTTTTTGTCTAATTTTGTGTTCATTTTTTTTCAACAATTTTTTTCAATAGTTCAACAAAAAATTTAAAAAAAAAATATAGTTGTATAAAAAGCATAATCAAATGAAAACAACAACAAAAGCGAAAGTAAATGAAAGAAAAACAAAAGAAACGCAGTGAACAAAAAAAAAAAGAAACCATATAATTAATAATTAAAATCGGATATAGAATATGTATATGTGTAAATGACAGCTAAAGAAACAGATTTCAACAGATTCAACATTTGCCGTCGCATCGCCTGTTGCAACATCAGCAGCAGCAGCAACAACATCAGCAGCAGCAGCAACATTGACGTGCAACCTTCGTCAGTTGCAAGTATTCAAATTCAATGTGCACACAGGTGAGTTGAATTCTCAACCGGAAATGTTAACACTGTGTGTGGCAAATCCACAGGCATTTCATGCCACATGCCCCTTTGCCCCATGCCCCATGCCACATCCAAGAGGCAAGCGGCAAGTGGCAAGTGATGCGGCATCGAGTAGCCCTCGAGGGCAAAGGTACTCAAGTTCAGTGCTCAACTCAGCTCAACCTTGAGTACTTCAACTTCAAACTCCAACTTTAATTCTGAACCTTACTCAACTCTCTCTCTCTCTCTCTCTCTTTATTTCTCTCTATCTCTCTCTATCTCTTTCTAATCCCCGTCAAATCCTTAACAAAAGTATTATATGTCCACTGAAAATATTAAATATTTTTTCATTGAATCTCCCTTCTTCGCTTTAACTCACTTTTTTACAACTTCAAATGTCTTTTGAACTTGATTTCCGTTTTTAAAAAATTCAAAATTCTACACTGATAAGAACTATGTTTTAAAATCAAAATTTTGGTCTCAAAACAAAAAATTTTGGTTTTAAAAAGGCGTCGATAACATAAAATTCTTATATTAAGAAAATACATCTTTGTCTTAACAACATTTTAAATAATTCAAAGTTCTAATTTAAAAAAAAAGTTTTTTTTTATGTGTATATTTCTTTTTTTGAAATTTTGATTTATATACATTTTATATTCTAGCCTAGTAATAATTTTATAAATTTTATTATATTTTAAATAAATTAATAACTAAGCAAAAATGTTTTCTATCGAATATTTTTCGATAAAATATTTTTAAGAGCGCATTAAAATAATGTTAATCAAAAAACCATTAAAATAAGTTCTGACTGAGTGTCTTAAAGGTCAAATTAGAATGTTCTCTAGGCCTCTGTCTGAAGTCGGAAGATTTAAAAACTATGAGTACATTTGACAGATGTATTTATAGGATTTTACAAGCATTACAAGTTTACACTGACTGAATAGAGTTATTGATTAATCCTTGAATTTCTTTGGCTCCAATTCGTGCGATTTATTGGATGAGTGTTCCGAGAGAAGGATTATCGACTCACTGTCCAAAAAAGTTGCTCCCTGTTGTTTTAACTGAATTATTTGCTGCTCCTTTAACTTTGACTGATCACGATCAAAGTCCTCATCATCCTCACTGCACAGGAGCAAGGCATAATTATGTTTCAACTCAAGATTATCATCATCATCATTGTCATTATCATTGTCATTATCATTATCATTATCATTGCTGTCCGTTTCGGTGTCTGTGTCGTGTTCGCAGCACAGAATCTCATGGGCCAAAAGTGCAATGGATTCATCACTGGAATTATCCAGTTCAGTGTCCACATCGGAGTCACAACTTAAGGGACTATATTTATATTCCACATCCCCTACATCGACGAGAGCTCGACAAGCATCCGAATCGCTTAAAACTGTGATAGTTTTTTTTTTTATTATTAATATTGGAAATTAAAAAAATAATATTTTTTATTTCAAATATTTCTAGCTCCGCGAGCAAATCGAGCAGGGGGCAGAGCCCCCTTGTTTTTGTAATAAAAGCAATAAAGTTGAACATTTCTACGACTCGTGGGAAAAGTTATATATTTAATTTTAAATACATAATTTGTTGTTCAACAAAATTTTAATAAAAATTATGAAATTATTTTAGAATTGCAAAACTTAATTTTATTTATTAATTTTTAATGTGTTATCTAGTTTTTTTTATGAGTTAAAATTGAACTTACACTCGCTGCCATCGCTTTCGCTGCTCAGCTCACTGCTGGTTGTTGTTGTTGTTGTTCTTGCCTCCTCCATGTGGCAGGGTTCAACTCTTTTTGTGGCATTGTCCAATGCCATCTCAAAACTGAGCTGCTTTTCCGTTTTTCCAAATCGATGTAAGGCATCTACGAATATATTCGAATTATTTGCCTATGCATCCTATGTCTCCAATTTTAACTATCCAGGCACGTAATCTACACAAATACAAACACACACACACACACATGGATAGGGTGGCAACCCTGTGCCTTGAGGGGAATTAAATTTTATGGCAACTGCATTCGCATTGGACTTAAAGAGAGGCGTCAACCCAGAATACGATGCCACAAAACATGCGGCAATTGGCAGCTACCACAAGCAGCCACCTCTGACCTCTGACCTATGCCCGTTAACCCTCCCTTGACCTCCCCTTTCTACCTCCCCTTTCACTACTCACAGCCCGAGACGAGCAACAAACTGCAGTCACAGAGTTACATTTGAAATAACGAGTATATTTCTTTAGCAGTGCGAAAGTGCAACAAATAAAACAACTTAAAACTTTTTGAAAATAGAGTCTGCTCGACTGGGAGTTACTCGGTAATTTTGAAAAGACTTAAAAAGGCTTAATTATACGACAGAACATACAATTTGTTTGAAAAAAAAAAAAACAAATCTCTGACACGGTTGTTTTCAAAAGCAATCCCCTAAAAAATTCTAGAGATTTCTGGAGCACCCCTGATATTTACTATTTTATGCCTTCCAAAAGGTTATAAAAGAAAGTTAAGTGTTTTTGTTGTCTTGGTACATAAAGAAATACATCTATATATAAAAAACTCTTTGTCCTGACACACTCACTGATTGATCATTGCACAGCCCAAAGCAATAATTTTACATAATTTGGTGAAAAGATTAAAACACAGGAAGAATTGTAGTAAATTAAATTGTAGAATTGAAGTAAAAATTGTATTGGCTTAAGAAAGTAGTTAAATAAGACTTATATGATTTCCCTTAATGATTTAATATTACATAAGATAGCGAATTATTCGGTTTCCATCTTCTAAAAATACAGTAATATTAAGATTATTAGGATTGTTTGATCGACTACTCTTATGTAATACAAATTTAAATTGAATTTATCATTTAACTGATGAAAGATATTATTGCGTTTTTGAGAATAATATTTAAATTTAAAATTAGATTTGTCGTATACAATGTATTTAAATTAAGCAATTAAAACTTTAAATTAAATCATCTTTTAACGGAAAGAATATGTAAATAAAATTTAGAATTAAATTTTGGACCTCTGCTAAATATTTTAATTTTAATTTAATTTGTTGTATACCTGGTATTTAATATTAAGCAATTAAAAGCAAATACCGCCTGCTCTCCACAATTTACAGGGTATTTGCGGCAACTGCGTGCAGCTTCGTTTATCATAAGCAACTCTGCAACTTATCATTCTCATTCTCATCTGGTCTGTTTTGAGCCACGCTTTTTCCCTTATTTTCTTCTCTTCACTTTCTTTTTATTTTTCGCTATTTTCTTCGTTTTGTTGTTGTTGCTGTTGTTGAGAAGCAGTGGAAAGAGGAGAGGACAGAAAATGACCATGTTGCACCACAATTTCATTTTGGTGGCGCCACAAAACCCGTTTAGTATTTCGGCATTTTCGGTATTTCGACCAAATTTTTCGGGGGCATTTCTCCCAAAATGCTGGCAACTTCCGGTTTTCTTTTTTGGGGTCTCGTTGCAGTTGCAGTTGCAGTACTTGCCACACATTGGGGCAAGCTGAGTTTCATTGTGTCGCATAACCTTTGAACTAACCAGTTCACTCTCTTTCTCTCTGCCACATTCTCTGCAGCTGAGCTGTAACTAGACCCTGACCTCTTTAACCCCCCCCCCTGCCCCCTCCCCCTCTTCCTCTTACCACTTTGCTTTTACACACATATACAACACACACACACACACACACACATAATAATCCTTTTCTCTTACTCTAATTACACAGCAAATTTACTACAAACGAGCAATAAAAAATATTGAAGCAAAATCTCTGCGCTAACCACGTAACCAGTTCCCATTCTCCCCTCCCCTCCTCCCTCCTCCCATCCTCCTCCTCTTGCTCATCCGTACTCAACACTCCCTGCCTCCCCTTCCCTTAGTTATCCCCCTTCCCTTTCCCCTTACTTTCCACATTTAAATGCAAATGCTTTTTTCTCACGCACACAAAAAACATTAACAACAATGACAATAAATGAAAGACATTAACGCTAAGCGATTCCCCCTCACACCCCCCCCCCTCTCCCTCACCCCCTCTCAGTTCTCAATTTCATGCTGTGGCATTCTTTATTCCCCCCTCCCCTTCTTTCCCTCTGCCGCCTCCCTTGACACAGACTCTGTCAAAGTTGACGTTGACGCTGACGTCGACGTCGACGTCGACGTCGACTGTGACAGCGTCGCGCCATTCAATGAAATAACATTTAAACAATTATAAAAAAAATGGCATAAAAAACGTGAAAAAAAAGATGTTTAAAAATCTAACAACAGTGTAGCGACGATTGAATACCCTCTCGAAAAATGCTAAGTTCTATATAAATTGATATATATACCTTCAATGAAGATAAAATAATAAGGCAAATAAAGCACAACATTAAAAAAAAAATAATATTACAGAGGTCGGCATATTTATTTTGACAAAATGTAAGTTAAGTTTAGCATTAATGAAAATGTCATTTAAATCCTGTTTGAATGATATAAAATTTTCCTTAACCCATTATGTACCCATTAAAAATTTTGAATTTATTTCGACGTAGAATTTAATCAAATTTGAAAACTTTTTTTCTCAGGCTTAAACAAAAAATTGTTTTGATGCAAAAGTACCCCAGAAAGAGCATTTAAAATATACAAAAGAATCTGCTAGCCAAATGAGAACTCAAAAATACACTGTGCTTGAAGAAGAGTAATTTAAATATTATTCTATACAAAAAACAGTTTCGAAGCAATAAATTTACTCACAGTGTAGAGCTGCCTATTTAGTAAACAATTCATAACACATATAATATGGATTATTTTTACCTTTATAAACAGAGATCTGTTTATTTCTCTTATTTTATATATTTTCTCTCTATTTCGATATTATGATCTTCTATTCATTATCTAATCTGTACAGATCTAACCCGATATAATAGTTTTCTTAAGCTATCTCTATATATTCCTTATGCTTTACATAAACATATTATCATGAGCTATTGTACTTTTTCATTTGCTGAATAATTATCTCTATAATATATTAGAATTGTCCTTAAAAATTTAAAACCATTCTTAATTCGAATTTTAAATCTTACAGTAATTTTCATTATTCCTTTATTGTTGTCAAAGTTTTCTGTAGTCTTTGAATCCTTATTCATTACGATTAAGTCCTTCAGCTGCTGCTGCTTCTTCAGCTACTTTTGTAAAGCTCTCGAAATCTTTTTCAGTTCCACTCGGAATCCGTTTGGCTTTTATGGTAACTCTCGCTTCAAAATATGGTTTAAGCATTAATATTAAGCCATTTGGCTGCTAACGGCACTTCCTCCGGCTAAGCAGCTCTCCAAAAATGCCAAAATGTAAAATGTAAAAATATCATTTTAATGAATTTGTTTTAGCTGGGCAAAAGTCAACGATACGAGTGTCCTTTCCTCATTCCCTTTTATCCCCCTTTATCCCCTTTTATCCCTCTTTAACGTTTCCCTCTCCCATCCCCCCACTCTTTTCTGTCCTTGTGAACTTTTGTAGTGGGTGTATAACCCGTTAGTCCCCGAAGGCCCTTACACTGGATTTCACTACAATATTATTTGATGTTTTACTGTCTGTTCTTATACCCTGTAACCAAGCAAAATATGTAGTTAAAGGGTATTTTGTGTGTTCAAATCCCTATATCGTAATGAGTTTAATTCTGAGGCCCTTTATATTTTAGTAAAAAATCACGTCAAAAATTTTGACGCAAAATAATGAAATATTTTGACTTGTAGTGTTGCCAGGTCAGAGGCTTGACCAACTTTGAGCTGCCATAACTTTGGCAAAACTTAACCGATTTTTAAACGAAATATCATTTTAATCATGGTTTGGCATCTTAATTCATTCTGCATTTAAATTTAAATTAATTTGTTAAAAAAAAATTATTTGCCTCAAAATCTTGGGTTTGATGCCAATGGTCCCCCCTTTGATATTTTGAAAATTGAAAATTTTAAATCTCAAGTTTCCACTTTTAATCGACTCCTTATATCATAATTAGTATAAAATAACACTTTAAATTTGATTCTGAGAACTTTCATTTTTCTGTCAAAAATCATGTGAAATATGACAAAAATTTTGACTTGTAAAGTTGTTAGGTCAAAGGTCTGACCAACTTCAAATATCCATAACTTTGTCAAAACTAAACCGATTTTTAAGCGGAATGTCATATTTATCATGGTTTGGCCTCTTAATTGATTCTGCATTTAAATTTTTATCATCTAGAAAATTTGATATATTTTCGATACTAAGCCATCAATCATCCAATATTCCATACTTACTCCTTGACATTTTTTCAATATCTTTGATCTCTCATAACATCACCAAATATTTACCGATTTTCAAGCGGAATGCCATTTTAGTCATGGTTTGGCATTTTAATTATTTTTGCATTAAAGTTGTACTAAATTCATTCAAAAAATTTTATTCCTCTGGATCTAGATATTTAAGACAGAAGATAACTGAAATATAACCTTTTATCGAAATAGTTGAATATTCAGCTAAGAGGTTTGTTCCTATCTCACAACTGTTTCCAGGGTATCACTTTGACGGAGCACTCTTGACTTTAGTGCTTTTATTTAACTTGTACTGGCCTTGCCCCTTTTCTCTTTTCCATTTCCCCTCACCCCTTTCACTCTGCCCCCTCTCTGTCCACCCACTTGGTCCAGCCAGGGTTGCCAACGGTCCAACTTGGAGTAAGTTCACCGCTCAAGGGGTAAAGTGAGAGGCGAGTGGTGAAAATTTTACGCGACATAATCGTAATATGATTATCGTGCCACATAATCTCCACTCGGAGCAGTACTCCACAATATTTCCAACCACAAAGCACAACATGAGTGTCTCTCCCTCTCTCTCCCTCTCTGTCTATTGCTGTCTCTTTCTCTGTGTGTCTGCTTGGGTATGTGTTAAATAACTTCCTTCCGGTACCACCGTCATGACGGTTGCTTCCACAACCCGCCTACTTCTCGTACTCGCCTCGTTTCATTCATGTCGCCTTTTGCTCATATTCCATCTCATACTATATATCCGCTTCCGGCTGAGCCAAATGACACCGCAGAAATGCTCTAAATCTCATATCATCATTTACGCAGTAATTTTTAGAAGCCAAACTCGGTATGATAGCACCCATCTATCCCATCTGTTCCATATCCCATCTCATCTCATCTCACTCTCTCTCTCTGTCTGTCTCTCTCATCAGCTCATGTCCCATTCAAAGTCCTGGTCCCCTTCTTTCCCATCTAGACATAATAAACAAAGCTTCAGCTCGCAACTCATGCGAGTCACAACTTGCAACTCACAACTCTCATCTCACAACTCGCAACTCGACGAGTGTTGCACGTTCACGTTCACGTCCATTTCTGTTTTCTAGTTTTGCTCCTGTCATTTGAATACCCTGCATTCCACGCGCGCATTGCTGAGATATCTCAACTAACTGATTGAACTCAGCAACTGTAAGAGCTAGAGTATTGAAATTTAACATGCAGTTTCTACTTATTTTTTTGATGTATAATTTAAAGTTTTTCCAAAATCTACATATTATTTTAGCTCTCGTTTTTTGTAACTTTTATAAATACATATTTGCTTGCATACTATTTATAAGTATTCAGTGAGACTTTTGATATTTAATATTTCAAAATTTTTATATGATTAAAAAAATTAATATGAAAAGAAAAAAAAATTAATATGAATAATATTTAAAAATTAAGACATTCCTAACTTCTACAATAATTTAAATGATTCTATTGTCTTTGGTATACGAAGATCTTAATATTTCAACTAGCTGCTCTGAAAATTGTATTGCAATTCAATATTTATTACAGAAATTGTGTTATTTTTACAATTATATCGTTTTGCTCAAACTGTTGCTGAATTCAAGATTCACTGTTTGAGATAAAGCTTTGATATATGATATACATATATTTAAAATAAGATATATTTTCTGAAAATTTGATTAAGTTTGCTTTGATATATGATATATATATTTAAAACAAAATGTGTTTTCTAAAAATATAATGCAGTTGAATTGAGTTATTTAAATATGGTTTTTAAAGAGTATCTGTCAAGTTGATGTTGTGTTTGTTGACTGTTGACTTGTGCTACTATTTTGCGAGTGTCCTTATTTTAATCTCGACACAAGTTAACGGCATTGTTGTTGGCAGCGCGCCGTGAGCTCTGCTTTCTGTACATCAACATCAGCATCAACCTAATGCGCCTCTCTCTCTTGAGGCACAAACCGCAGCTGCCACAGGGCAACCTCCTAGGCACACTCCCCCTCTCCCTCTCTCACGCTCTCTCTCCCTCTCTCACGCTCTCCGCTGGATGCAGCCCCTGAAGGCAAAAAGCCCGAGGCGACTTCAGCTCACTTCGCTCTCTTCATCTCTCTCTTCAACGTCTCTCTATTGCTAGGGCCTCAGTCTTGTTGCTCCTCTCGCTCTCTCTCTCTTCCCGCTCAACCTCATTAGCAGTTAGCTGCCTCAGTCGACGCCGCTGTTGCTGTCGCTGCCGCTGCTGCAGTCGGCATCGCAGTCATCTGTCAGTTGCCGTTCATAATGTTATGATGACTAAAAGCTAATTGCGTTTGTCTGTCTGACTGTCTATCTGTCTCTCTCTCTCCCTCTCTCCCTCTCTCTATGTTTGCTCTGCTTGCTTGGGTGACATTTGCTCTGCTGCTGCTGACTGCGCTGTCGCTGTCGCTGTCGTCGGCGACGTCGCGTCGTGGCATTAAGTGTCACTGAGTGCGTGATCCTTGTAAGCCGTCTAGTTACACATGTTTTTATAACCTCCTCTTGTTTGTCTCCTCTTCATCTTCCTCTTCTTCTTCTCCTTGTTGCCTGCCTTGTCATCTCCCCCCATCTATATCTATATCTTTATCATACTCATTCCTTTGTTTTTGCCAATGTCATCACAGCAACAACAACAACAACAACACGAACGGATTGAAATTGAATTTGGAATTTTGGGATTTCCTTGCAAATTGAAATTATTCTCGTATCACTTAACTAATGCATTGACTAACTTTCAACATTTTAAAGCATTTTAATTGCCTTCCTTTAAGCCATGGCTTCAATTAATGTAAGCTGATTCTCTTTAACTGCATTTGATTAACTTACATTTTAATTACCACAATAATAACATAATAATAAGATAGATATAATGTATTTTGTCAAGAATCTATATAACAAATTTCAATGCTTTGCTTATTCAATTTATTGCTCTTCTCTTTTTATATGAAGTTGTGTTAAAAATTGGATAACAAAGCTAAGTAACTCATTTAAGTATTTTACTGTCCATCATTTGGTTATATCTGTTATTCACAATCCCTATACCAAATTTCAGCAATAAATCTCAGAGAGATCCTTAGATATGACTCCGAACCATTTAATACAATATATCCTCAAAAAAAAAAAAACATCGAATTGCATTATGACTATAAGAACTTTATTATTGTTTTTAAATTTAAAAACTATTTTTTTTAACACAATAATATTTTCTATAATAATAATAATATATATATAATAATATTTTTTTACTATATACAATATTACCTAAAAAAAAAAACATCGAATCGCAATATGACTATAAGAACTTAATTATTGTTTGTTAAATTTAATAAGTATTTTTTTAACACAATAATATGTTCTATAATAATTGTAATATATATTTAATAATATATTTTTTACTAATTTCATTTGTTATAGTTATAAAGTTGCTGACAGACAGGATAATCATTTTATCAGTTAATCAGTTTCTATTCGTGTTGATTCCATAACCTGTTGGTTGTTTAACTATTATTACTGTTGTTGCTGTTGTTCTTGTTGTTGTTCTTGATTGCTGTTGTTGCTGTCTATTTATCAGTGACAAATCGGCAAGTGAGTGACTGAACTGACAGTGAGAAGTATCATCATTAACGAGCACCCAAAACAAGCGCCAAAAAACATTTATCAATATCAAAACAATTAAATAAAACACTTTATTTGCTGAGCAACTTAGAGATACCCTGTAAATTTTGCAGTTACAGTTGTATATGTAAGAATTATTTTATTTTTTAAAGTCCTTTGTAATTTTATCAAACAAATATTTAAAAATGTTATAATTTGTATATATATATATATTTATATATATATATTTTTATTATAAGATTCAAAATGCAATTTATAATGATAAAACTTTTTTTAAAAAGTCTCTAAGTCTCTAAGAAATATTTAATTTTTCTTAAGAAAATTTTCATTTTTTCAGTCACATATATTTTAGAAATGGAGTTTGGACTATCCACTTTATTGAGCTGTAAATGTACAGGGTATCGAAACAAGCGATAAAACAAACGAAAGCGTCGAAAACTTTGCAAATTAAATCGCTGACCTACAACAAATATACACACAACAAATACACACACAACAAATATACACACACACACACACACACACACTCGGGGTGTGTATAAGTAGTATAAAAAGTTGTTTGGCTTTTGTGTTTTAGGCTAACCGCAGTAACAATCTCTGAGCCACTCGACCAATTGGCCAAAACCGACCTGCAACATCCACTCTTTGTCCTCTCAACTCCCTGAGCACTTTCCTCTCTCAGCTCTTTCCCCTTTTCCCCTTTTCCCTTAACATGAGTAGCAGTCGAGAACTCGAATTACGAAACATGAAACTCGAACTTCAACTGTTTAGCTTGTTGCCACTCTGCCACAAAGTCACAGAGTCAAACAGTCAGACAGACAGACAGACAGACAGTTAGACAGTCACTCTTGCCACTCTGCCACAAAATGAAGGAAATCGTATTAAATAACAGTTAATTACAAACACACACGACCCAAGTCAAAAGTCGAGTTGAGTCGAGTCGAGTCGATTCGTGTTTTGTTTTGTTGTTTCTGTTGTTTTTGTTGTTGTTTTTGTTGTTGTGTTGAGCCCAAAACGCGGCGTCGACATGAAGGCCGCAAATAAATTTCTGGTAAGCAGCAGGACAACGGAAGGAGATCTCTATCCTTCCCTCTCCCTTCCCCTACCCAAGTCCCACTCCCTAGACAGAGCTTAGCGAGTGTGTGCCCAATATACCCTATACTCAGAGCATAGGCATAAAGGGAGATGACAAACCATTATATAAAATAAGATAAAGCTAAACGATTTTTTAATAAAGCTTAAATGAAACCAAATTGCATACAAATTAAAATAGAACTTAAAACCATGTCTTCATGCTCTCCACCCTAGGGTGTATTTTTTTCGAAATTCTTTGAAGCGGTTTTTATTGAAACTATCACATTTGGAAATGTAGAACATTTGGAAAAAAAAATCCAATTTACATAAACAAGCTTACTTTATAAATCAGGGGAAATTTTTCAAACATATTTAATGATATTGTATTTTTCAGGTCAAGGGGTAATTTTACCATACATTTTGCCATATGTGGACAATAACTTTCAATATTCTGTGTACAAAATTTTGCATACTTAACCATTAAAATATATTACAGTTCAGTTCATTTAGTTACACTGCATACTTTCCACCTGTAAGAGGATTTTTTTTACCTCTGGGGGTAATTTTTTTTCGAAATTTTTCCCACTCAAAGATGTTGATTTATCAGCATAGCTTAACAAATTAGTTGAAATTTAGAAGCATATCTATTAATTAATCTCTTATGCAACAAACCTGAACCTATTTACTTTTCACGCAAGGGGGCAATTTTTCGAAAGTTTTTCTGTTAGACTATTATTTTTTTGGGAAATTGTTTAAGACAAATATTGTTAAGCTTTTGGTAAATAACTTTAAGTAATGAAAACTACAAATTTTTTCATATTGTGGGTGGAATTTCACCGTGAAAAGAGTTTGCTGTAGAATATATCCTACAAGAAAACCTCTACACGAGGTAATAGTCTAGTGACGAAAGCAATTTCTAGCCCCAATTATTATTTATTTTGATAATAATTTAGTTAAAGCATAAAACTATTTTACATATTGCAAAGCAAGCTGAGTAATTAAATTAAAGTACAGGGTAATTGCTAGTCGAGCATGCTTCAAACTAAATCCATGCTTACTTGTTGGTTTATCTGCTATTTGTATCTGTTGTGTTGAGCACTCTGTGGGTTGAGTTTGACTTGCGTTTTGTTTGAATTTAGTTGGACGTTTGGGTTGAGTCTGAAATAGGGGATGAGTATGAGGGTTAAGGGGGTTAAGAGGGGATTGTATAGGGAATGGGGAATGTGGAAAATGGCAATGCTGGGCTGTTTGTAATGTGAACGCCTTCGAAAGTGCTTGAGGTTGCCTAAATGCTTGAATTAATTAATGATATGCTTGAATGATTGATTATTTGCCCCAAGATGATTGAATTATGCGATTGCCCATTTTATATATATTGCCTAGTCTGTCTGTCTGTCTGTCTTTCACCTTTGCCCTTTTACCCAACTCATTGCCTGGCAAAAAAATTGCAAAATAAGGAGCAATCTATCGATGCGTCCTTTGAACTTTGGCCAATAATTCAGACTGTGGACAGATTTGGGACATGCATAAAAAGCCATAAACACAATAACCGATGTCCTCCATCCACCGTATCCAATATAAAGTGTAACCGATGAGCCAGCACACACACACACCCAAACACACACACACACCCAAACACACACACACACCCAAACACACACACACACACACTTTGAGGTGGAATCTTTCACACGCAACGGATTTTGTAGCTTCCATATGCAAAGCAATCTGAAGAAGCTGTCTTGCTTTAGTATGTGCCGTTATTCGTATTCCCTCTCCCTCTCCCTCTCTTCCCTTCCTCGCACAACTTTATCCAGCTCCGCGCTTTAGTCTTTTACTCCCTGACTTCATTCTTGATATGCGACACGCAGCAGCCTCAATAAAGCTTCATATAACCCTATCAAATGCACTGCGACAAATACTAGGTGACTCATTCTTAAAATTCTTAAATGAAAACTACAAAAAAAATTAATAACTTTAACAAAAAAATTTTATTTCTTAGAGAAACAATTATTTTATAAGAAAATGTTAGTCAACAGGACAAAGTTTCTTAACTTACTTTATCAGTTTACTTGAGATTTTAGTCCAATAAAATTAACAGTCATGGGGAAAAATCGTTATAAAATTCAATTCGAAAATTGTAATTGTCTAAAAATCTAGAAAGCACAATGTTTCAGATTTATATACTTATTATTATTATAATTTTTTTTTTTATATGAAGAGTTATATTTATTGAAAACAAATTTAAAATTTTATAAAAAATATAGCTCTCTAGATTTATGTTTCACTAAAGTCTGATTTACTCAGACGTATGATCAGATTATGATTAAGTATTTAAAAAGATTTTGTTAATCGTGCGGTTTTAAGAAGTCAAAAAAACGATAAGTATAGCTAATTTTCCATATAAAATGATGCTTTGATCTTTTAAAAAAGATTTTTCAATGCGATAATTGTAATTGTCTGAAAATATAAACTATTTCAGATTCTGATTAAGTATTTGAAAGGATTTAGTTAATAGTGCGGTTTTATAATGTCCAAAAATTCGGAAGTATAGCTAAATTTAAATATAAAATTCAGCTTGATTTACAAATTCTTTTTTGACAGTGTAGTCCGTGCTAAGGAACGAGCTAGACGAAACAAGGGGGAAAGGGGCGTGTCAAAGGCGTCGCACGCACTTGGGAATTGCTGATGATGAGAACAACAAAGACAAGGACGAGGAGAAAGAGAGAGAGAGAGAGAGGAAGAGAGGAAGAGAAAGACAAGGATGATGTCGTTGTCGTTGTCGGTGTCGATGGTGATGGAAATGGAGATGGAGATGTTTTCCGAGTCTGGTGATGATGCTGACAGCCACAAATTGGGCAAGCCAAAGCCAGACAAGGAGAGAAGAGTGGAGGAGAGAAGAGAAGTGAAGAGAGGACTGACAAGCGTCTAAGGCGATTCTTTAGCCCGTCTGGGCCAAGTGTAAATCGTTTGGCCCCCAAAAAACTTGAACATATGTATGTTTTATGTATTTGACTTTATGGTACGTCAACAGGCTGCTGATTTCTCCCTTTCCCCATGTGCCTACTTTGCCAGCCTGAGATTTTCCACATCACATTTTGATAGTCAAAGTCAAAGTTTTTGGCCAAGATATTACGAGTTAAGGCACAACGCTAAAATTTCGTGTCTATCAAAACATATTTGCTTCGGGTGACTGCCCAAAATATATCCCTCTTCCTCCCCTCTCTTTCCCTCATATATCGTACTCCGTTTTGGCTGAACAATTTAGAAGGTCGTCAGTTTGGCTAACAAAATTTGTTGACTGCTTTTTGTGCTATCTGGCAGGATGACTATGCGACTGACCAGGTAAATTCAGAGTTTCCGCTCTTATCCAATTTGCACATCATCATTGCTCACAGCACTTGCTCGCATACCCTGTAATCTGGGTGCAGTGCTGCAGGGTATGACAAGTCTTTGGGAACTCTTTAACTATAGAGTTCTTGTATTTCTGCTTAGATTTTTTGAAAGATTATTACATGGTATTCTAGAGTCAAGCACACTCTAAACAAGTAAAATCACTCTACATGAGTGCAAAATGTTAATAAATGTTAAAAAAAAGAAATTAAATGGTATGGAAAATATGTTAAAAATATTGTAAAAATTGAATAAAATGTTAAGGACTACAATTTTATTAAAATTAACATTATAATTCATTTTTTACAATTATTAGCATTTTTTCAAGCACCAAATATTTTTAATTAAAAATGCTAATGCTAATTAACATAATTTTTAACATTTATTAAAGTACCGAATTTTTTTATTAAAAAAATGCAATGCTTATGCTAATTAACAACCGATTTCATTAGCAATATTCAATGCCAAAAACATAAATAATTAATTGATTCTTGATGCATAACTAATTAAACAAATTTCACAATGCTAGTGAAAATAAATTTCATTATAAATACTTTTTTTCAATCACAATTAAAAGTAATATACAGTAGTAGTAAGGAATATATATATATATAATTAAATAGTGTATATACTTATAAGCATTAACATATACACTGTTTATTTCTAATTCCTCTCTCACTCTTTTTCTCTTTCTCTCCCCTTCCCTATACAATTCTGTACAATTAATTACTGGGTAGTTTTCAGTCCATCACACTCTCTTCCAGCACTTTGATTTGTTGTTGTTATTGTTAACAGAGCTTTCATAATTTGATTAGCGACATTTGCACAGGCATTTGGGTGAAAAGATAAGCTAGCCACACACACATAAACACACACACACACACACACTTATGCACTTGTTAGTTGGCAACACCAACACCAGAGTGTTGCCAACTTCTTTGCCATTCTGGCCAGCTGTGATCAAATGCAGCTGCTGATCATTAAACGGCCAACGGACAAAAGAACAAATCTCGAGGTCCGAGATCCACATTAATGAAGTGTTCTTTACTGCTTTGTTCAGGACATGCAGTTAAAGAGCTCAAGCACTATGTACAATCCTTTGTATGCCCTTCCCAAAGGGTATTACACATTTTGTAACGCAGCGAGTAATGTCTTAAAGTTTGCTATAAAACTAATAAGCAGCTTAATTTATTATCAGAAATTGATAGGAAATTCCCTCGTCTGTCCTTTTTTCAATATATTTGTCTTAGCTATATTGTGTACAATTTTCAGCTTCCTACCCCTTACCGTTTCAGTCAAGACAAAACGTATTGTATACGGAAAATAATAATCTAACTAAATGGTCTTAAAATATGCTTACTTTGGTATCAATTAAATGTGTAAGCAAAATTTTCTTAAATTAAAAATAGCTGCATTTATTTCAACCAATTTTAAGATCGAGCAATTAGATCGCGAGTAATAGCTAACCAAAGTTATTAATAGTCATTATTTCAATACAATCACCTAAAAGTATGCAATAGTTTTTATTTGGTATTAATTTTAATAAAGTACTTTAATATATATTGAAATAAGTAACGGGTTCTCAGTGGTTGGGATCTCGACTAAAGCCTTTAAGACTATTTAACACTGGAGTAATTAAAATTTATTAAAAAAAAAAAACAAAATGCTGTGCAAGGGTAACAAATTGTCGGCGTGCCAAAGATTGCTTATCTACAATGCTTTTTTTCAATTGTCAGCCAGGGAAGTTACTTACTAATGCAGTCTAATTGAAGACAGGAGCAGAAACAGGAGGAGAAACAGGAGCAGAAACGGGAACAGGAATAGGAACAGGAATAGAAGCATCCTTAACTGGTGCTGTGGGTGCCAGCTGATTGACTGATGGCCAAGAGAGGGAAGAAGACTATGCAACAATGTGTGTGTGTGTGTCTGCGTGTGTGTGTGTGTGTGAGTGTGTGTGTGTGTGTGCGGTTTTCTAAATTATCTTCATGGGCCAAAGCTGGTCAAGCACTTGGCTCTGTCTGCTGCCAGTTTCTTGTCTGTTAAAAAAAGGGGAGTAGAGAAAAGAGTGCTAGACAGGTGTGTGTGTCATATGAGTGTGTGTGGTGTGTGTGTGAGTGCTGGCAATGCTACCAGCTTCCATCGCCAGTTGGCAGCAATTGAATGTGGCCCCGACGACCAAACGACAAACGACACAAATGTCTCCCCTCATCCTTCATCCTTCATCCTGCGTCCTTTGTCCACTGTACACTGTGTATGTTGCCCACTGTCCACTGTCCACTGTCCATAGTCCACTGTCCATAGTCCGTCGTGGCTCGTTTGTCGTTCTGGCCAACTTTCTGCTTGTGGTCTTATGTCCCTCTCCATCTCCTTACCTCTCCCTCTCTCTGACTCCCTCTCTCTGTCTCTTTGCTGCTGCTGGTAAAATAATTCTATTTGCTGGCTTCTTTGCTTATCTATTTAACGATATTTATTTTCCTTGCGAAACGAACAAATGGACATTAACTTATGAGCTTACATATCTCATAGATATCATTTACCCCAAGCTCTCTTTCTCTGTCTTTCTCCTCCTTCTCGTTCTCTGCCTTGCAACTGCAGCAAATGCAACATTAAAAAACTTTCCATTATTGTTAAGCGCATTAAATTGAGCAACAGTTGAAAAGCTTCTTTAAAATTTTATTCAGTTTTCAGCAACAACTGTTATTCTATAAATATACTCTCTCCCTCCCTCTCTCTCTCTCTCTCTTTCTCTCTCTCTTTATATTTCTCTCTCTTTCTCTCCCCTTCTCCCTTCCTCCCGCACTATTATTACACTATATTGACGTACTCTGTCAATTGCAACATTTAAAAGCTTTTTATTATGTTGAAGCTTAAAAGCTTCTGAAAAATTCCTCTGTAAGTTGCTGAAAAATATACTGAAACATAAGTTGTTGTGGAATTTACTGAGCTTTTGTCACAAAAAAAGCAGCTTTAAAGCAGCAAAAAAGCTTTACAAGCTTCAAGCTGATTAATACACAAAAATTAAGTGCAAAAATTAAGTTACTCTAAAAAATCTTAACGAAAAATGTGCTTTAAAATGAATGCAAAAATTCCCAAACGAAATTTCTGGATGGATGAGCTTAAAGTTGTGGGAAAAAATCTCTTTGGGGGTGGGGGATATAATTATGCTGTCATTTATCTGACAGTTCTACAATACTGCACCGACATGATATGTTTTTGTGGCTTTGGTTGTTAGAGCTAACGTTGAATGTATCCACTAATTGGCTCTAATAACGGCTTAAACACAGCAGCGGAAAGCGGAGAGAAAAGCGGAAAGGGAGACTGAAAAACGATGCACAATGCACAGAAATGTTGCAGTTGCAGTTGCAGTATTTGTGTATGTCCGTGTGTGTGTGTGTTGGATTGTTGCCTAGCACCAACTAAGCTTAGACCATTTCTCTACATAGTCCTTTATATAGATTCCTCTTTATATTGACAAAAGGGTTACAGCTTTGCACAAATGAATGCAACAGGCAAAGAAATTTCAGCTCTGACAATTTTAAGCCACAATATTAAAGACACAGTTGCATTCCACTTAAAGAAATTTTATAATAATTGGCCAATTAATATATAATATTATTCATGAATGCCATCTGAGCTTGGTTGATTGCAATTATTATTAATATTTTTAGTGCATATAGAAAAAATGATTTTACATTTTTTAAACGCAATTAAATAAATTTGAATGCAGAATGATTTTACAGGCCAAACTATGAACAAAATGACAATCCGCTTGAAAATCGGTTAAGTTTTGCCAAAGTTATGGAAGTTTGAAGTTTGTCTGACTTTGGATCTAACAACTTTACAAGTCAAAATTTTGTCAAATTTCACATGATTTTTTACAGAAATTTGAAAGGTGTCAGAAACAAATTTAAAGTGTTGTTTTATACTAATTACGATATAAGGAGTTGATTAAAAGTGAAAACTTGAGATTTAAAATTTTCAATTTTCAAAAAATCAAAGGGGGGACCCTTAGCATCAAACCCAAGATTATAAAAAAAATTATATTTAAATGCAGAATGAATTCAGATGTCAAACCATGATAAAAATGACATTCCATTTTAAAATCGGTTCAGTTTTGCCGAATTTATGACAGTTTGAAGTTGATCAGATCTATGATAACGGTTCCACAACCGGTTCCGGTATTATTCCCTGAATAATACTGATTAATTAGTTGCAAGTCGTGTGACTTGAATCAAAGTCCCATATTGACTGCAGAGATTCCTCCATATTCTCCTCTCACTCTCTCCCTCTCCCTCTCTTCTACTCTTTCCCCTCCCCCTCTACACAGCAGTAAACAACAGAGCTGAGCTGAAGTTGCAGCTGCAACTTTAAGCTGTTTTCTGCTCCCTGCTTTTGTTGTCACATTTGTGATTCCTTTTGCCATTGTGTCCGCCAATTCCTTGCTTATTGTTGTTGTTGCTCATCTTCTTCGTGTTGTTCTTGTGCTTCATGTTCTTGTCTTGTTGTTGCTGCTACTTACACAATTGTCTGTGCATTATTTGAGCTTGTGCCGGCATTTGTTATTTTACTTTTATCCTTTTGGATCAGAATGTAATGCGATTGTGTGAGGTACGACAAGCGTCGAGCGTCTTGAGTTGCTTCGTTCTTTTCCCTCCTCTCTCTATCTCTCTCTTTATCTGACTCGCTCGCTCTTTTTATTTCTCTCCATGACAACATGTGTGACTATTTTCCCAGTGCTGCCAAAATGCCACGCAGCGTGACACAAAAAATGGCCGTCAGCTCACACACACTAAGCACACAGGCATGTGTGTTCTTCACTCTCCATCCCTCCTCTCTCTCGCTCTCTCTCTCCACACACACACTGTGCTTAAAGTGACAGCAGATCGGCACTTGCCGCCGCCATTTTATACTATAAACTCACCTGCTCTTTAATGTAATGTCAATTCAGCTCTTCGCTTTCAAAGTCTCCACTTGGCGGTGCTCATTGTACGCAAAGTCTCCACATTGCGCGCTTGTAAACTCTTTCAACTACAAAAATACATACATATATGAAAATGCTTTTTACGTCGTTGTCAAAAAAAAATAATCTGTTATAACTAAAATATTTTTAGTGACCGTTGAAAATTTTCTCACACATCCTTTTTTCTACATTGCTAAAAATCATTTATCTATACACGCGCTCTCTCACACTTTTATGCACTGGATTAATACTTAACTTGAAGCTTTCTTCATATTGCAACTCTCCACTGTGCGCTTTACTTAAGAGATTTACTTTTGTCGGCAGATCAGCACTCTACACTTCAAGTCTCCAACTCCCACTCTCTCTCACTCTCTTTTTGCCTAACGTTCTGCTTGCTGCATTAAGGATATCAGTGTGCCTTAAGCCCGCTCGTTTTCTTACTTTCTCTGACTCTCTCTCGCTCTTTGCTGCTCTCTTTGCATTTGCTGCTATCCAATTATAAAGTCACGCATTTATGACTTTGAATATGAGCATATGTATGTACACGCATATGGATGTATTTATGTTAGTATTTATGTATGTATCTGTATATTTATTGTGCCTCTGCTGACCCAAACACTTTCAAATCCCATCGCATATCCCATCTGTCATTTCCTTATGCTTTACCATCTTCGTCTTGCTCTTCATCTCCTTGGCATTTGTGTCTCTGTGTCTCTCTGTCTCTGTGTTAGTGCCTCTGGTATTGTGCATTTTGCTTAGTCCGCTGCTCCAATGTTCAATTAAAAGCTAGTACTCAGCTCAGCTGGACATCAGGTGCTCTTTGTGTGTGTGTGTGTGTGTGTGTGTTTATTTGTGTGTGTTTGTCATTTTGGCTGCTTGCATATTTGATTTGTGCATTTAAACATTTCAAACAAGAAGCAGCAATCCCCTCTCCATCCTCTCTCTCTCTCTCTCTCTCTCTCTTGCTCTTCATCCAGCCGTCGACGCCTCATCGCAAATTCTCTTTAGAGCAATTTTAGTTATTATATTGCATTGGCTTTGTTCGTTCTTGTTCTTGTTGCTTTTACTATTGCTGCTGTTGTTGTTGGCAACTGCAACTTGACGTTCACCTGGCATTGCTTATTTATTATTGATGATTAACAAGCAGCTATTTTGGCCAAGCCAAAAGCAGCTGACAGACAGAACCAACCAACATCATCAGCAGCAGCATCCGAGAGAGAGAGAGAGAGAGAGAGAAAGAGACAGTGGCAGAGGCTAAGCTCAACGCCAACGTCAACGTCAATGCGGCCTTTGCCTTAATAATACGAGAACGTTGCACAGTGGTCACATTTTGGTCATTTTAATTTTCTAATATTACAGTCAGTATCATTTAACGCACATTTGTATGATACTTTTCTTCTAAACCAGTAGCCAGATTAAGAATAATGGTTGGTAATTATAATTACCTGATATCTTTGTCACAAAATATTCCATCATTAAAATTTCACATATTTTTTTAAGCAACTCTTCGTTCTTTAATTTGTTTTCAATATATATTTTTATTTTCATTAATTATCATTATTGTTGAGTTTACTAAGGAAGAAAAAACAATTTCAAGTGGGAATTCTTTGTTTTGTCTAACTTTTCATCCTGTTTATGTAAATTAAATATAATTAAATAAAATAAACAACAATATCGCCAAAATTTCAAAATTTAGAGCTAAAATGACCAAGTGGACCACTGTGAGGGGGAGGTTGGATGAAATGTTCTAAGTACTCGTGCTGAGCTTAAGCCGCAATCCAGATGCAAAATCCATGCCAACTGTCGATCTGTCTCCACTGTCCCTCTCTCTCGCTCACACTATTTGGCTCTCTCTCTCTCGCTCTTTCTGTTTGTCTAAGCTGCGTATAAATTTTGCATGTCATCGTAGGCAGCAGATTTTAAGTGTAGGCTTTGAGGTTATGTATGCAAGCCATACAAATTGTACCGTATGCGTGTGTGTTTATCTACATACTTAACTATGTATTTATCTAGAATCTAGATACATCTTATCTATAGATAAATCATAAGTTTTGCAACTGCAAATGAAAACTTGCACAATTGTCATTTCTTTAAATTTATCTTTCGTTTTGCTTTACTTGCAGTGCGCCACGCCCCGCCCCGCCCATCAGCAGCAGAGCAGCAGCAGCGACGCCGCCAGCAGCAGCAGAGCAGCAGCAGCATAAATAAATATGATTAAGCTTAAGAATATATAAAAAGAAAGTTCAAATGAAATAACGCAATATACGAAAAAAAAAACACAAAAATAAAAGAGATAAAAAGGAGAAGAAGATAGACGAAAAAGAAGCTGGCGAAAAAAACACATAAATAAATAAGTAAGAAGACGAAGCCAAAGGCAAGAGGCCAACAGGCTGCTGGGGAGAGCGAGAGAGAGTGAGCTGGAAGTCTGGCAACGCTACAGGAGGAGCAGCAGCAGGTGGAGGAGCAGGAGGAGGAGGAGCAGCAGCAGGAGGAGCAGCAGCAGCAGCAGGACGAGCAGCAACTGGAGGAGGAAGTGAGATAGAGAATCGAGCTCAATTACGCCGCCAAACTGTCGTGTCAGCAACAACGTGAAATGTGCAATTCCTGGCTGCTTCTCATAATTGCGCTCACTGTTGTCTGCCTGTGGAACTCGCAACAAACCGAAACATCCAAATCATGCCCAGCCGAGTGCATCTGCTTGTCCCAGACTCAAGTAAGCTTAACAATGTCTATCTTTATATTCCTCTCTATCCCTATCCCTATTCCTCTGCCTCGTCTCTCACACTCTCCTTATCGCACTTGGGCAAGTGTTTTGTTGTTGTAGTTTTGCTTTAGTTGTTAGCTCACTCAGCTCAGCAGCATCATCAGCAACATCTTCTTGAAACATGCAACTGATCGACTAGCACATACCCAATAGCAACAATATTTATTCGACAGAAATATACAGCTCATCAAGTAATTAGTTTGATAAGAAATACAGTTATTTTATTATTGTGACTTCTTTAAACAATTTAAAAATATAAAGAATGGAATCTATTGGGTTTAAATATTTTTAAAAAATAAATAAAGACATCTTTAGTATTTTTGTTTTATCAAAACAGTTACTTGTCCTACGAATTTGAGTAAAAATTGATACATAATGAATTTTAAGACTTTATCTTAAAGATTCCACATTTTATTTAACTTAAAACAAACATATTTCGAGGAAAGAACGAAAAAGACAAAACAAAGAATGATAACTTTTAAATTTTTAATGCAATCGTCCTGAAATTTTTTTAAACTCTATAATATGTATGATATATGTATGTATGATAGTATGTATTTACATATTTTGAATAAATATTGAATATCAAGAGTATATTTTCGACTGTAATCTGCAAAATCTAAGACAATATACAAAAATTCAGGTGTTTATATTAGCGAAAAGTGTCCTACTGACTGTTGTTTAATGATATTCCTTGCCAGGGATTTGCGTGTACAAAGGGTATGCAATAAGAAAAGCAAATCAGAGTGCAGATGAGTGGGGAGCACACTGTGCACGAGGTCGTCTGGGGGATCCTGTTGGTCAGCAGCAGCAGGAACAATTCTGCGCCTGTGATGAGCACAAAAATTAAATCGAAAATGTTGGGCAAAATGGTCATTTCCCTTTGTTTCAAATGCACTGAGCACACACACACAAGCACACACACACACACACACACAGAATTTCTTTTTGGGAAAACTCGCATTCCACTTGTTACTTGTTACATGGCCTCCATCTCCATCTGTACAACTGTCTGTCTCTCAGTTATTCCCCTCTCACTCCCCCCTTTCTCCCTCTCTCTTTCTCTGTGAGTGTTTTTGCCAGCCTCGATTTCAATTGTCTCCCGCGAGAATTTTGCGGGCAGTCAAAGTAGTAGCAGCAAAAAGAGGCAGCTAAAGAGGAGCAAGATGAAGAAGAAGAAGAATGAGAAGAAGAAGAGGGTATCTCACTTAATGCGCATCCTTATTACCAATGGGGCCGACGAGCGACGCTGCTGGCATCGTCATTTTTACCAAATTGAGAACTTAAGTGATTTCATTATTCCAGATTATGAACAATGATGTGATTTACTCAGCACTCGACCAGAATTACAACCAAATGAAATAATTCAAGCAATACAATCCCATACAGTAGAACTGCTACAACCCTATCCCTGCCAGGCAACCCTATAGTGTATTTAAAACTTGCAAATTACAACTGTTGACCGCAAGGTGTAGCATACTTTCACGGGCTTTCCGGGGAAGGCAATTACAGGTTCACAGCCTTCTTCTGAAAGCGGAAAATTCGTCGCACAACTTGCTGAATTTTCCGACAACAATGGAACATTTTAATAAATGGAAACAAACGCAATCTGAAAAACAAAAAACACAAGAAAAACAGGAGTTTCTGTGGCAGGTTGAAGACTTAATACCCTTGTAGAGTTCATTCTGTATTTAAATTGCGTAATTAACTATTAATAATAGGTGATATATCTTACGAAACATTAAAGTTTTTCAAACTAAAGGATAATTCTTTAGAAATTATGATCAAAACTCAAATTTTCGTTGGAATTTTTTGAAATATCGCAAGGAATAGAAAAGTTTTTGAATTTTACCAAATTTGAAGGGACCTTGCTATATTGTCTAAATATATGTACTTTAAAGGAATTATCACGCCTGCTTTAATGCAATACAAGTTTCTGAAGAAAGTTATAATACCCTCTGCAAGTGTATAAAAAAAAGAAAGTAGCTGAACATAAAGCTGTGGAACAACATGGAATGAAACGCAATGCAATGCAACGAAATGAATTGAAACGGAATGAGTAACAAAACATGCACATAAACAACAGTTACACGAACAATAACACTAAGAAAACACAACTACAACAACAACAACAAAAAGAACAAGAAATAAATATAAAGACGAAGCTAAAGAAAAGAAATGAAATGAAACTTTTAATTCGTTCATTTAAAAGGTGAAGCGTATGAAAATTGCGCAAATGTGACAGGGTGAAGAGTGAAGAGGGAGGGGAGTGGAAGGGGGGAAAGTAGGGTATACAGGGGCAGAGAATACTGTTAGGCTGAGCTATTGTAGAGTCTGGATTAGCAATGGGAGCGTGACACGAGCTCGCTCAGCTTAAGGCAAATTAAAGGAAGTCAATTTTATTTAAAAAGACTCAACTCTTTTTAAATCGACTTTTTAAGGACAGGGTATATTATAATCAAATCAAAATCAAGTGGGAGAGGAAATCCTGACCATAAGAAAGTCGTTAGTTATTTCAATATATTAAAAAAAACTTTAAAAAAATTACTATTAAAAACTATTGCATACTTTTAGGGGATTGCATTGAAATAATAACTTTATTAATAGCTTTGGTTAGCTATTTCTCCCGTTCTACTTCTCCGATCTTGCAGCGATTAAGTGAGATTATAGATAATGGTAATAAAAAACGTTATTTACCATAAAAACTCTAGCTATTCTACCCAGCATTTCAATTTGTGTTGTTAAAAACGCACATCGCTAGTTAGTGTAGCGGGAATTGCAGTTAAAGAAGTAGCAGGCAAGGCGTCAAGAGGCGAATGAAGGTGTGAGAGGGGCAGAAGAAAAAGAAGACGGGGTAGGAATAGGTTAGGACAGGACAAACGACGATGACATCAACGTGACAGCGACAAGCGTCGCGACGTCAGATAGACAGATGGTCCAAAGCAAAGAAAGATGGGGTAGATGCAAAGATAGGCAGATAGGGAGATAGGAAAATTGGGAGAAGTAACTGACGGAGTAGACGAACAGACAACAGTGGACAGCAGGCAAACGACAGTGGGGGGGAAGGGAACAGAAGTAGAGAGGGAAGTCCTAGTGATTTCACAAACGCACACATCAGCACATAATAGTTATAAAAAATTAAAGCACAAAGCAGAGTCGCGAAACGTGAAGAGGAAAGCAGAGAGAAAAAAAAGGAAGGAAGGATGCTAGGGAGGAACGTGCGTGGTAAACCCGAAAAATGAAACACTGACTGAGCATCAGAAGTAGAACAAAAAAACAGAGAAGGCGAAACAAAAATTCGATTTAATTTTATTTGCAGCAATAAAGCCGCAAATTCAATTTTCTTCCCACTGTTGCTACAGTAATTTCGAAAGTGTCATCATTAAACTGGTACTGCACGCTGGTGACGAAGCATTACGAAGGGCACAAGACTAGTAATATCTACAGAAAGAATAGAAAGTATGATTCTGATGCAGATTTGTGACGAACGATATTAATCTTAATATATTTAATATTAAAAAATACAAAAAAAAGTTTAGCCAAATAATTTAAATTTTCAATCATTAAAATACCAAATTAATGAGCTTTCATCAGAAAATTGTGTGTTAGTGTTAGAAATTTTTGGGCCTGAATATATTTTCGTCAATAGACTGTAACCTCATCAAAAAAGATTTTATTTCACTCACTCTCTCTTTCTTTCTGTTTCCCTCTCTTTATCTCCTACAGGTGCTGTGTAACACTGGCGGACTCGAGCAGATACCGCTACGTCAACTTCCTGCGACGGTGGAAAACCTTGCGCTAACGAAAAACAATTTTCCGATCATCAAACCCGATTCATTTGCCGGTCTGCGAGCGTTAAAAAAACTTTCACTGGATGGTAATAACATCACACGAATTAAACAATTTGCATTCCGTGGTTTACCTCGTTTACGGGAATTATCGATACAACATACGCCATTGCAGACGGTGGCGCAATTTGCATTTGCCGGCTTACAGAATCTCTCAACGATATTGTTGAGTCACAACCAGATTCAAAGAATCGAGGGTAATGCCTTTGCGGGCACCTCGAACATCAAGTTGATTCTGTTGAGCAATAATCCCTTGATCCGAATCGAAAGCTCGGCTTTTTCAAGTCTTACAAATGTGGGACATTTGATATTGCCATCCGGAATAAGGAGCATTGAGCAGGACGCTTTCTTTGGCATGGATGCAGTGGGATTACTGAAATTGGCCTACATGGACTTGAAGGAGATTTCACCCTTTACCTTTCGGGGACTCTCCAATGTCTTGTTGTTGACATTGCAAGAGTCCGATTTGGGTGTGATTTGTGCGGATGCCTTTACGGGTCTAACGCAGGTGGAGACCCTACAGATACTCAACAACAAAATCGATTCAATTGAGGAACTCAACTTTACGTATACGGCTGCGATAAAGCATCTAAAATTTCATGGAAATCATGTGCTGGAGACACCAAATCCGAATGCCATCATTGTTGATGGTGTTGATCATTTGCAGCTGGTGAATAATCATTTTCCCTGCGGCTGTCACATACACACCCTACTGGATGGTCCCCTCGCCGAGGGTGCCCACAATTTGAGTGATTTTCTTCAGAAAAACTATTGCATCTCGCCGCTGGAGGTAAACGGACGTGTGATGAGTGAACTGAACATTGATGGCATCGGTCGCTGTGCCGATATGTTGACCAAGGGCAATTTGGGATCATCGGCAGCTTCTCTGGCACTTGGCATCAATGCCATGCTTCTTATTGCCGTCGCCAGTTGTGTGGAGTGGCGTTATGCTCGACTTTTAGCCGCTAGAATTGCTCAGTTTCTTAGCCACAGTCACATCGCTTGGCGTCGACGAAGGAAACGTCGGCGACCCAATTAGAAAGGACCAGATGTACCAGCATTATCATCAGTAACAAACAACATGATCAGTTTTGTACTTTAATCTTAACTCGCTTAATAAGTAAGTAAGCTCGCATCTACTCGCATTTGATGAAAATCTGCCCAAGTCTCTAGAAAATGATCTATCCCTTAGTCCACTTCTCTATTTTCATCACCTTTGAGTCGACAAAACTCACGGAAAGAGCCCCCAAACATTTATTGCGTAGGTAACTCTTTGCTCGTCTGCTTGTGCGACTAATTGGCGCCGCTTAGAGCGAGCAAAGGCGTGCCCACCATTGATCTTAGTAGGTTATCTGAGAATACACTAAGAAAACTCTTTTGAACAACTGCTTTATGCTCAGGTGTTGCACTTTATTCTATTTTTTAACATCCACATCATTTTTTCATGCAACTCTCGTTTAGATATTTAAGTCGCCTTTACCTTTATGCTTTTACCGTTTCTCAAACCTCTTCATCATCATATTTGCTAAGACTCTACCCCAAGAGCTTAGACTTTATCTCCAGCGCTTTCTAACACTTGAGTTCAGCTCCTGATAAAATTTTTCTCTTTTTTTTGGATTAAGCGCCTTAGGTTCCTCCCATTATTTCTTGGACATCTAATCACATTCACATGCATTTTCCAATTTTTTTCCTACAACTCTTACGTTTCACTTCGAATGCAAATGGAAAATGGTTTCAATGGTTCAATCCACAACAAAAAGCATACAAAAAAAAAAAAAAAAAACTGGTGGCATTCAACGTCATATTCCGAATCGTTAACCAAATCCGAAATCCGAAACATTTTTCGGCCTTTCCGACTGTTTTTAGCTTTTGGCTTCTGGCTGCTATACGGATTCACTGCAAGGCAGAGACAGGGTGTTTCGAGATGTGAAAAACCAGGGGGAGGGTAACAATTGAAGTGCAGCTGCCTTAAAGGCAACTGCAGAAACAACAGCAGCAGCAGAAGCTACAACAGTTTCATTCTGTGACCGAAGCGAGCACACTTAAAGTGCTGCAAGGCCCAAACTCGAGGCTTAGGGACCTACAGTAGGGTGGGGTGTCTGGTTAGGGGTGCTGTTGCTGTTGTTACGGGTTAGCATACAAAACGAAAAACGGAAATTACAAATTCTATTCACTCGCTACGGCATTGGAGCGCTCTAATTCGTCGCTCCAAGTTGAAGTCCTCTCTCTTTCTCTCTCTCTTCGCCGAAATTTTCCTGCCTTTTCCTGCCTTCCCACAAAAAAAGTTTTGCTACAATTGAGGCAAGGCCAAAAAGGAACAGGCGGCTATTCTTTAGTCGCTTATCGCAAAGGATTTAGATTTATCTAACTTGATTATGATGCTAAGCATTCTCTCTCTCTACACACACTGACTGACTGACTGACTGATTGACTGACTGACTAACTGACTGACTGACTGATGTGGAGAAGTAAGGAGGGTTTTCAGTGGGTTACTCTTTCTGGCAGCCCCAAAACAAATGCGCAGAGAAATCATTGAAGGAAATTAAAACTTTGTTTACTTTCAAGTCCACTTCTTGTAATGTAACCCAGTCCCTGCTTCTTCTTCTTCTTTTGTTGAGCTGCTGGTTTTACATTTTCGCATTTCCCTTACGTATTTGCCGACCCCCTCTTCTTCTTCACCTCCTCCTTCTCTTCTGTTGCAACTCTGGGCACACATAATATGGCAATTCATTTAATCAGTTTGACGTTTGGCTAATTGAAGGCATGTTTGGCCAACAGAATGCCAAAAACTTGGCTTAAAGCGAAGTTAGACCAACTCCACAGCTTTCAGGCACTTCAAATTGCATATTTTATGCATTTCATCTAAATTCTGTCAAGTGACTGTTAGCTGTGCTGTTAGCTTAACAGTGCTTTAACATGAAAAATGTCTCAGAAATTTTTGTTAACACATGTTATGTCATATGTTAAGTGACTGTTAGCTGTGCTGTTAACTTAACATTGCTTTAACATGAAAAATATCTCAGAAGTGTTTTTTCACACATGTTATGTCATATGTTAAGTGACTGTTAGCTGTGCTGTTAACTTAACAGTGCTTAAACTTGAAACATGTCTCAAAAATGTTTGTTAACATATGTTATGTCAAAAGTCAAGTGACTGTTAGCTGTGCTGTTAACTTAACAGTGCTTTAACATGAAAAATGTCAGCTAACACATATTTTCAGAGCTGTCTGCTTAGCTTCAAATTAGATGAATAATAATAATAAATCAGCTCCGACTATTTTTGATTTTTCATGTATTTTATGTTAAACAAAAGCAGCAAAGTGTCTGAGCAATAACAACTTAGAATAACACTTTTTGTAATGAAATAAAATATATAACATTATTTATATAAGCTTTAAGCCACTGTCATGGCAGTTAGTATAGGCTGGGGATTAAAGGGCGTTTAGGGGGCATGTAGGAGGCATGTAGGAGGCATGTAGGAGGCGTGTAGGAGGCATGTAGGAGGCGTCTAAGTGGGCGTGGCTACGTGTGGCAGCGTTGACAAGGCACGTGGTTGGACTTTGGCACACGATTTCTGTCACTTGGCGCTTCTCATGTCCGCAGATCGTTAACTTAATTGTTCCGCTTGAAATCCTGAAAACTGTTGTACGCCATTGTTGCCACTGATAGTTGCACCCCTGTCCCAATATACACACCCACACACACACACCCAGTCACATCCACACATACAGATTTTCTCCCTTACTTGGTCATCAACGTTGTCAGCAATGCAATAAAATTGGCGTGACTAACTGTACATGAAGGCACACTACGATAACGGCACTGTGGCAGCCTCCCCCACCTCCTTCCCCCCTTCTCCCTCTGCTCGATGCTCGCTAGTCGTGCGTGCCGCTGCTGACAGCGCTGTTGACGTCGTGACGCTGCTGATGTCGCTGCAATCAGCAAATGGTCGACCGCAGCAAAAGTCGCGTAATTAACGCGAGTGTCGCCTACATCCCTTACTCTCTTACTCCCTTACTCCCTCACTCCCTTACTCCCCTCCTCTGAGTCCCTGTTACCCTCTTGCGTAGCTTGCTTAGCTAAATTAAAGTCAGTCCCCCCCCCCCCATTGCTCCTTCCATGCCCTCCTTCGTCAACGTCAGCTGTAAACAATTTGTTGGGGGCAAAAGTCGCCGTCAAATGTTGAAAAACTATAAAAAAACATACTCCATATGACACTAAAAAATACCCTGTTAATTGTACATCGGTTGTCAGCAATACTTTCAGCTGTAAACGAGATGCTGGGGCATAAGTCCTAACAAAGTGCAGAAAACTTTATGAAATTTACCACATATGACAGACTATAAAATACCCTGCACATTGTAAATAAGCTGATAACCATTTCTACTGCTGTAAACAATGTTTCTGAAAAAAGTCGCCATTAAATGCTGAAAAACTTTTAGAAGTACATTTCATATGACAGACAAAGTATACCCTGTAAATTGTATATTCGGATGAAAACAAAATTTACAGCTGTAAAAAATTTGTTGGGGCAAAAGTCATTACAAATGCTGAATAGTATATAAAATTCACTAATGACCGACTTTAAGCTACCCTGTAAATTGTAAATCAGCTGAACAGTTTTACAAGCTGTTTAGAAAAGAAAACCATTAGAAAAACCGCAAAGTCTTAAAAAAAATTGTATTTTTTGACTAAAAGATACCCTGTAAACTGAAAACACGTTGTCCACATGCCCAAAAATATCGCTAAAAACTGTAAACAAGAGCAGCAAAGCTTTTCTTAAACTTATGACCAACCAAAAGCTACCCTTTAATTGATTTACCAGGATTACAGAGTATAATAAGTACATTGAAAGCGAATTGCAATAAATAAAATCAGCTCAAAAAGTGAAACTCAATTGAAATGTAAACAAAAAAAAGTAAGTGCCAGGAAATTAGAGAAAGGAAGCAGAAAAGGAATAAACACAAAGAGTAAAAGGTGGAAAATTGAAAAAGGTGCAACCAATTGATGCAACCGTTGCAAGGTGAAAGTTAAAAGCTGCCAACAGTTTACAGACTGAATTCTCGAGTCTCGAATCTGTTTCCCATTTTCCATTTTCCATTTCGCAGTTCTTGAGTCTCAGCTCGTCATTGCAGTTGGGGCAAATTACCAGCGCCATCAATTAGCTTAACCACACACCAGCCTCAAGCAGCTGCCTCGAAATGAGGGGCCAAGTGGCAAGTGGCAAGAGGCAAGAGGCAAGTGGCAAGCACAGCAATTTCCTTGGATCTGTGTCTGAAATATGACACAAGAGCTGAGCAAGCGGGTTAAGCGATGTCCATTTGCGTGTCGCTGGACATTCCTTTTTCTCTCTCTCTCTCTCTCTCTCTCTCTCTCTCTCTCTCTCTCTCTCTCTCCTCTCTCTCTTTTTCATCTCTTCACTCTCTCACTTTCACATTGTCGCCCACTTGAGTTTTTATTTGTGATACCCTTACTGCAAATATGACAATTCATTCATGCTGTATGTTAATTTATCATATATTGACCTCAGCGAACTCAGCTTTCTGTGCAGATTTTTTGCTGAAACTTGGTATACTCACTTAAATTAATTGTACTTAGTGCATATATTGAAACCAAGCAGATCGGTTCACTATAACTTTCACAATAGTATATTAGAAGGAATAACAAAAATTTCCGTTTTTCTTGCCGTAATTGTAAAAGAGCTTTCCAAAATCAATTTGAATATGTATTCAAACAAATTCAAGTTAATTTAAACAAAATTCAATTATTATATCGACCATATATTGTAACCAAACAGATAAGAAAAAAATATCTGAAAGTTCTGTAATGCATATAATCTGCAGCTAAAGAAAAAAAAGGTCTCATTTTATTACCATACAGAAATTGATGAAAATAATAGAAAAATATGTTCAATTAAATTTTAGAGAATCGAATAAAGATTATAAGATTATAATGTTAAGGAATCTAGTTGACAGATAAAATTTCCTTATTCCTAAAGTTAATTTAGCTGTCAAATAAAAGAGTTTTTAAAATCACTTATCATGCTGATTAAAAATCAACATTTAGTTAATTTAGTAAGAGTATTCACTCATCGATTTTTTGGCACTAACTTCCTGTTTCTTGTATTTTTTTTAGTGTATTATTCCGTTTGGCGTTGCAAATTTATTGAGCTAATACAAAATTTAATCAGGCAGCGAGCCTTTGGGCAGGCAAAGGTCCTTGCAGCAGGCTCACAGCATTATCAGGCGCGCCCTCCATAAATAACCGTTAGAGGCACACAGGAGGGAGGTGAATCAGAGAGTGGGGGAAGAGAGAGGAAAGAGAGTAAAGCGTAGGGGTTACAGTCGGTTCATGAAGAACCAAAAAAAAAAAAAAAAAACAGCTGGCGGCAAAGGATTGCGTTTTGGCATTCGGATTGAAATTTAGGTTCACATTCTATTTTATTTTTTATTCTCTTTTTCCTTTGAGGGGGTTACTTTCAGTTGCGTTTTGGCTTTGGCACTTTGGGTCCTTACACTTCATTTAAAGTCAAGCAGTCGCACATAAATTTCCATGCACATAATTAAACTAGCAAATGACAAAGCAAAATCGTTAAATCGAGGTCAAAAGAGGCGACAATGCCCCATAACCTAAAAGCCTTGCCCCATTTTGAATCGCATAGTACAGTGGTCAAAATCGCTGGATTACCTATAAATTAAAATCTCGTATTTCTAATAAGTTTTTTCTTCTCTTTATTTCGATTATCATGAACTTTAATTAATGCTTTTCATAAATTAAAAATATTAATATTAATATTAAGTATTAAATTATAAAATAAAATTAATTAAGTCCTTTAATTAACATAAAATACATAGACAAAAAAGAACAGACATAATTGCAAATTTTCGAAATATTAATTAAAGTCAGCTATTTTAGCGGTTTTGCCCACTGTGCACAAGGGAGCCAGAGGGCAACTACAAGTGTAATTAAATATGCGGCTAGATGACCTCTTCTAAGGGTGTGTGTGTGTGCATGTGTGTGTGTGTGTGAGTGTATGCGTGTGTATGTCTGGGTGTCTAATAACAAAAATTATGAAAATCTATGTGGGCTATGTCTGTGTCAATTAACGTGGCCAAGTCGCCAAGTTGGCTGCCAACATTGCGTATGAGCAATGCGCCTTGCCACGCCTCCGTCCCGCCCATATTCACGCCCTTTCCCAAAGGAACGACGCCCACAGTTAAGCTCAATCATTAACATTTTAAAGATGCGACCCGCCCATCATCTAAAATGTCGCCTCACAAGTGCAAAACTGAAACTGAGATTGTAAATCGGGAAAAAAGGAAGTGGGAAATGGGAAATGGAAAATGGGAAGTGGGAAATGGGATTGGAATTGGGGCTGACATTGACAGGACGCACGCCAGCAAAAATGCTTAAGTGAGCTTAGTAAGTGAGTTTTACAACACACACACACACACATACACACTCACACACACACACGCACACACACACACACAACACATAAAACATTTCTACACATGTGCGTGCTTTAGGCTTCAAATTCTCTTTTTTTTTTGCATACCCTACACTCTTGATAAGGAATCAAAAGGGTAGCATAAACTAGAGTCAACTATACATATATTAAGTAAGGGAAAGGCAGTTAAAAAATAAATGAATCTCTAATATATAAAATAGTAATAATAAAAATACAATATCATGCAATCAATTGTTTCTTGACAATTTTTGAAATTCTTATAAGTCTATAAAAGTCAGAAAATGTTAGTTATTGCACTGATTTTTAGCATATGCCTAGTTTTATAGGTTCTTTAAATATATACAAAATTTAAGCAGAATCAAGCAGTAGTTTATTTAATTTAATGCATTTTGATCACGAACAAACACTAAAGTTTCTTAGATAGATAAAAAAAAAATTTTACCAAATTTATTTCTCTATCTTATTTTAGTTTTTCTAAAACAGCACAAATTTGATTAAGATGTTTACACCTCCGATTCTTGTCATATGTCTATTTTAATGTACGTTCAATAGTTATCTATAATTTGAATTTTTTTAGCAAGTCACACTTAAAAAAAAAAAAAACTTTCGAAGAGTCAGCTTATGCTTTTTAGTCTTAATTCTTGGCATATCTTTAGCAGATATAGCAAAATTTTATTATTAACATTATTCTCATACTTACTATATCTATAGGGTACATTTTCGTCAATGCGTAAAATGTCAATATGCGTAAATTTGGCTTTTTTTTTTTTGGGAACATTTTAAAAAGTTGAAAACTTTGTTGCTGCGCTTAAAGCCTTTAAGTATTTTAATTATGTAGGATTTACGCTGCAGGCTAAAAACAGCTTTCAGCTATATAGTCCCAATAGCTTTCCAGTTGCCCAGGTTCTTCAGTTTGCCCAGCTTTTGGGCAAAGCCGGGCAAATTTGTAGCCGCCAGCAGCAGCGGCAACCAACTAATTGAAAAATCGCCTATGCCAAAAGTGTAAGAGTTGCCTTCAAGCTTATATATGTGTGTGAGTGTGTGTGTGTGTGTGTGTGTGTGTGTGTGTGTGTGTGTGTGAGTGTGTCTTCCATACACACACAGCCTCTCACACACACACACACACATAACACGTGTCGTGTCTTATTGTGATGCGTTGTGTTGTCACCCAAAATGATGTGACACATGCAAATGAGTTGAGCCAGTACACAGGATAGAAGACCTGGGACCTGGGACCTAGGACACTGGATGAGGACCCCAAGAAGTCATCAGGGTCTAAAGTGCTCCTGTCACTCAGTCACTCAACTAGTCAGTCAGTCAGTCACTCAGTCAGTCAGTCAATCTGACAGTTGGCGTCGCAGTCAATCTGTGAACGCAGTCAATGATTAGCGCTGCATTTCGTTATCGGATCTCCAAATTTTTGTAATTATAATACTTGGCTTAAATTCGGACCAAGTCGACATCCAAGGCTCGAGAATACGTATTAATAGTTAAAACAAAACATTTAATTGGTTTTTATGACCTTTTATTTTCTTGTATAAATTCATGTCAAATCAGACAACAATTTTGACTTCTTTGAACTGACCAACTTTGAACTGTCATAACTTTGGCAAAACTTAACCGATTTTCAAGCGGAATATCATTTTGATCATAATTTGGCCTCATAATTGATTCTGCATTTAAATTTTTATCATCTAAAAAATTTCATAATTTTTCAATACTAAGCCATCAATGATTCAATTTTCCATACTTACCCCTTAACATTTTTTCAAAAACTTTGATCTCTCATAACTTCATCAAAAATTAACCGATTTTCAAACGGATTTTAATTATGATTCGGTCTCTAAATTGATTCTGCATTTAAATTTTTATCATCTACAAAATTTGATATTTTTTCGATACTAAGCCATATATCATTGTATTTTAGAAATGATTCTTTAATGACAGTATATTTTTAAAGCTAGGGAGCAAAGACCTTTAGACTGACTTAGCACTTAATTTCAATCATTGTTAGAGGGTTAAAAAAGAAAAAAAAAGTCAAAGTTCAAGTCCAAGTCCAAATAAAAGTCCGGAAGTTAAGATCGTTCTGCTAAAATCGAATCAAAAATAAGTGCAAACAAAGTCGCGAGTAGTGTTTGGTGTCAACAAACAAGAAGAAGAGGACAGGACACAATTCAAGCAGCAGATTGAGTTTAGGATTCGAAACCGGAACTGTGAACTGAGAACTGTGAGAGTTCCGAGGAGACAGACAGACAAATAGACAGAGATAGACAGATAGAGTTCAACTTGCACATAAATCAAAGCGGGCACTTGCCACAGCTAAAGAGGGAAGAGGGGGGAATGTTGTGGTATGTGATTGCAACAGCTTTATATAGTTGGATAGTTGGATACATATGAATGTATGTGAATGTTGTTGAATGTGAATGTGAATGTGAGTGCTCGCATAGGCATCCAAAGTGCACTCGAATATCCTTACTATACTCGACTCGACCCGAGCTGCTTCCTTCCTTACTTGCCTCCCTCTTCCCTTTCACTTCCCTTTCTTCTCTTCTTCTCCCTCCTTTCTTCCCCCCTTGCTGCTGTAGCATCAATCTGCTTGACGATGTACATTCTGAGCCATATGACATCGAAGCATTTTATTGTTGTTAACAGACTCTTACACACGCACACAACACACACACACACTCGATAAACACACACATGCCACATTGCCAAAGTTTTGTTGAACGTCCACTTCATACCCTGTACTACTCTAGTCAGCCAGTATGTATGTCAAACAACTTGAAACTTAACTTTTTCGTTTAGGGTTTCCTACTTAATGCTTAATGCGAATTTGAAGGCAAAGTACAAATTGGAAAAAAAAATGGAAACAAACGTTATGCAAGCTATTAAAGCAATCATTTCTGATGGAACGATTATATTCATCGATATGTCGTTGTGTAATTTAAATGAAGAATTTTTTAATTTCATGGAAAAGAATAAGGTATAAAATAACTATCGAAAACTGTAAAGTAAGCTATAAAATAATATATATATCAATAACAACAATCGATAGTTTGATTTTGTGGAAAATTTCCCAAGTTTACTTTACAACTTTATTCCATAAATTTAAAAAAGTTGAGACTGTTTAAATTTGAAGATAGAAAAAGTAGAAGGTATATATCGTTGTCAAAAATCTAATTAGAGCTAAATTTCCCAATGTATCGATGACGGCTATCGATAGTTTGATATCATTAAAATTTTCTAAACAACATTTTTCAATTATTATAATATAATTAAAGCTTAATTTCCCAATATATCGATAACGGCTATCGGTAGTTTAATATTAAGGAAATTTTTCAGTTTTTTTAGTTATTAGTCAGTTTTTTTAGTTATTTAATTCTTAAGTTTATTAAGTTATTTCTAAAAAAAATATACCCCCTGTGTGTGGGGCAATTACAGGGTATCTAGAATGCCCACAAATTTGTCAAATGTAAAAACACTGCAGTTTTCTATCTCAGTTTGTTTTTATCCATGTTTATTTTATGTTTCTGGCTAATCCGGCATATAAGGTAATGGAAGTCGGAAAATGGGAAAGTGGAAAAGTGGAAAAAGGGGGAAAAAGTGGAAACTCGACTTTGGGCAGATGAGCAATCAATGCGAATGACTCTAAATTATTGTATGTATCGAATTTGAATCTAATGTGTAAATCATAAATTGAAACAACAAACACAAACAATAGCATATGTGTATCTATATCTATATACATACATACAAATAAATTTATATGTATTGTGTGTGCTGTTGTTGTTTTTTTTTTTTTTTTTTGTCCTAGTCTGTAGTTCATATAATAAAAATAATACCAAACAATTTATTGGCCAATTAATAAAGAGCAATTTATAAAACAAATAAACAAATAACAAATATCTTAATAACTTAGTCGAAAATTATGCAGAAATGATAGTTAAATACACACACACACAAACACACACACACACATACACAGACACAATTCTAGTCAATTAAAGCCAGAGAACTTGTATCTTGTATCTACACTATTAGCTAATCTAAACCTAAGCAAACAAATGAAACTAAACTAAATTAAATAACAAATTAACTGAAACTTAAACTAAAACTAAACCGAAGCGAAGCTAAATTTGTACTTATTTTATAAATGCGTAGAATTATTATTAATGAATGCAAAATACTACATATTATATATATGATATATATATATAAATATATATATACTACCTATAAATAAATATGTGATAAATGAAATCTTTTGCAATTTGCAATAAACGAGCTATCCCTCCCCGAGCTCCCTCAATTGCAGACTGTACATATCAACAGCAAACTGAGAAAAAAATATAAAAATATGAAAATACCCAAAAAAAAAAAATACGAAACGAAATGAAATGAAATAAAATTGAGAATGAAAATGAAAACGAGTTGAATAATGAATGGAAAAACTAATCAATTATCAATTGTGCTTAATTCAAAATCCAGCATCTGTTATATACATACTATGATTATCCCATATGGAACCTAGATCCTCTCACTAACCAACAACAACAAAAAAAAAAAAACAAGCCTAAACAATTTATGGCGTTGCTCAATGTAAAACTATTAAACAATTGTTGCCACTACATCATGTAAAATAGCATTATTTATAATACTAACCATAAACATACAATTATATATATATATATGTCAACTATATGTATAACTACTTTAAGCCAAAAAAAAAAAAAACAAAATGAACTGTGTGTCTAATTACAATAACAAAACACAACACCGCATATTAGAACAGCAAATTGTCAACAGCCAACATCTGCACACAGAAACCTCAATTAAGTACGGATCAATAGCCCCAATTTAAAACTATATAAAATAGCAGAAGTTTTTTTTAACCATAACAACCACATCTATAAAAATATTCATTTTTCTAATATAATATTCCATTTAATTTACAAGTTTTTTTTAGTTTGATATAAATTTGGGGTGGCAACTCTACTCGGGTTGTCAAATCTTTAATTCCTGAAATACGCATTTGATTATTTTTCATGAAATGCTATCAAAATTAATTTTAGGTAAATCGGATGAAAATTAAGCTTTCGCCTATATTTCAATATGGGAACTCTTCTAATTCTATTTTCAACTTAATGGAGTTGACCTTTCCAAAATTCCAAAAATACGTATTTGATTATTTTGAATATAGTGCTCTGAAAATAAGTTTCAAGTTAATCGAACAAAAATTTAGCTTTTACAATAACATATTTCGAAAGAGAAGCTATCACTTAAAGTATTTTATTCTATTTATCAATGAAGTTGATTTTTCTCAAATTCCAGAAATATTTATTTCAATATAAAAGCCTTTAAAAATGATTTTAAAGCTAATCTGATGATAATTGGGCTATCATATATAATTACAAATAATTACAAATTTACAGAAAAACGTATTCGATAATTTCTTATGTAAAGTTCTAAAACCAATTTTGGAGCTAATCGATTAAAAATACAGCTCTATGTCTTTTCAAACAAAGAATTAAAATGTTCAATCAACCATTTATCTGGGTTATTGATCCAGACTATGTTGAGTTAATTTATGATATTGATTGCTGTGCAGAGATGATATGTCATATAAGATAAATGCATAACGATAACGATACATAGCTACCAAAAACAATTGAATGCGTAATAAACCCCCTAAAACTACTATCGATAACGACAACTAACAAGACAAAAAATAAAAACAAAAAAAAAACAAAAATAAAAAAACTAAAAACAAAAAATAAAAAGAGAAAGCCAAATAAAAACATAATAAATTCAAAAGCCAAAGCCAAAATGTTTCTATTTTTATTTTCAGCTGCTGCCAGTGGACAGTGGGCGTGGCAAGGGGAGGGCGGTGAGAAGAGGGGAGCAGCCAATAAATCAAGAATTGGCGCATCACAACTATGCCACTTGCCACTTGCCACTTGCCTCCAAGTCGTAGACTGCAAGTCTGGCTTTAAGCCTCAACCCAAAAAGGGGTAAAAAAGGAGACAGAGAGAGAGAGAGATAGAGAGACAGAAAGAGACAGTTGTTGCCATTGTCGCCGGCGTCATTGCCTCATCTTCTGTTTCCTTTTTGCCTTCACTTTTCTCTTGCTGCTGCTGCTGCTTCTTCTTCTTCGTGTTCCGCTTTGCTAGTTACTTTTTTATGCGCTTTATTGTTGATATTGTGGCCTTTTTTTTAAATACGCTTACGAAGAGCATTATAAAATTGTCCATAAATGTGTGCAAGAAAACTTTTCAGATCGATTAAATACTCTATATGGAATACATGCTTTTCTGAACATGCTGGAATTTTCATTATCTACGGATTATAAGACGCTACGAGCTGGATCAGAGAAGTATAACATATAGCTGTCTTTGGAAATTCTAACATGGTAAGAAAAACAATTTTATGAATGAACTTGAAAAAAATTGCAAATTTCATATAAATTTAACTATTTTATCCTTAAGATTCAATAAAAGTCATTGGTCATAATTTTTATACCTGACCAAATTTGGTTAAAATCGTTTTACTATATCACTTTTTTTTCCCATATAAGTAGGCAACACTATTGGTTGCCCATATAAGTAGGCAACACTATTTTTGCCCACAAATGTAGGCAACACTATTTTTGCCCACAAATGTAGGCAACACCATTTTTTCCCACAAAAGTAGGCAATGGTATTATACATCCTGACCAAATTTGGTTCAATTCGGTTCCATATATCATATAGCTGACATAGGAACAATTGGTCGAAAATCAACCTCAGTGTAGAGTAAATGGGCTTAGGGTATCCTACGGTCGAGCGTGCTCGACTGTAACCGCCCACTTGTTAGATCATGTAAATAATATAATCAAATTTAAATCCCAGTTATTTTATAGTATATCCTACATTTTTTAATAAAGTTTTAATGATTTTATCTAATTTTTTCACATTTGATTTGTGTTATTAGCTGAACATATGTATAACATATATATGCAATATTGGTAAGGGTATTCACTGTTCAGTGTGACATATTTATTTATTTCCACTTGTTGTTCATTTTTTGTTGTTTTTTATTTATATGCCGCAAAAGCTTTAAATGCGTCAGCAACAGCGACTGTAACCAGGACGAGCAGCAGGATGAAAGAGAGACAGAAAGAAAGGAAAGGAGAGAAAAATGGAGGGGAAGAAGTAAGAGGATGAGGATGAGGCCAAGGCGTAGCAGGAGCTGAAGGAGAGGAACACACAGCAATTTCAGCAACAATAATAAATATCGCGAGTCAACCGCAGCCACAAAAAAACGACAAAAAAAAATGAAAACAAAACAAAACAACACACACACACAACACACACACAAAGACAAATGTAAGTATCTGTATGCATAAGTCGCCTCCCCTCCCCCCTCCCCTTTCCCTCCCCTTTCCTTCCCCTTTCCCTCCCCTTTCCTTCCCCCTTCGCGTTCGTATCTGCAGTAACAAGCTGCAGGCATTGGTAACATCATTTCGCTGGCTGCACACAGTGCGCCATAAAAGTCTACACACACACACACACAGTCTACGCAGAAAAATGTGTCACCAAATCAATGGCGCTTGCAACACCCCCCCTCCCCCACCCCCTGACATGCCACGCCTTAAATTGATGGGCGTAACAGAAATCTAGTATTAAGTTGCAGCTCGCGACATTCAGCACTTGGTGCAATTACTTTTGGGCGCACCTGTAACAGCAACAGAACAACAACAATATTGATGTTGCATGCAACACCAACTTCCCTCCCCTTCCTCCCCCACCCCAACCCCAACCCTTGTGCGTTGTTTGCTTGTTGCTTTTGTTCAAAAATATGAACGGCATTAAAAATTAGTCGAAAGTACCGCTAAGTGCGCCAACAGCAGCAACTGCAACAGCAACAACAACAACTGCAACAGCAGCAACAATTGCTGTGGCACTTGCTCGACTAAGTGTTGCTCTGTGTCACAATTACAGTGAAACTTTGCTAAAGAAAACTTACAAAAGTTTTAAAAAATATTTTCTCTGAAGATTGAAACTTAATTTTAAATAAATTTAATATTTTGAAATGCTACTTTAAAATATATGATCTTAATTGCAGTGAAACTTCGCTAAAATGAACGAATCTATATAATAAAATCTGCTAAAGAAAACTTACATATATTTGAAAAATATTTTCTCTAAAAATTGAAACTTATTTTAAAAATATATAAATACTTCTTTAAAATGTATGATCTCAATTACAGTGAAACTTTGATAAAATGATCAAATCTAAATATAATAAAAATAATTCTTAAATCTGAATAGTTTTGTCAACAACCAGTTGATAGATATTTTATAAGACATTTATAAAATTTTTTATAGTTTTATATCTATAAAATTTGTTGGATATTATCAAATAAATGCCTGTTTTTTTTTCTTAAATACAGTCCACTTTGCCTATAGAGAACACTTTTAAATATCATTATTCGTCACTGCCTTATTAAAGCTTTGGTCATTTTATTTAAAAATAGTCCTCCAATCTCACTGTACCATATTTATATGTATTTTTTTGTTACATTCCATCGTTCCCACACTAAATAGCATTTTTTTACACAAATCCCACATGAAATTTTAATCTCATTGAAGCGTATTAAAACAATTAACATAATATACTGTAATTTTAATTTAAACAAATAAACGTTACTCGACTGGAAAGACACCCTGTAAACGAATCTAAAGTGCAGCAAATCAAACATTTAATTCTCGAATTGATATTATATATTATATTATATATTATATTATAATTATGGGAATTCAGTGGTTTTTTCTTCTATATCTTTGACATCTTTAAATGCTTGCAGACTAAATTATTGATGCTGTCAAGTAAGTTTTAAAGCTCAATATACAACATGAATATAGGGTATGTGTTGGTATTCTCTTAAACAGTGGCTATTCAATTTAATTGACCCACTGCTCTTATATATTATAGAAGGTGATATAACTAGATAAAATTTAAACTCAACTTTTTTTTAATTAAGCAAAATAATTTAATATTATTTCTAACATCTATTTTAACTGAATTAAGCAATAAAAAAATGTATGTTATTTTAAGAAAATTGTAGTGTATGAAATAAGCTAAGAGCCACTGTGTTCTATCTCTTTCCCTCTGTATAGCTATTAGTTCTCTCTCTCTCTCTCTCTCTCTCTCTCTCTCTCTCTCTCTCTCTCTCTCTCTCTCTCTCTCTCTCTCTCTCTCTCTCTCTCTGTCTATATCTATTTTTATAATTTTATATTATTGCTTACATATATTTTATATAATATATATTTACTGAATTAAGCAATAAATATAAGTATGTTAGTTTAAGATAAATGTAGTGTATGAAATAAGCTAAGAGGCACTGTGTTCTGTCTCTCTCTCTCTCTCTCTCTCTGTCTATATCTATTTTTTGCCTGCTGAGTTCTTGTTGCGACCATATTTTCAGTGTCCAGTTAGCAGTTATAAATGTGTGTGTGTGTATGGAGTGTGTGTGTGTGTGTGTGTGTGTGTGTGTGTGTGGGTGGTTGCAGCTTTTCAATAGTTGTTGCTGTTGTTGTTGCAACAAATTTAATGCCACATTTAGCGCTGTGGGCAACACGATGAATGGCAACGCGGCTTTAAAAGCGACAGACACCTAACGTGGCATGCAGCGTGCAGCATGTGGCATGCAACGATATACATATGCTATTGTTGTTGCTATTGTTGTTGTTGTTGTTGTTGCTGGAATAATAGTTGGAGTTGTTCAGTTCATTGCATACAATGGCATAATTGGCAAGTTTTATCCACACGGTCAATGGAAATAAAGAGAGAGAGAGAGAGAGAGACAGAGAGAGAGAGAGGAGGCAAAGCAAAAGGGTCAAGAGCATAGAGGGAGAAAGAGTGAGGAAAGTGAGAGAGAGGGAAGCAAACTGCATTTGGCAGACAAAAACAAAATCGCTTAAACTGTGCACACCAATAAATTTAAAGCAGCTTAAGAGACAACAACAACAGCAACAGCAACAACAGCAACAACAGCAACAACAGCAACAACAACAACAAATGCACACTGGAGGACGCTGCAAAAGTGGCACACACACACACACACACACACACAGATATATATTAAACATAGATATATCTACTACTGTTTATATAACTGTACTTTATGTATATATATATATATATATATCTATATATATCTATATAAGTTGTGCTTTGATGATGCCACGCCTACGTCAAGTAAAAAGAATCGCTGCAATTAAATGCAAATCAAGTTGGACAAAGGACAAAGGTGGACGGACAAAGGGACAAGGGACAAGGGACAAGATACAAAGGACACAACAGCAAAGGCAACAGTGGGGAGGAGGAGGAGGAGGGGAGGGAGGAGGAGTGTGAGTGGTTTCAGTGGAAGTGAAGTGAAGCAAATATGGGCGTGGTCACACTCAGCTTCAACTTAAATCCTCCCTCTCTCTCACTCTCTTTCCCACTCCCTCTCTCTTCCTCTCCGTTCTATGCATGTTTAGCTAGAATGCACAGGTAAACACATCAGTGCAAGTACTCGATATACCCTGTAAATCAAATGCATCAACAATAAAGTGTAGCAGAAAGAGAGAAAGTAATCATTATAAGTTTTATTTTTAAAAATTTCTTATAATAATTACTGCATGATTTTTAGGAATTTTCATCAGTAAAATAAAATTGAGTAAAATAAAATAAAAATCAATTGCAACTTACAAATTCAGATGTTTGTCTCCGCAAAGCATCCTTTTTTAAATACCCTGTACTTAAAAAGTGTTAAAAGTAATGCAAACAAACCGTCTACATTCAAGATATTTTTTTACATTTTCTAAGAACAAAATTATTTTGAAATTATTACAAAATAAAAAAAAAATATTATTCAATTTGTCTAAATTGTCTAATTTTAAAATTGTCTAATTTTTAAATTTTTCCGATATTTTATTATCAAAATTTAAAACTTTACGGAACTTAATTTAATATACAGAATTTCTAATCATTTTAAAGTCGCTTTAATATCAATTGTATTAAAATAAAATTAAACATATTATTATAAAAAAAAGGTAAGACATTTAATTGATTTTATATTGTTTCGAAAACAGATAAGTTTCTCAAAAGTTTCACTTCCAGAAACTCAAAAAATCCGAATATTTGTGTACAGGGTATCACACAGCTGGGAGTCTTTTGTATGTAGCCTTTTCAAAAAATTTTGTATTTTAACTAGGGAAGTAGGTAGGTAGCTTATATTTTTTATATGCCACTTTTTTGTACTTCATTCGAACAGCTTTAAAAAATTCATCAATCGCAAAAATCAACGCTTTGAATAAATCTGCACATTTTTCATTCTCTTTTTTAATTTATTTTTTAACATATGGTAACAGAAAAATAGCTGAAAAGTGTTTAGAAACATGATTCATATTCTTTCTAATTCCAGGGTATATGCAGATTAAGTATTTCAGTTATTTCACTCCTATAACCTTTTTACTTGTTTATGGCATTTAATACTGAGTGCTTATACATAATGTGTTGCATACTTTTGGGTGCCACATATTGAAAATACATAAATATATATTTGGACATGCATACATGTATAAATAGATATACACATACCCTGGACACTGAAAAAAAAGAGACCAACTTCTAAAATCAAGAACATTCATCTTAAATATTTTGTTTTTAAAATAAGAACATTTTAAGACCATATTATTAAAACTAAAAATATTAATCTAATGAATCAAAGTTCTTAATTTAAGAATAAAAATTTTAAATTGTTAGGAAAGTATAAATATGTACTATTTCTTTTGAAATAAATAATAAAAAATAATAAAATAAAATGGTATAAAAGCAAAAATTAAAAGAAAAAAAATTATGTATTTAAAAATAAAAAATTTTATTTTTGAATTTTAAGAAAATTAACTCTTAAAATAAGAACTTTGTCTTATTGGAAAGATGTGTTCTCTTAATTAAAGAATTGTATGCTCTCAAGGCATTTTTTAGACCAAAAATCTTAGTTTCGATTTTTTTGATTTTAGAAAATTTTTTTGTTCAGTGTATGATTGGTGCACACACCTGTCTAGCCCAAAAATTCAGAAATGGTCAGTCGGCTTCTGTCTGCACCTGTTTTTCACCTTGCTGGACAAACACAAACGCTATTCAATTCATTCCATGGATGCATTTGGACAACAGTTGGACACAGTACAACTGAATACACACACACACACACACCCTGTATAAGTATAGGTGTGTGTGTGTGTGTGCTGGCCATGAAATAATCCTTAAAAGACCACAAAACGATTTTATTCAATTAAAATGTCAAAACGCTGTTTGTTTTCGTTATTTAATGCAATAAATATTTACACTTTTATATGTGCTGCAACAACAACAAGAACAACAACACAACAACACCTACAGCAACACTACAACAACAACAACAACAACATTAAGTGCTTTTGGGTGCTATAAAAGCCAACTTGCCACTTGCCACTTGCCACTTGACAATCGACCATCTAGAAGAAATTGATGCAGTTTGTAGTCAACATTTATGCATAATTCATATTTCTGAATATTCAAGACTGTGTGAATAGCACTCATTTATTCAACACGTTATCGATTGCATCAGCAAAATTGATTTCCTCCATTTAATTACACTGTTATCAAATTAATTGGACTATCGATAGTCCAGTGAGAGGTATATCGATGATAACATTATACTTAAAAATCATATAGTTATAGATAGGTCTGAGATGAATGTTATCGATAGCAGAGTTATCGATTAAATTGTTGATATTTTTTATATCTTCCGAAACTAGTGATATGTTTGTCAATAAACTTTCAAAAACAATTTTTTTTAATAATTTTATCGATAACTGAGTTATGGATGACCATTCGACAAGTGTTATCGATCTGGATGTTATCGTTATTGATGTTATCGAAATGGTTGCTATATTATATATGAATCTATGTTATCGATAAGCATTCGACAAATGCTATCGATATGGATGTTATCGATATATATATTATCGATAATATTATTCAATGAAAATATTAATCCAAACATAAAAGAGTGACAATGGAGGACAGATAAGTTTATATTACATTTTAAAGACTGCTAGTTTATTTAATTTAGCATTAAATGACTCGCTAAATTGGGCATATAACGATAAAAGTGACCATGGATAACAAACTCATTGATATCATATTCTAAAAACGGTTAACAGATATTGCCGCATAAAACTTTGCCCCTTAAACCAACAAAATCTACCAAGAAACTATCAAGATATTATGCTAGCTTATAGCGATAAAAGTGACCATGGAGGACACACTCATACACAAAATACCATCGATTATTTAGTAAGTGAACTGAGCTCAAGTCTCCCATGAGTGCACCAAAGTAATAACGATATAAGTGACCCTGGAGGACCCATGGTTGCTATGAAACTTTTACTTACCACTTGACTGACTAAATGATTCAAGGAATCAAACGACTTAAACTCCCCTCGCTACCCTTAACCTCCCAACATAGCTCGTTATGCAATTTGAGAAGCTTTAAAGTTTCAGTGAGTGCAGTGAGTGCATTCAAAACACTCATGAGTGTTGTGAATAGACCGAAAACGAGGAAAGAGGAATGAGAAAGAGCAGAGAGCAGAGGTCATAAACATTGCTTTGATAATGATTATGATTATGATAACGATAACGATTATGATTGTATGAAACAACAACAGGATGGAGGAAAAGCCTCTTCGATAATTTGTTGTTGTTATAAAACAACAACAACGCCAAAAAATAGAAAGAAAAGCTAAGGGAAATTGTTTGGCCTATTTGCAAATTTTGGGCACGTACAACTCGTAAAGACTATTTACGATTCTAATAAAAACCGTTGGACGTTCCTTTGACTTTGACTTTGGTCTAAAAAAGACGACAGTGTCCCAAAGATTTTCGTGACAATAACGAGTTGGTTGTGCGAGTGTGTGCGAGTGTGTATGTGTGTGAAAATTGTTGAATTTGCTGCTAATTAAATTGCCCCGAAATTTGCATTTCGCCTTTAATAAACTGCAAGATGGCCAATTGAGTCCAAAAAAAGGGAGTGGAATTTTATTTGAAAGAGGAAGAGAATTAGTTGCTTGGCTTCATTAGACGCTGATATTTCGCATTCTTATCCCTGACACGGCACAAAACTCTGCACCGCAATCTGTCAGAGAGACTCGTATTTACGATGCGACTATAAAATTGAAGCTGACCCACCAAAACCATCCAAAACCATCCAAAACCATCCAACCCTTCAACCATCCAACTGACCCGCAACTACAGCAACTACAGCAACAACAACATGGGGAAGAGTAGAATAACCACAACGATTGTTGACCCAACAACATTTGCCATTATACCCTGTAAATCATACCTTAACTAGCTAAAGTAGCTTATAGTTCTAACCAAGGCTGCAAGCCATCAAAACATTTGAAAACGTATTGTTTAGATGAAAGGTTTTAGTCATAGAACAAAATTTTGACTTGAGTAACTCCTGAACCAAAGTTTTGATTTAATATTTTACAACAAAATTACTTTATATTCTTTATCTTTTTAAACAATTAAAAATTAAATCATTTACAAAATTAAAATTTATATAACGATTTGACTACTAAATTTTTTCTGTTTTAAAATATTATAATCAAAACACAAAATTTCACATACTACTCAAATATTAAATGTTTGAAATTTATATAATTGTTTTTTCAAGGATTTCATCTAGCCTTTTTTTTATTTTTTTATAATAAATCAAAAAATATTAAATAAATTCAAAAAGACCTTTTGATTTCTTTTTTTTAAAAAAATTACAAAATTATAAAAAAAACAAAACAAAATAAGCACTTTTAGTTTTTTTTGTTTAATTTTGCTAGTTTTTTAATAAATACTAATAGAAAAATATAAAAAATAGAAACTGAATTCACATTCAAATAATACTAAAAAATCAAACTTGTTAGTTTTGGTATTATTGTTTATTTTAAATTCAAACTAAATCATTTTTAAAATGAAAAAAATTGTATAGAGTGCCAAAACTTATTGCTAAAATTGTGAGGGTATCTGCTAGTCGTATTCATAAAATTGTTGCTTGTTATTTTTGTTAGTTTGTTGTTCTGATTTTGATGTTGGCTTCTTTTCTGTGCGCGTTGGCAATTTTTGCTGTTGCACGTTGTTGCAACGTTGCTGTTGTTGTTGTTGTTGTTGTTGTTGTTGCATTGATTGCCAACCTGCTGAACCACCTGGACAATTGGACAGAGACAGAGAGAGAGAGAGAGAGAGACAGAAAGTGAACACAGGGCACAGTTTTAAATCAATACAACAAATTTCGCTGCTGGTGGTCGATGTTGTGGTTGTTGTTGTTGTTGCTGCTGTTGTTGCTGTTGTTGTTGTTGTTGTTGTTGCTGTTGCTGTTGTTGTTGCTGTTGCAGCTGGCGATGTTGCCGCTGTTGCTGCCGTTTAAAATGTTCCGAGTAATTAACACGCGCCGTGTGTAACCCCAAATGGCCATATGTGTGTGTGTGTGTGTGTGTGTGTGTGTGTGTGTGTGTGTGGGATGTGTAAATGTGCAACGTAAGCGAACGGATATTTTCAACCCACGCATGAGGCACGAGGCAAGCTCTTGCTGCCCCATAAAGTTGCAAGTCCATCGCTGTGTGTGTGCGAGTGTGTGTGTGTATGTGTATGTGTGTGTGCGGGTGTGTGTGTGTGCGCAACTTTTATTTATTGATTTAATACTTTTTCAATTTACTGCAAATAGCCAAAGAAGCTTGTGTGGCAAGTGCAAGCTGCAAGCAGCGAGGGGGGAGAGGGGGAGGGGGCATGCAGCATGCATTAAAGAAATGCTCTTCGACCATTTGGCATTGGCAATCCTCCCCCTCTATTCCCCCTTAACCCCTCAATCCCTCCAATCCCCACGATCCCTCAATCCCAATGCCAATGCCGCATTCCCATCGACACAAAATGCAGCGCGGCATTAACGACATGTCCCCAGCGATTGACCCCCTACCCTCTACCCCTACCCCCAACCACCTACCCACCACCCCTTGCCACCCCCTTTGCCCTCTTGCCACTCATTCCACCCACTCTTCCTTGTCCCCTTGACATCGCACAGTGGGACAAGCCGATAGAAAATTTATATTTATTAATAACTGCAAAAATAGCAAATATATCGTCTGTCTGCTTTTTACCGTATATTATTTTATGTAAATCTAGGTACTTAAATATATTTTTTATTTTTATTACAATAAATAAAAAAATGTTTGAAAAACGTTTTTCATGTTTATTTTTATTTTTAGCATTAACGAAACCAAATTAATTTAATTAAATACGTAAAGATATTGAATAAATATACATGTTTTGTTCCGCCACTTTATTTTTAAATATATTTTTTTATTTTTAAAAATAAGCAATAAAAAAGTTTGACAAAAGTTTTTATATTTTTGGAAACGTTTTTTTAACATTAGCAAACCACATTATTTTTATTAACTACGTTAAGATATTTTACTTTTAAATACATTTTTTTTTAAAAATAAATAAAACGTATTTTTAACATTTGCAAAACAAATAATTTAAATACCTTACGTTAATTTACGTTAATTTTATGTTATGCCGCTTTATTTTAAAAAATTTTTTTATTTTGAAAAATTATGAAAAAAAAAACTTTGAAAAACGCTTTTTATTTTAAATACTTATTTTTAACATTAACAAAATTATTTTAATTATTTAATTAACTACGTCAAGAGAATTATCAATAAAATAGTATTAGTAATAGAATTATTTTTAATCAATATTATTAATCAAATTGATTAGAGACACAAGTCATTTTCGAGATTCGATAATTTAAATGAAAAGCAGTCAGTTTTTTCAGCGGTTTTTCAGCGGTTTTGTCCCACTGTGCATGGTTGCCACAGTGCCTGAAAACTGCAACTGCCACTGGCTCGTAATCGCTGTTGGCCATGGTGGCAGCTTTTAATTCACAATTTAATTTCACAGTTAGTTGCTCAATAAAAACTTTTCACAGCAGTAGTTGAATATCTGTCAGTTGAAAGCGACTGCAAGGAGGCTGCGGCATGTTGCACGATGCACGTTGTATGTTGCATGTTGCATGTGGCATGTGGCAGCAGCAGCAGCCGGGATCCCCATGATTCAAAGTTCAGCGGATCGACGCTGTTAAAAGTCTTTTTGGTCCCAGCGCAACTCTAATTGAAATGTCTCATAATTGTCACGAATCAAAAATCCAGCTGCAGGTGCAAATAAAAGAAAACTGAGAATAACAAAAAAAATAATAAAAATGCTACAAGCAATTTCTTTTCATCAACGTTGACAACAATGACACCAGCGGAAGGAGGAAACCGTAGAAAAAACAGTATCAATAAAATCTACTCTGTTATATTGAGAAGAGTATGTGTGTCAGTTTTAAGCACTCTAGCTCTGCTCATTGCTGAGTTCGTTGGGACTACATTTTATTAAAATTTAACTACAATTAAATTAAATCAGTATTTTCAAAAATTTTTAAAGGCATAAAAAGTTTAAAGACTTACTGTACATTAGATTTGATAGCTCTAGCTCTTTTTATTTGATCAAATAAAGTGTAATTTTTCAAACATTTTCAAGTTTTTAAAAATATAAGTTTTGAGAATTTAGGTTAACTCTTGTTTTTGGAAGACTAACGACACTGTTTAAAATAAAATAAAAGTGGAGTATTTTTGAAAATTATCTAAAAAATATTAAAAATTTTTAGGCATTAAAATTAAAAACACGACAAAAATAGCAATCAGCTTAAAAATTGAATATATAGTATATTGTTTTTTTTTTAATCATTTCAGTTTTGATTTTTATTTATTTTGGAATATTTTGAAAAGTCTTTTAAGTTTTTTATATCATTTCAGTTTTAATTTTTAACTTACAGATATTTTAAACAAATTTATTTTAATTTTAATCAACTGTTCTTAACACTTAATAAATAAAATAAATAAATAAAGACTATAAATATGCAAAGCATATTTTTGGAATCAATATTTATTATAATATTAAAATATTGTGTATATTAAATTGCTAGAGAAATGTTTTTTGGAAAGTTTTTCAAGTACTCAACAAGTCGCTGCAATTGTGGCAATTCAGATCAGTTCAGAGTAAATGCTTCAAGTACAACTACGATTCTGAATGCGGGCAATAAAAAAGTGCGTAAAAAGAACAACAACAACAACAGCAACAACAACAACAACAACGACTGCAGCAGCCGCAAAGAATTTCGATGCGGACAGTGGACGAAGATAAGGAAAAGAGAAGGAAGAAAGGAGAAAAAGGAGGCGGAATGGTAAACATTCAATGAATCGAAATTGATTTGATTCAATTTAAAGTTGGGAGCTGAGCAAAAACTGATTTTCATTTCATTTCATAGCTGCCTCGCGGTCGCAATTGTTTACAATGATTGGCGCATTGTTCAATTGCATTTACCAGACAGACGGACAACACTCTTCCCCCCCCCCCCCCCCCCCTTCATCTACCCCTCTTTCCCACAGGACACCCGTTTATGCCTCATCCCTTTTGCCAAGTGTTTGAGATGCATTTGCATCTTGTAGATACACGATGCGACATGTGAGTTGCCTATTGATTTTGTGACTTTCAAGCAACTGCACATGTGTGTGTGTGTGTGTGTGTGTGTGTGTGTGTGTGTGTGTGTGTGTGTGTGTGTGTGGTTTAGTATCTGAATAAACCTTTTGTTAACTATAGCAGCACATTAAACAAACAATTCGCACTTGACTAGCCAAAAGTATCTAAATGCAAGCATAATATTACGTATACGCAATATTAAGTATACGCAATATTTCTCACATTAACTCACTTCTGATAACCTACTGAACTTTTTTTTATATATTTTGTATTATTGAAAATTTAATATTCTGAGAATCTGAATGCAAGCATAATATTACGTATACGCAGTATTTCGTATACGCAATATTAAGTATACGCCACATTTCTCACATTATATCGCTTCTGATAACTTACTGAACTTTTTATTTATTTATTTTTGTATTATTGAGAATCTAATAATCTGAGAATTTAAATAACAGCATTATATTACGTATACGCAATATTAAGTATACGCAGCATTTATCACATTAATTCGCTTCTGATAACTTGCTGAACTTTTTATTTATTTATTTCATATTATTGAGAATCTAATAATCTGAGAATCTTAATGCTAGCATAATATTACGTATACGCAATATTAAGTATACGCCACATTTCTCACATTATATCGCTTCTGATAACTTACTGAACTTTTTATTCATTTATTTTTGTATTATTAAAAAACTAATAATCTGAGAATTTAAATACCAGCATTATATTACGTATACGCAATATTAAGTATACGCCACATTTCTCACATTATCCCGCTTCTGATAACTTACTGAACTTTTTATTTATTTATTTTTTGTATTATTGACATTTATTGACAACTCAAATTCTCAGTATTCTCAGTATTCTCATTTCATTCGGGCATCAAATGTTTCGCTTCCAAGTGATTATTTCTGTACATATTCGATTTCCGTTTAAATGGCCAACGATTTTTCGTTTCTTTTCGCTCTGTAGCCTCAACACGAAACACCACAATTAAGTGGTTACTCGAAATTCAATGCGAAAAAAATATTCAGCAAAAAGAACAACACAAATTAGTTGCAACAGGGTATGCACGACTGTAAAAATACTTAGCATGCAGGTTTTAAATTTAAAATGACAAATATTTAGTAAATATCTTTAAAGATATAACTAAAATTTTGTCGATTTTTAACTGATTATATTACAAAAAATAACTTTTTAATTATGCTTAGTAAACAGTATTTTCTCTGAAATATAATAACTTCTGTGTTTATGAAACAATCAAATTTTAATGATTTATCTATAGTTAACATCCTTTAAATTTTATCTGTCATTAGTTATTTTCAAAAAAAATTATATTAAGGAACAAATTACAAGCGAATTACTCGAATCATCACTTTCTGTCAAATTTGTTTATTAAAGGGTATTTAAATAAATCCAGTTTAAGAATATGTTTCCAAAGAGGTTTTTTGTGACGCATTAATCGCAGTGAGAGAAAGTATTAAAAACAATGTATGTGACAATTGAACTCGGACACGGAAGCTATGTCAAGTGTCAAAAGTGCTGCATAGACTTGCCTCACATATACATACACCCTGTAAACATGAGCGGAATGTAAAGGAAAATTATGTGAAGCTAAAGAGAGTGTATGTATAGTATATGTATTTAATTTATATCAGCTAAATGCACAACGGCTATTTAAAGTTTGAAATAATATAAATGTAAGGTTTAAATTATTAATTAAATTATTAAATTAATTATTAAATAAACAACTTTTTAAAAATAGTGTTGCCTACTTATATAGGCAAAAAATAGTGTTGCCTACATTTGTGGGCAAAAATAGTGTTGCCTACGTTTATGGGCAAAAAATAGTGTAGCCTACTTTTGTGGGCAAAAATAGTGTTGCCTACGTTTATGGGCAATAAATAGTGTTGCCTACTTATGTGGGCGAAAGATAGTGTTGCCTACTTAACTCCAAAAATAATTATAGTAAAAATCACTTACAAAAAAAATAATTAATTTAAAGCATTTGAGTTAAAGCAAAACAAGTTAGAAACAACCATTTACCACCCACATTTTCCACCCCGAGGGTGATTCAAACTCACATCCTAGATGGAAACTATTAAGTTTCCTTAGCTGTTAGGATGGTCAATTCAATAGAAAATCAGTGCAAGGAGTTCAAATGGATATACTATATGTAACCTAGCTGGATATATTACCTGATATTCTGTCGTGGTGTACAGTTCCGCATTGTCGAAATAAGCATTCACATTCACATTCACATTCAGATAATCATCGTTGAGTCGCGACCATTTGGCTCATTGTATCAAATGACAGGTACTTGTAGGCGTAATGTCACGCCCACTTGCATTCAATTCAATGGGGCAACAGTTGTTGTTGTTGTTACTGTTGTTGTTGTTGTTGTTGTTGTTGTTGCAGCAGTTGCTGCTGTTGATGGCGGCGATATGGCATCATCAATGGAAACAACGTCAACCTCGTCGTCAATTGCAATGCAATACTAAATGTCGTTGATTTTCCTTCTCTTGTTGTTATTATTGTTCTTGTTGTTGTTGTTGTTGTTGTTGCTGTATACTATTGTTGTTGCTTTTGCCATCATTGTTGTTGTTCTACCCTTGAATGATGCTCAAAAGCTGTCAGTAAATGTATATTGCATTTCAAATCGGCATAGCTCATATTATAAATGCTCTCTATAAAATTCGATTATTTTCACATTTTTCAAATTATTTGACTCAAATTTAAACAGCAGCTGTCTTAAGTTATTATCTTAAAATTCTAAAAATTTCCTAAAGATTAAATCATTAAATCATGATAAATCTTTATTGAAACTAAGAAATGCGATTAAAAAAGATTTGCCAAATTATTACAAGACAGAACAAAGTGAGTAAGTCTATTTTATGTGAATTAATCAAAAAATGAGCAGTCTTTTATCTTAAGACACTACCTAACCTCAAACATTAAGTCTTTGGGCTTTAAATATATGATCTGTCAAGAATGAAATATTATAGAGCTCGGAGGTACACAGTGATCTAAGATTATATTAAGCAAAATTTATTTATTTAATAATAATGTTATAAATATTTATATTAAGTCGCAAGTTAACCTCAAATTCTTTTTAAAATTAGTATATTTGTTAAATTATGCTTAGTAAATTACGAAAAAAAATGGAGTAATAGCTAAGATGAGGAATTACAACGAACCTTTTAGGTAATGAGAATATGCATACTAAGTATTATTTATTACATGTTTTATTCTAAATTGCAACATAACCTCAAAGCTTCTGAGAGTGATATTATTATAATTTAATCTTAACCCTAAACTATACGACACAACTAGCTTAGGTCGGAATAATATCGGAATTGTAAACAGTAAATATTGTTTTGTCTTTAATCCTAAGTTGCAACATAACCTCAAAGTGAGAAATTGCAAGGATATTTAAGCTTCGGCATCAGCTCAATTTAGACAGTTCTCATGTTGTTCGCAGGCTAACAATGCCAGCTCAAAACACCTGAAATGCCAGAATTCAATGTGTGTGTGTAGATGTGTGTGTGTTTGTAGGTGTGTGTGTGTGTAGGTGTGTGTGTGATATATGTGGGCTTTGTTTGTGTGGCTAGCTCGTATTTTAGTGCACCATTATCCGCTGTTCTATGCAGATGCAGACAATTTGTGCCGCTTCAGATTGCGGGGAAGTGGAGACAAATGAAGAAGAAGAAGAGAGTAAAAGGTATAGGGGATGCAGGTGGTAGGGTGTAGGGGGTGGGGGGTGGTGGTTTAGACGATAGGGGGAGGAGCGTTAACATAAATCAAAGCTCCAAACTCAAAGCGAGCGACAGGCGCACACAAAGCGGTTCCAAAGCAACGCTGACGTGGCCAGAGGACTCTGAAGCCAAAGCCAGAGCCACCGAGCCCAGAGGCGCAACAAAAAGGGGGCAAGAGAAAGGGAGAAAGAGAGAGAGAGAGTTAGATAGTTAGAGAGTGAGTGAATTGCAACGGCAAACGGAAATGCCGCCTGACACACATCCAGCTTCATTTCGGCACGTGCACTTGAAAAGCCGAGCACTGCTTTTGACATATTGCCGACTTGAGGCACAATCTGCTGAGAATCAGCAGGAGAAAGCGGCGGGGGGGAAACAGGGAAACAGGGTGAAGAGGGGGAGCAGGGAAAGCAACTGACGGAGCTGCCACCCAAAACAGAAGCTGCTCAGTTTTGTGCGAAATTAGACAGCGCATACAACCTGCAGCGTTAGTTTTAGATACACTAACCAGATGCTATCTAATAAGATCATACAATATGATATATATATCATTATATTAATGGTCTATCATTAGCTAACTATAAGAACTTATCTCTCAGCTATACTATGTTCATGAAATTTGGTATCGCTGTTTCTTTTTTGTTATAGCTAAAATAAACTCCCCTTTTTATATCATAAAGCCTTATCAAAATTTTATTATAAATTTTTAAAGGTCTCTTAAATGAGCTAATATCCCACCTGTTCTATACTAATGAAACTTGGTATAGTTGCTACTATTTTATATTGTTTAAAGATACGTTACATAGTTTTTTTATAATTCTTTCAAGCAATTTGATATATGTTATTTTTTAAAAGATTTTTCAAGACTTGCCTATTTGAACTGAACAGTCAGCTAAGCTATCTTGATGAGATTTGGTACAGTTGCTTTTTTTTAATATAATGAAAAAATATATATATAATTATGGAATTGTGTAACTATATCACAAATTATAATTTTTATAATTATAGAAACATTTGATGATGAAATGGAGAAACATTTTAAGTACTAAAGTTTTTTTTAACAGTTCTTAAATTTCCTATGCCCAAAATAGTGTTGTTAAGCGCTACTAAATATGTTTTGCCACTAGCACTTATCTTAAGAATTCCAACCGATAGTCCAGGATCATGGTACTATATAACACACAAAGTGTATGAAAATTTCAGCTAGCTGTTGACAGATTTCTAGCTATTTTTTTTTATGTTCTGAGTAGTTTTCGGAGGTAGGGTAGTTTTAGAGGAGGGGGTGATAGGGGATGGGAGGTGGAGGGAAGGGGGGAGTGTGCAGCTGAAAGGCGTCGGGGCGTCATTGCCAGTCATATCCTGCGGGGATAAGCGCACTTTATGCAAAACGCACAAGTTTTATTCTATTTTGATTTCTTTCATTCTTTATTTTCTTTTTTTTTTTTTTGTTGTATTTTTTTACTGCTACTTCTTCTTCTTCTTGAGCTACTTCTCGCCCTTCAGAGCCCAAAGTTGTGCAGTTCTTTCAACAGCTACTGTAAAGGGGGGAAATAGAAATTGTAGGGGATGGGGGTAGGAGGTAGGGGTTGAGGGTTGGGGGTTGGAGGGTGTATAAAAAGTGTAAACAGCTTCAGCTGCGTGTCCTTGTTATGTCGCTGACAATGCCTGCGAGTTGATGGCTTTCAGCACAGATTTGCTGACAGCGCACGGGGGTAGAAAGGGAGAGGGGTAGAGGGTAGAGGGTTGAGTTTGGCAGTAAAAGGCACAAAGGCACAGCGACAACGGTTAAAAGCGATGGGAATTGATTGAAAAGTAAAGAAAAGAAGCAACCTAACTACAGAATTAAGATATAGACTTGTATACAACAGTTACGCATCTACATATACATATACAAGTGTTTTCCTTTTCTATCCCTCCCCTCAACCCCTCACCACACCCCCTCCTCTGTCCTTGTCCCCCTCAAGGCAAACTTGTCAAGTGAAAAGTGGGTGGGGAGGATCAACCATTTGATTATGCTAATGAAATAACAAGCCTATAAACTTAAAAACTATGCACACACACACACACACAAACAATAGACACACACACACACACACACACTTGCCACGCCCTTAACTTAACGCCTACTTCTAAGATTACTTTTAAAGAAAAACAAGACTTGGGATTCCTAAAAAATTTATAAAAAAAAATATAACGAAAAACGACATGGCATCAATTTTTTTAAATCGTTAAGAACACAAGAAATGTAATAGGATAAACAAGATAAAATATCGAACTCTCTAAATATATATTTCAATATCTCAAGTGTTCATTTAAATAATATAATTATTCTTTTTTGACTCAAATAAGTTTTTTAAAATATTTTTATATATTTTTCTTAAGATTTTTTCAGCATTAGTATATTAAGAAAAGTCTAACAATTGTTCCCGTATTTATTTAGACTCACTGTCTTTCTTTCTCTCTTAAACTAGAACCTACTTAATAAAATATTTAAACCTTTAATTTTTCATCTTTTATTTTCTTTTCTCTCACTCTGTCTTTCTCTGTCTGTATTTTAGATCTTTATTATTTAAATTGTTATTTTAATTAATAATTGATTTTAAATATTATTTTTTTTATTTTTATAATTTTAATTATATTTTAATTATCTTCACAAATTTTCTTTTAAAATTCTTCCTCATTAAACAACTCTCTTTTTCCGAAACGTTTTACAGGCTTCATTGCTCCAAATTCTCCCTTTGTCCCTCTCTTTTTCTTTTTTTCTCTCCTGTTTGCTTTCTCACTCTCTTTTAATATCCTTCGTCACTAGTTTGTCTCTTATTCAGAAACGTTTTACAGGCTGCATTAATTGGTTAAGCTTTAACCCTAACTTCAACCATTCTTCGATATAATAAAACTTTAAAATATTAGCTTAAATTACATAAAGGATATCACATTTTATAGCTAACATAGATAGATGGAAATACAATATCATATGATTATATTATGCCGTAATTTGCATAGTTTCCGCTTCTCATCGTTGCGTCTCATGCAGTTCTATACTAAAAAAAATAACTAAAGGTGTGTGACTGTGTGTGTGTGTGTACGTATGTGTGTGTGTGTGTGTGTAGTTTTTTGAATTGCTTGGGGAACTGCAACGACACCTTGCAACGGCCAAAAGAAGTGCACATAAAGCGCCAGTAAAGATGCGACTAAGTGCTGGACCAGGGAGGGAAATAGTGGGGTATGGGGGTTGGTGGGAAGAAGGGAGGGTTTCTGGAAGAGAGGAAGAGAGAGGGAAATGCAATGGGCAGCAAGCACTTATGCGCTTGAGGGCATTCTCCACTCGCCACACGACACTACCACGCTCCAAAGCACAATTCGCTCAAGCTCAAGCTAAACTACCCCTAACTAAACTACCCCTCCACCATGGGAATAAACTTAATTATTTTTCCACAAATGCCAATTTATTTTTTTAATTTTCTAAATCTTAATACTTAAAATTTAAATAAATAATAGCAAATTTATTTATAAAACTAAATTTATATTTATCATTACTCTAAATAAATTTTGATTCTTAAAATTTAAAGTTAAATTAAAATCATTATTCTTGACGGATTTAATAAAATATTAATAATTGTTTTGAACTTTTTTTTAACTTTATTTTATATGGATGATAAAATAAAATTTTTTTTTTAACTTTATTTTATATGGTTGATAAAATAAATTTTTTTTTTTAATTAATTCAACAACAAAAATAAACACAATTTGCAGTCATGTAAAAAGAATTGTACTTTTTACAGAGTCGGATGGAAGGAGGGTTGAAGATGTGATAAAATTAATATATATATATTTTTTATAATAAAATCTTGATCAAAATTTAAAAGAAAAATCTATTTTCTACTATATTTTCACTGATATATGTACATACAACAATTCGCATCTCTAGCCTATGTATTGTAGAGTTTATGCCATAAGATCAATCTTTTTTCCATAGTCATCCCTCTCTCTCTCTCCCTTACTTTCCTTTGGCTCACTAGCTCCCCCCTTCCTCCTTCCCTCTCTCGTCTCTCTTCCCTCTTCCCTCCCTCCCCCTCTCTCCCTCTCTCTATTTATCTGTCTTTTTTGCAGCACCTTTTGCATATTTATTGTATAGTTTTGTAGTTTTATCAAGTTAGCTAGTTAAAAGTCAAGATGCTGCAGGTGGCTACAGTTGCCTCACAAGTTCGTAGACCACAGGGGAGGGAAGGAGGGGGCAAAGGGGAGGGGGGTGGGGGCATGAGGCACGTGTCGACGACTGACAACGCCAACGCCAACGACGTCGACGTCGTCCACATCTTCATCTGCATCTGGCGAAGAGTCCGTGGTGTGGCTTTTATTAGCTACGTGCGACGTTGCCGGAGTCAGTCTACGGGTCAGCGAAAGAGAAAGAGAGAGAGAGAGAGAGAAGGAGAGAAGAGCTGGTTCATTGGGTTTCGACTTGTTGTTGTTGCTGTTGTTGCTGTGCTCAGCCAAGAACTTGCCAGCGATAAGATGAGCGTGCTAAAGTTTTATTGCCGCATATTTAAGCTATTAAAAAATTCATGCATAAAATGACACACACACACACACACACACACATTTTTTTGTGTGTAAGGAAGCTGCAAAATTAAAAAAAATATATAAAAAAAAACGAACGCAGCCAATGCGTGAGCTTTAAAAGCAAATTCAAAACGAATTCATACATACTCTAACCTTAAAGTAAGAAAATTTACATACAACTCACGAGTCAATAATAGTTAAATACAATAACGAAAAGTATTTTACAAAAACCTAATTTTAGGTGCTGTTGTGTACTTAGTACCAATTTCGATAGTCGAAAATAATAAAATTTTCTAAATATAAAAATTTTAAATGTAGAATCAATTTAGAGGCCAAATCATGATCAAAATGACATTCCGCTTAAAAATCGGTTAAGTTTTGATAAAGTTATAAGAGATCAAAGTTTTTGAAAAAATTTCAATATTTGAAATTTTCTAGATGATAAAAATTTAAATGCAGAATCAATTATGAGGCCAAATCATGATCAAAATGATATTCCGCTTGAAAATCGGTTTATTTTTGGTGAAGTTATGAGAGATCAAAGTTTTTAAAAAAATGTCAAGGGGTAAGTATGGAAAATTGAATGATTGATGGCTTCGTATTGAAAAATTATGAAATTTTCTAGATGATAAAAATTTAAATGCAGAATCAATAAAGAGGTCAAATCATGATCAAAATGATATTCCGCTTGAAAATCGGTAAATTTTTGATGAAGTTATGAGAGATAAAAGTTTTTGAAAAAATGTCAAGGGGTAAGTATGGAAAATTGGATGATATATGGCTTAGTATCGAAAATATATCAAATTTTCTAGATGATAAAAATTTAAATGCAGAATCAATTAAGATGTCAAACCATGATCAAAATGATATTCCGCTTGAAAATTAGTTAAGTTTTGCCAAAGTTATGGCATTTCAAAGTTGGTCAAGCCTCTGACCTAAAATTTATCTTCAGTTTGACATGATTTTTTACACAAAAATGAAAGGCTTTAGCACTAAGTTTAAAGTGTTGTTTTATACTAATTAAGATATAAAGAGTTAAATAAAAGTTAAAACTTGAGTTAAAAAATTTTAATTTTCAATATTTCAAAGTGGGGACCCTATGCATAAAAATCGAATCCCAGATCTACAGGGAATAACTTTTCTTAACGAGATCAAAATAACACTGCGTTTGAAAATCCTTGGTTGTGAATCGTTCGTTCCATCTGATGAATTATAAAGTTAAGAAACTAATGAACCTTTGAATTAGCTCCAGTTCCGAGTTTCTCAGTTCTTTAGTTTCCAAAAAAGAAGCAAATGTTAAATGCCGCAACGTTATCTTTCGCTCTCCCTTCTTTCTGTCCCTCTCACTTTCTCTCTCTCTCTCTCTCTCTCTCTCTCTCTCTCTCTCTCTCTCTCTCTCTCTCTCTCTCTCTCTCTCTCTCTCTCAGCTTCTTCTTTGCTGTAGTGCATTTGAACAAGTTGGCAGGCCCGAAGGCGCCTAAAATGCAGCTATTAAGGGGAAACATTGAGAAGCGGGTGAATGAAAGGGGTTGAGAAAGGGTGGGGAGAGGGGAGAGGGGAGAGGTGAGAGAGAGAGGTAAAGAGGTAGAGAAAGCGCAATGTCTTTGGTAATGGGAACTGTTGCTAACTGCAACTAGCGGTCCATACAATAATAACTATAATAATCAACATGGCGGCTACACACACACACACACACACACACACACACACACACACACACATACATACACACAACACATTAAGGGTGCTTGTTGATGTTGATGTTGTTTTATATACCCTGTAGACATTGAAATTGCTTAAAAGTGGGTGTCAAAGTCTGGGGTAAAAGTGTGTATGAAAACTTCAACTATTTTGAGTCTACACTGATAAAAAAAAGTGTTAGTCTCGTAGCATTTCTGAAATAAAAGTTATTTTAAAATAAGAATCGTAATTTTACAAGAGTTGATCAGAAAAATGCGTCTAGAGTCTAAAGATCATAAAGAAATAAAAGAAAATCAATAATTTTTTTCTTATGATAACAAAGATTTTATTTAATTTGTTAGACAATTAAATTTTAAAATAAATTTCAGATATAAAAATAAAATACAATTTATATAAGCAATAAAATAAAATGAATTATATAAAATTATAATTAACGTATTCCAATACTTATCACCGGGTATCTGCAAGTCGAGCAATACTCATGGTTTCATTTTCGCTAGTTCATTTTAATTTTCTTAATTTTATACACACGTTTTGTGCGCATTTTCATTTTCTTGGCGCTGTGTTTTGCACTCAGTTTGTATTTATTTAATGTGTCTACCCGCTGACCCACCCTACCCCTCCCCCACCCCCTCCCCCTTGCCCACTCTGTCTTCCTGTTTCCGCCTCACCCTCCAATACCTGCATTTCTTTGCATTACACCCGCATTTTCATCGGTTTTGCTGGGGCAGCTTTTTAGTATTCATTAAATTACATAATTATACAATAAGTGCAATGGCTTTGACTTTCTCTTCACTCTTTACACCCTTTATCTACCCCTTTCCCCTCCCCCCTTTCTCTCTCTTCTTGCTTTCTCTTAAACATCCCCTTTTAAAAGGAGGCGTCTGCCACGCCTCCTTAGTTATTGCATATGCATGAGTTAATTATATTCATATGAATGTTCATTTCGAATTCTTTGCTTTGACGTCTGCATCGATTCTTCTCTACAGTTTGTTGAACCGGTTCAACACTCATTTTTACATTCACCTTTAATTTTTTTATTTATTTAATGACCGGTAATACCTAGAAGGCTAAAATTTATACAGAATGTAAACATAATCAATGACGATTGTATTTATTTTTGGATCGGATCACTATATCATATAGTTGCCATAGGAACGATTCATAGAAAATGAAGTTTCAGTATGAAAAAGCTTTTTGTTTGTTGAGATATCAGAACCAAACTGATAAAATATGCATTGGGGCCAGTATCGGTTGATTAGTGTTGCCTACTTTTGTGGCAAAAATAGTGATGCCTACTTATATGGGCAAAATAGTGTTGCCTACTTTTGTGGGCAAAATAGTGCTGCCCACTTTTGTGGGCAAAAAGTGTTGCCTACTTTAAAGCGTAAGCTATAAATGCATTTTTATACCCTGAGCCCATTGAAAATGGGCAAAAAAAAGGTATTAGTTGGTAAAGGTATAGTTGTTTAATATTAAAAAAACATAAAATTTATGAAAATATTTTATGTTTGATCCGAACCTTTTCTTTAAGAAAGTGGCTCGGTTCAGGATCGCAAAGTTAATAATTTTAAGAGTTATTCTTCTTAAATTATTTTTAGTGTTTTTTGCCAACATAACAGACTGTCCCTGGTACGTGCGCGGTACCACACTCCATAGAGACCTCAATCTGCATACTGTGGAAGAGCAGATTGGAAGGCACACAAGTCGATACAATGACAGATTGTTGAGACACCGCAGCCTACTTGCCAGACGACTACTGCCTGCTCGACCTTTAAGGCGTCTTAAACGGCAAGGCTTTGCCAAGACATTTGAACAACGGTAAAATATATCCTACTTATATAAAGAATCCTCATACTGAACTATGAGGTTTAGTCTATTTTTTTAATGTTCCATCCATGTGTTGTTAAGGTACATTTTATGTTAGTACAGGTTCTACACTTAATAAAAAAAAAAAAAAAAAAAAGTGTTTTTTGCCTTCAGAGTCATTACTGTATTTATTTTTTTTTATTTTTTAAGTGTAATAGGCTTAATTTTTAAGAAAACACAATTTGGAAAGTGTTTTAAAATAAGGTAATAGCTATGGCTTATTAAAAATGACAACTAATTTAATACTATCGAATGGTATGTGTCAGCTTAAGCTAATGCACACACACACACATATATATATATAATATATAGGAATATTTATATATATATGTATATGTAAAGGAATGTTGTTGAAAAATCCAGCTGCGCTCATTTTATCTATTTAACTGAAACATTTTTGTGTATTTTATTTGCTTTTATTCTATTTTCTATGACCTGCTCTCCCCCAACATTTAACCCCGCTCTTAACCCATGTGTGCGAGGGGGAGGAAGAAGAAAAGTAGGGGGGGAGAAGGGACATAGTCGGTGTGGATTATTAGGCAGGATTATGAATACATGGGCCGTTCAGTTGGCCGCATTGTTTTTATGTTTAAGCAACTTGCCAATTTGCAGCATGTGGACCACAGCGGGGGGAGGGAGGGGGTTAGCTGTAAGTAGGGGGAGGGTGAAGATATTGGACGGGTTGCTCGCATCGTTTGACCCAAAATTGGAGCGGCAACATAAACAAATCCCTTAAACGTTTAAATGCCTGCAGTCGAAGGCAGCAGCTGGCAGTGTCACGCCCTCCCCTCCTCCACCCCTTCCTTCCTAACGCCTTCCCCCCCCCTCCTCCCTTCCACAAACTCACAACGTTCCAAAATTACCAATTACAGTGGCTGCTAGTTTGTTTTTCAACTATTCTTATAGATATAAATATTACGTATACGCAGATTTTTAAATTAACATTTTCAAGGCTGCAAACCGGCTCTGAACCGAACCTCTTAGAACCGGTTCGGTTCGGGTTTTTAAGCAGCTTGAACCGAATTATAAACCAACCCATAAAATAATTTACTTCGCGAACCTGAACTTAAGCCGAACCGCTTTCTAAAATTAAAGGTTCGCTCTGAAAAAAAAAATAATTACATAACTTCAATGGTTTTCTAATATTACGCAATTATTTGAGACTTCGGATTAAAATAAGTAATTTTTAAATCTTCTAATAAATTTGAAATATTATTTTGGAGGTTTGCAGCCTTGATTTTAATAGATATAAATATTACGTATACGTAGAATTTTAAATTAATATTTTTAATTAAGTAAAATATATTTTTATAGATATAAGTATAACGTACACGCAGATTTTTAAATTATTATTTTAATTTAAATGAAATATGTTTATTGTTTTCAAGTATTTTAATAGATATAAAAATAACTTATACGCAAATTTTTAAATTAATATTTTTAATTAAGTAAAATATGTTTAATTTTTTTTATAATTATATTTATTTACATATAAGTTTAGCAGTGAAAACGAGCAATAGTTTTGAGTGTAGTGTTGCAAATATGCTGTGAGGCACTGTACATAACTTGGTGGCAACCCGATTGCCAATGGACACTGGACATTGGACATTGGACACTGGACATTGGACGCACTCTGGAGCATGTGTGCGCATCATTTCAAGCTCGAAAATAGTTTTTGGCCAAGCCGCACACACACACACACACACACAGACAGACAGAGTGTGAGAAAGAGAGAGGAGTATGGAACCAACAGGAGGCCAACATCGCCCTCATGTGCATCGTAAAAAATAAGCAGCAGCAAATTGTATTTTTATGAGCTGAAACTGTTTTGGGGCCACATTTCAATGTCGATAAAAACAACGATGGCCCAAGCAACAACAACAACAACAACAGCAACAACAACAACAGAAACCAAAAAATTGAAACTCAACCAGAAACAGGAAACAGCAACAGAACCAGAACCAGAAATAGAAATAGAAGTAGAAATAGAACATAAATGAGATGGCATGCAACTATTTTATTTTATTTGTTCAACTTGAAAATACCCTCTTTTTTAAGGCACTACAAAGCAGCGATTATAATGAGAATTATATTTTATTTTCTTATAATTTATTGAAAAAGGATAAATATTTTAAATTTTTATTAATATAATTAATTTGTCTTGTGTGTATTTTAATGCAAAAGAATTTTAAAAAAATACAATAAAAAAAAATTGATTTTAGTAAAAAAAAAATATATCTATTATGATCAGTATAATGGAACTTGGAACTTTTTGATAATTATACATATTAACCCATAATTATAAAAAATTTAATTGAAAATAAGTGTAGCATACTTTTCTGGTTGTATTAAAATATATTTATTTTGATCAGTATAATTAAACTTGAAACTTATTGATAAAAATATTAATCATCCTGTTCATAAATTCCCAATTTTGGTTTTTCTGGATAACCAATTATAATAAATTTTATTTTTTAAAAAGTGAAGTATACTTTTGTGGTTGTATTAAAATCTTCCCTCATTCTTATATTCAAATAAATAAAATATAAATACAATGAGCTTTTAAATTTTTTAAGCTTGCTAAAATAATTAGATTATTAGATATATGTAGATTATTGAATACTGACTGTTATTTTTAATATCAAGAAACATCTTTGATTTTGAAAAATATTGTAAAATAAAAAGTTTTTAAAAAATCTAAAGTAATGAGCTATAAAAAGGATCATAAATTGTACGTTTATGCGCTACAAATTCAATTAGAAAAGTATGTTTGCCCTATTTTAAGAGTATAACAAGCAACATAAGAATAAGATGGAGGAAAGAGAAGGAGAAGGAGAAAGAGGAAGAGGAAGAGAATTCGCCTAGTGGTAAGCGGCAACTGGCAAAAACAATAAAAACTGAAACAAAAACTTACAACAAATTACAAATAACGAGGCAAAGACCATATGAGTGTCTGTCTGAAAAGGGAATGAGAATGGCTTCGAGAGATAAAGGAGTGAGAAAAGGGGAGAGAGGAAAGAGAGAGGGAAGAAGGGAAAGAAAGTAACGATTTAGTTGGTCAGAGGACCAACAGAAAATTGCATTGGCCGAACAAAAGGGGAAGGGGGGAAAAACGTGCTTTGCAACCCGGCTAAATATTCATTAGAGCTAATTAAACATGATCAGCCCCAGGCGGCAACCCTGCCAAGTAACAGACGGAGTCACAGACAGTATACGGACACGGACATGGACACGGATTCTCAAAACCGAAACCGGATACGTAGTCGGAAGTGGAGTCGAATAACTAAGCCAACTAAACGTGGCTAACTAAACAACTGTCCAACATGCAACTGGTCAAATTTGAAGATAATTGCAATAGAGTTGTCAGCTGCTTGCAATTGAAATTTGGAGAACAGCTCATAAACATAAATTGATCTAACTAAGATATAACTGACAAACTAAATCTCTAGAAAGTGAAAATAAAGAACCACAAATATCTGGTACCAAAGTCATTTAAAGTTGTTATATAAAAAATAACATAATAATGATTATATGATAATATGCATAGACATAAATTTTTATTATATCGACGTTTCTCCATAGATTTTAAAAATTGAAAAATACAATTTTCCAATTTTGATGCAGAATAAAAACATAGGTCAAATATTGAAAAAATTGATATTCTGCATGGAAATCGGTTAAGATTTGATAAAGTTATGGCAGTTTGAAATTTCTAAAATAGTGACAAGGGTAACGTATGAAAAAAAATGAACAGTGATGGAAGAAAAATTCAATTTTCCAATTTTGATGCAGAATAAAAACATAGGTCAAATAATAAAAAGAAAAAAATGATAATCCGCATGGAAATCGGTTAAGATTTGATAAAGTTATGGCAGTTTTGAAATTTGAGAGATAGTGACAAGGGAAAAAAATTATCGTAAAAAATTCAAAATTTAAATGATTTAAATGATTTTAATGTTCAAAATAATTAAGATCTCAACACATGTTTGTGGTATTTTTATAAGTGTGTGTGTGGGTGTGTGTGTGTGTGTGTGTGTGTGTGTGTGTGTGTGTGTGTGTGTGTGTGTGAAGTAAATAAATACAATTAGCTGAAATGGTCGCCGCGTGGCTGACAAAATGCGATGACACTAAATCAAAGTTATTCAACTCACGTCGTTAAGTCATTAATCGAACAATGCACGGCAGGAAGATGCCCACACACACACACACACACACACACACACACACACACATACACACTACTCACACACACACACTATATATAGTTGGATAGGCTGTAACATATGCTGATACCTTCGCCTTCGTCACCAGCACGTTGACGACCATGTTGGCACATAATAAGACACCCTCTACCGCTCCTTTCCACCAAAAGGCATTCCCCTGAAGGCATTTCCCCCCTGCTCCGTTTGCTCGCCCTCATCATATTTCAAATGCTAATAATGATGATGTGGAAGCTGTGTGTAGCCGCAGGGGCATACAACAATCGGCAATCGCAATGGAACGAATAGAACAACGCATACACTGAGCGAAATAGTCAAGTACTCGATATTTCGAGATTTAAAGATTTTGATTTTTGATTCTACAAACTTGTGAAAAATCAAACAGTGAACTTCAGCAAATATTTAGGCAAAATTAAAAAGAAAATTTAAAGTTTATTCTTTTTTTGGTAATTTTTAAAAAAGCTTAAATGAATTAATTTATATACACATTTTTATTGAATTAATCAAATTACAAAAAAAAGTTGCTTAAAAAATACAATATCTTAGAAACCTCCAAACGATAGAACAGAAAATAAAAAAATTAGCAATATTTTCTTTAATCCTTAATTCAATTTTCGAACTTATTTCTAATAAATTTCGAATTTTACTTGATTACAAATTTTTTTTGCTCTTTTATCAAGATAATTGGTACATATTTAATTAAAGAATGTGTATGCTTATTTTTCAGTAATGCATACTTATACGAAGTATGAATTTTAAGAAAAGATAACGCTTCTTTTCTCTCAGTGTAGAATTGAGACAAAAGGCAGAACAAGTCATCTGCATTATGATGACAAGTCATGTCACGGAACAAGAAGGGAGGGGGGAAGGGGGAAGTGATGGTCCAAACGAATGCCAGGGAGTGATAGAGAAGTTCTGTTATCAGACAGACATCCTGGTAGACGCTTTAAGCCATCCCGTGGTCAGAAATTGTGGTCGCCTTGTGGTCTCATTTTGTCATTCGCATTCCAAGTGCAATTGACAAGTGCCTGGCACAGAGAACAACAACAACAACAACAACGACAACAACCACAGCTGTGGCATGACAATGTAGCACCTAACCCCTTTCTCTTTTCCCCCTCCTTCTTTCTCCCTCCTCCCTCCTTCATCAGTTTCTGCTCTTCCCAACAGTTTTGACCCTTGTGTCTTATCAGCGGCAATTCCAATTCAATTGTAGTTAATTTTTTGCAGCTGTTTGTCAAAAATATAGAAACAATAAATAGATGAATAAATATCAGCGAATGGAGCATACCCTGTAAAGTATTTGTAGCAAAAGGGCATGCTGAAATAATATCTTTAACAGAAAGACTATAACATTTGATTCTTAAAGTAAAACAACTCTTAAAAAAAATTACAAAATAAACATTAAAATATAAATACTGAGTAAAATGATGATGTTTTTTCTATGTTTATTTATAGACAAGAAAATTAAAATATTTTATCAAGAATTTTTAAAGAATTTATTCAAATAAGAGTGAGTTTTTCTAATAGTATAATAAGTATTACTTCAGCAGGATATCTTTCGAAGATTACAGGGTATAGCAAATGTGTCAGCCCGTAGCGATTGTTATATGGCGCGAGGTAATAGGATTATGCCTGGAAGTGGAGACTGCACTCCATCAAAGCCAAAACAACCGCAACCACGCATAATTGTTCAATTTATTTATTTAAGCGCGAATTGCGCAGTTTGCCCCAAAAAAACACAAAAAAACAAAACGAAACCGGTAAAATCGTTGTTATCGAATGTATGATCGACTACGATATACCCTATGTATTTGTAATCACATATAATATAAAAGCAGTTAAATATTATCCATATTATTCAATTATTTCTTTAATAACTTTGGAGTTTCTATTGCGATTATAATGAAATTTTCAAGATACATAAAGAGCTTGTTTATACATACATATATCAAAGATTGAGTCTATAAATGGATAAGTGATATTAAAATTAACAAAAGAAAAAAAACACAGATAATAAACAAACATTATTTGATATACTGTATGTATTAAATACACACTCTATAAAATACGTAATCGATTATTTTAAGAAGAGTTGTTATAAAAAATGTTTCTGTCTATCATTTTCAGTTTAAAAATGCTACAGGGTATAAAAACTGAAATGAACGTGTGTTGTGTTGTGTTGTCGTAAGGGAAGCGGCAGTGTTAACATGTAAGGCGGTAGAGGCGGTGGGCGTGGCACAGTCAACAAACGTTTTCGGTTATTGTGGTCAATGGGAAATCGCTTTAAATAATGAATACGATTTAAATAAATATTTAAAAGGCTGTCAGCAGAGGGAACCGCAGACAGCCACTGAATGGGGTTGAACCACCTGGTAGGGTGGGTTAAGGAAGGAAGAGAGGGAGTGAGGGAGAAAGGTGCAACTGCAGTGGCAAACTGTAAAACTAAGCTTCCCTTTGGGAACTCGCTGACCCACTGCCAAATTAGTTGGCCATGATTGTATAATTCATTGCAATCAATGAGGCCCGCGAGCCAAAAAGAAATCAATGCGGCACGAGAAATTATAATTATAATTTGTATTTGTAATTGGCAAGCAGAAAAGGGGAATGAGAGTGGAAAATAGAGGGTACAGTAACTGGCAGAAACGGTACTCGACTAATTAGTCTCCTGAGCGTGTTCGTTGATTCCCGATGCCTGATTATAGTAAATCTCTGGTCACGCACCAGCGAAAGAATTCATAAATTTAATTTCACGTCAAGCACCATCTATATATATATATATATATGTGTGTATGTGTGTGTGTGACTGAGGGGGTGTTCTAGAGAGGGAAAAAAACACGTCGCATTGTAGACAAAAAAAATGTTAGAAAAGCTGCTCTTAATTAATATCTCCGCAAATAACAATAATATCATCTGTTTTTTTTTTTTTATGTATTTCATAAAAATCAACAAATTTTTATTTAAAAAAAATATTGCAGAAAAAGTTCATTATTTAACAATAACAATAAAATAATAAATACTACGATTAAGTTAAAATAGAAACACATTCTTAAACGCCACATTTTTGAAAGCTCTTAACTCTATAAATTTAGCTGTTAAAATTAAACACAAATTATCGATAAGATAAGTTTTAAATAATAGTAATTGATCAGAAAAAAAAGTGACTTTCAGCAAATGTAGCGTTTTGTACCACTGTGCGTCGCTGGCAAACGGAATTCCCACAATAAACATTTGCACGGCAGCCGCGTTCCAATGATAATGTTGAATGTTGCCTCATAATGATGATGTTGAATGCTCATGATAATGATGATGATGTACGAGTTGTACTAAGGCAGGAGGGTGGGTGGGAGGGGGGTAGGGGGAGGGGACTGGAGGCTGGTAATGACGATAGCTGACAACACAGCACTGGGAATTACTCTCACATTTTGTATATGCAGTCATGTAGCATCGATTAATCATTTTATTATTATTGCTGCCATTCGTTGTCGTTCCCATCGCTCGTGATCCTCATACATATACACATACAAAAACATACATACGAGCGGAAACAAGTGGCAGGAATTTTGAGTTGGAGTTGGCGTTATCCAGCACTATAGCATTGTGATTGTTGTTATTATTATGCGTGTCAAATAGCAAAAGTCATTGCAATTTTTATGAATACTCAAGAGGCCACTCGATCAGAGCCAAAGGTATAATAAATAGTATTTAGAAGTCCCACAATGCTAAAGGAATTCAACGTTAAGCGTTACTCAACACTAGAGGCCAAGAAGTTAAAGTTCTTAGTGTTTGCTGCTATCAATATTTAAAAAAAAGAAACAATATAATATAATATAATACGTGGTCTAAAAGTAATCCAATATAGCATACAAATCGTTGGAGTTTTGACTATGTAATAAGAATAATCGAGAAGAAGAAAGATTATGATTTTCGAAAATGATACTTTTCTCTTGTTAACTGTAGTACGAAAAAAATGTTTTAGTTGGCAACTCGGCAGTTTAGAGTTTACATTTAAAGCATTGAGCTTTCTATGCTGCAAACCACTTAACGTTGCACAACACTGAAAGCAGTCAGCTTTGTGTATGAATTCGCACACAGCTTGAGCGAGAGCGAGACAACAATAGTCGCTATTGTCAACATTGACAGTCGTCTCTGTCTTTATCTCACATATTTCGGACTGTGTCGTATGTTTTGCTGTCCTTTTTTTCGAGCCGTTTCGTTTTTTTCTCTTTGCTGTCATTTAAATTTGTAAACGAAAACGAAAACGAATAAATCACACAAGCACAATACGTGAGTGAGAGCAGCTGAGCGAGCAGTGCAAAAGGAAGCGAAGAGAGCGCGATTCGAAGAGAAGAGAGAAAAAGAGAAAAGAGAAATGTACGCTGCCGTGAAGCCGCTCTCCAAATACCTGCGCCTGAAGACGGTGCGCATATACGATCCAATCTTTACGCTGCACTCCAAGTGCACCATTGTCATACTGTTGACCTGTACATTTCTGCTGTCGGCTAAGCAGTATTTCGGTGAGCCCATACTCTGTCTGAGTGCGACAAAGCATACGGAATATGTGCAATCCTATTGCTGGACCATGGGCACCTATATACTGCCCCTGGAGAACGACAGCATTGATGCGAGCAAACCGTTACCCGATATATCCAGCATGGAACACGAACCGCCACGACAATTAGCACTCAATAGAAGCACGATGCGTGCTCTTCTCGCCAATAACGAGCATTATGCGAGGATTATTTCGATTGCCGAGGGAGTTGGACCCGAAACACGAGGCGTTACGAAGCGCATGTATTTGCGGTATTATCAATGGGTCTTTATGGTATTGCTCTTTCAGTCGCTGCTCTTCTACTTTCCGTCGTATCTGTGGAAGGTCTGGGAGGGTCAGCGCATGGAGCAACTCTGCTGTGAGGTCGGAGATGCCCTCATCCTTGAGGAAACCTATCGAATGCGCCTACGCATGCTCACCAAATACTTTCGGGCTCGATTCTCCGCCATTCATTGTTGCTATGCCCTCAAGTATGCGTTCTGTGAGCTGCTCAATCTGGTGATAAGTGTGAGTAGGAATTATATCGATTGTTGTTATCGATAAATAATCGATACCCCATTTTTTTAATAACTTTGATCTCTCATAACTTCATCAAAACTGAACCGATTTTCAAGCGGAATATCATTTTGATCATGATTTGGCCTCTAAATTGATTCTTCATTTAAATTTTTATCATCTAGAATATTTGATATTTTTTCGATACTAAGCCATTTATCATCAAATTTTCCATTGAAATTTTTTCAATAACTTTGATCTATCATAACTTAATAAAGATTGATTCTTAGATTAATAGCAAAATCCTTGTATTCCTTGAATATCGATAACTTATCGATTCTAATTTATAAAATAGGCTAACAACCTAATAGGACATTCCTAAATTTGGCATTAAAAATTATAATTAAAAATCGCTATAACTGATGTTTTTTGTCTACAGATATTTAACTTTTGGCTGATGGACATCATCTTTAATGGCTTCTGGCACAAATACATTCACGCACTGGCGGCGATTCCCGTCTACGATTGGAATCTCTGGAATCTGATGACATCGCGGGTCTTTCCCAAGGTCGCCAAATGTGAGATGTTCTTCTATGGACCAAGTGGTACACCCAACATATTGGATATACTCTGTGTACTGCCGTTGAACATACTGAATGAGAAACTGTTTGCGGTGCTCTATGTATGGTTTCTGTTTATCGCCATGCTGGCGGCGATTAATATACTCTATCGATTGTTGCTCGTCTGTTGTCCGGAGTTGCGCCTCCAATTGTTGCGCACGCATTTGCGGGGTATGCCCAAATCGAATGTGCGTCAGGTGTTATCGAATGCCGGATATGGCGATTGGTTTGTCCTCATGAGTGTCAGCATCAATGTGAATCCGACACTATTTCGGGAACTACTTGAACAGCTCTATGCGGAACTAGCGGGAACTGGTTCCCATGGTCAGGATCAGGATGGTGATGCGAATGGAGATAATGATAGTGATAATACATCCAGTACATCCTCCGAGGCATCGTTAACAAATGCGGCAGCTGTGAACCAATCTCTCCATCTCTCCCACAATCATTACTTCAATAATGAAAGTCATGCCTAGCAATCAAAACCCACTCTGGAGGGAGTAGTTCTTAAGTCTTGAGATCCTCTTCATGTAATATCATATTATTTTAATATTATTATTTTTGGTTTATTTGCCAAGTGCAAGAACAAGACAAACACCAAATGCATCGAAAGGCAAATAAATGCGATAATCAAAATGGCAAATGGCCTGCATAGGGGGCTGCTTTTAATACCCTGTAAGCAAACAACATTTTACAGCGGGTATATGCGACCTAGTGCTTCATTTCTTATGTAAATGACAGTTGAAATGACGAAATATTAAGACATTAATGACAATAAAATCGTTCATATATTTTAGGAGTTTTAAAAAAATTAATCTAAACTATTAAAATAAGTTTGGGACTGAGAAATACACAGCAAATGCACCGCTTCTAATCTAAACGCTGAACACAATAAATTTAATAAAAATTTGAATAAAATTAAATTAAAATAATGATTGGGTTATTTACATTTACAAAAATCTTTGACATGTTCTAATTTCATTTTAGAAACATTTTGCATATTGAATTCCCTTGAAGTTATATAAAAGGGGAAGTGATAATCCGAACAGGTCTGTATTTTATTGTAAAAGTTTTTATTAATTTGAAATTTTTTTTAACTTTGGTAACTCATATTTTTAAAATAATTTCAATTTTTTTATAGGCATTATTTGTATTTTTATAACAATTTTAATATTTTTTTATTTAATTTTATTCGCTTTACTTCATATATTTTTATTTATTTTTGATATTGATTTCTTACGCGGTATTTTAAAGTCAAGCACTTTTATAAAGATTACTTTTATGGCAGGCGGTAGGCGAGAGGCAGTAGGCGTGGCCGTTTGCCGGCAGCCATAACAAAAACTTGGCCAAACTAAAGTTACAAAAGTTACACAGCTCGCGCCAGAGATGAAGATGATGATGATGAAGATGACGAAGGAGATGATGATGATGATGATGACGATGATTGTGGAACTCTTTCGCTTCTGGCAGTTGGAAGTTGCCACTTGCCGCATGCTGCATGCCAGTTGACAGTTGCATGAGCAGGTTGCCAACAGGTAAAACTAACAACAACAACAACAATTGCGGATGTGGATGCGGATGCGGATGCGGAGCTTGCTGCTGATGGCTGCTGACGACAACGGCAAATGGTGGCAATTACAAGCAACTACAACAACAATAAGAACAACAACAACAACAACTGCAACCACAACAACAATGCGACTTAAGTAAACATCACTTTTGAAGGCAAAAGACAAGCCTTGTTGCATAAGAGATGAAAGAGGATGGGGGAGGGGGTGAAAAGGGGGTTGAAGCATTGCCAAATGGGAAAAGCGCAAAATAAACAAAGTTAATTTTAATTAAAAACCGCAGGAAACTGGAAAAAAAACAACAACGACAACAACATGGAAAAAAAGAAAATGCTAAATAAAATGGGCGTAACGAGCGTGGCAGCATGTGGGCGTGTCAGCCGCGACGTCAGCTGTGACGTCGACTGCGACGTCAACGTCAGCGTCTTGCATATATGCAAGTGTAAAGCGAAGGAAAAAGGCAAACAAACGCAACGAAGCCGAAAGACACGACAAACAGCAAGACAGAAAGAAAGACAGCAAGAGTGAGCGAGAGAGCGAGCGCAAGAGAGAGAGAGAGAGAGAGATGCAATCCACCCAATTGTAGACACCATAAAACCCACTCTAAAAACCACCAATGATAACTGTAACAAAGACACATGTAAACAATTTGGTTTCGCCTTCCTCTTCTTCTTTGCAACTCCTTCCTCGTCCCCTTCTTCTTCATCTTTCTCCTCTCTCCCTGCATAGTTTTAATTATACAAAGCGAAAACTTTGCCAACTTCAAAGTTGAAAGTGAGCAACGGTTAAAGGATTTTAGCAGCTGACAGCTAACATTTATGTAACTCCCCCTACTTCCTAAAAGTCCTACTTCACTAGAAGAGCAGAGCAGAAAGAGAGAGAGAAACAAAATAAAAGAGAAGAATGAAAGAGAGAAGAAAACAAGAGAGAAGAAGAATAGAAAGAATAGAGATGAGATAACAGGGAATATATTTCTTCTTTCTTATCTCTATTTCTTCCTTCTTCCTTTTTACTCTCTTGTGTTCTTTTCTATTTTTTTACTTCTATTAAAAGATTATAGAACACTAAAAGAATTGAATAGAAGAATAGAAGAAAGAAGAAAAATAAAAAGGAAAGGAATAGAAGAATGAATACAGAAGGTTTAAAAAGAAGGCTTAAAAAGAAGGCTTAAGAAGAGAGAAGAGAAGTTAAGAAAGATAGAAAATATAGGATACAGAAAAAATGCAGAGAAGAGAGGATGAATAAAAAGAGAAGAAGAAAAGAGAGAAGTGACTTAAAAAGAGTAAGAATGAAAATGTAACATAAAATACAAAAAAATCTAGAGAAGAGAGGATAAATAAAAAGAGAAGAAGAAAAGTGAGAAGTGAATTAAAAAGAAAAAAAAAGAGAAGATTGAAGGACAAATGGAGAAAAAAGTGAACGTGAACTCGGAAAGAAAATACTGTAAAATAAAATCAAAAGAATATAATATCATATGATACTGAAAATAAATAATAGAATTAATGTAAATGAAGGGAATCTAAAGGAAAGTTGAATAAAAATAATAGGAAATAAAATTAAAGAAAGTAAAATTAATAAAAAGAAGATTAATTAAATTGTAAAATTTGAATAGGAATTAAAAACAAAATGAAATGGGAAGAAACTGTTTCAGCTAAAATTGAAATCTACTCACGTAGATCATTCTTCAGATAGTTTCTTCAAGAACTGGCAAGAAATGGTAGTATTTCTAGAGATGAGAGACTGTGAGGGAGACAGAGAAGTGCAACTTAGACTCAAACTAATCGATATCTCAGAATTTCTCGAGTCGTGTCACGATGGAAAACACGACACGCTGTCATCGCTAATCCCAAAGGCGTCGCCTTGTTGCCAGCCTTAACCTTTTAGCTCAAAGAAAGTCCTTTTCCGTTGCTATTGCCTTTGTTGTTGTTGTTCCTGTTGTTGCTGTTGTTGTTGAATGTTGTTCTTTTTTGGGAGCAGGAGACGAACTAAGCGAACAAAGCAAATGACAAATAAATTAACAAGTTAATTGAGTTTCGTGTGCCAAGGACCCCAACAACCAAAATAACAAATAAGAAATACAAAGTAACTCCACTTTGAGAGTGACCGACTACAAGATACCCTGTGCCATGTTCTTAGATAACTTCCCGCATCCCATAAAAACAATATTTGGGTTCGGGAAAAAGAAATTACAAGCATTTAAATTTCGTACTTTCTTAATTTTATTATTTATAATTTTATTTAAGCTTAATTTTTAACAGCGGAAAGTTTAGAGTGAGAATCTTTAAGAATTTTAAAAACTTCTAAAGTCAAAAAATCGGAGAAAACTGCAAAACTCAAATCATTACATTAAAACAATATCTTAAGTTAAATTTCAAAAAAAGATAGAACGATTTTAAAGACATAGAAAATCAAGCAATATTGGAAAACAGTTGGAAAAATCTAATAGTTTGCTTTGTATACAATTGAATAAACCAACTAAAATGAAACCAATTATACCTTCTCCAAGATATTGTAGAAAATCGTAACGCCCATTTTTGCTGACTTCCAAAAAGTCCAGGGTATAAAAAGGACACCTCGAGGTGACTTTCTTTGAGATGGTTACGAAATGTGCTAAAATTCACTGCTCAGTTATTAACAATAAACAATTAATGCTAAATCAATAATCAACATATTGTGAAAGGATGTGGGTGTAATTTATATGCTAATCAGCAGCTAGAGAGGGAGAGTGAGAGAAAGAGAGAAAGAGCATCGCATAGCGACTTGGTTATTAAATCTTCTAAAGTTGATTCGAGTTTTGCAATTCGGCAAATTAATTAAAATTGGACCAGGCCACGAAATTATCGACGCACACAGGCAACAGAATGACGATAAGGATGAGAATGGAGAGGATGAAGAGGAGAATGGAGAAGAATGGGTATCCGGATACGGTGTCCACACTCAATTGCAGTACCCGTAATTCCCCCGGCCGCAACGTCACGGCAAACTGCAGACCCGGACACGTGTAACAAAATAATTTTTCAATTACATTTTCGGGTTTCGTGTGGTTCTCGTTTAAAAGCCGTTGGTCAGGATAACGGCCAGGTGTGTGTCCATGTGTGTGTGTGTGTGTGTCTGAGTGTGGTAACACTGGCCATTGCAACCTGCAACTACCACAAACTCTCGCTCTCTCTCTCTTTTTGTCTCTTCGCTCTGCGTTGCATATTGAAAATTTTGATGCAAAATTGATTCAACTGCATTTTTGTGGGCACCGCACGCATTGCATTTCACTCAATAGCCATAAGCTGGACCTTACAAGCTTAGAGTGGCCCAAATGCCAAAAGCACAACATAATTGCAGCCAGAGACAAAAGGAGCTTTTGAAAGTTTGGACTGAAAAACAGAGCTTACGAGAGATACACATCTTTAAAAGACAGTCTTGAAAAGAGAAAATAAATAAAACTATGAAGAAAAAAAAAAGAGAGAGAAAGTGCTAAGAAAAGACAGAAGAAGAAAGAAAAAAGCTTGAAGGAGCTTTTTTGCTTAAAGTTTAAATTTAAAAACAAAAAAAATTTGGTAAACTTAAATAAAATTAATTAACAAAAAAAAAACAATTATAAGGGAAGGAAGAGAAAAAGAACTTGGAAACGCGAAAAGAGAGATAAATGACGGAGCTTTTGGTTGATGGGGTATTAAATGAAGCTTTAAAAAGAGAAAGATTAAAATCAACAGATTGCGAGAGTGTTTTCTGTTAAATAAACAAAAAAAAAGAGGAACAGACAAAAAGAAAGTGAGAATACAGAGCAGTGAGCTTTAAATAGAGTAAGATGTAAAGCTTCAGCTTTAATTCGGTAAAAATTAAGATTGAGAAAGTCAAAATAGTGAAAAAGATAGCAATCTGAGCTGAGAACTGAGCTTGCAAGAGCTATAAATAAAAATAATAAATAATAGTGCATACAGAGTTTACTATTTTTCAGTGTTAGTAAGTATCAAAGCTGCATTTTTAGCAAACTTTTCAACACTTTTCAATATTAATTTAAATACCTTGCAGCACTTAAATGTAATTTAGTGTTTAAATGATAAATTTTCAAGGATTTTGTCGCACTTAAAGCAATAACGTATTTAGCTAACTTTGAGAAGCTTACAGCACTGTTTTCTAATTATAAGCCGATTATACTGGTTGTAGACAATTTTCAACAACGACAACTTGAAATAAAATGTTCTTTATGAGAGTAAAATTATTTAGTTGTATGCAAATTGTGAACAACTAATGAGAAACGAGAAATTGAGTTGAATTCATAGGGACAAGGGAAGAAAAGGTGTACAGGTGTGTGTGTGTGTGATGTGTGTGTGTGTGTATATATATATATGTGTGTGTTTGGCATATCGTTTGTCCTTTTATGCAATTTGTATGAATGGACGAGAGGATAGAAGGTTAGATGGATGCATGGATAGATGGATGGATGGATATATGGATATATGGATGGCTGGACTCGTCTCAGGCTCGTTTTAATCAATTATAATTGCTCGCATTTTTGATTAGTTGGCACCTGGAAATTGTTGGCCAGAAATTGTTTTGGGTTGCCCACATTTTACGGGTAGCTCTCAGTAACCAAACATTTTACGTAATTGCACACATATTTAAATTGCGTTCACATTGCACACAATACATCAAATTATAGGGCCAAAAGTAAATCTGACTATTGCTGTCCTCAGCAGCAGCAACAACAACAGCAACAGCAACAACAGCAGCTGCAACAGTTGCAACTGCGTCCTGTGAGTCCTGATTCCCGTATCCTTTATCCCTTATTCCTTCTCCCTTGTCCTGCCTCCATCCTGTTGTCGAGTTTCATATATGCACATGCATGATTACGGTACTTGCGTACGTGGGTCGACTGACAACTAATCGATTTCAGTCTCATCTCTAACGTTTCAGTTAAAAGCAGTTACATGATTCTCATAATTAATCGACCATTAAGTAATTTCAAATTAAAGACGCATCTCTAATGCCGATAACTTGTGGGTTTCCTTTAATTTATCAATTAATAATTAATCGATTTAAATCGCACTCCCAGAACATATTTAATATATTTTTAAATTAAATAATAAATGTATGCCAAATATCTTAATTTCATTTATTACATTTATAATATAATTTGAATTTAACCCAATCTTAATAGAGTATCAAAAATGTTAAAAAACACATATGAAATTTTAAAAAAAATCTAATACTTTAAAGAAAAAATCCATTTTTATTTATTTATTCATTTTTTATTTCAGTGCACCAGGTATAAAATTGATGCTACTTACTTGAACTAATAAACTTTCAAACTACCCTCGCTGTAGGTCTAAGTCAAGTAGCCACTGTCTGTCAGTTAATAAGCAGACAGGCAGTCAGCATTATTCACATCCAGATACAAATACACATTCATATTCAGATACGAGGAGTTTATACACTGAGATAAAAAAATTGTTCTAAAATCAAGATTCTTAAAAATCATTAAATTCTTAAAATAAGGAAACACACTTTGGTTTTAAGAATATTTGGAATATGGCCAAGTTCTTTTTTAAGAATACATGGTCTTATTAAAAAATAAATGTACTTATAATTTAAGTCAAAAAATAAGAATATTAAAAATGATTTTTTAATTTATAATTTTTTTTGTTGTTTTAATTGTAAGTTTCATAATTTTTATTCTTTTTTTGGTAATTTTATAAATGTTTTTTTTTTACCTTGTTAGTAATACATTTTTATTACATATTTATATCTTCCTAACAATTTAAGATATTTATTCTTGTATAAAAAACCTTAGTTTTTTTTAGATTAATATTCTTAGTATTATAAATATGGTCTTAAAATGGTCTCACTTCAAGATCTAAATATTTTTTTTTCAGTGTACATATGGAGTTATTGTCTGACTGCGTCTCTTTCTCTTGTGCTTCATTTCCATTTTCATTTTCATTGGCATTGCGATTTCCACAGCCATTTTCATAGCCACATTAAATACTCGTAGCTGCTTCTTCATCTTGTCCAGTCCAGTTGATGTCCTTTGCGATCCTTTTCGGCGATGTCCTGTTGCATTTTGCATAAGGTTTTTCAACCGACTGCTCACACTGCATTGTAATTTATTTATATTGTCTCGGCAAATATTTATGCACATATTTTTTTATTTTATTGATTTATAAATCAATTGGAGAAGTCAGCGGCAGGTTGACTGCACCGAGATTCAACTGGACTACAGGTTCAGTTTCTAGGACTCTGGGAATGACAGGCCGTTTATCACTTGTCCTTTGCAGTTACAGTTTGAGTTTGAGTCTGAGTTTTAGGTCCTGACACTGACTGTAATTAACGCTTCGGAGACTTAAACATTGCCAAGGTTCAGACAGACCCTAAAAATTGATACCCCACCTCCCTTTCCCCCTTAACACTGAGAGAAATTACCTGAAAGCCATTCCCATTACCATTTTCATTGCTGACGGCATTGAACCTTTGCAGTATTTCATTCTGTTTAGAGATGACACCGTGACATTATTAAATCTGCATTCAATTTTAGTATCTCTCATAAGATTAACTTCAAAATTAGATTAGAAGATTTTAAACGGTCTTAAAATCGTGGATACTTAATAAATTTGTGACCGTATTAATAATAATAACACTTTACTTTCTTAATTGCGTCTTTATTCCTCGCGGCGTATCGTCGTGCGATATATGTATCTTATCGATAAGCTATCGATAGTCATATTGTTAAAGGTAAAATTTTATTTTATTTATTTAGAGGTCAAAACCATGATTAAAAGGACAATCCGCTCGAAAATTGGTTTAGTTTTGATCATGTTATTGTTAAATGTTATACTCACTTGGCACTGTTAAACGCACAATGGTACTGTTAAACTCGCATTGGCACTGTTAAACTTACATTGGCACTGTTAAACTTACATTGGCACTGTTAAACTCGCATTGGCACTGTTAAACTAACATTGGCACTGTTAATCTCACATTGGCACTGCTAAGATAACAGAGTTCTGCTAACCGACCACCCATGCAGCATATAAAAGGCGGCCTTCTCGCAGCATGCAGGCAGTTGGTGTTCGGCGCTTGCGGAGGACGGATCAACGGGGGACAAGTGATCAAGTAAAATTAAAAAAAAATACTTCAAGCTTCAATTTATATGTATACCTTAATAGAAATTATGCATAAAATATAACTTTTTTATTTTTATCAAATAATGGCATATAACATATGTTTTTTACATAAATTATAATAATGTGAAATTAAGTATAATTTAATTTAATTATTTAAATCACACAATTATCTTATGATATCGTTAAAAGTCGTCTTGACATTGCTATAATCAAGTCAAATTCTGTTGAATCGCATGCTTGATTATTTATTCCAACAACTGGTGTTCGTGTCACGACACTTCCTCATCTCTAGCTGCGATAAATCGAGCAGTAGAGCAGACGTCCTTGGGTCGGGTCGTGTTTGGGGTCGTTGGATCGGGTCGTAAGACGAACGCACTTACGACTAAGTGTTGTGTTATTGTCCTCGTAAGTTGTGTCCCATCTTGAACTTTCAGCTCAAACTCAACTTGAAAGCTACGGTTAATCCCCACACATAACGGCACACAGTGGCACACTCGTACTTAATATAATTAAAGTGAAGTTCGAACCCCTTTTCGGTACCGGATTAGACCAAATGATGCGCTGAGTGCCTCAGATTAGTACCAATTGCCCAATGAGCAAATCTACTCTCTTCTCTCTCTATCTTTCTCTCTCTCTCTCTCTTTATCTCTCTCTCTCTCTCTTCTGTTCGCTGTCCATATTCTGGCTAGTTGAGTTTGGCATTGATTTGATTTCATCCTATGGCCAATTGTCTGTACAATTCGCTTTCCGATTGCCTCAAATCTGTCACGCCTACAAAGTCTTTGCCTCTTTTCTTCTTCTTCTTCTTTGTCTTCCTCTTCTTTTTCTTCCTCAGCTACTGAGTAACCGTATTTCGGGTCAGCTTTAACTACAATATGGTTACAGTGGAACCTTGCTGTAATGAACTTCTGTCTGAAACAGCAATAGTTAACAAATTTGACTGCTTTGAAAAATATTAAATTATGATGGAATAAGTTCAACTGTAAATAATATAAAAAGAACTATAGCTACCTATAACAATAATTTCTTAAGATAAAATCCGACAAAAAAAAACCTCTAAACGAGGTAAAAGTCTATTGACGAAAGCAGTTTCTAGCCCCAAAAAATTTCTGACTTTCAATTTTGTGACGAAGCCAAAGTCCAATTTTTTTTTGATTATTTTAATCAACTATGTCAAGTTTCATTCACATAGTTTAGATATGACGATTATAGCGCTTTCTTTATAGACTTAAATAGCTTTTTATTATTTTATTTCTCATATTATAGTTAGAAATTAATTTAAGTTAAGAGCAAATGTGAAAAGCCTTGTTTAAAGCAAAAAGATTTACTGTATAGAAATTCGTTATAGAGTATTTCAGCTGTATAAATAATCGCATATATAGATATATATGTGTATATAGATATGTGTATATGGCAGGTATACGTGTATATATATATTTTGAAAATATTTCACAGGCAATTTGGCATGCTGAGAGACATATTCGCAACGTCCTGTCGCAGTCGCTGCCTCTGCCTGCGTCGCTGCCCCCGTCGCTGCCCCCGTCTCTGCCTGCGTCGCTGCCTCCGTCCCTGTTTCGTCCTGCGGCACGGCGAGGGACATTCACTTTTGTGCATACTTCTAGAAGCGGTAATAAAAAATTCAGTTCACGTCTCAAGCACTTATTGATACGTGAGCATAGATGGCACACGCCCACATACGCCCACATTAATAGCGCATATATATGCATAGCCCCAGTGTGTGTGTGTGTGTGTGTGTATTCGAGTGTGTGTGTGTGTGTGTGTGTGTGTGTAACAGTCTAGATGAAAGCCTTGAAAATGGTGTGAGAATAAACGCAACAGAAACGCGCGCGTTTTGTCACCAGCCCAAGGGGACAATGCATGATATAGAACAGATCGGGGGAACTACGAGAGGAAGCAGTAGCATAAGGACAACGTCATAGTCCTTGCCAATTACTGACCATGAAAAATGACCAAATGTCGCATAAAAAATAGCCGAAAATACAAAGTTTTCCACGCATCAATTTGGTTAAACAGTTGGGGCATAAATGTCATGAACTATACCAAATATATATGTATATCCTCCAACACCATCCAATCCCACTATCCAAACTCCAACCATTTAAGGTGTGACTACTTGTTACATATGAGATAAAATTTGATGTTCTTTTAGATGAATTATGCAGTTTATACTCGAGCGAATTTATCCAGAATGATTGGATAAATGTTTTAGGTCAATTTCAAGCTTACAAAGCTAATAAAATGGTGTCTAAAGTAGTTGAGAATTGTAAAGTTAATTAAAAAACGACGTAGAATAGCGAAATTTATATAATAGTAGTGTAGAATATGGAATGACAGTTGCTTAAATATGGAATGACAGTAGTGTTGAATATATGCAGAAATTTAGAGTTATGTATTTAGTATGAGTAGTGTAGAGTAGAGTTATAAGTAAAGAGTAGTGTAGAACAGTGTAGAGTAGTGAAGAGAAGTTTAAGGAAGTGTAGAGTTATGTAAAGAAGTGTAGAGTAGTGTAGAGTAGTGTAAAGTCGTGTAGAGTAGTGTAGAGAAGTTTCAGGATGTGTAGAGAAGTGTAGAGTAGAGTAGTGTAGAGTAGTTTAGAGAAGTTTAAGGAAGTGTAGAGTTGTGTAGAGAATGTAGAGTAATGTAGAGTCGTGTAGAGTAGTGTAAAGAAGTTTAAGAGAGTGTAGAGTTGTGTAGAGTAGTGCAGAGTAGTGTAGAGAAGTTCAAAGAAGTGTAGAGTAGCGTAGAGAAGAGAAGAACTGTGTAGATAAATGTAAAGAAGAGTAGAGTTGTGTTGAGAAGTGTTGAATTTTATTGGGGAAGAGTGTAAAAATATCTAGAGTAGTGTAGAGTAACGCAGAATTGTTTGAAACAGTAAAAAAAAAGTCTATTTTGCTCCAAATATTTATCAAAGAATTTCTCCGAGAAAGAACGTTTTTTTCTATTCCATCTCCCATTTTCTTGTTCTCTTTTTTCTTTCTATTCTGTTCTCTTCTCTGTTCCGCTCTTCAATCATATTCTCTTCATCTTCTGCTCTGCTCTCATACTCTTGTGTTCCTCTCTCTAGACACTTCCTCTTTAATGTTTGTCCCCCTTTCGTCGTTTCCCCGCTCTGTTCACTCCCTTCCCCCTCTCTCTCTCTCTTCCTCTCTCTCCCTCTTTCCTTATGTTCGCCGCGTGGGAGCAACTGTTTTGGCCGCTGATGGCACGCTAAGGGATATTCCGGAATATTCCGTCGCTGACCACGCGCTCAATGCAAATGAATTACGTGACTGAGTGCTTAACTATCTCAATTGCAATAACAGCGAATGAAAGGGGGAAGGGGAGGAGAGGAACAGCGGGACAGTGGAGTGAGAGTCAATTGGTGGGGTAGGGAGTGGGGAGTAGGAAGGGAAATGCGACGATTGGAGCGGGAATTGTATTTGATTTTGCGTTGTTTCTGGCACAACAATGAAATGGACTAATTAATTGGTGAAATGCGAGACGCGACGGGATCAAAGAAGAAGCAAGCTGCGGAGATTCGGAGGAGATTCGGTGGAGATTGGTGGAGAGTGGAGAGTGCAGGTGACAATGGGGCATAGTAAAGCGGCGCGTGAGGTCAGCAATGTGGCTTGATTACTTATACGCCAGGTGGGCTCCATTGAGAGAAAAATCAATTAACATTATTCATTCCAATACAATTAATTTTCATAATTAAGCTCGCTGTCCCGTTGCTCTCGCACTCACTCGCTCTCTCTTTCTCTCTTCCTCTCTCTTTTGAAGTGGCACAGCTATCGCAGTCATATCCGCATATATATCCGCATACATATCCGCATACATATCCGCATGCATATCCGCATACACATCAGCTCTGCCATTTAAATAATTTTTTAGCTATAATAAGCTGTTTTTTTTTGTATTGCAAATTGCAACAGCTAGAAATTTTATTAGCTAGAAATGTGGCTTTTTTTTATTATTTGATCACTTTACATAATCCTTTTTAGTAAGTATACCTGTGTAAATGACAAACTAATATAGTAAAATCGAGGTATTTAATATTTTAAAAAAGTTGTAAATATCACAATGATTTATGAGTTATTCTTGTAGTGCTAGGAAGCCAAACAAATAAATAAAAATGAAATTAGAGGTCACTTCAAACTGTCATAACTTTGCCAAGTCTTTAGGGATTTTCTTGTGGAATGTTTTGGGCTCTAATTTGATTCTGCAACAAAATTTAAAATTTCAAAATTTTTTCCATTACTGTACTATTTTTCAACACTTTCTCTTTGACGTATTTTCCAAAACTTCAAAGTGTCATAGCTTTGTCAAACAACACTGTTCAACACTGTCCATTTTTTCCATATAGTCTTCCCTGGACGTTTTTTCAAAAGCTTGAAACTGGCATAACTGTGTAAAATCTTAACCGATTTTATTGCGGAATATTTTTTTTATCAAAATTTGATTCTGTAAGAAATTGCAAATTAAAATATCAATTAATTTCAAGTGTAGATCGTATTTTATTCAATCTGTTAAAAAGTGAGTGAGTTGGTTTTTCGGTTGATTTGTATTTTTGAAACACTCATGATAAATAAATTTCTAGCTACAATATATTGTATAAAAAAGTCTTTTTAAAAAGCTGGCAACACTGATCCGTATTTGTAGCGGTATCTTCATACCACTTCTCTTCCTCATCCTCATCCGCATTGTGATTGTCATATATTCCTTTATGGTTGCTGCTGCTTCAGTTTCTGTTTCAGTTTTCTGTGTCGGCACAAAGGCAATTGCGAGGCGAGCCAATCTCAGTGGCAGGCAGCATAAACAGGTGACACTAGAGACAATAAGCTGCAACACACACACCTACCGAAAGAGAGAGGGAGAGAGAGAGAGAGAGAGTGCCAACTAGCAACATTTTGTTAAGGCCACTTTGCGACATTTTAATTTAAATGCTAATCAGTTGCCAATAGACTAAAAAGAGACTGCTCCTCTACTAAAAACAACAACAACAGCAACTAAAACAACTGCAACTACAACAACAACATGAACGTTGCACGATTGCAACGCCAGCTAACGGAACCGGAGACGCAACAGCGCTGCAATTTGTATTTAAAATGTCGGCCATTGTGGATTAGACCAAGGCCTATGACGGCCAGAGACAGTTAGACAACACGGCACAAGCAGGAAGCACAACACACACACACATCCAACACACACACCCAACACACCCATCGGCACGTCACCTGTTTTAGGCCATTTGAAAAAGCAGCTCGTTGTGACACCCAAGGGCGTCGTCATTATTAACCAAATAGGGGACACTCAAATTATTTTTTGAACTTTTTTTATTCAAATTAATTAATTTATCTTTTGGTATTTTTTCGATACTAAGCCATATATCATCCAATTTTCCATACTTACCCCTTGACATTTTTTTAATAACTTTGATCTCTCATAACTTCATCAAAAATCAACCGATTTTCAAGCGGAATATCATTTTCTTCATAATTCGGCCTCTAAATTGATTGTGCATTTAAATTTTTATCATCTAGAAAATTTAATATATTTTCGATACTAAGCCTTATATCATTCAATTTTCCATACTTACCCCTTGACATTTTTTCAAAAACTTTGATCTCTCATAACTTCATCAAAAATTAACCGATTTTCAAGCGGAATATCATTTTGATCATGATTTGGCCTCTTTATTGATTCTGCATTTAAATTTTTATCATCTAGAAAATTTGATATATTTTCGATACTAAGCCATATATCATCCAATTTTCCATACTTACCCCTTAACATTTTTTCAATATCTTTGATCTCTCATAACTTCATCAAAAATTAACCGATTAACAAGCGGAATGCCATTTTGTTCATGATATTGCATCTAAATTTCTTCTGTGTTCAAATTTTATTAAGTTCTCTCAAAAAATGTTATCTCTGTACTAACTTTATGATTAAACGTTTGAACATATTATGATTAAAATGTATTTAAAAATAAAAAATTAAAAGAATGTCAGTCAGGGGGTGTGACAATCTTCTAAGACCCCCTGCACCTGCGCCCCTGGTGCCACCATCATTATCATTTGCATTTTGGAATGCCCAAAGGCCATTTATGCAACGTTGCACAATAAGTATGCCTGATAACATCAACAAAGTGCATTTGGGTGTCAAAGTTGCAAGTTGCAAGAAATTTGACAGGCGCGCAACACACAAAACACACAACAAACATAAACAGAAGATCTCCCCCTGTCCACAAGATTTATCAGTGTTCTTCATGCAATGAACAGTTTCTATTTTAACACAAAATCGCTTAAGTACATATGCAGCTAGAAATTGACATTAAAAAAGATCTATGAACTATAAAATAGAACATAAAAATATATGCTGCCAAAAATATGATCGATTGAATAAGGTTAATTAAAAAACAAAAATAAATATTTTATATGTATATAAATATTAATATGAAGCTAAAGAATATAAATTCAACTAAAATAAAAAGCTTAGCGAAAAAATATAGCTTTTAATATTTTTCTTTAGTTCAGTATATTTTTTAATATTAAAAAGTAATCTGAATCTAGCAATAAATTATTTATTTCACTAATTTTATAGCCCAGGCCGTTATAAATATAAATCCGAACAATTTGGTCTTTCTACACAACAAAATTACCGAACTCAATTATTTGCCATAAATACGTTACTTGCGCGCAAAATGACACTCAACGATAGACACTTATCGATATGCGCAGTCGATATCAAGCAAAATCAGAAGCTGCCTGCTACAGCACTCGATGGTGCTGTCAACTCGTCAAGCAAGAACGTATCGAAAATACAAGCCTGCTGTCGAGTGTATCGCACGTGGAGTACATTTAACCATAATAAAAAAAAGGACAGAAAACAACGCAATTGCAGAGAATTAACAGCAATGGAAGTGCAAAATATACAAGTGGATGCCTTTGTGCCGACCAAGAAAGTGCTGAAACGCAGTGCCAACACAGACACAGCACAGGATGTGGAAATGCTGGTGGACGCTGCCACAGGCATTGAAGGAGCACAACGTTCTGCGGGAAGTGCTGCACGGGGAGCGAAGCGGATACGCAGTGAGCTGCGCAAGGTGTCGGTGCCGCCACACAGATACTCCTCGCTCAAGGAGCAGTGGATGAAGATCTTCACACCCGTCGTCGAGCATATGAAACTGCAGATACGCTTCAACATGAAGGCGCGTCAAGTGGAGCTGCGCATTGGACCCGAGACACCGGATATATCCAATCTGCAGAAGGGCGCCGATTTCGTGAAGGCCTTCCTCTGTGGCTTTGAGGTGGACGACGCGCTGGCGCTGCTGCGTCTCGAGGATCTGTTCGTCGAGACGTTCGAGATCAAGGATGTGAAGACGCTGCGTGGCGATCATCAATCCCGTGCCATTGGTCGTCTTGCCGGCAAAGGCGGTCGCACCAAGTTCACCATTGAGAACGTAACCAAAACGCGCATTGTGCTTGCCGACAGCAAGATCCACATCCTCGGCAGCTATCAGAACATCCAGTTAGCTCGTCGCGCCATCTGCAACCTCATCCTCGGATCACCACCCAGCAAAGTCTACGGCAACCTTCGTTCCGTCGCGACGCGTCTCTCGGAGCGCATGTAATCTGTGATCCATCCGGGGGGGGACTCTTTACTATATAGTCTAAGTTTTTTTTCTGTCTATGTACTAAATATTTTAATAAATAAATGAATACGATATATATTTTGATATTTGTTGGGTTCAAATCGGCAAAGGTTATGATTATAGCCTGGGACTGTAATCATTATAAGTTTTATTATAAAACTCAAGAAATAATCATTATTTTTTTGAATCAAAAAAAAAAATTTTGGGATATTTCACATTTTTTTTACAGTTACTAGAATGATTGTTTAAAATGAAAAAAAAAAAGGAAAATAATCCTTAATCCTTTAAAATAAAAGCTATAACATATAATTAGTAAATCTAATTGGTAATAAAAATGATATATTTCTTTTGTTTAGATTATATGTACTATATTTATAAAAAAAAATTTGTTTGGTTTGGTATAATTTGTAGAAATCGTTTTTCGCACTCTACAGTTTACGAGTAAATCCAACAACGATTAGTAATAAATAAATAAAACATACAATATATATTTTTACATTATACAATTACAAATATACACACGGAATTACAGATATTAACGGAATAACTGCTGCTGGCTGGAGCCGGGATTTGTTTTGATTTGATTCTTTTAGCCCGAAAGGAATGGAATCGTCTGGTATCTGGTATCATTGTGAGCATGGCCTACAGCTTGGTCAGAATCAGGAGCAGCAGCATAAGGAAGGTGACTGCAGCCAGTATGAGAATGATGCACATTTTTCGATTCTTTCGCTGATACATTTCTGCACGTTGCAGTTGCCGTAATCCCTCGGAGACGCGGGTCTGTGTCTGCTCCACGTTGTAGTCGATGCGATCCATAATGGTGCCCTGCTCGTGCACCATGTGACCCAGATCCTTGAAGATATCGTTGAGATCGTATATAGACTTGACAATCTTCGTCACCTCCTCCTCCCGATGCTGGGCGAGACGTGTGTTCTCCTCCTCAAACAGCAACAGTTGCTGCTGTGTCATGCGATTCGCCACCGGTTTCTTGAAGTGATCATCAATCTCCTGCTCATCATCGTCATCAAACAGATACGTATTTGTACTACGGCCATTTGTTGTTGCTCCAGCTCCAGCTGCTGTTGTTGTTGTTGTTCCCTCCAGAGGCTGCAGGAAGTTGTCAAAGGAATCGGCAAAATTCGCCAGTTGATCATTGTTACCATCCAGTTCCACATTGGTGAACTCATTGTTGTCAAAGTACTTCTGGGAGCGCTCCTCCCTCGAATTGAGTTGCAACAAATATGCGTTCTGGCTGTTGCGGAACTTAACTGTCAGATCCTGCAGCTGGAGGAGAGCACACTCCACCGCATTGGCGGTCAGTCGCTGCTCCACCTTGCTGCCCACACCGAGGCTGGAGCGTACACACTGTATGTGCCGGTGGGTGCTCGAGATGAGCTTGGATACGATCTGACTCAACACCTCAATCTCACACTCATCGTCTCGCTGATCATCAAATGTGGGACGCAGCAGGTGGCGGGCATGCAGTGAGCCCAGTTCATCCAGCTTTGGTTTGATTCTGGTTTGGAATAGCAAACATAAACAGACGTCACAAATGTGATAGATTTCAATACTCACTTGGACATTGTGTATTGTGCCTCCTCGAATTTGTCCAGCCAAACGGGCGGAGTTCCATAGTCGTCCTGCATTTCCAGTCCCTCCTCCGCCTCCCGCACCGAATGCTTTAGCAAACGCTCCGAGTCGCTGCCACGCTGTTAGCATTTGCATTATTAATTAATACATGTTTTTAATGTTTGAGTCATTTGTCCATATGGACAATTTTATGTTTCTCACCCGATCGTCATAATGATTTCGATTCTTGCTGGCATTGTTACGCATGATAACGAACACTTCCGTTAGGTTGCGTGACGTCATGATTATGCTGTTTGCGACCGCCTTCTTCGTGTATTGTTAATTTAGCTAATCTACCTATAATATTTTACATTTTATTTATTTTCTATTTTGGGATGGAAAATAAATTGCAATAAGTAGAGTTGTATTGCAATTTAATAGAGCTGCCACCTGACTGAAGAATGTTACCGCTTATTTAAACGTCTGGCAGCCTTGAAAAAGGTACTAGCTCATTTTTCATTTAAGTGCGTTTTTTTAATAATAATCTATATGCATATTATTTCAAATTATGAAGGCTTATTTTTTTAATTTCAAGTTAAAAATTTTCATTGAATACCAAATTCTGAAAATAAATTCAAATTTAAATTGCGCGCTGGGGCTAAGCCTTGGTTATGAGAAAACGATGTGGCAGCCTTGGTTACCAGCTCAATTTTCAAAGAAGCTAGATCAAGCTTGTAAAAAGCTAGTCTGGCAGCACTAATCTATATGCACCAGAAAGAGTATTTTTATCAGCGGACTGAAAAGATTATTTCACTTGTTGCCTAAGCATTGAGGGCGTCGGTTGACTACTAGCAAAATGTCATAAAAACTAATTATAATAAAAAGAATGACTGAAATCCTTAAATATCAGATCTGACATAGCCCAGATCCTTCGGTGATCCTTCGAGCGATATAATATAGTGAAATCATTTAAAATCCAAATCTGAGTAAATGGAGAAGCTGTTTTTATGAAAAATATATAAACGATCCAACCGATGCTGAGGATTTAAGCCGAAAGCAACTCTGACAACTTGACGCGATGGATTTCATAAAAATCTTCAAAACTTTTAAAGCAAACAAAAAAAAAAAAGTTCAAGTCTGCAAGTTATCGAAAAATAGTAAAACTTAAATACAACATGTGAACTATTTGGAGAAAGCTTTCGCTAAGCGGAAAAAGGATTGTCCGTCGGAGTTGTTGCAAAAGGAAGCCTTGAACGCTAAAGAATTTAAAGCTATATCTGGCGATGATTACTGTTAGTGATGATAACCACTTCCCTGCATTTGGATCTACTGTACTTCCTTGAACGAGTTGAGTAAAAAACTTCTCATAAATGGCAGCTGTGTTGTCCCGTGCCGCAGGAAATGAGAGTCCCAGAATCTGGAGAAATAGGAAAAACGATGGCTAATTGTAAGTAAGAATTCTTAGAATTAAGTGGAATCTATATCGGAAAATCAATCTAGTTAAAACGTCCGCAAAATTATAGGTTCATAGAATTTCAATTTTTTTTTTTCCAGATATTTAAAAACTAAGGCAACTAACACAAATAATTAAGTTTGTTACCAAATGAAATTGAAAATTTCCTTTTAAACTCGTTTTTTTTCTCATTTAATAATTTTAAAAATTTCTACAGGCCACAAAAATTTTACTAAAAATATAAAATCTTCTTTATAAATTACTAGAACCAATTCTTGATCGAGCTGCATTCAAAATATTGCCAAATGGAATAGCGATAAGTTGATTATTGACAAAGGAGCCATAGAACATCGGATGTGTGATTGTAAGACCCCAAGGAACCAAGGATCAGAACCGTCAGAGCACAAAGCATAATGCCAATGGCTACATATTGTCGCCGCAAGTAGAACCTATGTCTGGAATTAAGTTGATTGATTTATGATCAAAATCTGGTGAGCAAAGATGTTATATTCGTGCTTTTATAAATAGCCGTAGTACAGTAAGTTTTTTTTTTTTTTTTTTTTTTTTGAAAGTAGATTGGAACTGTATTCTGGAATTAGAAGTTAGTTAAGTGATTACTCGGTTGTTGTAGATAAGAATGTGGAGGTCATCTACTCGCTGCTTCCGGTCACGTTGGCACAATTAAGTTGACTGATAAGCCTGGCTTGCTTTGAAATAACGAAATAAATTATTGAAAAATTGTACAATATTCTTTGGTTGTTGTTGTTGCTGTCTAATCTGCTCTTCGGTCTGATCCCGCTGATCAGTGGAGCTTATAGTTAGATGTTTATAAGTAAATAGAGCCTGTTTTGGAAGGTGTCAAAGGTTATCGCGTTTCGATATATGTATATGTCTTGAATTATAGAGAATATATCGGTTTTTAAATGTCTCCTTAATCTTTATATGTTAGACTATCTGTCATTTAGAGGCAGTTTTTAAAATATGTTTTATAAATGATGTATGATGCAATTCTTATTTTTCGAGCGTACTCGACAGTAAAATACCCTGTGCTCAGGCACTTTTAATGCCTTTGCATAGCGCCGTTTTCAATTGTTGGCTGCTTGTTCCAATTAAAGCTATGTAAATTCTTTGATAGTTTAATCAGTGGAACTTATAGTTGTCTATTTTTAATGTTTTTTAAATTATCGTGTATGGTTAAATACAATTTTTTTATATTATTAGATGTTGTTCCATCTCCGCTTTAATGAATTGAAATATGTTTACTATTTTTTTAATTGAAATCAACTTATGGAACGAAAGATCTTTTTATGCTCTTTATTGGAAGCAAACATTGTAATTTAATGTTAATCCACTCAATAAATCTGAGTACCTTTCTCTTTTCTACAATCGATTTTTTTAATTTTCTAAAATAGTGTTGAATTTTTTCCATGTCTTATTCGTCAAAATATTTTATATTTTTATATTTTATAAATATATTTGCTTGTATTTTATTAAGATCTAAGAAGAATACCTCTAAATTCTAAATATTTGGAATTTAGAAATTATAAAACTTCAAGTGGGTAATGTGAAAAATACTCTAGAACTCTTTCTAGAATCGGCAGGATATATATTTATATGTTCTGGCCGATTTAACCGCTAGTTTGTGGTTTTTTGATAAGACATGCTTCAAGGTCAGCTTGTGGCATTTATGAGGCAATGTGGTTTTGGTGATAGTGTTGTTGATATCAGTGCTGGGTCCGGGACTATCGCTGACCCATGTATATATATGTGAGTGTACTATATAAGCTAGTGCTGGATATCCGGTGGTCTTATCGCTGAGCCAAATGAGTAATAGTATATTATGATTAATATTACATCATTCGATCCACCTTTTTTTTGTTAGTTTTAACTCTCCTTGGCATCATTTTTGTAATGTTAATGTTATAATAAACTTTTAATTCTGACTGAATTATAATGTGAATACGTACTATTCATATGATAAAAATATGTCTACATGAACAAAGAAAAACCAATTCCCACGATATTCTTGCGTGGGAGATCAAAATCGTCTGTATTTTGATGCTCTTTAAAATATATATAATATAATTATATATAATTTTCACAACGTGATGTAATACGTTTCATTTGTTACCTTAGTTTCAAATTTTCAAATGATGTAGATTTGATATTCTCGTTTCCTATTTCAAATTCTGTCGTTTAGATATGAATACAATGTCTTCACAAGTATTATCATTGTTATTTTCTCCAACTCAGCTATTATAGTCGGAATTTTAAATATTATTTTAATTGTTTTTATGAGAGTTTAACTCTTGTTTTGCTCTAAGAAATGAGTTAGTTGTCTCCTTATCCTTTCCGCTTTTCTTCTTCGGTTCATCAATTCAAATGAAAGGTTGACTTTTATCAATTCATTGTTCGGTAATGTTTTTAATTTAAAACTTTTTTATCATTCGCTATTGGATTACAGTTTTCAAAATTAAAATTGACTAACACAATGAATATACAGATTATTTTTTGCAACATTTTGTTTATTTTAATTAAAAAATATGCAAGTAGGATGTAGGATGATAATCTAAAAATCTGAGTAATTACTCACTTTTCTGCACTAGGTAATAAAGTGCGTTTATCATTTCAAATGATGTTTTCTTATATGAATTAGTTTCATGTTTTCGTTGTCTATGTCAAATGATTCTTTCTTTAAACCACTGTTGTTTTTTTCTCCAACTTTGCTATTAAAGTCGAAATTTTTTAAATATTATTTTAATAGTTTTCATAAATGTTTCACTCTTGCTTTGCTCTAGGAAATTGATTATTTGACTCCTTGTCCACTCCACTTTTCTTCTTCGTTGTTTATTGGTACTTAACTTTAGTAAGTTTAAATATTTTTAGTCCCTCGATGGACGCAGAAACGGTATAAGTTTTTTCTCTAATGCTTATGCTTAGTGTTGAATGATAAAAGTCAATCACTTGTATACATGCCTGGAATATATATATATTGTGTGTTCATTCCAATTATATATCCAGTTTTTGATTGTTTTGTTATGTACCATGCAGTTGAGTTACATTGTACCAATGATTTCCACATTAAATAGTTCACAATCAATAGCCACACACAATTCGTAAACCTTAACAACAACTATCAAAAAAGTTGATCCAGAACATACATATTTACCCTACATACAGTTTCTATCTGCTTCTAATGAACCACTAAGTAGTTAAAAAAATAATTCAGTTTTAAGCCCATGCATTAAAAAACAATGTAAATTAGAAGGTTAAAGTATTGCCAAAAGGAATTAAATTAAGGCTATATAAATTTTTTTATGAAACAAACAAATATAAAATTAGTATATCAAAATAAAATAAAAAGCACGAATTATAACACTGAATCTTTGTTCACCATTGCTACAGATAAGATATATATAGGCAATCTATTGCTCATCAAATAATTTCAAAATCAAAACAATAGCAGACAATGTGTAACGATGATATTCAAACATACGATAAATATGACAAATATTGAGTTTGAAAATTATCGTTACGATGTCGTGAATGCTATATAAATAAAGTGTTAAATGACTCAATAAGCATTTTTGGCTACTTGTGTAAAAATTGTAATTTCTGTTAATATGTAAATCGATATTATAATTGTGAGGCCGGCCAAATACATTAAGCTTTCTAATTATTTAAGTATTTAAATAAATAATCGCTAGAAATAAGCAATATATGTATTGAGTTGCATTTATATGCAAAACAAACAAAACAAATTTTAATAAACATAAAGAAAAATGTAAAATTTATTTTTTGAATGTTTTAATTAATTAATATCTTATTTACAAATTGTTCAAACAATTAAATTTCTTATCTAAATTGAGCGCCAAGACCTTTTTTAGCTCCAAATGGTCGCCGGATTGTGGCGGTCGGGCGATAGAATACACGTATGTTGTGTTATCGATCATATAACGGCAGCAACAGATGGCGCAAAGTGCGTCACGAAGACGCAAGAAAGAGCACATTTAAAACGGAAAGCGGAGCAACAAACGAACGGAAAACAAAAAACGCAAATGTAGCGTAACGGTAGATTGAGATTGCATCTTATTTATTTATAGGAAAAATACAATATATGCATTTAATTTTGTTTACTTTTACTAGAATTCGAGGATAAAAGCAGACTTGTAAGCCTATTCAACGGCATCTCGAAGAACAGCGTCAGAAAAACGGCCAAAACCATTACAATAAACGTATGAGCGATTGCCAAAATGGACTGCAACGAAAGAGACGTTAATAATCAAAGTACAAGACGTAACGTAATGTAACGTAACTTACCAACACGCTAATATCCGCAGGAAGGACATTGCTAAAATTAAGGCTAAAACAGTGAATTACCAAAGGATTCAGTAAGTAGAAGGCAAAAGTCACACGGCCAGCAAACTGAAAACATTTCAATTGCAGAAAATCCACCAGCCAACGTATTAAAGCCGAACTCTGTTCGATTTTGAAACTGGCCAAAACGAGTTGCGCCGCAAATACGGAAATAATTGTACGTAACATAATTATACCGCTAGCAAGGACTACGGCATTTTGCAGTTCCTCAGCTTGCAGCTGCTTGAAGAGCAGGAAAACAATTACAGCCAGCAAACACTTGGTCAACTTGTTGGGCAACAGCACCTGAGCGGGGGATTTCCAACCCCGGACATGTGTATAGCCATAAATGCTGCCAATCACATAGGGCAACATGCGCACCAACGGATGATAATAGAACCACTTGGACATATTCACAAAGACCGAGTCAAACTGGAAATCCATATCCAATACGATCAGCAGCACAATGGTGTAGATCACATTGACACACAATATGGCCAAAACCAGACGACGCACAAAGTTGGGATGCCTGTTGAAGAAGAAGAAGAAGGCAATCAGTAAAGCTATATTTTCAACTAGTCGAGATGCCGACCATAGTATACCTGTTACTTATTTCAATATATATAAAAGTACTTTAATAAAATTACTACCTAAAAAAACTACTGCATACTTTTAGGCGTTTGTATTGAAATCATAACTTTATTAATAACTTTGGTTAGCTATTACTGCCGTTCTACTTGTCCGATCTTGCTGCGGTTATAGGAGATTATAGATAATATTAATAGATAACTTTAACTACTATGAAAACTGTATTATCTTAAAAGCTGTGGGGCGTGGCGTAAGTTTAAAAAAAACTTGATCTGTGTGGGGTCTATAGAGATCTGTGTGCCAAATTTGTTTACTCTATATCTTTTAGTCTCAGAGATCCTTTTGTTCATATAGACAGACAGACGTACATGGCTATATCGACTAGGAGTCGGAGATGCATCCTTCTCCCTGTTATATAACTATAAAGACTTATCTTATTGTTTTGATCAAGATCACGATTTCTGCAGTCTAAAAACCCTGTGTAAGGCTATCAAAAATTATGGTATTATAAGTACCTCACATAGAGATAAAGCAGCAATATGGCCACCATATAAAATTGCATATCACAGGCCACAGACCACGTCCAATTGGCGCACATTCTCTCCGGATACATATTCTGTATGAGGAACAAGTGCTGCCACCATTTCCGCAAGCAAATCTCATCCTGCGGCTCAAAAATGTGAAACACTGATACTTCCTGATAATAGGAATAGGCAACAATTATGAACAAGATAACGATAAGTTGCAGTGGCGCCAAACGCAGATAACGGTGCACAAGTTGCTTCAATATGGAACGTAGATTCCCCAGAATCGTATCCTCGGAAATACTCCGTTGAAGCTTTTCATTGCGTAGGAAATTGAAGACGGTGAGAAAACCACTAAAAAAAATTAAAACATATAGAAGAAAATAATTTAATGAGACTAAATATGTTAATTGTAGTGTTGTGCCTTTAAGCATTACCAATACTTTTTAATTACCATTAAAAAAAAAATAGTGATAATGGAATTTCTTTTCACTAGTATTAAAAAAGTAGTGCTAGTGACAAATTTTTAATTAGTTATGCTAACAAATCAATTATTTATTTTTGTTTTTGGCATTGAATATTGCTAATGAAATCAGATGTTAATGAGCATTAACATTGAATTTTTTTAATAACAAAGTTTGGTACTTTAAAAAAATTGCTAATAAGTGTTAAAAAAATGTTAATTAAAAAGAAATTTATTATTTAACATTTTACTTAATTTTAAAAAACTTTTAAACATTTTTTTTTAATTTTTAACATTTTTTTAAAGTACCAAATTTCTTTTATTAACAAAATTCAATGTTAATGCTATCCTTTTTTCTTTCAGTTGTTTTTAAGAGTTAAGTTTACATATTTTTGCTACTTTAAGAAAAATGTTAAAAAAAAATGTTAAGAATTAATTTAAAAAAAAATTTATTTCTTAACTTTTTTTTTCATTTTTAAACATTTTTAAAGATTTTTTCCATAAATTTTAACATTTTTGTTAAACTACCAAATTTCTTTAATTAATAATACTCAATGCTCATGCTAATTAATTCATTTTTCTATCAGTTGTTTTTAAAAGTTAAGTTTACATATTTTATCATCACTAGAGAATGACGCAAACGAATAAAAAAACTTTTCGCTTTTTGAATGCTAATGAATGTGTTATATATGTATGAATATATATATATATATATATGTTGTATTATTTGTATGCTAAAATTTTGCATTAAATGATGACACTCTGAGATGCCTTAGACAAATATTAAAAAATGCAAGCTCAACTTTAAAAAACGGCAAGAAAAAACTTTTTGATTATAAATTTTGTTTTAAATATTCTAACGATTTAAATAGGGTTTTTTAATAAAAGGTTTTATGTTTCATATGCGTATGTATATGTTAGATAAAATGGGTTTAGTAAATAGTAATGGTAAAAGCAGAGACTCTAATCATTATAAGTTTTATTATAAAACTCAAGAAATAATCATTATTCGATGAGTTTTATTATTTTTATTTAAAATAATAAATCTGAAAAATAATTATTATTTTTGAGCAAAAAAATTAAAACTTATAGAATAATGAGTATTTCTTGAGTTATATTTTTTTTTTTTGTTGTCTAGTGTAATGTTAGCTACGAACCTGATGGTAAAGAATATCTCCAGCATAGCAGGTAAGTACGGATGATATAGCCATATAGTTGCCACCTTCATGGCCATATCAGCCGACTGATCCGAAGATTGTGAGGTATACCAGGTGACGTGTAGAATGAGTATAAAAATTGCACTCAACACACGTAATCCATTGATGACGGCAATTTCCTGGTTGGCAACTGATACCTGCCATAAACGTTGCCAATTGGCGACTGCATCAAAGCAGCTAACAATGCGTCCTCCAGCCATGCCACAAGTGGCAAGTACAGTCAGCAGCAAAACGCAGCCAACTAAAATCAAAAACAATTTAAAGGACTTGTTGCCAAAGAAATCTCCCTTTAATTGTGGCTGCTTGGTGTAAACCAATTCTGGTCTGATCTCCAACTTATCACTGTGAATTGCTCCAGCTGCCAAGACTTGTGGCAACAACTCTTCCAGCTCCAGTCGAGTGCAGATCTGTGGCAAGCAGAGTCCAAAGTGCAACAATGCTGGCTCCTGGGAAATCAAATGCATTTGCCACGGGGAATTTGCTCTCACATAAGCCAGGTGATAAGCGAATTGAAAAGGTGCCAAACTGCGATGCAGATGCTGCTGCTTTGTCGTATAATATCTCATCACATTCTCATTCACCGCTCGACACGAAACACGACTGCCAAGAAACAAACTGTTGCCCAGCATGAAATCATCAAAGCCACTTCCCGAGGCATCGAAAGCTGTCAATTAAAATATATATTTTAAATTTTTAAAATAAATTTTATGTGCTGATTTTGATAAAAAAAAATAGCTATTAATTTCAGTTTTTACTATACACATTTAAATCGAAAGCTGTCAATTAAAATATATATTTTAAATATTTTAAATTAAAATTATTTGCTGATTTTGATAAAAAACGTTGAAAAATAACTATTGATTTCAGTTTTTACTATACAAATTTAAAATAATATTTAATTTCAATCAATTATAGGAATTAAAAATAATTATTGTTAATTATTTATAAAATTATAAATATAATTATAAAATTATAATTAATTTAAATTTTCATTATAAAAATTATAAATAAATATTTCTTTCATTTTTTATTATTAAAATCAAAAATAAAAATTATTTGTCAACATCTATTATTAAAATTGAAAGACAAAAATTGAATAAAAATTTAATGTAAGTCTGTATAAAAAAGTTGAAAAATAACTATTAATTTCAATTTTTGTTGTAATAATTAATAATTAATTTACATTTTTATTATACAAATTGTGAAATAAAAATGATGTGCTGATTCTTATAAAAAAAGTTGAAAAGATAACTAATAATTTTAATTTTTATTATACGAATTGAAAATAATAGTTAATATAAATTTTTATTTTATAAATGAAAAATAACTATAAAATGCATTTTTTATTATAAAAATTAAAATTTTTTGTCAATTTCTATTGCAAAAATTGAAAGATAAAAATTGAATGTAAATATCCATCAGTGTTGCCATTTTAGCAATTTTATTGCTAGATTTAGCACTTTTTTAATTGAAAATTGCTATTGGCTATGAATCTAGCATTTTTAGAAAATTATTTAGCTACTACAATTTTTATTTTTTATTGCTAGATTTAGAATTTTTATAACTATAAAAGCTGCAAAATTGCATGAAATGCTATGAGAAAATCCATTTTGTCAAATGGGAGAACTCTTTCCATTTCAGAGCTCAAAATATTTGAATATATTGTCAAAAAAAATTTTTTTTTTAATTTACGTTATTTATCCTTAGTCCTTAATCAGTTCAAGAAATTATGCTATTTTTTTATAGGATTATATAGTTTTATTTTTTTTTAGCTATTTTTAGCAATTTATTTTTTAAATTTAGCAATTTTAGCCCACAATATTCTGGCAACACTGATATTCATAAAACCAAATTGTGTATTTTGATATTTTGTAGTATGCCCAATATAATGTAGGGTATTCTATATGAATACTCACATATGTATAACTTGAAACACTTTCTTGCAATTGTATAAATATGAGTCAATCTAAATGAGGTTGCATTAACATGCTTATGCCGTCGATATATGATTGACTTTTGATTGACTCATGTGAATATATATTCATTTTCATGTATGCTACATACCCATATACAATAATATATTCAAGACAAACTTTATGTATTTAAGCTTAGCAATGCTTGTTAGAGTTTTAGGAAATCATTAAGAATAAAACTATAACCGGGAACAGACGTTCCCGGCTCAAATCAAAATTATAATATTTCAATTTACACTCAATGTTTATCTTTCAATTTTTTAATACAAGTTGACAAATAATTGAAATGAATTATAATTTTTATAATAAAAATTGATATTAATTGTTATTTAAATTTTTTAAAATAAAAATTAAAAATAATATAAAAATTATTTTAATTATTCAATTTTTTTGAATTTATTTTTTTTTTAATTTATAACTTAAGAATGTTTTTAAGAATTATTAACCTACTAAGAATACAATTTAAGGAAGTTCATAGTACAAAAAACTCAACAAAATCCATTCGCGGCAGGTACAAAAATTTTAAAATTGAAAGAAGAAAATAAATTGGAAAGAAAAAAATTAGAAACAAACACGCGCGATTTAAAAAAAAAATACATTTTTTAAGGAGCTACAAAAATTGTAAAATTGAAAAATGAAAAAAATATGAAGAAAAAAAGAAATAAAATCGCACCATTTTAAAAAAAATTTTTGAAATTTTAGAACTGCCCAAAAATAAATTATTCATGTTTTTAATCCTAATTTTCATTTTCAATAAACCCATTTTTGTAATTTTGCATTGGCTATTTTTTTTAATTTCAAAATATTTTCGAAATTTAGAACTAGCCAAAAGTAACCTATCAAATTTTTTTAACCCTAATTTTCATTTTCAATTAACCCATTTTTGTAATTTTGCATTGGTTATTTTTTTTAATTTCAAACTAATATTTTTTATATATTTTTTTCTGTATTAAAAATTTAGTATATTCTTAATATATAAAATTAAGTATTTTTGGAAATTGTTATTCATTGCATACCCTTTAATGCCCAGGCCTCTCGCCGTTGCCAGGCGTCGTGCAACGTCAACAATTGACGCTGACACGGAGTCAATTGTGTTGTGGCATTGTTTGAACTTGCAACCAGATGCGTAATCCCCTCGAGCAATGAGTGCGACTCGAGTCCACGTCCAATGGCGGATAGTAACAGCAGCAGCAATAGTTGTAGTAACATCATTCCGGATTGTCAACAGTGTCAACCTGTCTGACGAGACACCGTGCACGTACTGAACCCATTCGAATATTCACGAGGTATAACTTAAAGATTAGCTGTGGGTCACTATCTTTAGTGCCAATTATATGCGATTAGATTCGCGCGATTGTAACCTAACGGTAACCCTGGAAGAACTCGCGATTTCAATCGTTTAACGATTATATATATTGTAACAATAATGCAACAATAATAATGTAAACAATAATTAATAATAACATAATTGATGAAAAATGCTCAAATTCAAGTTACCCCTTACTTATGCTGTGCTTGAGAGAAAGAGTAAAATGTGACAATATCAACACTGATCGACTCAATTATACCCTGTAATCGAGTTAAGTCTAAATGAAAACTGAAAGTTGCTTTTACAATCTTTAGTTATCAATCTAAATACTGACCAAGTGACCTTTAAACAATGTAATCTCTTTAATTGAGATTAAATACATATAGGGTATTCCTCATTCCAGTTCAATGATTATTACATTGTAATTACAATGTAATTACAATGTTGCAGCCCAGAGCAATTGAAATGCAAATAAATGTAACAAGTTCCACACTTAAATACTATATATTCTATAAGCTCTCAAACAAGTTTAACCGCTTTCCTCACCCAATTATAATTCAATCTAATTAAATTCATATAAAGACATTGTATTTTTTTTTTTGCATTATTTATTTTGGCACTTTATGTTTGTTGTTTATTATAATTGAAATTTATTTATTAAGCAAAATTATTATTATGTGTATTATAGTGTCTTATTTTTCTTTTTTCGTTTTCCCCGTTTACATTTTACACGTTAATTAAATTGTAGTATAAGTACATATTAGATTTGTAGTAAGTAAGGGCAATTAATTAATAATTATTTTTGAATTAATTAATTAATTTAGTTAGTCGCTCATCAGTTTCAGTTTTAACGTTTAACTATACAACAAAAGTTACAATTTAATTGTTACAATTAGTAAAAAAAAAACAAAAAAAAAACATTTCTGTAATTTTAAATGTAATAATAATAATAGAATATGCTTGGAAGTGGGGCATGTGGCGCTTGTGGCAGGTAGCAGGTGGCAGCAGTGGCAACAAAAAAATAATAATAATAACAAGAAAGAAATTTTAACTTCGGCGCGCCAAAGATTTGATACTCCTGCAGACTTTAGATTTTAAAAAACAATTTTAATTAAAGTAAATAAAAATATTGCGAACTGTTATTTTGGTAAAAGTACTTAAAAACTTGTTAAAAATGCTAAATGTTACAAAAAATTTGAAAAAATTTCCAAAATTTTGAACGGTTATTTTGAATAACATTTCTCTTTATAATCTCTAGAGATTTTTTTAACACATCTGATGCTGTTATTTTTAAACTATTTGATTTTTTGTTAAAAATTCGGACAATGTTGACTTGATTCATTTTTTTGATTTACAAAATATATAAATAAAATATAATGTAATATATATATAAATAAATCAGTGCTGCAAGAGTATTAAGAATTTAAGAAACCAAGGCGACTTCAATCTTTTGATTTTGATTTGCAGCTTGTCAAATGCAACTAAAGCCGAGTCGCAAAGAGAGAGTGAGAGTGAAAGAGACAAATCTATGTTGCAGTGTAGAGTTGTGTGTGTGGAGACTTTTTATTTGCGATTGCGCAGTTCGATAATTGTGGCGCCAGAGCCGCGACGCAGCTGATGATGCTGTGGATGCTGTAAATGTTGTGGATGATGTTGATGTTGTGGATGTTGTGTATGCTCAGTGTAGAGCAAACGCTTGTGGCTCTCATTGTGGATCTCGTTGCTGGCGCTGCTGCGACGCACAATGCTCGCCGTGTCCTTGTTGAGCTCGACGGGAGGCGGAGAGCGCGAATCCAATGAGAATTTCGGCTGCAATGGATATTTATGATGGCTGCTGATGGCGTTGCCAGATCGCGTGGCATAATCCTCATCGCCATGTATAACACGATACAAATCGGGCGCCTGTTGATGCAGACCACGTAAATACAATTGCTTTTTATCCAGATCCTGATGATGTTGTTGCTGTTGCTGTTGCTGATAGAGATCCTCCTCCTCCTCATTGCCCACAATTTTGGTTAAATCCTTTTGACTGCGACTTATGAGATTCACAATCGATGGACTTTTCAAGCCACTTTTCAGCGAATTATCCTTGCCGCTGGAGAAGAGATGGGGATTTGATTTATATGCCTGCGTTTGCTCCGTTTGTCGATTATTATAATTGTTGCGTGTGAGTTTCTCAATGTAAATGGGACTAGGATCATTGCTGCCATTCATGCCGTGCACATTAAAACTCTTGCTGCGATTCAGGACCTTGGCATAGGTGCGAGCCGGCTTTGCAGGACCCTGAGCCGGTTCCATGGGCAGTATGATGGTTTGATTTAGTTGTTGTTGTCTCTGCTGTTGACTCGGAGTTTGATTCTGACTTGGATTTAAGTACAAAGGTCGCGTTGGCTTCTCCAGCGTCTGATTGTAGCGTTGTTGTTGTTGTTGTTGCTGTTGATGATGTCCTCGATATTGTCCTTCGTGCAATTTGCGTGGCAATGTTTGCGCCGATCGATAATCCTGCTGTGCATTTAAATTTGGCGTCGAGCCACTGAAACGCTGTCCATGCTTCTGATAGCGTCCCAGCGTGTGTGTGCCGGCAGCGAGAACCGGAACCGGAACCGGAGCACGCGTCTCATAATAATCATCCTCATCCTCCGGTTCACGTGACTCGTAACGCGGCTGCTGCTGCTGACGCAGTCGTCCTTGGGATTGGCCATGATGACGCTCGTAGATGTTCTCCTTGCCGTAGAGCGTACTCGAGTACGGATCCTCACCCAGATAATAACGCTGACGCGGACTTATCGACTGTTCCAGTGGCAGTTGTGCATCCTTAAATAAAAAAGAGTTAACAATAAGAATTAGTGATTTTAAAATAAAAAAATAAAAATCGATAGACTTCATATTAAAATATACAAATACATAAATATAACTATATTCTTTTTTTGTGACATATTGATTTAAGAACATCAATTAATTCAAATTTTGCACTAATAATTTACATGTATTTACAGTGGCTTTCAATAAAAACAATTTTGCTTTAAACACTTGTTAACAAATTTACGTTTAAAAAGTTAATTTCAATTTTAAAGTGAAGTATGGAAAATTGGCTTAGTATCGAAAAAATATTAAATTTTCTAAATGATACAAATTTAAATGCAGTATCAATTTAGAGGCCAAATCATGATCAAAATGATATTCCGCTTGAAAATCGGTTAGATTATGATGAAGTTATGAGAGATCAAAGTTTTTGAAAAAATGTCAAGGGTATGGTATGGAAAATTTGATATTTTTTCGATTTTGATCAAATTTTCTAGATGATACAAATTTAAATGCAGAATCAATAAAGATGCCAAATAATGATCAAAATGACATTCCGTTTAAAAATCGGTTAATTTTTGATGAAGTTATGAGAGATCAAAGTTTTTGAAAAAATGTCAAGGGTATGGTATGGAAAATTTGATATTTTTTCGATTTTGATCAAATTTTCTAGATGATACAAATTTAAATGCAGAATCAATTAAGAAACCAAACCATGATCAAAATGATATTCCATTTAAGAATCGGTTTATTTTTGACAAAGTTATGTCAGTTTGAATTTGATCAAGCCTTCAAACCAGTAACTTTACAGGTCAAAACTATAGCCACGAATTTTCAACATTTATTTGAACCATTAAAATTAAAATATGTATTAAATTAGAAAACAATTGGATCTTTTTTTCATTTCTAATTTTCTACACATTTCGATTCCAATTTAGTCAAAGATGGATGCCTACCTTAAATCCTCTCAAGGGTTGTGCTGGCGGGGATTGAACCTCCACATTGCGTCTGCGTTGACCATCGGAGATGGAACCCTCGGACTCATTGCTGCTGTGCCGCAAACCATTGGCATTGTTATGACCATTTGACGATCCTCCAATGTGTCCATCGATGACATTGTACTGCTGATATGTGGTCGGAACTGGAGCTGGACTCGGTGATTGTTCTCGCGATTTATTGGCGGCACTTTTCATGCGAAATTTACGCTCTACACTGGCGGAGCGTATTTTGCTGACCAATTTGCGTAAAGAGTTGCCAATGACTTGACCCATTTTGCTCGGTTTGCTTGCACTCATTGTGGACAGATTGGAGGTGGAGGCGGAGGCGGAGGTGTGACCAGGACGCAAGGTGCTGCCATTGATAGCGCTCGATGTGGGCGCAAATCTGGTGCGTTGTTGTTGCTTGCGATTGAGGGTCATGGTGGAGCTGGCTTCCAGTTGTGTTCCGGCTGCTAATCCTCCAGCGCCGGCTGCAGTTCCTCCTGCTCCTCCTGCTCCTCCCAATCCCATGCCAACTGGCTGCCGCACTCGATTCACCACATAATCCACTTGCGGCGATGAGGAACGACTGCGACTGCGCGGTGGTGGCGAATAATCTGGCGGTGGTTCCAGCTGCGAGATCTTGCTGTGCACATGACCATGTGTATGTGTATGTGTGTGAGTGTGCTCGCCCAGCTTCTTCTCGATGGCACGACGACGCTGTGGCACAGTGGGACGATTACCCAAATTACTATTGCTGCTGCTGCTGGGCGTCTCATAATGGCCGCGACCATTAATAGGGTGGGTAGTTGACCCGTTCATAGGATGGGTTGTTGGATGTGTGGGATTGCTGCTGCTACGGCCATGACCATGTGCATGACCATAGGCCATACGCTTATGCGTTGGCTCTGCAGCTCGTATTGAACCCATTCCTGGTGCTGGTATGGCATCCAAATCATTCAAAGCATCTCTGGAACCACGCGTTGAACGCGCCAGAAATTGTGAGGATAAACTTTGACGCTTCTGTTGCAATATATCCTCCCGACTCACATAGCTATCATTGGGTGTTGTTGTTGTCACGGCTGCTGCTGCTGCTGTTGTTGTTGTTGCTGTGGTCACCACATCCAGTTTCTTCTTCTTCAAGCCATTGCGACGTATGGTTTCCTGCAGATCCTCGCGAAATGCTTGTGTCGAGAAATGTTGATTCACTCCGGGCGTCTCTTGACGCTCCGCCCAATTCGAGATGCCTTGAAAGTATTTGCCTCGGGAATTTGTGGCTGCCGCATCCTTTAAATACTTTCGGTCCAATGTGCTGGGCAAGCGTTCCCTCTCCCTTTCTCTTTCCCTTTCTCTCTCTCTCTCCCTCTCCCGCTCCCTTTCGCGCTCTCGCTCCGCGCTGCGTGGCAATGTTTGGGTTAAATTCCCAACTGGATTTCCCACCATTTGTTGACTCTGCGATTTGATGGTCACATTAAAGTAACTCTTCTTGGTCGGTTCCACATCCACATCGTTGGCCTCGTCATCCCGTGAATCATTCGATGCTGTCGACTCGCTGCCAAAATGCGATTCCAGCCATTTCATCGTCTCGCCCTTGCGCGTCTCCTCCTCCCGATCAAAGTCCAGCGGACGCTTCGTCAACGCATCCTTGCGATCTGCCAGCAAAGCCACCTCTGTAAAAGATCAATGCAATTCATTAAACAAGCACAACAATATATATTAATTTAATTTAAATTTTTATGTTGTCCCTTTTTCCCATACCTTCCCCTTAAAACTTTTCGAAAACTTTAAATGGCCATAATTTTGTCAAATTTCATCCGATTTCCTTGCGGAACATCAATTTTATTATTATTTAATATCTATTTTGGTTCTACATCAAAATTGAAAAGTCCAATTTTTTTTTTGCATTACTATCCATTTTTTTCTTACCTTTGATCACTGTCTGATTTGACCCTTGACCCTTTTTTGAAAATTTGTAAATATCATAACTTTGTCAAATCTGAACCGAATTCCCTGCGGATTATCAATTTTATCATTATTTGATCTCTATTTTAATATTTCATCAAAATTAAAAAATTTTATTTTTTTATCCATTTTTTCCTTACTATCGATCACTGGCCGATTTAACCCTAAACATTTTTTTGAAAATGAATAATTGTCATAGCTTTGTCAAATCTTAACCGATTTTTTTGCGGAATATCAATTTTATCATCATTTGATCTTTATTTTGGTTCTGCATTAAAATTGGAAAATTCAATTTTTTTTTTTTTCTTCACTGTCAATTTTTCAATACTTTCGATGAATGACCGTTTTATCCATACTTTCCCCTTGACACATTTTCGAAAACATTAAATGGTCATAATTTTGTCAAATCTTAACCGATTTTCTTGCGGAATATCAATTTTTTCATTATTTGATCTCTATTATGGTTCTGCATTTAAATTTAAAAATTGATTATTTTGTACTTTTATGTCCTTTTTTCCTTACTTTCGACGACACACCGTTTTGTTCCTTACTTTCCACTTTGACACTTTTTCCAAAACTTCAATCTCTCATAACTTTGTTAAATCTTAACCGATTTCCTTTCGGAATATCAATTTTATCATTTTTTGGCCACTATTTTGATTCTGCATCAAAATTGTACTTAGTTAATATTTTTCAATCACTGTCCATTTTTTTTAATACTTTTCCATACTTTCCCCTTGACACATTTTTCAAAATTTCAATCTGACATAACTTAGTCAAATCTAAGCCGATTTCCTTGCGGATTGTCAATATTTTTATTTTTTGATCTCTATTTTAATTCTGCATCAAAATTGGAAAATCATATTTTTTCCATTACTGTCCATTTTTTTCGAAAATTTCCCTAGCAATTTTTCCAAAAAAAAAAATAATAATAAAAATTTCCTCTAAAGGGATATTATGGTATTTCAGTCTCAGATTGATGCTTACCCTTCTGTTGCTGCTGTTGTTGTGTGCGTCGCAGTTTTCTCATCCGATCGGAGAGACTATCCCAATCGCCGGGTCGCTCCAGAGAGCCATCCTTCTCCATTTGCTGTGTCTCGGCGGCGTAACGCATCTCGGTGGCGACCAGTTTGCCGTTGGCTAACAGATCCACATGCTGTTCGTCGCGTTGCTTGAAATAGCGTTGACTCGCCGCCGTTGTGATCAGCTGATCACCCAGCAGCAGTTCATCGCCCGGACGCGCCTCCTCGTCACCGTCAAGGATCAACTCGTGTTCGGTTGTTTTTTTACTCTCGGTTACCAGCGTACCGTCCTCCTGGGCCAGACAACGTTTCTGCGTATCCTCCGAGTCGATGGTCTTTCGAGATCTACTCGTATTCGCCACCAACTGTGGTCCAAGCGGTACCAACTGTTGTTGGCTCTCCGGAGAGCAGAGCACCGCCTCAAGATCCGGAACACCCTCACGCACGGCCTTTACGTAGGTCTGAAATGGTTTAGAACGACGACGAGATCATTAAGCAATTGCAATCAACATTAATATTTAAAAAGGTCTTCAGTGATCTGTAACTTTATAGTTATACTAGCTAAGTATTAAACCCGCTGGCTTTAACCTATTTGTTTTTAACACACTTGCAGCTCGAATTTTCTAAAACGCCGCATTATCTCCCGATTGTTAATTGTTGATTGTTATCCCAAAATTTTTAATTTTTATCTCATGCAGTTTGGCCTGTACAATGCTACATGAGTGAATGAGTGAGTGCACAGAACAAACAGCTTTATATATATTTTAGTTATATTATTACAGTATAAATTATACAAATTAATAGTAGACTTGAAAATCAAAATTTTGTATTTGAGTTTTAACAAAAAATATAAAATAAATTTTGTTATTAATCTAGATAAAATTAAAAAGAGATAAAAATTAAATTTCAATTTTTTTTTAATGAGGAGACACTATAACTCCTATTTAAAATTGTATTATTAATATGTAACAAATAAAAAATTAAAAAATTAATAAAAATTAAATTACAAGGTGAAAATATTCAAAAAAAAAAAAATATATATATATATTTAATATGGTTTAGTTGTGAGATCTAGTACACCTGAAGTACTGAACAAAAAATTTGATGTTTTTTAAGAAAATCTAGTTTGAAATTCATATCATAAGTCACTTTATAAAACTTTATAAATATCTGAAATTATACGGTGAGAATGCTTAAAAAATATATAAAATAAGCTATATTTGGGTATTGTTTGCTTTTGAAATCTAGTACGCTTTAAGTGCTAAACTAAAATTTGGATATTTTTGAGAAAAATCTAGCTTGAAATTCTGATTATAAGTAACTTTAGAATATTTAAACTTGATGATTTTGTTGATTGAAAATTTCAATGAAATGTAATAAGATTTTTAAATGGATTTATAAAGCGTACTTGTAAAAAGAAACTAGCATAAGGTTTCAAAAAAAACTGTAGACATTATGATCATTAAGATGGGCAAAGTTCCTAAGGGAATTCTTAAGAGAATTCTTGCTTAAATTAGATTTATTCTTTGTGAAAATGTTAATTGTATTTAGTAAATGTGTGTGTAGTGTTGATGTTCACATTGCATCATCGACATGGTCGATGCTTCTAGCTTTAAGTCGATGCAATTGTTTTAAAATAGAGAGAGAGAGAGAGAGAGAGAGAGAGAGGGAAAGAGAGGGAGTAAGAGAGAGAGAATGGCATTATGGACGCCCAGTTGTCAGTGGTATTCAGAGCAAAACAGACCCACCACAACCACAACAGCCACAATGCACCACCACAATTTGAAAATGTTGCAAGAAAACTTAAAGCTGACTTCAGTTGAGGAATGCTACGAAAAGCTAACGGTAAGAATGCGACACCCAACAGACAGCGGTACCTCAAGGTCAGTCCAACACCTGCCTCTGCCCCTGCCCCTTCCACTGTCCACTGTCCCCTCTGTTGCCACATTCGGTGGCATGATGACAGGCAAAATGCACGCATCGCTGGACAAGGCTTCAACTGAAGCTGAAGCTGAATCTAAAGCTGAATCTAAAACTGAAGCTTACTCTCAAGCTGACCACTTGGCAGATTCCACTTTGAGTAATACACCTAACTTGTTGTTGTTGCTGTTGTTGGCGACCTTGTTTAACGGTAACGCGCGTAGAAAGTGTTTTGTTTTGTTTTTTTTTCCTTTTTTTTTTTTTGTTTTTGTTTGTAGCTTGAAGCTGAAAAACTTGAATGTCAGCCATAACAACAGCTTGAATGTATTTTATCTGCCTTAGCTCATCTTTCCCCTCCACCACTTGACACTCCTCTTTACCCCCCCCCCCCCCCCTCCTCTCTCCATATCTCTCGTCTCTGTGCATCTTCGCACTGGCCTCAAGCTTTGTTGTGAATTTGACTGCTCGTTGAACGATCGATGAACACGATTTTGTTATAGAAAAAAAAGAAAAAAAAATACCAAATCGAAACAGACTTAAAATTTATAATAAAAAAAAGTGACTGTCTATAAATACCCTATAATATTTACAGAATTCGCAGCTGTTAAATTAACATAAACAAGTGACGTTAGAAATTTTCGGCTTGAATAACAGTAATTTTTTGAGCATGATATTCTAAGCGAATAGAACCAATATTAATAATCTTATAAAAAATTGTTAGTTTATAAAAAAAAAGATGCACCTGCCAAATTTCGTAGCCTCACCTATTATAATTTCTCAGTTCAATGAGGTTAGTATAATTTTTTTCAATATATCATATAGTAAAGCCAAGTTTAGGAATAGTTCTTAACATAATATATCTAACTATAGCATAGAGAATCTACATACCAAATTTAATATGTCTAGCTTCTATAGTTCCTGAGTTCAATGGGTCAAATATGATTCTTACTAGTTTTGACTGCATAATCAGAGAGCATAATCAAAAATATTAACACAGTAAAAACTCTTTTGGTATAGAGCATCTGCATATCAAATTTAATATCTTCAACTTATACAGTTCCTGAGTTCCTTGAGACAAATATGACTTTCAACAAGTATTCATAGAGCTATGTGGATTTAAAAAAAAAAAACTTTACATACACAATTGCTTATGTTATAAAGTAGCTACAAACCAAATTTAGTAGCTCAAGCTCTTATAGCAACAGAGATCAATCGGTCAAGTATTATTTTTTTTAAGGTTTTCAGCAAAGTATAGTCGGTGGTCAAGGAAATTTGCATATCAAAATAGTTCCTGAGTTTTTTGGAGCAAATATGACTTATTGTTAGTTTTTAACAAAATAACAAAGAGTATTATCAAAATATTTGACATAATAAATGTGCTTATAATATAAATAATCTGCATACCAAATTTAATAGCTTAAGGTCTGATATTTTTTTTAGATATTGGTAAGAATTAAATAAAATCAAGTTGAACTGTTGCTGTTATCAACGCCTTTGTTAGGCTCTCTTTGATTACAGGGTATGAAAAGAGATCTTTGGCTTTACAAGAAATGATTGAATCGGCGAGAAGATGAAGAGAAGACGAAGGCAGAGGCAGTGAGAGGGAGACAGAAACAGAGACAGAGACTATGACTCTGGCGCCAATAAAGATCATGATAAATGTTGATGGTTAATATAATCTCGTGATGACGTTGTGGATGACGCAGAGTTTGGATTTTTTTGATTTTTTGATTTTCAGTTGTTGCGGAGGGCACATTGGCATATTGTCAAGAGATTTGTCATTGGCCAAAAATGCCAAAAATAAAGAAAAAAAACCAAAATAAAACCGTTTGAATATTTCGTGTCGATAATCATTCAGTTGGTCGAATGCCAACGCAAAACTTAAAGTTGGAGTCGAGTGTCGAGTGTGGTACCGAGTATAAAGTGGAGTTAAGATTGAACATTAAAAATCCACGACGCACACACATACACACACACACACACCATACACACACACATAAACTGTGGGCATAATTTTCAATTCGAGAAACGATTTTGGCCCGCTTGAAGGTATTCAAATGAATGTGCTGACGATGTTGTTGTTGTAGTTATTGCTGTTGTTGTTGTTGTTGTTGTTGTTGTTGTTGTTGTTGCTAGCTGCTAGCATGCCAAGTGGCTAAAAAGAGAAATGAGCCAAGCTGCTGATTTGTGGCTTTTTTTTTTATTTTTTTCAGATACCCTGTAATCTAAAAATTGGTAGAGACTATGTTATCAGCAAGTAATAAGCAGTTAGAGTCAATTTCTAAGCCATTCATTATTTTTTTTGTTTTCCAATAAAAATTCCATTTGGCCGAAAATTATTTTCTTGGATTCCTAAATTCTTTAAAGTTTCATAGCACTCACAATTTTAGTGTTATAGCGCCAAAACTTTTCTAATATGCATATTTAAGACTATCTATTGTATATTCTAAAAATTTCAGCATTATAAATTGATAAATAGCTGAGTTATGATAGTTTGTCAGCATGCCTAAAGTTTTAAAAGTTGCATAAAATCCATAATTTTACAGATATAGCGCTGATTTTTGGTAGCTATATGTATAAAGATATCTTTCATGAATCCTGCAACTTTCAGCAGGATAGACAGTTATTTGACTGAGTTATTAATTGTAAACCCATCAAGTTGTTATAGTTGTAGGGTACTTGCTAGTCTAGCACTACTGTGTTGTTAATTCTTAGGTTGAAGTGGAGTTGCTGCATTGCTGCTGGGCTGGTCAGACAAAAGCTGGCTCAATTGCTTGAATTGGCTTTGTCTTTTTCGTGCGTTATTTTATTTCGCAGACCAGTTTGCCTTGGGAGTTGCTCAACCTCCAGAGAGCATAGCACAGACCCAAAGCGATCGATTATTATTATTATTATTGTTATTGTAATTCAGTTAGTGTGCGACGACGACGCCAACGCAAATGTTGCTTGCATGGGGAGCTGGACAACGTCCACAGAGTCTACGATTTGGATTCGGATTCAGACTCAGATTCAGATTCAGAGAGTCAGCGGCCGGCGTGGAGTTGGCGCTGCGTTGATTGGCATTTGCTGATTAGAGTGCGACCCAAGTCAATGTGGGCACAACAACAGCAACAACAAAAAGAGGGGAAAAAAGACAAGAAAACAAGTTTCCAAGGCATCAAGTACCCACACACAGATACACACACACACACACACACAACAACTTGCAGCTGGGCTGTAAGACAAGAAGTACACAAAATTCAAACTGAAAATTCAAATTCGAAATTCCAGCATTTATATATATGTATATATATATATTTTGTGGTCTCTTGCATAGACAAAACTCCAACTGTGACTATGTGTGTGTGTGTGTATGTGTGTGTGTGTGGTTGGTAGGTTCATGGACCTGCTGCAGACACGCCTAGAATCCAAGTCAGCGCCAAGCAGGAGCAGCACTTTGGCTATTGATTAAACTGGGCTCAGAACAGGTCTCAGCTTTATGTCTCTCTCTCTCTCCCTCTCTCTCTCTCTCTCTCTCTCTCTGCAACTGTGTGTGTGTATGCCTGGTTCAACATCATCTGCTGTGGTACACAACCTTTTGCTGGCTGGGTAATTGCCAACTACCGGTTTAAAGACGTGCTCCTAAGTACCTCTCTGCATGGTCTTTCACGCTGTTTCATGGTATGGAAGGGGGACTAAAGATTCTAAGATCTCGCACATTTATTGACTTGCCACAGAACTTTCAAATAAAGTTGGTCTTAACACACATATACAATAAGTAAAGCAGTGCCCAAGTTTGTACCTTTTTTTTTCTTTCTAGTTAGTGTAGTCAAGTTCGTTGCTTGACTTCATCTAGTTAAGGCAGTCAAGTTCGTTGTCTAAGTCTTTTTGCAAAGTGTTGTCAAGTTCGTTGTCTAAGTCTTTCTTTCTTGTAAATAAAATAAAGTTCGTGGCCTAAGTCTTTCTGGTTAGTGAAGTTCGTTGCTTAAATCTTTGTTCTGCATAGTGTATTCAAGTTTGTTTCCTAAGTCTTTCATTTCAATGTAATAAAGTTCGTTGTCTAAGTCTTTCTCTGTATAGAGTATTCAAGTTCGTTGTCTAAGTCTTTCTTTCTAGTTAGTAAAGTGAAGTTCGTTTCCTAAGTCTTTCATTTCAATGTAATAAAGTTCGTTGTCTAAGTCTTTCTCTGTATAGTGCATTCAAGTTCGTTGTCTAAGTCTTTTTTGGTTCTAAATAAAATGAAGTTCGTTGTCTAAGTCTTTCTAATAAATAAAGTTCGCTGCCTAAGTCTTTTTCAACAAAGTTCGTTGCCTAAGTCATTCAATTAATTGTAGTGCAGTTCGTTGCCTAAGTCTTTCTAAAACAAAGCATAATTAAGTTCGTTGCCTAAGTCTTTCTATTGAATGTACTCAAGTTCGTTGCCTAAGTCTTTCTATTAAATATAGTAAAGTCTGTTGCTTAAGTCTTTCTCCACAAAAGTGTATTCAAGTTCGTTGCCTAAGTCTTTCTATTAAATGTACTCAAGTTTGTTGCCTAAGTCTTTCGTTAGCTACAACTTAAATGTTTTTGATTTTGTTTTTGTTTTATTTTTTTTTGGTTTTTTGCAGCATATGAAACCGAAACTCATAATAATCATCATATTCATAATATTCACATATTCGCACCTGGATAATTAAGCAAATTGAGTTTTTGCCGTTGGCCAATCGTTTAGCTCCCCACTAAACATTAAAATGTTGTGGCCCACGCACAAAACTGTTGCTGTTGCTGTTTGTTAATGTTGTTGTCGTAAGTTGTTGTTGTTGTTGTTGCTGCTGCTGCAGTTGTTGTTACTTATGTTGTTGTTGTTGTTGTTTTTTTGTTGTTTATTTCACTCTTTTCTTCACTATTTGTTTTAATGAATTTAGTTAATTACTAAGCTACAAACTGAGACTTAAACAATGCGGGGCGAGAGTGCGAGCGAGACCGAGATATTTGATATATTAACTTAAATCACAGGCGTGCGGGGGCGTGGCGCGGCGTGCGTAGGAAACACAAAAACAAATTCAACAATAACAACAAAATGGCAAATCAAATTCGAAATAAATTTAAAAAAACAAAAAAAAAAATTACAAAAAACAAGAGACACAGCCACGGATGTTGGAACGAGAGAGAACGAGTATATGCGAGTGCGAGTGCGAGTGAGAGCGAATGAGAGAGAGACCGACGGATGTTAACCGTTAAAACTAAGATCAACTAAATTAAGATCAATTTAAAGTCAATAATCGATCGACGAATCAGTTTGATTTCGGCTTGGTTTCACTTGGCTTAGCTTGGCTTGGTTTGTATTAACTTGGCTCAGAGCGAACCCGTTGCGAGACGCGTTTGGCGAGTAACGTGTTTGTTTGTCTGCTCTCGGCGCTCGCTCGGCGGCAACTGATCTAGCGGCAGACACAGACACAGCATTCGATGCAGCGCTGCTTCTTGTTGCGGCAGCTACAACAACAACAACTACAACAACAACAACAGCTACAACAACAACAGCAACAACAACCACAACAACTCCCCATAACTTTCGAATGAGCTTTAAAACAGCCACAACAACAACTACAACAACAACTCGACTCAACTGGTTGCTTGGGTTGCTGCTGGGCCTGTTGACTGCCCAGTTGCCTTGCTACCCTGTAATACCTTAGCAGCAGGGTATGCTGTTTTAATCCGACAATATTTAACAGACATTGTAAAAATTATAATTCATAAAATTTCAACTATAAGCTACAACTTATATATTGATTCGCACCCAAAATTAAAAAACATTGGATTTTTGATCTGAATAAAAATAAAAAAAATTGATTAATAAAATCTAATTAATTTTTTTATTTTGATTAATAATATCTAATTAATTTTTTTATTTTTTTATATTTTTAATTTTTTTTTTTTATTTTTTTTACTTTTTTATTTTTTTAATTTTTTTTATTTTTAATTAAAAAAAATTTTTGTTTTTATTTTCATTTTTTATTAGGGGTGTTCCAAAAATGTCAACCAATAAACAACCAAAGATAAATGTATACCTATGTATATACAACATTTGCTTTGTCCTGACTCACTGACTGACTCATTGACTCAATGATCATTGTATATTATATTTTAGAAAACTATAAAGATAATCGTGCTATGAGATAATCAGGTAATCATTAGAGTCGTAAAACATTCACATCAATTTAAAGATTTAATTAAAGATTTTTAAAATCATATTTTAACATAAGAATTTCATCGGAAAAACATGATTTAGTTATATTTTATATATGTATAGGGTATAAAATGTTTGATCATATAAAAATAACGATTATTTCTCGTTTTTTGTTACTTTTTTCACGCCAAATTGATTTTCAGTTATTTGCCTGGCAATTTTCTGCTTCTTCTTCTTCTACTGCTGTTGCTGAGATTGTTGTTGCTGTTGTTGTTGTTGTTGTTGCGTTTCAATTCTCAAATTACCACACAGCACATTTAACTGGATTATGGATCGAATTTTGCACTTACCTCATCGGTAAAATCGCCCAAATGCTTAACATCCTGCGTCTCATGATAGTCCTTGATCTCCTCGTGCGATATGACGCGTTTATCGTCAATCTGACGCACCAGACCATCAACTGGACGCGGCACCATCCGTTTGACCAACTTGCCATCCACTCCCGTTCCCTTTCCCGCTCCCGTTCCCGTTGCATTGTTGCCCACGCCCAAATTAAACGCCTCCTGCAACTGAGCGAGCTGCGTTTCATTAGCGGCGCCCGCTTGCAACGCCGCGACATCAATCAACTGTGCATTGCCATCCAAATCATCGGGCAGTCCCAGGTCCCGTTTCTATTCCAAATCAAAGTTACAACGTTTCATTAATTTTTAACACAATTTTTGATACTCTCGCTGAGGGTATTTTCAATTTTTCATAAAATTTGTTACACCAAAAAATCAACATAGAAAATATTTAATATAAACTGATTAATATATATTATTTAATGTGTTAATAAACTAAATTTTTTACACAAAAAATACTTCTGGAATATATATTTAAACTGCTTTCTTTCATTTTTTTTTTTTTTGAAAAATATATAATATTAATATATATTTTATGTATGTGTTCTGAATAAATTTACTCAAGAATTTTAAACCTTAAATAAAGAATAATTTTTTTCTGAATAGGAACAATCGGTTGAAAATGTATTTATAAAAACAAAAATTATGTATTTTTTATATTTTTTTTATAGTATTATTTTATTTGCACCCTAACTAAATTTCTAAAGCATATAGCTTCCATAGGAACGATTTTTTTGGCTTCTCTCACCTCCGTTGTCTCCGTTTCCTGTTTGTCCGTATCCTCGGTCGTATTTGTGGATACTATGGGACCGGAATCCTCAATTACTTTGCCATCCTGCAGCTTCACTTGCCGCTTCACGCGCGTCTCGATTTGTCTCGTTGTCGTTAGCTCAGTTTTTCGCTTCGTTATCCATTCCTCTGTAAATCAATGAAAAAATAAAGGCAAAAATAATTTTTAAAAATCTTTGCATACTTTAAGGCTTAGTTTATTTTTTTAACTGTAACTTTGCATGATTTGCCAAAAAGTATGCTATAAAAATTCGTATTTTGAAAAGCTTTCAAGCTGAGCTTTGAAGCGATTTTATATTTAGAGACCTTGCCACAACCTTCTCTTAACCAAATTGCCACTCTTGTTTACGCATTTTGGCCAAAACTATTTCAAGTTCAGATTTGAGTCAAGAGGATGCTACAATGAAAATCGTGATGATCATAAGATTTTATAAAAAACCTTTTTACTTTTTGATCAACAAAATGCGATAATCAAATATATCGCGACAATGACATTTATAATGATAATTAAAAGCAAATATCAATTTAAAGAAAATGATAATTCAAAAATATTTTTTCCAATAATCATTTTTTTTAATAGTAATACTAAAAAAAAAATTAAGCATTTGAAAAAGTTGAGCTTTTGAATAATATTCAAGTATTTCCATTAGAATTACTTTTTGAATTGTAAAGAAACAAGTATTAATTTCGTAGTGAAAATTTGTTTTATTATAATAATTTTTAAATTTGTAATTGCTTTCGATAATTTCGATAAGTCATATATATTTAGTAAATTTTTTCCCGAAACAACAGCTTAACAAATAGTTAATTATCATCATGTAACAAGCAGCAAGTTGCAACAAAAAGTGGCAGTTGCAGCAACAGAGTTACAACTGGAAGATTAAACGGTTCGGAAACGGTTCACATCCTCTATAAAAAACTATAAAAAAAACAGCAAAATAGAGAAGCTAATTAATTGAACTAGTTCATAATGATTGTAAGCTGTAATATTGTATGTGTAGATGCAACATGTTGCCAGCTTGTTGCATGCCACACACACACTTGCCACACTGAGCGCATGTTGCAGTTCTGATTGCAACACCTCCAAAAAAAAAAAAAAAAAAAAAAAAAAAAATTACAACCAAATGCAGCGCATTTGCATTTTGCATTTCCACTTGTCCCGCTTCTAACAAACAAAACACTAGAAGAAGAAGGGGGAGAAGAAGAAGGAGAAAGGAGAGAAGGAGGAGGAGGAGAAGAAAGAGGTGGAGAAGTGAAATAACGAAGCGCTTGAGCGATTCGCTGAGTGGCTGCCGCATTTGGTTTGCTTAGCTGGTCGCCCAATTACGTAATCCAAGTCCAAGTTGGTCTGTCTGCCACTGACTAACTGTACTATGTGTGTATGTATCTGTGTGTGTGTGCGAGTGTGTGTGTGTGTGTGTGTGGGCAACCTGTGACGCTGAAAATATAACCACAGCGCCAAAGCTTTGAGCACGGACATCCGACAACAACGACGCGACGTCTACTATGTCCAAGATTTGTTGAATGAAAAACGTTGTGTATTTTTATCGTATCTACAGATACTCTACCAAATAGAGTATCTATACTACACTATCTTTAACTATTTCAACTATACATTTATTATTTCTTCTTAGACTATCCATCTAATTATGACAACCTTTTTAGCCATCTTAGACTATCCATCTTATAATGACAACCTTTTTGAACTTAGCTCTCTTTGGCGATTTCTTGCTGAAATTTAGTACAGTTATCTATTTTAGTCTTGGGTAAAATATATGTCAAAACTAGCTTACTTGCAGAACTATATCATACATAGAACTATCCTACATAGAAACTATCCTAGATTATGTTTTTGCCGGACAAAAAAAATTTGGTGCCTAAACATAACTTTTTCAAAACTGGTTGCAAGTTACACTTTCAAATGTATCTTCCTATATTAAGTCTCTATCAAAATTCACCTATGTGAACTCAGCTTTTAGAGAAGATTTTTAGCTGAAATTTTGTATAGTGTCTCCTTTATTTAATTGCTTTTACATATGTCGAAACTAATCGAATTGCAACATTATATCTTACTATAAAGCTATCATATTGCAGCTCTTGTAAAAAAATCCCAGTTTTTTTAAATGGTTCAGTAAGCAGTTTATCTACTTATATTTTACAGACTCCTTTAAATGACTCAGTTTATGGGTCATATGGGTTTAATGAAAATCTAACTTTGGAAAAAAAATTAATTTTTAGGAAATTCAAGTTCATAGATATAAATGTTTCGAAAAGTTAGAAATATTCGCTTGGAACAATTAATTGTTTCTATAGATATTTAACTTAGATATTTAACCTATTTCATTTTCTTAGGGGAATTCTTTTTAAAATATAATAAATACAAATTAATTTAAATTATTTTTTTTTTAATTTCATTTCTAAAGCTTTTTTAACCAATCAAAAACAAATATATAATTGAGTAAAGTGTTTTGTTCTTTACAAAAAACTAGCAGTATTTCACTTAGACGGTTTAATTAGATTTAATTATAAATTTTACCTCTATCCACTAATTTAAGTTCAAGCTACAATTTGAAATTTGAATCTGTATTCGGTTTGTAGTCTAGACCATAGCTAAGGGCATTAAATGGTCGACACACTCTGTCTAACTGTTCTTTCTTGTTTTTTTATTGCTAGTGGTGCTGTTAGTGGTGCTAGTACCATGTGCTCTTAATGGCGGTGATGTTGGTTGTTGTGATGCAGTTGTTGGTGTTGGAGTCTGCTGTGTTTATATTTTTTTTTATTCGCTGACTGCATGAAATTCGCTGGACCATTAAAGGTCGCTTATATAATTTATCTGCAGTCGCAGAGAAGAAACCGAGAAACGAGATCTCTGGTCGCTGGGCTTTAACTGTTGGCTTTAACTTTAACTTAAAGCTGGACTTGCAGTTGAAGCTGGAACTTGGAACTGAAACTAAAACTGAAACTGGAGTTGAGAGTTGGCAGTTGATAGTTGGAATTGAAATTGAAATTTGGGTGGTGGTAAAGTCGTAATCTTTTTTATTTTGGCATTTGGCAATGCAACAATTGGCAATTCGCCTGGTCAGTTGATTTTTGATTGAGAATGGCTTAAGTCGTAAAGTGTATATATGATTTTTCCTAGTGATTTAAATTTAATTTGTGCATTGAGCTTAAATTCCAATTGTAAAAATCGCCAATTAAAATAAAAATCATAAAAATCTTAAAAATTGTAGTAATTAGTTCAATTTAGACTTTAGACTATAAAAACAATAAAAATCTTAAAAATGTTAGTAACTAGTACAATTAATTCTTGATAATATATCATTTGTACGAAATTTTTGAAACTATCAAATCAAAAATCTTTGCTTTGTTTTCATTGCTTGTTGGAAATAAATTATACAACAGAAAAATATAGAAAATATAGGAAACAGTATAGGAAATAAAAGAAGAGTTTCAGTGAATGAAAATCGATTAATTTAAATCGATTTATCGACAAAAAAAATGGCAGCAAATAAAGGTTATTGAAAATCGCATTCGCAAAATTGGTTGCATCCAAATATATACTATATTCTTATGTCTTGTACAAAAACCGATTCATTGATGTCTTTACATCACTATGTATGCATATATGCATATATATAAATATAGTACATGCTAAACAAAAAAAACAGTATCGATTTTAAATCGATATTTTTACATCACTAGCTCGGTATATTTGCCTTCGTCTTTGCCCTGTTTATCATTATCATTTGTGCATATATCCGCATTGCAACAGCTAACTGCCAGACAGTCAGCCAAGCACTTCATAAATAACAACAACAACAACAACAATAGCAATAACAACAACAACAATAGCAACAACAACCACAATTAAACAAACAAACAGCACGAGACGTACTGCATTCGTCTATTTATAGGCAAAGGGGGGTAAAGAGGGGATGAAGGGGAGAATAGAGGGTAAAAGGGGATAAAGGGGGGAGGGGGGGGGGGTAAAGTTGGTAGTGGGGGGTATGGTGGGTGATTCTCTCTGGGCCTCAGTTTAGTTTACTTAGCATTCTCGATTTCCTCGATTTGTTTTTTGTTTTTTTTTTTCTTTTTTTAACCAGCATTTTCTTCATTGTTTTCGCTGTTGATCGGCAACAATCGATTGCGCAGCATCGATGACATGTAATCGCTTGTTATTTATGCCGCATGCCACGCCCCGTTTTGTATTTGTATTTGTATTTGTGTTTGTACTTGTATTTGTTGTATTTCATTAGCTTTTGTTGCACACACTTGTTTGCCGCTCATTGAGCTAATTGTGGTATCAATTATGGCTATGCTAAGTGGCTCTCAGCTTCAACTGCAACATCGACTGTCAACCGACTTGTTACTTGATTTATCTACCCCTCAATCCCCTACCCCACCCCCTACAAACACCCTCTTATTGCTCGCTAGCAACCTTAAATATCATTAGCTCAACAGTTGTTATGCTAATTAAGTGGCGACCTCTTTTTTTGTGCTGCTTAAAACTTGAAATAGTATTTGATATTTATTTATTACATTTTTTTATTTATTCTTTTATTTATCGTTAGTTATCGTTAGTTTTATTGAGAGCATTTACTTTATTTATTTTAAAATTTGCACTGCTTTTAATTTGAGAAAAACGGTTTAATATTTATTTATTTATTAAAATATTTACTTATCATTTTATGTTACTTTAGTTCTCAATTTATTCAAAAGCATTTATTTTATTTATTTTAAATTTTTGTGCTGCATATTATGTACTAATTATTTTACTTATATTTTTATTATTTTAATTCTCATTTTGTTTAAGAGCATTTACTTTATTTATTTTGAAATGTGGACTTATTTAAATTCAATAAAAAATGTTTAATATTTATTTTTGTATAAATTAACTCTTTTTTTCATTTTATTGTAGTTTTTATTTTATTTTATGGCATTTATTATATTTTTTTTAATTAAGTCTGTTTTAAAATATAAAAAGAAATGGTATTTATTTATTCATTATTTCTTTTTAACATTTGTTAGTTTAGAGCATTTATTTTGTTTATTTAGAGTGTTAGCGATCCTTATTTAATTTAATTTTCAATTGAATATTATTATTATTACATTTTTAAAATTTAGGTGTAATTTTCTTATATTATTATTCGAATTCATTATTTCATCCCTTAGTCTTTCCCTTCTTGCTCCCTTTCCATGACCACGCCCCCTGAATAATTGGAAATGTGAAATTTGCCCTATGGCCTGCGGCATAGAGATCGTCAAAAGTGGAGAGTTGTGACTGTGTCTGTCTCTGTCTCTGTGGAGAGTTGTGGCATAACAAGCGCTGGCTTCAATTATTAAATTTCTGCATATGCAAAATAAAAAAAATAAGCAATAGCAACACCAGTAGCAACAACAACAACAACAATAACAATAACAACAACTGAAATGTGCACTATTTTTTAGTTGTTGTTGTTGTTGTCTTTTACTGCCGTTGATTTTTAATGATTTACTAACGTGGGAAATTTACTCGAAACATTTTCTTTTGCATTAGCATTTTGCCATTGTTGTTGTTGTTGTTTTTATTATTGCTTGTAGCTGCTTGTTATTTCTAATTTTTACACTATTTTTTCACAATGTTACAAGTTATCCACCGTTTTCCGCCAAAGGCGCCTTTGTGCTATGTTAATCACATAATTAAATCAAACTTTCTATGATTTCCGCAACATGATAAGAGGGGCAAAGGGGGGGAGGTCAGTACAAAAGAAGGTAATGCATAAATAATATAAGCGAAAGGGATCAGTTCATAACTCTCCATCTTTTCATATTTGTATCTAGAAAAATGTGCAACGAGTCGTATACGTAATATTCATGAATCATTCATTCAATATTCACTATTCACCATTCACAAGCACAGCCCTGAATGACAATTGCATTCACATCCATCCACAGATGCAATCGCAACTATTAACAATTATTATCGACAATATATGATGGATTTCAGTCTAATAATTGACAGAACAAACCCCTTTCAATGACTCAACTCAACCAAATGAATGAATGACTGAATGCTCTATGGATGATTTTGGGGAGTGCCTTGAGTTACAATACTTCTGGTTAATGATTGAGCTAAAGAAAAACTGAAAGTTCAAGTGTATATAAAACGTGTATAGAAATTTAGCACAAGGTTATTTCATGACCTAAACTTTTTATTCAATTTTTCTATTTCGAATAACACAAATTTTTTATCGTTACAATAGTGAGGTAAAAATTAATCGAAAATTCGATTTTTGCGGAAGAAATATTTAACTACTTTGAATCGATTTTTTTTAATATTCAATTGAGTTAGTTCACGAAAAAATCGATAATTTAGTTTAATTAAATTTCTAATTTCAATGTCGAAAAATATTACTCAGAATACAAAAATTTGGAAGAAAAAATTAGAAAAATAAATTTAGAAATTCAAAATTAGGAATCCAAAATTAGGAATCCACAATTAAGAATCCATAATTCTTCTATATTCTGAATATTTTTTTTAGATGAAATTCCTAATAATATGATTCCAATATTTTTCTTCCATATTTTGAATTCTTAAAATTTTTTTCTTTCTTTTTTTTATTTTTTTGTAATTTTTTTTAAAAATTTTCTTGTGAACTAAACCAAACCCATTTTTTTTTTTATAAAGATTTGGGGCCCCATAAAAAACATTTTTATTTTCTTTGGCAGAGTTTTTTTTAGAATTTTTTAAAATTAATAATTATATATTATAATTGATACTTTTTACTAAAAAGAATATACTTATTTTGGTAATTTGGTTATTCTTTTTATTAAATGGTTGGCTTGTAGAGACTCACCTTCTTTGGTTATAGCTTCTGTATCGCATTTATTTGCAGTTGCCTCATTTAAGTTGTCATCATCATCTTTGGACTCGAATTCGACCTGCGAAGTATCAACGTCATAGAAATTAACGCGTGTCACGTGACGCACATAATCGCCAGTTGTATTTGTTGTTGTATTTTTGTTTGTTGTTGTATTTGTATTTGTTGTGTTAACATTTCCCACACCACTTTTATTATGTTTGCTGTTGCATTTTCTATGTTTTGTATTATGATGATGATGATGGTTTTTTTTGTTATTATTATTATTATTGTTAGTTGTAGATTTGTTGAAGGCGGGCAGATTTTCTTCTTGTGCGTAGATGCGAAATACAATTGCAGCATTTGTTGTTGTTGTTGTTGTTGTTGGTGGAGGTGTTGGTGGTGGTGCATGGGCGTGGCTGTGGGCGTAACTTCGCGGTGGTTTGGGCACCACATTTGCATGGTTCGAAAAAGAGGAGAAGTTTTTTTGTGGTGTCTTCTGATAGCTATAGTTATGATTTTGACTAGGCCAATAATGCAGTGGTTGTTGTTGTTGTGGTGGTTGTTGTTGTTGTGGTTGTTGTGATGGTTGTGCTGCTGCATAGAACCTTCCCGGTATGGCCGTAACACCCGTCGATGCCGATGAGGATGCATTGCCGTTACTTTCTTCGCTGCTGTTTTCGCTGCTGCTGCTGCAACTTGATTTGGATTTGGATTTGGTTTTGGATTTGTGTGGTGGTGCAAGGTGGTGCTGTTGTTGTTGTTGTTGTTGCTGCTGTTGTTGTTGTTGTTGTTTTTGGCTGCTGCTGCTGCTACGGCTGCATGTGCATGGCGACAGTAGAAGGATCACCACCATTCGATCATCTGGCAACGACGGCGGCAACTTTGACTACATCGATGGTGCCTGGAATGCAATGCGTTTATAGGTGCTTCTACTCCTCTTACTCTCCTTTCTTCTCCTCCTTCTTCTTCTCCTTCTCCTCTACCTCCTTCTCCTCCTTCCTTTCCTCCTTCTCCTCCTTCACCTCCTTCTCCTCCTCTTCTTCCAATTACTCCTCTCTGCGCCTGTTGATTTCCTTTTATTTCCTTTGCCTAATTAATTTTTTTTTTGCACTTTCACTTTGCATTGCCATCATTACAACTTGCCACATGGGGCATGCAACACGCTATTTGCCACCGAACGCCACGAACAGTGCCCCTTGGCAGTTTTGTTAGTGGGCGTGGCGCAACGTTGGGCGGCCTGTCAACTTGAATTTCGTTGCTGCGACTTTGACTACTAACAATACCAAAAAAAAAAACCATCAGCCAGTCGACTTTGATATTTAAAAACAGTTCTTCTTCTTCTGCTTCTTCTTCTTCTTCTTTCTTTGCTTCTTCTTCCTTTTCTTCTTCTTCCTTTTCTTCTTCTTCTTCTTCTTCTTCTTCTTCTACTTCTTCTCCTTCCTCTTCTTCTTCTTCTCCTTCTTCTTCTTCTTCTTCTTCTTCTTCTTCTTCTTCTTCTTCTTCCTCTTCGTATTCTTCTTCTGCTTCTTCTTCTTCTTCGTCTTCTGCTTCTTCTTCTTCTTCTTCTTCTTTTTTTTCTTCTTCTGCTTCTTCTTTTTCTTCTTCATCATCTTCTTCTTCTTCTGCTTCTTCTTTTTCTTCTTCATCATCTTCTTCTTCTTCATCATCTTCTTCTTCTTCATCATCTTCTTCTTCTTCTTCATCTTCTTCTTCTTCTTCTTCTATCTTCATCTTCATCTTCATCTTCTTCTTCTTCTTTTTCTTCGCCGCATATTCCATAACTCTCTACCATAATAAATCATAATCACATCTTATTCTTAAAATAGATTTAGACCAAATTTACACCTTTTTTTTAAATAAACAATTTCAACAGCTTTCAAAATCATAGAATTTTAAAACCTATAATATAATAATTTCAAAAATAATAAATGTATATTTTGTATACTATACTTTATAAAAAATTTGTCCAATATTGGTTATTTTTGTCTGATTTGATTATAATGATTATAATTATAATATTTGAGTATATGAAATTTAAAAAAATTATGTTTTATATATATTTTTCTTGGGTGAGAGATACAGACTTGGGACTTGAGAGGTATGTAAGAAACGTGTGAAGAGGAAAGCAAAACTAAGAGGGGGAAGAGTAGTGATAAAGAGGGAACTTAGAGCACACGAAGCGTAAAGCTGTAAGAACAAAACGTTAGCTTCCCCGTGATTAACTAAGCGAATGCCGCAACAACTAATAAAAATGATTTTAGAGACCCATTAATAGCACATATATGTTACCTAATAAGAGGGAAAAGGGAGTTTTAAAGAGCAGAGGGAACTAAGGTTTGCTCAAAACTGTTGGCTGAGTTCGCTGGAAAATTTGCTGAAGCGTCTGCGTTTGGTCAACTCGCTTCGTTGGTTACATAACGCGTCCAATGCTCGACCCAAAAAAAAAAAAAATACTGAAATGCAATCAAATTTGGCGCTCAAAAGGGCAACTCACATTCGGTTCAAGGCGCCAAGCGGTGAAATGGAGAGCCCAAATACAAATAACCGTTAGCAGAGGTCAGTACAGACTTTTGAATACCCTAACTCAAACTCAAATTTATTTCAAAATACATTTTTCTAAAATCAATATACCCAAAAATATAAAAAATAAAAAATATAAATTTACATAATGATTGTAAGAATCAAAAACCTTTCTAAATTTTGAACAATTTTTTGGTTTCCCATTTTTAAACAACATTTTAACTTTGATATTCCAAAAAAGTTCTTCATGTTAAATTTATAGTCGATTTTATCGTTCTTTCAACATTAATCTCATATTCATTTTTCAGCTCTATTTATTTTATGTTAACTATATGTTATAGTCGTCTATTATAGTATATATCGCTATATATTTTAATTATACACACAAGACAACAACTATACGAAATTTCATAAATTGATCTCCACTGAGAGCTGAGTTCGTTGAGGTCTCAAGGCTACCTTAACTCGGACTTTCAATGTGTTACACATTTTATGGCTTAACTGACATACCTTTAAGTGTAGGGCATTAACTTAAAACTGGTCAAAGTTCAGTTCAACCACAAGACGACCTAAAAGGTCTCACTAACTTAGCCCTTTGGCACTGAGATGCTGATTAAACAAACGAACTAAAATGGGGCAACTCCTTCAATCTGAACATTCTCTCTCTCTCTCTCTCTCTCTCAGTCTCTCTCTTTCTGTCTCTCTCTCTGTCTCTGTCTGTCTGTCTCTCTCTCTCTTTCCATCTCTCTCTCTTTGTCTCTCTCTATCTCTCTCTGGGACTAGCAGAAGACCTAAAAAAAAACCATGCCAAAGTCGACCAAAACTTTGATTCGGTCAACTTCAAACTGTCATAACTTTGTGAAAACTGGACCGATTTTCAAACGGAATGTCATTTAAAACATGGTTTGGCATCTTAATTCATTCTGCATTTAAATTAAATTTATTTTGTGAAAAAACTTATTTTCCTAAAAATCTTGGGTTCGATGCCAATGGTCCCCCCTTTGATATTTTGAAAATTGAAAATTTTAAATATCAAGTTTTCACTTTTAATCAACTCCTTATATCGTAATTGGTATAAAACAACACTTTAAATTTGATTCTGAGACCTTTCATATTTCTGTAAAAAATCATGTGAAATCTGACAAAAATTTGGACTTGTAAAGTTGCTGGTTCAAAGGTTCAAAAAACCTCAAAGTGCCATAACTTTGTCAAAACTGGACCGATTTTGAAGCGGAATGTCATTTTGATCATGGATTGACCTGTAAAACCATTTCGCATTTAAATTTGATTGATTTTGGTAAAATAATTATTTTGCTAGTTAAGCGAGTTCTCTCTCTGTCTCTCTCTCTCTATCTCTTCCTCTGTGCTCTCATTCTCCACAGTTCCCACAACTTATTCTCTCTTTCTTTCCCTCTCTCTTTCTCTATATTCACGCTCCTTCTTTTTCTTTGCTTTAAATAGTTTATTTTTAAATATTCTCACTTTGCACTATGACTTTTCCCCCTCTTTCACTCACTCGCTCTATTTCTCTCACTCACTCTCAGTTCTCAAGTTTCTCACTGCAATTATTATTGTTGTTGTAGGTGTTGCCTTTTTATTTGTTGCTTTTTGGCTTTTGTTTCGCATGCGAAACGATTCTTGAATCGATAAATACGTTTAAACAATCAATTTGTGAGCTTTCTGCCTGATTTGTTGTTATTGTTATTATTGTTATTGTTGTTGTTGTTGTTGCCGGTTTGGCCGGCTTCCAGTTGCCTTTTGTGTTAGCTGTTGTTGTTGTTGTTGTTGCTATTGTTGTAGTCATTGTTGTTGTTGTTTTTGCTTTTGAATTGATCGATTTGGACTTTAATTTGTTGGCCGCCCGAAGAATCATCAATATGCGCATGACATCAGGCCAACAAAACAACAACAACAACAACGATGACAACAACAATTAAATGGTAATTGCAAATTAGCCATTTTTGTAATTACTTCCGCTCATAGGACAAATTGAGAACCTTTTGAATTATGTTTCTGATTTTGTTGATTTTGGCAACTGATTTGAATTTGGAATTTTGTTGTTCAAATATGGCTTTGGTTTTGGTTTTTTAATGGCTGCTTATGGCCATGTTAATGTGGCCCTCAGGGCATGACTCACCACCAACAACAACAACAACAATGTCTGGTATTAAAGCCCCTCCCAAAATAAATGAAATAAAATAAAATAAAGCAAATGTTGCTTTGACAATTCCCCAAAAAAGTCAAATTCAAAATGCAATTGCAAATGCCTTTTACTTGACCCAAAAGTAGCAACAACAACAAGAACAACAGCAGCAACAACAGTTGCAAGTTGCACGTTGCACGTTGCAAGTTGCAACTGCAACAAGGCGTCGAATTTGGCCAAAAAAAAAAGATTTTTGGATCTTTTTTTGGTTCTTTTTTTTTGGAACGACGGCCGAGCCCACAAGTCACGCACTGGTCAACAAATACCCACACAACTCACACACACACACACACACACATACTCACACCCTAACATATGTCTCCTATTCTCTCCCCTCCACCCCCTTTACCCCTTCCCCATCTCGGATTTTTGGGCTACTAATTTGCGCCTTTTGCCATACAAAGACATTGAATTGTTGCTGCCCATTTTGAGTTTTCTTCTCTTTTTTTCAAAAATAAAAATCAAAAAAGCATAAATATGCATGACACAACGAACTATGAATACCCTTGCCTATTGTAATATATATTTTTGTAAAATAGTAACATTAAACTATGCTTTATCTTTACTTTTTAGAAAAAAAAAAGAATTTTCAAATAAAAAGTAATTTTTAAACCCAAAAAAAAATTGTGTTTTTCTATGACACTTTTTATTTGTAGTCTTTAAATGGTTATGAAATCTGACAACGATAAAAATCCCGATTTATATACTGAGAAATAATAAAAAAAATATTAAAAATAAATTAATATATTTAAATGTATTAAATTTAGGTGGAGAACAAATATAGAAGTTAATGGATTACCTATTCCTTCATCAGTTTAAACAATTTATGGGTATACACTTAGGTCCATAGATTTAATAGGAAAGATATTCACCAGTTTTTTGGATCATTTTAACACATCCGGAGTTTATAGATCCCATAAAAGCTTGGCATATGGAGATTATAATATTCTACGAAGTATTTTTTTTTATATATGCTGTATAGATGTGTAACATTTAAGATCACAAAATAATAATACCCTCTTACTAGAAAAGTCTAAAAATATTTCAAGACGCACAGAATGCTAAATAACGGCAAAGCATTGTTGAGTGTGTTTTTGTTGTTGCTGCTGCAACGAAACCAGCAATAACAACAAATAACAATAACAATAATAACACACGGGCAAGAGCAACAAATTCGTTTAGAGCCAAAAGAAAAAAAAAACAGAAAAATCGCTTCAACAACATTTCAAGTGGCGGCTGCTTGTGGGTGCCCCCTCCCTCTCCCTCTCCCCTCCCACTCCCCTTTCCCCACCCCACTCTGTTGCCCTACTGCAAGCATTTGTCCATTTTGTGAACGAATAATGCGCGTGATTTTGTATATGAATGTATATATGCATGTGTGTGTGTGTGTGTATAAGTCGTTGTTGTTGTTGTTGTTGTTGTTGCTGTGTGCGCTTTAATGGTGGGAAAATATTTTTGCTGTGATTTTTTTTCTCGTTTTGTTTTTGGTATTTTTTTTTCGATTTTGGGCCGCAATTTTGCTATCGATAGATAAAAATTGCGAGTGTATCGAATGCCGCAGGATCTGGAGTTGGTTTTTAAAAATTGGGCGCACGTTACGTATACGCAATGCGCTTATGCAACAAGTAGAAGGCAACAACATCAACAGCAACAACAAATGTCACGACAACTAGAAAAAAAAAACGCAGCGGCTTTTTTTTCTGTTTATTTTTTTGTATGTAATGATTAATTTTTTGCACGTACTATGCCATGTAAAGCCCGCCACTTAAAGCTGGAGCGTTGTAGAGTTGTACAGTTGCAGCAGTGTGGGTTGAGGGGGAAGGGGGAAAGGGGGGAAAGAGTTTGAGAGCAGACGTTCAAATGGGGGAGTTAAGTTGACACAACAGTTGCAGCAGTTCATATACAGTATGTCAAATAAATATTTGAACAATTTTAAAAATTCGCATAATTTATTAAGCAAAAATTGAAACTCTTCTTGTTTTATTAATACATTTTTTACTTTAATATAGTTGCTGCTGACTTTGAGAGAAAGTTAAAAAATTAAAAATATCTTAGAAACAGTTGATTTAATTTTTTTTTTTTAAATAACAACATGCGTTTATTTTATTTACATACTGTGTATGTCAACTCTCCACTGTCAACACAATCTCTCTCACTCTCTCTCCCCCTCTCTCTCTCTCTCTTCACTCTCACTGACAGTCTATTGTTTCTTTAATTGTGTGTGGTCACACTTTGCACTTTGCCATTAAGGCCAAACAACAACAAGTAGAACAAGTAGCAGAAGAAGAAGAAGAACAGCAACAAGTACATTTTTGTATTTTGTGCTGCAATTGCTTTTGTTTTGTTTTTGCTTTTTTGTTTTGTACAATCTATATACTTAGTTAACTACAATATTATAAGCGACTTTTAATTGCCGCAGTCAAAGTCGCAGTCGCATGCAAAAAAAATAAAAACAAACAAAAAAAAACAGAATAGAACAGAGACAAAAAAAATACGAAACGTAACGTAACGAAATGAAAACAAAACAAAATGCGCGGCGTGTTCGATGCGATGGCAACGCGGCGACGACTGCGGCGCAACACGAGCTGCACCGTTAGTTTGTTACACCTGAACTGAACCGAACCGATCCGAACTGAACCGAACTAAGCTCAGCTCAGCTCAAGCTAAAGTTGCGCGCGCTCCAGCGTTCCCGAGTCTCGTTGAGCCAAGTGCGCTTTGCTTTTGCTTTTTCCTTTGCGCTCCATTGTTGTTTCTTTTTTATTTCTCTTTCGTTGCCACACAGCGCCAGAGCTTTGCCACACACACACACACAGACACACACACTCAAGCACTTACCTACAGCCGTGGACAGCTAAATAGCACAAATCCATACGGTTTTATATTTTATATTTGTTACTTTTTATTTTAATTCTAATAACAATACATTAATTTAATTTTAAATTCTTATATAAATACATTAATTGAATTCGTAATTTAAATTTATAAATACATAGCACAAATCAATACAGTTTTATATTTTACATTTGTTACTTTTCAATTTAATTTTAATGATTTTTAATTTAAATTTATAAACAGCACAAATCTTAACAGTTTTACATTTTAAAGCGTACATTTAAATTGTTATTGAGTTCTTTTTTAATTTTTAATTTAAATTTATTATCAGTAAAATCTATCTTACTCTAGCGTTAATAAATTACGTCGTTACTGAATAAATTTTAATTCAAATTTATAAAGTGTATGTTACATTTTACACTTTAAACCTTTAATTTAAATTCTATTATTAGTTTAAAATTATAAATAGCAGAAATCAAAATCTTTTTTCATCTTAATTGTAATTTTACAATATTTTCTAAATTTTTAATCAACATCGTTCAAAATTGTGTATATATGCTTGATCCTTCTTTTGATTTTTTTAGTTAAATTTTCATACTTTCAAATTTTATTTCATTTAAAGAAACACTTTTTACCTGTGCCATTTGTCTGTTCATTGCTGTACAATTGTATTTGCATTGGTTAGTGTATGCTTTAATTCGCATGGTTATTGCTATTGTTTTTGTTTTTGCTTACAATCACAATGCAGTCCACTAAAGTGAGCAGTGTTTACCCATCACTAATAAACAGGGTGGCAACCTTGAACCCCAAGACGGTGGCTTGTCTTGCGGATTAAGGCCCATTTTTTAATTGTGATTAATTTACAAAAAATTCCACCATTATTCTATTCAATTTTAAGTTTAAAATTCAAAATAAGACTTACCAGTTCGTTCTGTTCGTCTTTGGCGCCAGCTTTCGATTTGCTTGTCTTGCTCAGTGCCATGGCGCCTCCCAGCGGCTGTCTCCCTCTGGCGCTGCCTCCCTCCTGGCGGCTGCTGCTTCAACTACACACAACGCCTACGCCTTTTTCTTTTAGCTTTATTTTACTTGCAGTATGCGTTTGTATGTGTGTGTGTTTGTTTTGTGTTTGCTGTGGCTGCAATTTGAAAAATGTTTTATGAAATAAGGTGTTGCATACTTTTAGGCATTGTACATAAAAGCTTCTCAGCCGTTGCGCTCTGTGCCTTTTGTGGTTGTTGTCTTTGCCAAAGGGGTGTTTGCACTTGCTTAAATCAAATTAATCGTTTTGTAACTGCCAAAAACAAACCGTTTTTCAAATGTTACTTGAATCTTGGTTTTAAAAACCAGTCTCTTTATTTGATTTAAATCGGATCTACTTTAAGTTTGGAATTTTCTACAACTAACATTTAACATCGTAGTATTCATTATTTTAATAGTATGTACGCCTCTGTAATTAAGGTAAGCAATCGCAAATATGTAAGTCATTTAAAAGCTATAGGGTTTTCTGATATTATAGTATATTATGGTAATGTTAAAAGATCTCGCTGTCTAGAATTAATTTTAAATAAACCGATTTTTCTTTCTATAAAGATAAACAGATAAAAAATAACATCTTAATAAAAAAGATGCTGTTAAAATACAAGTTAACACACTTAACAGTCTATAATAATACACAAAACATGTGATCTATTACAGCTCAGAAAATGGAGCTCTATAAATTCTGTACTTATAAGCATATGCCATCATAAATATAGGAGCTTGTTAGCTCATAAGTTTGTTTATTATATCTCTCAAAATATAAATAAAATAAAACACCATTTAAAAATGGAGTGAAATAGTTTACCAGTAGAATATTGAATTTCAATAAAAAGTTGAAAATAAATTTTCTTAGAACTCGCTTTTTCTATCAGTGTATACAAAGTAAGTCCATAAATTTATCCGTCAAATACTATCTAGTTAAATTGCCTAATTAAGAGGAATGCGCCTTAAGCTCAACATTTAAAATAGTTAAAATGGAACGTAGTTTAAATAAGCTAATTAAGTGAATTGAGTGCAGCACACAAATTGAGAATCGCAATTTTTGGATAGAGTTTTCAGTATTGTTTGTGGATCGAGCATGTAATTGGTAATTGCTCAGCTGGTTTTAATCGCCCACTCGCTGAAATTGAGCGCGCAAAAATATTTTGAAAACGCATTTGGTCAAAATGAGTTTGACGTATTTGGCAGTTACCAACAACAACTAACTGACCGCCCACCAACACCCGCAACAACCACGCAAATTTCATTTGTACCAAGTTCAAACTGAAAACTGAAGCGTTCTCGGCTCAAGTTTTCGAAAAAAAAAAGTAAGCGAGAAAAATAAAAAAAAATAAAAACTAGAGGATTTTTACGATGATCTGTGGCGACAACAAACAAATTTCAAGGCAATATGTATATGAATTTCCATATGTATATGTATTTTGCATGTGTATAGGGTATGTACATATATGCACATACGAGTATAACAAATATTTATTGACGGTCTCTGCTCGAAATGACGAAATGAACGAGTTATTTGCGCGACTTTACTTAGTTTCAGCGTCCCACACAACAAAACAACTGAATAATATTGTAGAAAAATACACACACACTCTTCTAATTTGTAAGTGTGTGAGTGTGTATGTCACATTATATACATTAATATGTAAATTATGTAGATATGACTTGTAATCCAATTGATTCAACGATTGTAAACTGTTCTAAAGTTAATTCCCGGTGGTTGGCAAGGTCACACTGGTCAAGTCGATAGCACAGTTTCCACATATGGTACAATTTGTACTAAAACTGTTACACTTTTCATTCGATGGTACTTATTGGATCGGTTTTTTTTCAAAAACTGTTGTAGGCTTATCGAAAATTTTTTATTTAAAGCTTTTTATTCAAAGGTTGTTGGAGTTTTTATTTCATCTCATTGCTATGAACGTCGCAAACAATATTAAGTTTTGAATTTAAAATTTTCCAAGTGATGAAATCTTAAAAAAAAATAACGCATTTTTGAAACCAGTACCCAAATATTATCCATTTTATAGGTTCGTAACAAAATATTACCATACACGTTTAAAATGAAAATGAAAATAAACTAGTTGGAAAAGAAGTACTTCCAAAAGCGGTCAACAAAAACTTCACTTTTCACTTTTCCACTTTTTTCACTTTTTCCAATTTCAAATCACAAACACACACGCATACATTCGCATTCGATAAATCATGATCGATTAGACAATTGAACGCGGAATCCTGATTGCGAATTGTCAATTTGCAGTCACAGCAACAGCAGATGTTGCAAGAATGCCAAATAAAATGGATGAGCGCGCACTTAACTGTTGCATGCCACGCGCCGTTGCACGCCAAATCAATCAAATTGTTCAATAAACACGGCGTGCAACTTCTAACTTGAACCCTTTTTTGGGTGGATGGGGGAGGAGGGGCAGGCAATCGAACTATTCAATCGAACTATCGATTTCGATGATTACTGCTTCGATTTGAAATTTCAATGCAAATTAACACACACACATACAGACACATAGAGCAACGCACTTGTGTGTGTGTGTGTGAATTTTTGTACAGGGCGTGTTTTGATCAGTTTTGATTGTTGTTTTTGTTTATCTGCCGCAACCACAGAAAAAAAAAACACAGGCAATAACAACAAGTACAACAAACGTTGCAACTGGGCAACGCGACACACACACATATGTAAACACAGTTACTTCAACAGGTGTTTGGACAAAATAAAAACCCACATATTTATTTATTTTAAATTTATAATAAAATAAGATATTAAATAAAAATGCATTAAAATAGCTTGTATAATTGTGCAGCTGAAATTGTGTGAATTTTTGATTTTGTCCAAACACTTTCTTGACCAACAGTATGTATATTAACACACACGTGCACACACACAGACACACACCTGGGAGGAGGCGCGCAAAACGTTGATTTTTTTTTGTTTTGGCCGTTGTCGCGTTTAGCCGAATGCGAGATTTTTGTTTTTGTTTTTTTTTTCGTTTTTCGTTTTTATGTGCGAGAGGCTTGAGCTCGAGCCAAGCTAAATGGTTTGTTGTCGTCCGTCCGTGCCAGATTCACAACTGATCTACCTGTTAGCTGTTTGCTGCTGGCTGCTGTTGACTGTCGCGTCGCCGTCGCCGTCGCGCAGCCAATTTGAAATTGGCGATCGAGCGCGCGCGCACGCTTACGTCCCACCTTACTCCTTCCCTACCACCCTCTCTGTCGCACACCCGTACCTCACCAAGCCGCACCTTCGATCATTCAATCTCAACACCGCAACACAATCACATTCACAACAAGCTTTTGCCTTTTGCGGTCCATCTGCTAATTCATTCATACTCTCTGTCTCTCTCTGCCTCTCTCTCGCTCTTTTGCGGTAAGAGCGTAAGCGCGCGCGAGAGAGCGTTGTGTGTAATGTCCAACACTGTCCGCTTGAAGCGCCTCATCAGGTTTTTGCAAGTGAGAGCGCGATGGAGCTACACACACACTTGCGCTCTTACAATGTTAAAAGCATTCTTTACTCTCATTGTTGTTGTTGTTTTTTTTAGAGCTGCGACAATTTTGGAGCTGGCCTGAAGGTTAGTCGCTTGGAATGTTGCCCGGCGTTGGCGTTAGCGTTGGCGCAAAGAGCACAAAAATAGAGAGAGCAAGAGAGACGACGACACCCACACACATACATATACACCTGCAAATATATTTATGAATATTGACACTAGGTCAGGTTATTGTTTTGACAACGAACAAATATTGATGCTTGTTTTTCAAAAACTATTTTAAAAATTATTTTTTTCGAAAAGTAAAAATTTTAAGCCAAGATTGGGTTTTATTTTGCAAGCCGGAAACCCTTAACCGCTATTAACCGTTTGCAATTCTTAACCGCTTCTGATCCCGAAATTATTAAAGCTGAAATTTGTAACCGGTTCATGTATAGTGGTTAGTTTCAGTTCAATCAATCAACTAAATACAACTTCGTTTTCTAAAATAATTTCTGATTTTAAAAATTTAAAATATTGATCATATTAAATATGTATATTTGAAAACCAAATAAATATTGCGTATACTTTTTTTAGTTTCGTTTCGGATTCATACCCCGGTGATTTTTTTTCCCTGCCAAAACAATTACCTGACTCACTGTGTACCAAGCAAATATGTCTCATTGTCATTTTCGTAGAATCGACGACTATCTAAAATGTTCTTCCGGCATGGAACTCGGAAATGCCTGCACATTGTCACACGCTACGTGCAGCGCCTAGACAATCTATTATATAGAGTATATATAGTATATAGCATAGGTACCACAATTGTTTACTCTCAAATGGCGAATTTATTCATCATAAATTTGTTTTTTTTTTTGTGTTCCAAAATGGGCTTTTCCATTTTTTGTTGTATGTGTGTTTGACTCGTGTTAGAACAAATTCAACAAAAGGTTCTTTTTATACTTTTTGGGTTTCTTCTTTCTTTTTTTTTTTGTCTTTTGTTGTTTTTCTTGAACTACTACGATAATTGAATTGAGAGATTGCATTTTTGGAAATCTTCTAGCATTTAAGCAATAAGAAATGTTTTCGTATTATCATCATCTGAAGGGCACATAATTTTTTAATTTAATTTTTATCTTTCTTTTTTTTCGTTTTTTTTTTTTTTTGGAAATTTTGTTTTAGTACATAACCTAAAAAACTAACCAAAAAATATGATACTACGTTTTTGTGCGAAGTGGCCAAAAACGTGATTATATAGATTGCATATCGTTTATTACACAATTGAATTTGTTGGTTGTTCAAATGGAACATTTGTGGAAATTGATATAACGATAGGATTTATAATCACATTCAAGGATCTTCGATTTACAATTTTCTCAATACATAAATATAAATAATTTGCTTTTTTGCATCTTTTTCTTATGTGTGTGTGTGTATGAATTTTTTTTTTTCTTATTTTAAGAGTTTTTTATTAATTGAAACGCACGAATGTTAAAGAGAACAATTTAAATAAAACTGTAAAATAATGCAAGTCATTGCAAAAGCTGACAATAACGGTACATTGGTGATGATTTTTTTTTTTTGGGTTGTGAGGGGGGAATCTAGGAGTTGGGGGAAATTGAGAGCTAACACGTTAAATGTTTAAACTAATTACATACACATAATTTATGCTACGATAGTTAAAAAAAATAAAAGTATGAAGAATATAGGATGGGAGAATTAGGAGAAGGCAGGGTGCGGGTGGACACTAAATTATATAGGACATGATTTCTTCATCTTAGCTCCGTCTACAAACTAATATCGGTTTTTTTGAGCCGCACCGAAACAGCACAGACTTTTAAACCAGAGTTTTTCTTAGCGTTTTCAATTTTGTTTAGTTTTAGTTTTTTGTTTTTCTTTTTTATATTATTTTATAGTATGTATAATTGATTTTTTGTTTTTTTTTTTTTTTTGTTTTGTATATGTAACTGGATGCATTTTTCTTTGGAGTGGTTTTCTCATCTTGTTGCTTGGTCGCTCTGTTCGTGCTTTCTTCTTTTCCATTCTTTGTTAATTGCCAAGTTGTTTTCTTCAGTTGTTCTTTTTTATGATTTACCTCATAGATTTGATTTTGCTTATTTTCCTTTTGTATTTTTGTTTATATCTTTGTTTTGTTCTTCAACGGATCACTGATGATTTTTGATACATATAAGATATATAGTCTGTTCTTGTTGCTGTTTTCTAAACGTTTTAACTAAATGTGCTCCATACTTTTTGTTTGTTTGTTGCTTCACCATTATTGTTGTATTACTCCTTCTTTCTCTCTTTCTCTCTCTCTCTCTTTCGAATTCTGCGATTTATGCCTCTCATAATCTCTTGAGCATGCGTTTTTTCTCCTTAAGCAACTTTTCCTTCTTCTTATCCTGCAGCTTCTTATCAAGGCCCGCGTGTTTCTTCGTTGATGGTCCATCATCATCTTTGGCATCGCTGGCAGCAGCACCGCATTTGGCCGGCTAAAAATATATAATCAAGTTGGTCAAAATCAGCGATACCAAATAAAAGTTATAAATTCAAAAGAAAAATCCAATTTTTCCAATTCAAGTTATTCTTCAATTATGAAAATAAAAATAGAAAAAAAATATACATCCTGTTTCCCGTTTTTCGAGTTGAAAAATGTATTTTTTGAACTTTAGCATATTATTTTTAATATATCTTTAGTGTTTTTAGGAGTAAAGTAAGTTAGAAATCCAAAATTAATTTTTATTTTAAAAAATATATATTTTAAAAATTATAATCGTTATGGTAAGAAAAAAATAGATCTTTCCACCTCACTCTCAGCTCTCTCTCTCTCTCGATCTTTGTCTGTCTCTCTCTCTCTCTCTCTCTCTCTCTCTCTCTCTCTCGCTGCTGTTATCACTCACCTGTGCATGTATCTCTGTCATCATGCGCGCACGTTGAGAATAATCATCGTAACGTTCGAGCAACATTTTGCCGGCCTCCTCGTTGAGGGCCGATTCGGGATTGGGTACAATCAGCAGGCATTTGATGGTGAGCAGTATGTGTTTAATGCCCAAATCCGGTTTCCAGTCCTTTTTTAATGTGTTCACACAGATCTCGCCATTCGACGCGACATTTGGATGGAAAATTTTGGTTAGGAAATATGCTTTTGGCGGCGTTTGTGGAAAATCTTTGTTGAGCGTGAGTTTAACGCGAAAGATACCAACGGCATATGGTGTACCCGCTGGACCATCGATTAATGCCTGAATATCGGTGACATCGCTCTCATTGATTAGAACTTTGATTCCCTCCGGCGGCGTTGTTTCCATATCCTGCAGCTCCTTCATCACCTGTCTGATGGTCTGCGGCGACAGATTCTCCACATTCGAATATTGCTACAAATGTGCAACGTTGGAAATGCAAATTTTAGAAATTAGTTTTGCCTTATTTATATTTTACGCTTATTTGTTTACATTACCGAACTCATGGCTTCTTTGCCTGATGTTTCTCCGTTTTGTGCGTATGCCTCTCTCTCTCTTCCTCTCTCTCTCTCTCTCTCACTGTCTGTGTGTGTGTCTATTGTCTATGTTTATGTGGGTGTCTGTAATTCTGATTGTGGATGTGTGTGTGTGTATGTGTGCTTGAATGCGTTTCAAGGTTTCCCAATAGTTGCTATTGCTTCAATGTCCTCCTGAAGCTCTGCTTTTTAATACTTCCAACTGATTGAGTGATTTGTCCAACAAAATTTTAAAAAGCTCTGCTTGTAACTGTATTTTCACTGGCGTCGCAGTCGCATTCACAGCGTTAGCGTCAGCAGCGTCAGCGTCTCGTGCAGTGGGGGGAAAACTGTTTGCTCTGTTTTCGTTTTTGTTTTTCCTACTCGCGTGCGCTTTATTATATTTACTGCCTCGTATTATATGCTTTGCAGCAAGTTGATTATGTTTAAAACTGAAATTGATTTGTTTTTCTATTTTGTTATTGGCTTTTCGACACATTTAAAAACAAAAAAAACAATTTCTACTCAATTGCACACTTCACGCTCAACAACAAAACACAAAACAGCCTCCATTTACAGAAACCCTCGTCGTATGGCATGCGCTACAATGTAATGCATGTTGGTTTCTCAGTTCGCTATGGTCACACTGCTGATTTAACTCTAGTTAACATTGCTAAAGTTCATTAAATTTATTTTCTCTCTTTGTATTTGCTTACTGATCATAAGCTAGCTTTGATTGATCTTCGTTTTGTTACCTAAATTGAAAATTATTCTTGTTTTATAGGAGTGCAGCGTACACAGAAGTGTACACTGTTGATACAAACAAGCAGCTATCTATTCTCTTTTCATGCGCATGCACTAGCGTCGTCTCACTCGTGCTTATTGAAATGAATTGAATCCGCAAACTTTTTAGTATTTAATTTCCAACAATTAAATATAAAGTTAATTTTGATTATTAAAATGTAATAAATGTGAAATGGGAAATAAAATTCTAAAATTTCAGTTTTTTATATGCATGATTTGAAACAATTTTGTATATTTAGCGTTGCCACCTTTTGCGGCAGTGGTCGATAAGAAATATCGATACATGCACTTTGCAGTTAATTTTGAAATATAAAATTAGTAGTTTCGTAAATATAACAAGTTACTAACAATAGTTAGTGACTTTTAGTATTTATGAGATCATATTCTGCTGCTTTAGTCTGCCTTTCTACAAATTATCGATATATCACGCAAGCATAACATCGATAATGTTAGTCCAAGATAAATCGCGATGATTGTTCGATGTCTTTTACCGCAAACTCCAAAGATCGATACCATCGGCATTTGCCGCGACATGACTACTAAAACAAGTTGGCAGCACCGATAAAAATTGCAAATTGAAAAATGCAAAACTCTCAATAAAAAATTAATAAATTTAATAAAAATTTGTAATTCGAAATTAGATAAACTTAAGGTTGACATATTTAGGAAGGTTCAAACTACGTCAGCCCTCGGGGAGAGAAGTTAGAAAATGCAATTAAAAAAATATATATATATAAAAATTCGAGAATATTCTAACAAAAATTCTGCAAAAAATCGAAAATTCTAGCTTAAAAAAAATTTTAGAAAAAGATACAATATTTAAAAAAAAAATTGTTCGAAAATGTACGTATTTTTTTAAGTAACAAAAAGCGAGCCAGATCGGAAAGGTTGACTGGATGGCAACCCTCGGTTGTTGACACAACTCTACATAAAACACAACTCTGCTGTGGATTTTTTTTTTGCTCGCCAACGCATAATTTAGTTTTTAGTTAAGATTATTTGTCGAATTCTAATTTATTGAACAATTTTAATAACTTTGAGCACATATCAATTTAGTTGTTGTTGGTGGTTGGCGCCCGCGACGGCACTGCATCCGGAGTTGTGCGTGAAATTGTGTGTGCAAGTGGGAAGGAAGAAGTTTGTTGGGAAGTTGTTGGGAATTGGAAGTGGAAATTGGGCCCCAAAAATGTCAAAGAATAAAATAAACACAACTGCAGCGACAGCGGCGAGCGCTGAAACGGGTCTAATTGAAGTGAAATCAAAGGTGAGGCAAACGCAAAAGAATTCCTCATACAATGGAATAAAAGTGAAATAATTGTTGAATGCGGCACTGCGCTGATTCATGCCCTGTAGAAATTTGTATAAAGTGGAAGCTATTGGAAAGTGGAAGTTGTTGCAAGGGAGGCAACAGTTGGCTGTGGATTATGTGTGGATTATGATAATTGTTATTATTAATTTCGTTATTATGTGTCTCAGTTTGATGCCGAATTTCGACGCTGGAGCTTTAAACGTCATGAGGCCGAGCAGAGTTTCGAGAAATTCGAGAAATTAATAGAGCAGCTGCATAAATTGGCCAACATACAGTTTCTAATACTCTACATCGATCCGCGCGACAACGACCTGTTGCCCATCAACAACGATGACAACTTTGGCCGTGCCCTCAAAACAGCGCGTCCTTTGTTGCGCGTCATTGTGCAACGCAAAGGTGACTATAACAATTATTTACATTAGGGTGTACCGGTTTGTATGGGCCAAAAAAAAAATTTTAAAAATGGGAAACCAAATTCGCAATCTACGGCCTATTCTAAAATATTTTCTCCAAGAAAACTTAGTTCTAAAATCAATTCATGGTCCCTGGACTGTCGATTAATCGATATGTGCAACGATTTTTTAAAATTTGAAAAAGTAGAATATGTAATTTTTCGTTCTTATTTTTCATTATTTGTTTATTTAGTCCCAACAAAGAATAGTGAATTAAAACTAAAATAAAATTATGCAAAATATCTTAAAATCAAAAATTTTAACTGAATTGTTAAAAAAATTAAAAATTTATCGACTTATCGATGTAGTTTTACATCACTAAATACTTTATATATGTTTAAAAATAGTAAAACCAATAGATCTAGCTCTTCTAATTTTGGATTTCTTTAAATTCTTTGTTTACGTATTTCAAAATCAGTTACTCGACCTGTATAAGAAATCTGTAAGAACATCTAACAACTCTATTTATTTTTTAGATGATCTGAATGAGTACTCGGGCTTCGGGACAATGAAGCCAAGGAATCTAATTGGCAGCATACTTGGACATACGCCGGTTAAAACCAAAGCGCCATCGATATCGATACCACACGATTTCCGTCAGGTATCGGCCATTATCGATGTGGACATTGTGCCGGAGACGCATCGACGTGTACGTCTCCTCAAGCACGGCAGCGATAAGCCCTTGGGTTTCTATATACGCGACGGCACATCGGTGCGTGTTACGGCCAGCGGATTGGAGAAACAACCGGGCATATTCATATCACGCCTGGTGCCCGGCGGTTTGGCCGAAAGCACCGGTCTTCTGGCCGTCAACGACGAGGTTATTGAAGTCAACGGCATTGAGGTGGCCGGCAAGACACTGGATCAGGTATGCATTTAACCAAAGCTCATTATTTTAATTACAAAATATTTCTGCATTTAATTTATGTACATTTATCAGAAAATTTGAAATGATTACATTCAAATTACTTTTATTTTAAATTTAATTTTGGTATTCAACATTTTTAAATAATCTAATATGAACTAGAGGAGTTGACCAACTTCCAACTGTCATAACTTCATTAAAACTGAACAGATTTCCAAACGGTATGCCATTTTCATCATAATTTGGCCTCTAAATTGATTCTGCATTTCAATTTTTATCATCTAGAAAATTTCATAATTTTTCAATACTAAGCCATCAATCATCAAATTTTCCATACTTACCCCTTAACATTTTTTCAAAAACTTTGATCTCCCATAACTTCATCAAAAATAAACCAATTTCCAAACGGTATGCCATTTTGTTCATCGTTTGACCTGTGAATTCATTCTGCATTTAAAATTAATTATAAAAAAAAAAAAAAAATATTTCCCCGAAAATCTTGGGTTTGATGCCAATGGTCCCCCCTTTGATATTTTGAAAATTTAAAATTTTAAATCTCATGTTTTCACTTTTAATCAACTCCTTATATCGTAATTAGTACAAAACAACACTTTAAAACTTATTCTGGCACCTTTCATTTTTCTGTAAAAAATCATGTGAAATTTGACAAAAATTTTGACTTGTAAAGTTGTTAGGTCAAAGGCTCGCCCAACTTTGAATTGTCATAACTTTGGCAAAACTTAACTGATTTTAAAACGGAATGTCATTTTAGTCATGGTTTGGCATCTTAATTTATTTTGCATTTAAATTTAATGTATTTTCTAAAAAAATTCTGTATACCTTATTTTTTACCTTGACTTTATGTGAGTACTTATATAAATCTGTTGACTTTTTAAACAGGTGACGGACATGATGGTGGCAAATAGCTCGAATTTGATAATTACAGTGAAGCCGGCTAATCAACGAACGCTGACGTCGACGCAACGTGGTTCCTTCTCTCGCAACAGTCAATTGTCGAGTGGTTCGCATCACACGAATCATACGAATACATCCGATGAACTGGAGCATGATGATCAGGATGATATTGTGGATCTAACTGGTGTCACGCTCGATGAAAGTCCAACGACAGGGACAACGATGGTCACGGTGAATTCAACGGCAGCAACATCATCGACATCCGCATCCGCAACGAGTCATCAATCATCCGCATCATCACCGTCCACACATCACAGACAGGCTGCCTCCAATGCGTCCACAATTATGGCCAGTGATGTCAAGGATGGTGTCTTGCATTTGTAAACCCCAGACAGCAGCTTCAACAACAACAAAGTGAAAGAAATCCCCAATACACATACAACATATATTAACAGTCTTATATACACATAAATATTGGGTTTACATTCCACACATTCCACACGTTCCACACACACACACAAACACAAATGTCTAAGTTTTCCATTTCCAGTTTTATGCACTTGTTTTCTTTTTAATTATTTTTCATCAACGCCCAAAAAAAGAAACTATGTATTTTAATTGTAAGCATTAATGTCCTTTGTTATTATCATATATTCCTTCATGTGTTATCATTAGTTAGACAGAGTGAGAGATAATGAGCGAGCTAGAGAGAGAGAGAAACAGAGTTTATGTACATTTTTCTACATTTTTACACATTTTTGTTCATTATTAAAATATGTACATTTATTGTCAGTACAATTGCCAACAAATGTACCTCTTTTAATATAGAAAAAAATGTGCAAAATATGTAGAAAAATTTCAAAAACAACTTTGCAGTGGCATCTAAATTGTTTAATTGCAATTATGCAATAAATACACACACATACACACACACACACCTGCCTCGAACTTAAAAACATTGCATTCCATTTATGTACTTTGCGGCACACACACACACACGCACACAGCTACAACAACACCAGCAACAACAACAAAACTAAACATTTATATTGTACTTACAAACTAAAACTTAAGCGAAATGTTTGTTTATTTTTTGTTTTTTATTTTAAATTTGTTTGTAACGTGTGCGAGCTTAAAAAGTGTTACTTAATATACAAATATTAATATATATACTTATATATATATATTATATACTTTTAATTTGTTTTCGTCAATGTGTCTAATACTCGTTCAAGTTTTATTTTTTTTTTTTTACAAATGTTCAAACTTTAAAGAGAACTACAAAAACTACAAAACACCAACAGCGCCTTTAAAATAACAACGCAAAAAAATGTTTTATAAACTCTATATACTTAAAATTATACTATATACAACAATTAACTAAATGTACGTATACGTAAACCTATATCGACATATATATATAGAGCTCTATTATAGTCAAATTGAGAAAAGACATTGAAACTGAAAAAGAGAAGAAAAAAAAAAAGAAAAAACAACAACTTGAAGTTAACATAACACATATGAGACAGGCATATTTTAGATATATAATATACTATATACATATATGTAGACTAGACTTATGCGATAACAAACGAAAAGACAAACAGCAAGTATACTAATTATAAATATCCAAATACCGAATACCCTACACCACACATATATAGCAGCTATTTTCGTTAAATTGTGTCAAGTTCAACTGGCGCAAGTTAAATCAATTCATCAAATCTATAATTTTAAACTAAACCCAAACAACACCAATCGAACAACAATCTAAAATATATACACTATTTTACTATTATACACACACAAGCAAAATGAAAAAGACAAAAGTAATGTTTTGATGCATGTATTTTTAATAAAAACAAAGTGAACTTCTCAGTGCACTGACAAATTATAACTTAAAAACTGATTTTTATTATTTGGAAATATTTGTGGGGAAAACTGTGAAAGTTTTAAAAACTTAGATAAGGAACTTTAAAACAATTTTCAGATAAAAATTATAAGCAAGAAATTAAAAAAAAAATTAAAAATTAATAAACAAGAGGAAAATTTGGATTATTCCTAAAATAAAACATTGGATGGCATAAGCAGACATTTTTATACACTTATAATGGTATTAAATTAAGTAATCAGACAAAACTATTTATAATATTTATAATGATTTTTTATTATTTTAATTTACAAAAAATTTACATAAGTTAAAGATTATAAAGTTTTAATTAAGTTACATTAAAGACTACGCAAAAAAAAAACTTCAAATAAATCTAATAACGACACCGACACGATGGGGGAGTTTTATTTGCCAGTCCGGCTAGCTATGCCCCTACTCACAGCCAAGGATTGTCAGTGGCGTTATCAGAATCCTATCTCAAATAGGAATTTGAGAAGAAAAAATAATGAAAAAATTGATATTTCGCATGGAAATCGGTTAAGATTTGATAGAGTTATGGCAGTTTGAAATTTGGGAGATAGTGACAGTTTTCAATTGTTTTGACTGCGAGCACGGGATGTCAATCATTCCTGAGTATCACATCGTGTAATCCAAGTTTCAGAGGATTGTGTTGCAGAACTTCTGGCAGCAGCTGAAAAGTATGAGCTATACAGACTGAAGGCGATGTGTGCGAAGTCCATGAGCGACAATTAATCAATAGAAACTGCAATAAAAAAACTAGAAACAGTCAACAAATGCAACGAAGGATCTTTAGTTCAAAGGTGTAATGAAGAAAACTGTCACAGAAATAGAAACTCAGTTTGAAAAATAACTGGGTTCGATTTCCGGTCATGTTATTCTAAATATCTTTAAGAAAAACAAAAGTATGACCAGAGTGTCCGCATGCAGCTATAATAAAAACATTTGGCGCAACGGTCACATGTATAGAACCTCAGTTTGAAAAATAATTGGGTTCGATTCCCAAAGAGTTCCAACTGTAATAACTTGATCAAAACTAAACCGATTTTCAAGTGGAATGTCATTTTGATCATGATTTGGCCTCTAAATTGATTCTGCATTTAAATTTTAATCATCTAGAAAATTTGATAATTTTCGACCAAGATTCGATTTCGATGCTAAGGGTCCCCCCTTTGAAATTTTGAAAATTCAAAATTTTAAATCTCAAGTTTTTACCTTTGTCGATTCCCTGTATCGCAATTGGTATAAAACAACACTTTAAACTTGATTCTGAGACCTTTCATTTTTCTGTAAAAAATCATGTGAAATCTGACAAAAATTTTGACTTGTAAAGTTGTTAGGTCAAGGGTTCGACCAACTTCAAACTGTCATAACTTTATGAAAACTCATCCGATTTTCAAACGGAATGTCATTTTGATCATGGTTTGGCATCTTAATTCATTCTGCATCTAAATTTAATTTCTTTTGTAAAAAAAATTAATTTCTTCTAATTCTTGGGTTCGATGCTAAGGGGTAAGTATGACCAGAGTGTCTGGATGCAGCAGTTGAAAAGACAAATGGAAACTGTCACATGTATATAATTTAATTTTCGATTCCTCATGTTATTCTAAAAAAACACCACAAGAACGCCAAATTCTCAGGAAACGCCAAATGGAAAGCAATACCGACCAATTTGCAGTTCCTTTGAGGGAGGATTCTCCATTCATCCAATGACTATTTCACTTGTCCGTATATAAAACGTATTGTTGCAATCGTAAAATTTCCTCAACCGTCAAATAAAAAAAAATTTTAAAAATATTGACTTTACACAGTTTAATCAAAGAATACACTTTTATAGCACTTTTATATTTATTTATTTATATTTTTTAATTTATAGAAATGTTGTTTTCAGCACGACTGCTGCTCATCGAATGATGAATATTTAGAAATTCATTTAATCCTATAAGCCTGCTTGACGTTTATTTCCAGGCTTGCTTTTTTAAAAAAAAAAGAAATTTTATGAATGTCCAAAAAAATAAACCAAGAAAGGAACAAGAAATGGAACAAGAAATGAAACAAAAAAATTGGATGCATTGAAAATTAAATAACTTAACTGCTTTTCATTTCATGAAACTCCTAAAATAATAATTAAGAATAATTTTGGAATGGAGTATTTGTGTTTTTTGCCAATTTGTTTATATTGTTTAAATTCCAAATGGAGAAAATTTCTCTAAAAATAATATAAAAGTTTATGAATATAAAATAAAAACACCAAGAAATGGAACACAAAAATTTAATAACATGATTTAATTATTTATTTGGTATATTAACTGCTTTTAATTTCATGAAACTTTTAAAATGCAATAAATAAAAGCGCACAACAGTACTAATTATGTAATGAAGTATTCATGTTTTTGCTAATTTCTTTATTTTGGAAATAATGAACATACAAAATGAACAAACACTTGAGAATTACAATTATCTATTTCATACATATATCTGTATTATGTGGAATACATGAAAATACTTTTAAAGCTTACATCTAAATGAAATTATTTAATACAAATTCAATTTGAATATAATTATTGAATGTGCACATTTGTGTATTTAGTTTTGTTTTGTTTGTGTGTTCGATCATTTAGCAATTTGAAATTTTTACAGCGAATTTAGGTACACAGAGAGAGACAAGGGACAGAGAGTGAGATAATGACAGAGATAGTGAGAGAGAGAGCTGATCGTTACGTACAAAACTAAATTAGATGTATGCTAGTTATAGCTTAGAAATTTAATCAGATGCATTGCCAACATTGGCGGCATTATTCTCAAAGCACTGCCAAATGGTGCGAGCAGCAGGTCGATCCTCACTGTGAGCATTGGTGCACAAATAGAATAGCTCCACAATGCAATTGTAATCATCGCTGAGCTGAAAGGCCACCGGCAATGGCGGACGTGTGCCATATGCTTGTTCAATGTGTGCCCACGAATAGTCGGACATGTCATTCTCCTTAATGCTGTCATCCTCGTCAATATCATCATCATCTTGGATAGTGGTAGTGGAAGTGTCTGTGCCCGTTGTCAATTGATCGCTACTGTTGTGTTCGGAATAATTGAGTTGTCTCCGCTGCGACTGCTGCTCCTGTGAGCTGTCCGTGTCATTGGCCTTGCTGCTGAAGGCTGCGTCCAGTTCGAGCGTGTGGGGAGGCACAAGTGCCAATGTCTCATAGATAATCAAGCCGAAACTGAAGATGTCCGCTTTGCTATCAATTATCTCCACCTCATCAATGATTTCGGGCGGGGACCAAAGTGTTGTACCTTTAAAAACAAAAACAGCTAATCAGTAACAACAACCAAATTCCAAACATTCAATTTCAAAAACTTACCCACATATTGTAGATGAGGATGCTTGTGAAAGTTGATCTCACCATTCTCATCCAGCGGCAGTGTGACACCAAAATCGCAAAGTTTGCATATTTCAAATTCACCCTTGACCAGGACATTGAAGGACTTTAGATCACCGTGTAGAAGACGCGCTTCCGTATGCAAAAAGTCCAAAGCATGCGCAATGTCCATAATCATTTTGAATGTGTGTTTGGCGGGCAACGGACCAAGATCCTCATCATGTCGCTCTTCCAGTATGGAACCCAGTGCTGTGCTGCACATTTCCAGTGCCAGTGTGTCCACACCATCGGCGGATTTGATGACACCGCGAAAGCCAACAATATTTGGATGATTCAGTTTGCTGTCCCAACATAATAAAAGACATGAATTATTTAAAATAACTGTTATTCCGATGTGTATGTGGGAGAGTTGTGTGTATAACAAACGGCACAATTATTGTATGTACACCAAATGCACGCACACATGGAGACGCAGCAGCCTCACGCATATATATGTATATGGGGATATGTATGCACACGCATGCAGGCAGGCTCACATACAAAAATTATGCACACACTTACACCCGCTCCCACGTGTGTGTACACATTTTTATCTGTGCTGTGGGTACACACACCAATAATAGTTGAAAATTATACATATGCAAAATCTTAGAACAGCACAGAGGAGGAGCCGAGATAAAGAGGAGCTTGGAGGACTCACCGCAAGATGGCTGCTTCACGTACGATGCGGTCATTAAAGAGCGTATCCTTTTTAGCCCGTGTCCGTTGTGTGATACGTTTCACAGCCCATGGCGAACGTATGTGTCCATGCCTTGGTGACCTGTCCAGGCGGTATACACTGACACCGGTGCCAAATCCCAGTGTTTTCAACATTGGTGATGGCGGAATTTGTATTGGTGTGCTATTGTTTTGGACATTCTCCATATGCAGATTGCGCAGTTTGCGACGCGGCGTTTCCATTATTGTTGTTGTCAACGATTGAAACTGGAAACTCTGATCAGATGAATTTGTTGTTTTTATTGAATACAATTTTGATATCTTCTAATGCGACGCGCACAAAAACGCCGTTTAATTGAAAAGTAGGGATGGCTTGAATTATCTATCGAAGCGCAAGCGTATGGATAGTTTGTTGTTATTGTTCGATAAGCTGATATCGTAAACTAGTCGGTCTTTTTAAAATTAGTTAAAACAGCTTTGTATATTTTGAAGAAGCTAACTATATATATAAATTGTTAATACTGTGTAGGAATGTCGAAATATCAGTGATATTTTGATAGATATTTTTTGTGTTGATATATTTTTGGGCGATATTTTTTACTGGCGATAATATTAATATCGATATAATTATGCAATATTAGTCCATCCATTTCTTTTTTAAGCTAAAATATACTTTGGTCAAATGGATGCTACTGCATTTAACCGCATATCGTGTTATAACACAGGAAGAATAAATGGAAACACAATTAATTTTAAATGGAAACACCGCAACTTTAAGTTCGCGCCCAAGATGTATCATATATCGATAGCTAAAAGCAAATTTTTCGAATGTCTGTATCGATGAGCTTCGATAAATTTGAATATCGATATTTGGCATTACCATTTGTTGAATTAACGGCTTTAACATTTGAATAAAGCACAATTGTTGTTGCGGCGGCAACTTTATTTTTATTAAATGATTTATTTAGTTTTGTTATATAAAGTTGCATGCAACTGTTGTTATTATCGATATTTGAGTTGTTTACTATCGAGTGTACTCGATATCAGATTGACAACTGTAGCTTTTGCATTTCTGCCGTTTATAATTTATTTTTCTTTCATGTAACTTTTTGTGCGCATTGCGCCGCTGTCCTTTTTTTGGGTCCAAAATGTGTTTTCTGCGTTTTCTGCAGCAAGCGCGTGCGACGCTGGGACGCGTAAGTATTATTATTATTAGTATAATATTTGTCATTGTTTTCAATTGTTTTTCTTTGATTGCAACAACAATAACAACAACAACAATGCAGTATCTACCCGAGAAGGCGGCAATCAGCAGTGCAATCGGCAGCACAGCGAGAGAGAGCGAGCGAGAGAGGGAGAAGGAGAAGGAGCAGCGCAAATTGCATATTGTGATTGGCAATGAATCTTGTGATCTGGATTCGGCAGTTTCAGCTTTAACGCTCGCCTTTATCTACAGTCAGCGCAGCAAGGAAAATGATTATGTGCCAATTTTGAATATACCACGTCTCGATTATCCACTCAAAACGGAAGTGGAACACATGTTCAACAAGTGTCACATTGATAAGAAAATGTTACTCTTCCGGGATGATCTGCCAACGCATTTGTCCAGTGATATCAATGTCATTTTAGTCGATCATCATGTCAGTGATTTGGCCACGAATGTCATCGAAATACTCGATCATCGTCCGTTGGAGAATAATCCGGCAATGCAGCTGTTGCCGTCGCATTGTGTGCGTCACATTGAACCGGAACTGGGAAGCTGTGCCACACTCATTACTGAACTGTATTTGGCCCGACAGCAGCCGCGTTCCTCTCAGGTGGAGCAGCTGTTGCATGCCACCATTGTGCTGGACACCATCAACTTTTCCACAGCTGCCAAACGCTTTTGTGCACGGGATTTGACCATGGTGCAGCAATTGGAGCAATTACAGCGAGTTGCTACTGATGTGGATGATGTGGATAATGTGGATACTGAGCAGTCTCGACGTCGTTTGTTGTTTGATGAGCTGGTGGCAGCCAGAGCGGATATAAGTCGTCTGACTCTAAGTGAAGTGCTCCGCAAGGATATGAAGCAACTGCAGACGGAGCATCAAAAGGTGCCCATGGCGGGTTTACCCATGCTGGTCAGAGAATTCATTGAGAAACCCGCTGCCGAGCAGGCAATACGACAATTTGCTGGCGATGCCAATTTAATTGTTATCCTGGGCATGTTTGTGCCAACTCAATCTCAATCCGGGGGACAAGTGCAACGTGATGTGGCCATTATCTCGCCAACTGGACAGACACTGCTCCTAGAGCGAGTGAAACGTGCTCTACAGGATTGCCAGACACCGCAGCTGGAACTGAAGCCACATGAAGTGGATACCAATTTCATGGGCGGTTGTTTTTTGAGGCAACACAATGTCCGTGCCACAAGGAAGCATATATTGCCCGTGGTAAAGCGAGCTCTGTTGGATTGGGAGGCAACACAGCATCCGCATTGTGACTGCGATGATGTCTACTTCTTCAAGGAGAAGCCCAAGCTGGGACTATCCTAAACAAAACATTAGAAACAAGCAGAAACAAATCAAACTGAAGACTGGACAAAAGACAAAGGTTAAAGAATAAAGGATTAAGGATGAGGATGAGGATGGGGATGCAACTGTTGGAGGCTTAGGGAAATACAAAGCATTAAATATACATATATATATATCTGTCCACCTGCAAGTACAAGGGACACACACACACACACACACCTATACACACACACACACTGTTAAATGGGCATTAAATTTGTATTTGTATTTTAGTTAAATCAAATCTAATCAAGCAATTGACTAATTCTTAAGGTCATATTAAAATCGCCACCAAATCTCTCGCAATGCTCTCGTTGCGTTCCTAATCAACAAGTACACAAATAACATTTACAACCTAAAACAATCATGATAATAATAATCAAAAAAAAAAAAAACAAGGAAAAATACTTTAACATTTTGTTATTGGAGTAGTTGAATTTGTAGTATTGTATTAAGTATATACTAATTTATGTTGTATATGTGGTAATTATTAAAAGGAGCTTCCAACTCCAAAAACTCAAAGATACAGAAATATATATATATATACATATATCCAAATGTCGACTAGCTAAATCGTCTGTTAAGCATATTGTATATTATAATAATAAATACGAAAAGTTATCTATTTAAAACGTATCTTATTTCAATAATTTGAATTGCATGTGATCTCGGGATTAAAAAAAACTATAGTTGGATAATATAAATACATGGATAATATATAAGTTTAAGTTTCATTTCAATTTCCAACTCTTTTTTTAACGTGTCCATTTTTTGGAAATTTTATTTTAATCTATTTATGCGAATTTTCTTTGGAAAGCAATAAATATTACTAACTTTACTAACTGATATAGCAGCTAAAGTGCAATCAAAAGTGAAGACTATACAATCTAAATAAATTTAAATGATACCATTATAAATGTTTGAGGTTTGTGTGTTTTTTTTATTATTATTTTGCATAATATATGTACATGTGAATACATAAATTAATTTCAAAAAAAGAAATAAAAGACTTAAGATTATAATTGTGGCTCTTGTGTAGCTTCCCCGCCTCCGACTCCTTCCCCATTTTCATCCGCCTCTCCCATTTCATCATCGGCACACTCCAGAGTCAGATCCTCGAGCATCTCCTCCAGAGTAATCTGTGGCACATCCGGCTGCACATCGATGGGCAGTGTCTTTTTGCTATCGCGATAAATGTTGATCTGTCCCCGCATATCGACATTCTCCTCGATGTCATCGAGGAACTCATGATAATCATATTTGCTGCGCTCATCGGTTGCCTCATCCGCCAAATGTTTAATCTTCCAGAGACGCTGACTCAGACGTGTCTGTCGATCATAGTGTTTACGCACTAATACCACATCCGGGATTTGATCCTGTGGCAGTTTATCAAACTCGGCATCATTGATGTTCGCCTCGCCGGTGTTGTAGCCCATCACGGAGTCGCCCACCTTCAGGAGATGCCCCAAATGGGAGCGTGTGTGTATATTACTCTCGGCAATGCCCAATTCCGAGGCACGCACCACCCAAATATCGCACAGCGCATGTTTATATGACACTGTACCCTGACCAGGATAACTCTTGCGATCCTTGTCAGCAATCACCTCAATATCCATGACAATGTACTCAACTAGCTGCTTGGGATTACAGATGGCTTCGAAGGGAGCCCGGAAATACACCTGTGAGGTGATCTCAGCAATCTGTGCCGTCAGTGGATCAATTAAATGAATGGCACTCGAGACACGATTCACCAGACAAACGGGAGAAATATTGCCATACTGTTGACGCAGCTTCTTGGACAGACAGACGACGCTGTCCTTGGAGATGGGTGCAATTTCCACAGACCAGTTGTACTTGTAGTTGTAGTTGTTGCTGTGTATATCGTGGGAGATGAGACGCTTCGAGGTCGTCACCTTGGCGGGTACCATGGTCTGTAGGAAGTCCACCATACGCCTGGCATGATTCTCGGCCACATAGTAGAAATCTAGACCACCGTGCTCCGGTTTAATGCCCAACGTATCCGCATGTGCCTTATACTTGAGCACCAGCTGTTCCAGATAGTAAAACGTCTTCTTATTCTCTGCACGCTGACGCACTTGGACCAAACAACGCCAGAAATCTTTGGCCTCGGTGCGATGACAATCGTCGCACATTTGATTCTGTACGGTGAACTCCACGATGAAGACCTGCTGCAACACTGTGCCGCCAGAGATTTCACCGTGCACCGTCAGCTTGACCTTAATACGCTTCGAGTGCTGTTCCGTCCAAATGAAACCCGCATCCACAAGTTTCACCTCCTTCAATCCCTTCAGTTTCTTCAGACAGACGGCGAGCAGTTCTCGGGACTCGAGTGATGCCTGTATCCATTCATTTGGCGGCTGCAGATAACGCTCGCAGTTGCGACAGAAATGCAGCACCGCCTGTTTCGGTATATTCTCCGTAATGTCTACGTGATTCCGTAGACAAGTCACACACATATTGGCCGGATTCGGTTGGATGGCGACTCCGCATTCGCAGCACAATATCATCGCTGTATTCGCATTGCTGCTGCTGTCCTGGCCCAATGGGCTAACGCCTGTAAAGTCGACGTCCTCCATTTATTTTGCTTGTTCGCCCTTTTTTCACAATTTATATATGCTCTCTAAATTCCAATTGCTAAATAACAAAAACACGTGCAACGCTCCGAATTTCGCAGTATTGTCAAATTCTATGTTAGTGCTGCCAACTTGTTTCGGCAACTTGTCGCAACATAAAACGAGTTGGCAGGCTTGGCTCGTTTTCATTTTGTGATCAATTTTTAAAATGGGCTTAAATCTTAAACATCTATAACATGCATAGAAGCATTCAACTTTATTTTATCTATTTTCGAATTTCATTGGATTTTTTTATGTCGTTTTACACAAATTTTCGTTACATTTTTAAAAAGCCCGCGCGTTTCCGAGCTCTGTCTAGGGCTGTCAGGTGTTCATAAAAAAGCAAAATAGCAAGGCTGCCAGACGTTCAAACTTTCAGTATTTTTTCTGGTATTTATTTCAATTTGTTCCAAAAAAAAGGTTGGCAGGACTACTACCCACGTAGGGTTTGACCGGTTTTCAACACTAGTGATAAGCAGAATTTCCCAGCACTTAATTCGTAAGCAGCTCCAACACTAGCTGCCATTGTCATTTACATTTTCATACAATTTTTTTAAGGCTGCAAATAACGCAAATAATAATAATATTATAAAATGGAGGTCGATGAGGAAGAATTCGAGGTACCATCAAGCAGCAGCAAAGGCGAAAAGAAGCGGTTCGAAGTAAAAAAGGTAAGGCATAACCTTGTTACAACAAAAAAATTTAGATGCCATTTCGGCATTGTCATCCTGGCGTGTTACTAATTTTCTTACTATTGTTTCATAAAAACAACAAAAACAGTGGAATGCTGTGGCGCTCTGGGCTTGGGGTAAGTTTGAATGCGAAATGCGAAACAAAGAAAAAGTGCATAAAATCGGCATTGTGACAATTTCGATAACAAAAATAAATGTAATCGAAATGAATACTTGACATCTTTACAGATATCGTGGTGGACAATTGCGCTATTTGCCGCAACCATATAATGGACTTGTGTATTGAGTGCCAGGCCAATCAGGCATCCGCGACCAGCGAGGAATGTACCGTTGCCTGGGGTGTTTGTAATCATGCTTTCCACTTCCATTGCATTTCCCGTTGGCTGAAGACGCGTCAGGTCTGCCCGCTGGACAATCGCGAATGGGATTTCCAAAAGTATGGACACTAGTAACTGGAATGTCCAATTCTGCTCATCATATTCAACACTTACTGTCGGTTCATGACCAGACAGCTCATTCTCTCTCTTTCACACCCAAAACACACAACACTCACACCAAACAGACACACACATAAATACATCCAATACGTCATAGGGTAAAATACACGACTTGTTCTTAAGTTAAGATAACACCTCAAAAATAAAGGCGCGTGTTATGCACCAATCTATGATTTATATATTTATTTTTATTAAATCAATGGGTCAGTTTTCAATGAAATGAAAGTAATAGTTCAGCTGTGGTGAATAGCCAAGATCGGACTGGCTTAAGCATTTCGGCATATCAATTAACTTTCAAAGAGATACATATATTATATATATAAGGTTGATAAAATATAGACTGAGCCTCGGAAATAATAATAAGTATAATTCAATTCAATTCAAAAAAGGATATGGTGAACATTCACCTTATAACATGGTGAATTCGTTATGTGCTGCATTAAGGCACCGAAGAGAGAGCTTCAGTGGTGGAAAGACCGTCTTATAGTTATTTCACCATAAGTTCCAAGGTAAATTTATATATAGTAAACTAATCTTGGTAATAAGTTGGTATAAGGTTGAGTTGAATTTTTCTCATTAGAAATGCCGATAGACTTTTTGTACATATTATTTTAACTGTAAAAAAGGCGTAAATATATGACAAATTCCCCGTAAGTCGAGCCCTCCTTTAAATAATTGTAACCGCTCCATTACGCTGGTAATGTATATATTTAATATAATTGTTGTATTTGTAAATATATATGAATAATCGCATGTATATAACTAATTAATATGCTAAACTTTAAAATAAAACTTAGGTATAAACAAAAAATTAATTCAAAACCGATTTGTAGGCCAAATACATTTTTGCTTGTGTGGATCTTGTGTATATGTGTGTGTACTATGCGTAAAATAAAATTACTAAAAGTAAACTAAATTAAACAATGTGTGAACACTACAAAAAGGTAAGTGTTGCCATAAATCCTTTTGCTAGTTAACAGAGCTTTCTTTCTGTATTGCATACATATGCAAATGTATGTATGTATTTTCGATACAAACACACGCATACATATGCGTATGTATGTGTGTCCGTTATTTTTCATCTTTCTTTTTGATTGGAAATACATTCTTGTTACGGTGTGGTGTGTGTGGGTGTGTGGTAAAATGCAACAACAAAACGTAAGAAACAAAAAAACAAAATGTGCAATAAATATTTGATTTTTGTTTCTTCTTTTTATCATTTTTTTCTCGTTAATGTACACAAGTCATAAAATGATAATGTGTTTAACCTTTTTTCAACTTGCAGCGTTTATTTTTTTATATTGATTTGGGTTTTGTTTTTTTTTTTTTTGTTTTTAATATATGTATATATCCTTTTAGTTATAATTTAAATAGATTTTAATATTTTTTTTTGCTTAGATTTGTTTTTTTTTTTTGGATTTGTTTTTTATATATATATACAGTTAATTTGTAGTGTGAAACTAATTTGGTTTGTTATGCTTGCATTATTATTGTTTATATATATATGAATGTATATATATATAAATGTATAGGCTGTGTAAATTGAGTTTTGTATATATTGCTTTGTTACTATTGTATTTGTTATTTGTTTGTTACTATTTGTTGTTGTTGTTGCTCGTTATTCATTAAATTTGTTGTCTTACTATTTTCTCGCATCTCCATATACACATATCATATATATATATACTATATATATATATAGATTTATATAATATTTATAAATTTAACTTTAGTTGTAAGGCGTCTAAAACCGCTGCTAATTGCGTTTGTGGTTGTGTCTGTACGTGTGTAATTATGTGTCTGTGTGGGTGCATGTGAATGTATGTATGTGTGTGCATTGCATTTAGAATATATATTGTAGTGTTTTGTTTTTGTTATTTGTTTTTAATTTATCGCTTATCGTTTTGTTTATCCTTAATGCTTCTTTGCTTCTTTGTGATCAGCGATAGGCAACTAGAGGGAGAGAACGATTGGACGTTGTTGCTGTCGCCTTTTTTCTTTCAATTTGCCTCTCTCCGTCATTCAATGGCAATAATAACAATCCTTTTATCTGTTGTTGTTGCTGTTACCAGGGCTGCGCTGCCGCTGCTGCTGCGCCTGCTGCTGTTTGGCAGACATATTGTTTTGCTGTTGCTTCACTTAATTGTTATAAGGTTTTGATTTTAACTGTACATGATTTGTATGCGTTTTAATTCTACTCTTAACTTTTTAACTATAAACTTGTTGTTGTTGCTGCTGCTGCTGCTGTCGCTGTTATTGTAATCATTATTATTATAATTGGCATTGTTGTTGTCGTCATTCATATAAATCTCAACTTCTTTCTCATTATCTTTATCATCACCACCACCTTCAACATATTGTATAAAATTCGCTTTTTTGCTACTTTTATGCTTTAAATTTCCATCTGCAATGGCAAGAGAAAGAAAGAGAGAGAGAGAGAGAGAGAGAGAGAGAAATAGAAAGAAAAGCAAAAAAAAATAATCAAAGAATTGAATTTAACAGAGACGTTGTTGGTTTGTTTTGTTGGATTATTGTTGTTGCTTCTTTGCTTTTGTTTTTCTATGTGATATTCAAAAATGAAACCCCACCCCTGGTGAGCTTTATAACGGAATTCTCTCAAAAACACAAAGGACACAACAAAGGTGTATGCTAGAGTTGCCAGACTGTTTGCAAAGTCAATGGGCATGCGTGGGTGTGTATGTGTGTGTGAGATAGACAGAGAGAGAAAGAGTGTTGCAGACAAAACTAATGTTGGGGCTTAAGCAGTGTGTGTGTGTGTGTAAGGGGAATAGCTAGCTAGCAGCAGGCAACGGCAGGCAGACGCAGTGCAACAGTTACATTTGCATTATTATTGTTATTGTGTGACGTTGTTGTTCCTTTAGTTGTTGTTGTTGGCAATGGCAGCAGCGCAGTCAATTTGCATAGAGATCAGTCGTTGGTTATTTGTTGCTATGTTGTTGTTGTTGCTTATGATGATGATGATAATGATGTTGTTGTGGCTGCTGTTGTTGTTGATGTTGTTGTTGCGGCGACGTTGACGTTGGCTGCTGCTCAGCAACAATAACAGGCGATGACGATGAAGAAGAAGAAGCAGCTGACAGTTTGGTTTGCTGTTGTTGTTGCTGCTGTTGCAGATTGGCAAAGCTTGTGGGCGCCAGCAGCGCACAGGTGCCAAATGTATGTTTGGTCATGTTCAACGCTTGTGGCAGAAATGTGTGTGTGCTGGAAACGCTGCTTGGAGCGCCAGTTGCACCATTGCTGCTGGTAATTGTCGAGCTGTTGTTGCTGCTGCTGTTGCTATTGCTATTGTTGTTGTTGCTTATCATGTTGATGTTGCTGCTGTTGCTGTTGTGGCTGCTGCTGCTGCTACTAACAACAGCCTGCTCTGCAGCACGTTTGCTGCCTCCAAATTTCATTGGTTGCTGCTGCTGTGGCTGTTGCTGCTGTTGTTGTTGCTGTTGTTGTTGCTGGTAGTAAGCCATGTAGTTGCTACTGTTGCTGCGGCTGCCATTCAATTGATAAGATTGCGGTGATTTGGAGCGCGTAAAGAAATTGGTTGTCGATGTGCATGCCGATTGAAATGAACTGACGCTGGATGTTGTTGATGTTGGTGAATCGGCAGCTGGCAAACGTGTGCTTGCAACTGCAACAGCAACAGCTGGCAATGTTGCTGTTGCTTCCGCTGCTGCTGTTGTTGTTGTTGCTGTTGCTTCAGCAGCATCACAAACCGATGCTGTTGATGTGGAGGATGTGTTGACAGTCATGCTGGTGCCACTTGCTGTTGCACTGTTGTTGCTAACGCTGCTGCTGTTGCTGCTGCTGGCATAGCTGGCATTAAAGGATTCATCGCTGGCGCTTATACCGCTGCTGTTGAGCTCATCAATGCCGCTGCCAGCTGACATTGTTGTTGTTGCAGCACCAGCAGCAACTCCTGCTGCTGCCGCTGTAGTTGTTGTTGTTGTGTTTGTTGGTGGAATGTCTATTGTATGCGACTCGTTGCCAAATATTAAACGCAATCGCTTCTTTTGTGGCGTGCCATAGATGCTGTTGTTGCTGCTGCTAGTTGCTGCCGCTGCTGTTGTTGGTGGTGGCGTTGTTGCAACTGTTGCTGCTGCGCGTCGGCTGCGTCGTTTTTTCTCTGTTTTGTAGCGCCACTCGGAGGCATCAGTTTCAATTGTTGCTGGTTGCTGTTGCTCCTCCTCCGCCTGCTCCTCTTCCTCCTCCTGCTCCTCCTCTTGTGCTTCATCCGCATCTTCTTCTTCATCATCTTCCTCTTCATCATCCTCCTCCTCCTCCTCTTCATCATCATCATCATTGCCATGCTCTGAGATGCCTTCCATGCGTAATATTTCATATTCAATGCCGCTGCTTGTGGCATTGTTGTTATTGCTGCTGTTGTTGCCACCACTGTTGGTGCTGTTGCTACTGTTGTTGCTGCTGTTGCCAGCTCTGCCGCTGCTAGCTGTGCTGCCGCCTCTGTTGTTGTTGTTGTTGCCACTGCTGCTGTTGTTATTGCTGCCACTGCTGTTGCCGTTGTGCAACGCATGTTGCCGCTCCTCGCTGAGACTTGTGCCCAGCTCAAAAACCTCATCCAAAATGGGAGATCGTTTCATGCGCAATGTTAACTTTAAGCGACGCTCTGGTGTCTTCAACAGCGGCTCGACAGCGCTGCTGCTGTTGCTGTTGCCGCTGCTACTGCTAATGGCAGCAGCAACTGTTGCTGCTGTCGCCTGTTGCTGCTGCTGGTGTCGCTTGCGCTGTGTGACGCCGCCAACAGCCTCGCAATGTATGTGTTGTGCTGCCGCCAAAGCTGCAGCGCGTCGACTGCGTTTTTGTTTGCCTGCGTCCATATCGGTTGCCAATGTTGCAACTGTTGTTGCTGCCTGACGTTTGGATGTTGTTGTTGTGGCTGTTGTTGTGGTTGTTGCTTGCTCAAAGCTGGCCATAAGGTTCTTTTTATAGGCGGGACTGTTGCTACGACTGCGTGTTGTTGTTGTTGTTGCTGCTGCTGTTCCTGCCGTTGCCTGCTGCTGCTGTGATTGTTGTTGCTGGTGTGCTTGCAACTGCTGTTGTTGTTGCTGCTGTTGCCCACCAGCTGCGCAGTTTGTCGTCGGCAAGCATGTTGCAACATTTGTTGTTGCCTCTGCCGACGTCGCTGCCGCGATTGCTGCTGTGTCGCTTGGTTTTAACTTGCGTTCACTAAATCTACTGCTAAGATTATTTCTACAGCTATTACTAATATTTAAATTATTACAATTTGTAATCGTTGTTTTAATGTTGCTGTTGTTGTTGTTGTTATGGGCAGTTATTGTTGCTGTGTGGTTTGATGTTGCTGCTGCTGCTGCCGCTGCTGCACGTCCAGCACTGTTGCGAGTTACACGCGCTGTTGTTGTTGCCATTGTTGTTGTGGCTGCTGCTGTTGCATGTGCTTCCAGCTCGCTGTGTTGCTGCTGCTGCAGTTGTTGCTGCTGCTGTTGCTGTTGAAAATCCGTATCGCTGCTCTCGCTATCTGTCAAATATTTGCCCAACAATTGTGCGTTCTCCAAGTTGCCACTTTCCGTAATCTTTTGCCGCTGCGTTTGACGCTCGCTGCGTCGCAGTTGCCGCTGCTGCTGGCGCTGTTGTTGCTGCTGCAAGGCGGCGGCAGCAGCAGCAATTGCAGCAGCGGGCTTATAGCGTGGCACCAACACCACCGGTGCCTTGGCAATGGCAACAGTTGTTGCTGCTGCTGCAGCTGCTGATGTAGTTGCAACAGTTGTTGCTGCTGTCGCTGCTGTTGCTGTTGTTGTGCCATATGTTGCTAGCGGCTCATCAGTGCTGGCTGTGGAAATGCTGCTGCTGGTGCTGTTGACACGCATCGATTTACGCAACGTATTCACAGCACGTCCATTGTTCAACTCTGCTGCTGCCTGTGGCTTTTGCATTGCTGTTGCCGGTGTTGCAGCCTCGGCATTGGAGCTGGCATGTTGCTGTTGCTGTTGTGGCAGGTGATGTGTGTGAAATTGCTGTTGCGTATGATGCACATGATGATGATGCTGCTGCTGCTGATGATGATGATTGTGATGATTATGATGATAAGCTGCATTTGCCATTATCATTTCCGCATCATATTTTGTCATGCCCTTTTGACGCAACTCTTTCATGGTCAACGGTGAGACAACAACATTGGGCAACTTTTTGTCCATTAAGGCGACAGCATTCAGTTCCAAGCTGCTGCTCTTGGGACGAGCAACAGTTGCTGCCACAGCTGCTGTTGTTGTGTTGCTGGCAACAGTTGTTGCTGCTGCTGCTGCTGTTGCTACCGTTCCATTTATATTATTGTTATTATTGTTGTTGTTGCTGCTATCATTGCTGTTGCTGTTGGAGGTGCTGTTGGTGCTGTTCGCTCGACTCTTTATGCGATTAATGCGATTGTCCGTCTCACGCAATCGATAACCGCCACCATTGGCGCCGCCAGCAGCGCCCAAACCCAGTCCCAAACCCAATCCCAGGCCATTTGTTAGACCCAACATGGCCTCGTTCAAATGATTCGCCGTATGTTTGCCAGCAAAGGCGCCAGTTCCACGTCGTTCACACGTCTCGCATTCACAATACCGATTACTATCGCCAAAGAAATCCTCGCCATAGAAGCATGTTATCTCCTCGCCCACCTCAATGTCCCGTAAGACCTTCACACACGCCGTATCGCGTCCTGTGGCCAGGAATTTGCAATTGGCACGGCAATCATGATTGATATAGGCAGCTGGTCCCAACCACAATTGGGCACAGTTTTTGCGGCAACTGTACATAACGGAGAAGTCATTTTTGCCGGAATGCAACAGTGCTGCCTCCTCCGCTTCCGTTAGTTCAGCAATGCAACCAACGAGGCATTCAATTTTATCATTCTTTGACCAACGTTTCGTTGAACTGATTTTGGCGCCGCGTTGCTCCTCCAGCGAATATCGATAACATGCCTCGATTGCAAAGCCGCTGTCCTTGTCAAACACACGCAAATATCGCACAATCTAAAAAGAGAGAGACAGACAGGCAGAAAGAGGAAGAGAAAGATAGTGTGTGTAAAGAGAAGAGTTGTAATTAGTAATTCTTATTAAATATATCGATTTTTAGTCGTATCATCGTATCAAATCAAAAAAAAATTCATAAGATAAAAAAAAAAAACACCATAATGATAGTTTTCAAGAAACTTTTTGCATTTTCGCCATAATATTTGAATTATTGATTTTAATGGATTTCATTATTTTAAGTAATTTAAAAAAAAAAATCTGACAAAGCTCTATTTTAATTTTAGACCCAAGGTTTCTCGGGTAAACCTATAAGGAATTCGTCAAAAGATTGGGGTGTTGACAACCGCTTGATAAATTTAATTTTACTCCATACAAATTGACCCACCCTAATGTACTAAAATATCGATAAATTGAAAGTTTTAAAATTTTCTGGTATTTTTTGAATACTAACATGATCGTGCAATCGCTTGGTTGCAATCTTATTCTTATTCTTGAGATGACGCGGTATCCATGGACCATCATAGATGCGTTGAATGGCGATATCATAATTTTGTGTTTGTATAAATTCATCGACAATCGCCTTCAGTTGCTGTGTGTCCATTTTGAGCGGCCGAAAGCGTATATTCATTTTGTGCGTCTGAAAGCCCAAATGTGGATCCAATATCAACGATGTGGCCAAATCATCATTCTCGGACAGTTCACGGGGTGACATGCCCGTTGATTGCGATAAACGGCTAACAGCGCTGCCATTGCAACCGTTAAGACTGCCACCTCCTCCTCCACCACCTGCTCCTCCTCCGCTTCCTCCTCCGCTTCCTCCTCCTGTACTTCCTTGCGATGTTGATGCTGCTGATGATCCTGAATTTTGATGTGTCGCATTTTGTTGCTGCTGCGTTAGATAATGATGATGATGGTTATGATGATGATGTTGATGTGAACTGCTATTATTATTATTGTTGCTGTTGTTGTTGTTGAGTGTGTTGAGAGTTGAATTTTGGCTTTTGTTGTGGTTGTTGTTGTTGTTGTGTGACATTGACGACGACGACGCAGACGACGACAACGTCGCCGCCGTCGTTGAGGATGCGGTTGCAATTGAAGACGTTGCGCTGGTGGAGTTGTTGTTGTTACTGCTATTTGTGTTGGTGTTGTTGTTGCCGCTGCTGCTGCTTGTTGTTGTTGCTGTTGTAAATCTGCCGGCAGTTTCACTGCGCCGCGTGTGATTCGAGCCGACGACCATTCTGTCTGTATATGCAGTCTGCAATATAAAAAGCGACAGCAAAAAATGTTCAATTTTACGCACATAATAAATAAATTATAGATACTTTTAAACAACAGTGTGACCATCTGTAATTCAATAATAGTATTCAAAAAATTATCATCATTTTGAATTTCAGGCCACTGATCTAAAATCATTTCGTATTTTCCATTGTTTTGGTATTTTTAGTTCTTTTTTTTTTGCAAGTGCAGCGTACCGGCCAGCCAATTCAAGCAATTTGTTATAAAAGTATGGCAACTTGTTTACAAAGCAAGTGAGAGTGAATAAGATGGGAAGAGTGCAAGTGAATTGCTGCTCTCTGCTTGCTGTTCAACTGAAATTGACCCTTAATAGCTTTTTAAATTGATATGCACGCACACACATACTTGACCTAAATATATGAATAAAATATGTTAAAATTATTTTAGAACTTTAAGTCTACAATTAACTATAATCATAAAGTGGTATATTTGTAGTCTGTCTGCATTTTCCATATAAAACCAGACGAGATGGCAACACTGTGTTTTCAGCACTTGGTAGAATATTCGCACACACTCACAAACACACAAATACAAATTTACAGAAAAGCTTTCAAAAGCAAAAGTTGTTTCTGCTGACGCTGCTGATAATGATAAGCGTTTACAATTTGTAAGTCTGAGCGGATTAACAATACACAATAAAACGCAAAAAAAAAAAAAAAAAATAGAAAAGAAAACCTCTTGGAAACATATAGTATATGCAACAATTTGAATAAGTAATAAATGCAATTGGCACATTCAATTTAATTTGAAAATTATTTTATGGCTTCTCTGGGCGTTGTGGGTGGGTTGGTTGGTTGGAAGAGGAAAAGATGCGAGGTCGACAGACGGCACGCGTTCACACACTCGCTCTCTTTCTCGCGAACCGCTCTCTTTGCACACATACACGTGCGAAATATAAAAATCAATTAACATGGAAGCACATGTGTAATAAAAGCGTCGATATATATGTAAACTTTTGTTTGATGGCAGAAAAAAAAAGTGCAACACAATTTTTGGTTAATTTCGCAAAGCTTACACACAAACTTACAAAAGTAATAAGAAAAAAATGAACAACGGTTAGCGGCTTTGTTTTACTTGTATTGCTGCATGTCTACTGCTGCAATAATTGCAAATAAATACATATATAAGACATGCACGCAAGTGTGTGTATGTGTGTTTATGTATGCATATATGTGTGTGTTGTATGTATGTACTGTATACATATGTATTTTATTGCTGCCCAAAAGCTGCAGCAGTTCTCAGCTGTTTAACAGACGACGAGAGAAACTATGCACTCATGCGCATTGCGAACTCGAAATAAATGAGATTGACCTGCGCAAGGTTGCCACTTCGCGAAAAGTACAATTCAATTAATTATATATTTTTTTTTTGGGTAGAGCACCAATTTAAATACACTTTGCTTTGTTTCGTTATTGTTTTTGCATTGAAAAAAAATAATAATATTGGGACTGGTGGCAGCACTGTCGCTACACTTACACACGCACAAACACACACATACAACCAAAAATGTCAACAAAGAAAAAGGTTGCAGGGTTGTCAGATATTTTTCAGCAACAAACATTGCAAGTTTTTGCAGCAAACATTATCAAATTGTAAAATATTTTGTAAGCTTTTTGCGGCCTTATCTGCAAGCAACATAGCAATCTAAATGCGATATATTAAGCTATTTGCAAGCTGCTGACACGGCTCGTTTGGTTTTGGTGAACGCATTGCCAACCCTAGGTCCAGGTTTTTTTTCAGCTTGTTACATGGATCACACGGAAAATGGCGGCGCCTATTACACATATACATGTACATGTACGAGTGTATGTACCTTTAATAATATTCACTGAGGTTGCTGCTGCTGCGATTGCTGCTGTTTCTGCTTCTTTCGGCCCTGGATGATGCCGCTTTGTCTGTTGCTTCGATAACTCTGTTTCTTTTTTTTTGTCTGCTTTGCTTTGCTTTTTCTTTCTTTTCGTCGCCAACGTCGTCCAGCGGCAGAGACAAGCAAGAAGCGCACGTACACGTAAAAAGGCTTGTTTTGCGGTGCGGGGCGGCTTTATTATATCCAAATATCACAGTAGTAGCCGTAGTAGAACATCGTACGTACTTTGGCGTTTATGGTGTAGTTGTGGTCGTCGGCTGTGCCAGTTCATTTTTTTTATTTTTTTCAACGCTCAAACGCCGCCGTTCTGTCCCCACCCCCTTCTCATGGAGTCCGACTCTGCCAGTAGCTAACGCACGCACACACACAAACACACACACACACGACCGCACAACACCAGCGCACACTCACACATCCATAGGCATATGTAGATACATATATTCCTTCGCAACGACGTGCGTGCGTATGTATGTATGTTGTATGTGTGTGTGCCTTCTTTTTCTTCTACTTTGCATGAGCGCGACGTCTCATTTTATCATTATTCTCCTTTTTAAAAACGCGTTGTAATTAACTAAGAAGTCGTTTATTTTACAATCAAAATGCTGTGTTGTTGTTGGCGATAGAAAAAAAAACACGAACACGAGAAACGAATCTTTTTTAATGTTACTTTTCCGCGTTACTGTTCTCCGCGATTCCGTTTTTTCGCATTTTATGAAGCGATGTGTGTGACACTGATGCCAACTTAGCTATTTTAAAGCTAGATCCGGCTATTTTCTGTGCCACAACAACAAAGTTAGATGCTCTTCAGACAGAAAAAGCTATAAACTTGCCAGCACTGGTGTGGCAGACTGCCACCCGGTGCAAAGGCTGCCACCCTGCAAAATTTCCCGATCTGGTGTGAATTTTTGTACTTAAAAAAACAAGTACATTTCCGTAATTAGGTGTTTTTAATTTTTTACATAATTCCGGTTATTTTAATAGAATTCTTTGTCTAACTTCTCTTCGAACCTTCATTAAAATGCTTTCCTTAATTTTATCTAATTTTGAATTCTCATCAAATTATTAATTTATTTCAACGTGCTTGGATACTTTTTGCAAATTGATCACAATTTGAGTCCGCAAAGCAACCCTGCCAACCCGTTTTTTGTTGCGACATGACTATTGAAACTGGTTGGCAGCACCGCAAACTGCTGTCAATGTTTATTTACCAGTTGTTTTCTTTCAGAATAATTGAATAAGCTGCTGGATTTAAGAGAAAAGTGTATTTACCCTTGCACATCCAATGCAGAATGCGGCTGTGTCAGTTTCTAGTTGCCGCCTGCTGCATTCACGTGCTGATTGCGAGCAATCATTGGGTGCTAAAGGATGACCAAATTGTACAAAAACTGGACTCGCCGTTTTTTATGCGGGAACCGCATAATTTGATAGCATTCCTCGAACAAATACGCTACAATGAGTATGTGGAGCGTAGCTATTTGGAGCTGCTGCGCAAGCGGGAGCAGATTGTCGAGCATTTGCGTTTCTCGATGCGCTTCGGCGAGGATCTGGCCGAGCAGGCCAAATGTGCCATGGACTTTTATTTGCTGGAGAAGGGCATGTCCTATCTAAAGATCACACCCGATCAATTTAAACGCATCAATTTGCCCGAGCATCGCGATTTACAGCAGGCGGCGGCGGCAATACAAAAATCAACAACAACAACAGCAACAAAACATGAACGTGCCTTGGAACCAATCTGTAGCAATTACTATGAACTGGGCGTGGGTCCAGCCACCTATGATCATCTGGATAGCTTTCAGCCGGAGGTGTTGGAGTCGGCGTATGTGGATCGGGAGCATGACTCGAATATTGGCACTGCAACCGCCGAACTGATGCGTCGCTATGCATTGGATGGACTGCAGCGTCAGCCGGATTCATGGAAATTCCATACGCTCAGCTCATACTATTGGCGGATGCGTGGCAATGCGATGCAGGCGTTGCCCTGTGCCCGCCTGGCCACCATGCTGGCGCCACCGGAGCAGAAGGATATACCGCTTCTCAGTCTGGGCACAATACTCTTTCGCATGGGCAGATTGGCGGATGCGGATCTCATACTCAGTGCTGCCGTGGAGCATGCTCCGCAGGTGGCCGAGAATCATGTGGTGCTTGCCTCCGCGTTGGCTCTAAAGCATGATTTTAATCGGTCGCAGCAGCATTTCGATGAGGCAGAGAGATTGGATCCCAGCACCTTGCCACATACACAACAGGTGCGCAACTTTATCAGTTGCCTGGAGAATCTCACCAAGAAAACATCCAAAATTGATAGCTATGTGAAGTACATGAAGAACGAGCTGAAGGAGTTCAAGAAACTCAAATATCACATCTCTCAGAATCATGAGCGACTTGTCCAACAACAGTTGCCATTGGGAGCACGTCGATTCCTCGATTCGCGTGCCAACAACGAGGATCTGCATCGACGTGGACAATATTGTAGCACACGGACACCGAATGGCTCCGACGAGCCAATACTATTCTGTGACTTTTACTCGGACATGCAGATGCGTCTCGAGAGCAAGGACATCGATATTGATGTCCTGGAGCGTGATCTGATGGCCAACACGGAGAGTGTCATCCGGCAGGTGTCTACGGAAATACGCAAGCAATTCAATCTCGAGCAACTTAAAGCGGCCAAGGCCACAAAGTCCACGTAGGATTGGAATCGATAACGAAAAGCAATCATTAACATTCCCCAACAAATATAAAAATCAATCGGGTCACAAATTAGTTTTTAAAAATACATGTATATTAATTTATGAGTTTGCTTTTATTTTTGTGTATATAAATTATGTGTATAAGTTAATATTAATATAGCATAGCTTATATGTTTTTATTAACAATATTAGTAATATTAGAACGCATTTTTAATTAATAATTCCGCTCTTGTCGCATAAAATCGATTTAGCTATATACAGTTGGTCAAGAAGGTAAATCTAACTACATTTAAGAATTAATAAAAAATATGTGAATTTTTGATTTGGTCAAAACACTTTCTTGACTAACTGGAGATAAGTTTCTTAAGTTTTGTATTATACATAAGAATGCCCAACATAATGTTTAATTTACAATATAAAACTCATATAATTCTGTTAACGGTCTGCCGAGATCAATAGAATTAGAGACTTGTCTAACAGTTGGCTCAAAAAAATAAAACAAAACAAATATACTCGTATATTACAAACGTAATGAAGGATTCCGTATAAGAATTTCCACAAAACATATCAAGAATAGTAATATTTGGATAAAAAATTGGGAATTTGTGATTAGGAATTAAAAATAATAAAGGTGTAATGCATAAATTATGATTTGTATGCAAAAGATTCTATAAACCATATGTATTCTTGAGCAGTCGATTTTATATAGTGAGATTCGTCTTTCCGTATGAACGAAAGGATCTCACTATAAAAATGTATATTTATAGTATTATATATAACGAAAAACGAAGGTTAGTTACAAAATTGAATATCAGAAATTTTGGGACATGAAAAGACTTTGGTTACTAGACTATTACCTCAAAGAGGTTTTTTTGTTTTAGTGGACGTGGCAAGACTTAAGGATTAGCTCGATGTGCCTATAAATTGGTGCACCTAACTAAATACATGTATATATATGTATATCAAGAATATATATAATAATATACAGAGTATAACAAGGCGGATGACAAGAGGAATTTTAAAGCTATAAACATGAGTGAGTAATAGGATCGGTTAATAAACTCTTCAGTTATTTAAAAAATTACATTTTTTAATTTTTATATAAACTTTGGCGGCAGTCACCAGGTAAATTCCTGGGATTCGAGTGTCTGCAGCATTTTCGCTAGACTTGGGAAGCTGTATTTAGCTGCGCAGCTGGTGTCCAACTTGTGATCAGGCTGGTATTGCACTAGGAGGCTGCTCCAGCCGCTGTTGCGTGCTCCCAGATAGTCCAGATCATACTTGTTGCCAATATGCAGTGCCTCCGATGGTGCAATTTGTAAACGCTGCACGGGGATTTGAAAGATGCCCGGATCTGGTTTCATAACGCCCGCTTCATAGGATGTGAGTATGAAATCGAATTTCTTATCAAATCCCATGGCGGATAGCACTTGTGGCAGCGAGGGATCAAAGTTGGAGATGACACCGACACACTTGCCCGCCTGACGGACGCACTGCACCAATTCCGCGGCACAATTGATGTGCGTCCAACAGGCGCTGGTGCGAAAAAGAGATAGAAGCTGCTCGGCAATAATTTGCAGTTTGTCTTGCGGTATATTCGCATCCACACAGTTGAACGTCTTGGCCACCAGGTGGAGCCACCACGACTGCCATTCCATGTTCGGTGTATTACGTCCATAATTCTTATGTTCTTTGCTCATCCATTTGAACTGCTGACGAAAGCACAACTCCATTTTTTTTCGGTCCAAGCCGGCGACTCCATTTGCCGCTGCTGTTTGTAAGTATTGTGTGGTTGGATCTTTAAGTCGCAGCAGCGTATCCGTTACGTCAAACGTAACTAGCCGAAATCGCTGCAAATTGCGCACAAATTGTGCGGTCAACGGCATTTTGGCACACAAAGCACTGTTTTGGCCCAAAGGTTGCCACCCTGTTTAGAATCTGTCACCGTGTACAATTTTCCGATCTGGCAGCATGCACCATTTTAGGTTCAATGCCAAAAATGTTATACTACCTTTTTTGACAATTTCTTAATTTTGAAGCTAGAATTCAATTTGTAACTTCTCTCGCCTTGGATTGACGAACTTTAAACCTTTATTAAAATGCTTTCCTTAGTTTTATTCAATTTCGAATTTTTAATTTTCATCAAATTGTTAATCTCATTTCAGCGGTAAAACTTAAATTTTCTAGCCAGAAACAGCTATTTTGGCAACAGTTGATTTAGGCCTGCCAACTTGTTTTATGTTATGACAAGACTATTTAAGCAAGTTGGCAGCACTGCGAGTAAAACTGCAATATCATTAGAGACCGACTCGATTACTTTTGCAAAGAGTTTATTGTTTATAATTTATTAAAAGCACTGCACGAAAACAGTTAAAATGACCGTGACGGCTGTTCCATCGACGGAGAGCATACGCGAAAAGGCGCTGTCCGATTACAGAAAGAAACTGCTGGAGCACAAAGAAGTTGAGGGACGCCTCAAAGAAAGTGAGTTGTGTGATGGCAATAAATTAAAAGGTTTCTTCAGTTTAAAACAAATAATAAAACTCAATTGCAGAACGCGAGGAAATCAAGGAACTGACTAAGCTGTATGACAAGTCGGAGAATGATCTGAAGGCGCTGCAAAGTGTGGGACAAATTGTGGGCGAAGTGCTCAAACAATTGACCGAAGATAAATGTGAGTTTTTAAAGTAAAGTTAATGAAGTTTAAGTGTTATGTTAATTATGTTTAATTTGTAGTCATTGTAAAGGCAACGAATGGACCACGTTATGTGGTTGGTTGCCGTCGCCAGCTGGACAAAGCCAAGTTGAAGTCGGGCACGCGAGTTGCTCTGGACATGACCACATTGACCATAATGCGCTATTTGCCACGTGAAGTGGATCCTTTGGTCTACAACATGTCGCACGAGGATCCTGGCGATGTCACCTACTCGGCCATAGGTGGCCTCACTGAGCAGATACGCGAACTGCGTGAAGTCATTGAGTTGCCACTGCTCAATCCGGAGTTATTCCTGCGCGTTGGCATCACACCACCAAAGGGTTGTCTGCTTTACGGTCCTCCTGGCACCGGTAAAACACTGTTGGCCCGTGCTGTTGCCTCTCAGCTGGATGCCAACTTCCTGAAGGTCGTCTCCTCGGCCATTGTCGACAAGTATATTGGCGAGAGTGCACGTTTGATACGTGAAATGTTTAACTATGCCCGCGATCATCAGCCTTGCATTATATTTATGGATGAGATCGATGCCATCGGTGGTCGTCGTTTCTCTGAGGGCACATCCGCGGATCGTGAGATCCAACGTACGCTCATGGAGCTGCTTAATCAAATGGATGGCTTCGATTCACTGGGACAGGTCAAGATGATTATGGCCACCAATCGTCCAGATACCTTAGATCCTGCTCTATTGCGTCCAGGTCGTTTGGATCGTAAAATTGAGATTCCATTGCCCAACGAACAGGCGCGGTAAGTTTTTAATAACCTATCAGATATATAAAGTTATAGAGTTACTTTACTTGTTTCTATTTTAGTCTGGAGATTCTCAAGATTCATGCTCTGAAGATTGCCAAACATGGCGAGATTGATTATGAAGCTATTGTCAAGTTGTCCGACAATTTCAACGGCGCTGATTTACGCAATGTTTGCACTGAAGCAGGTCTCTTTGCCATCAGGTAAATCAACTTACAAACTGACTGACTGTTTTTATAGTTATTTATTGGTTAAAACTAATTGTTTGTTATATTTGCAGAGCTGAACGGGAATACGTTATTCAGGAGGACTTCATGAAGGCCGTGCGTAAAGTGTCCGACAACAAAAAGCTGGAGAGCAAATTGGATTACAAGCCAGTTTAAAAAGCGCTTATTAATTAAACTAAATAAAATACAAAATTTATAAAACTTATCAACACAAATCTAAGATTAATTTTTAGTATCGAAACTGAAACCGTAACCGAATGAAAATTCTCTATCAAGAACCAAATACCGAAATGTTTGTATCGGTACAGTTGTGGTAAAGTTCCTAGGTCAAAGAGGTGTCCACCTTCAAACTGTCATAGCTTGATCAAAACTGAACCGATTTTCAAACGGAATGTCATTTTGATCATTCATTCTGCATTTAAATTTTTATCATCTAGAAATTTTGCTACTTTTTTGATTTTAAGCCAATTTTCCATACTTACCCCTTGACATTTTTTCAAAAACTTTGATCTCTCATAACTACACCAAAAAGAAACCGATTTTCAAACGGAATGTCATTTTAATCATGATTTGGCCTCTTAATTGATTCTGCATTTAAATTTTTATCATATAAAAAATTTGATATATATCATTCAATTTTCCATACCCGGCCCTTGACATTTTTTCAAAAACTTTGATCTCCCATAACTTCACCAAAAATAAACCGATTTTCAAACGGATTGTCATTTTAATCATGATTCGGCCTCTTAATTGATTCTGCATTTAAATTTTCATCATCTAAAAAACTTTATATTTTTTCGATACCAAGCCATCTAACATATCATAAAGCATATTCCTGCCTATATTTATAGAATTAGTAAGTGGAACTTGAGAATCGTTTTCTTTATATTGTCAACATTTATTCTCGTGTATTAAAAAACATGCTTAGACTTAAGTTAAATGAAAATCTATGTGGTCATCTGGTCATCAGGTAATCTGGTTATCATTTGGGCTGCTTGTGATCCTCGATGCGACGCTTCTTGCGCTCCATGTAGTCGCTGACGTTGTCGTAGCGCTTCTTGAACCACACGGACAGATCCTCGGGCACACATGGCTGCTCGGCAAACTGTTCCAGGACCATGTCCAGCCAGCCTGGAGGCACCGAGCTGTCCTCCTTGCCATCGCTGCTGTTGTAAACGCGCAGCATTAGTTTATCCTCCACGGCGCCAGCCACATAAATCCTTTGCTCCGTCAGCGTAAAGTTGCTAATGTTCCAGTTGCCCGCCTCGGCGCGCACCAGCTGCTCCCGTGCCACAGTCCAGGTATCCATAGTGCTCTCCTCCAGCTCCAGCTCGTAGAGACCAATGGCCTCGATGTGATCGTAAAAGAGTACGGCCAACTGATAACGCTTTTTGGGCACAAGTTCACGCAGCTGCAGACGCACAGCCGGAGCGGGTAGATCCTTTTGCAGCAGCTGCTTGCCGGACACGTAATTCCAGACGCGCAGCGTCTTGTCACCGGATACGGATACCAAATGCTCGCCGGACAACAAAGCCAGACCCGAGACGAACTCCTTGTGGCCCAGGCAATAGCTGTGTATGTCATAGGTAGCCGGATAGTTGGTCACCCGTATCTTATCATCCCGATCACAGGTGATAATATGCTTGCAATCTGGCGTCCATAAAATGTCATAAACAATGCTCAAATGTCCCAATAGAAGGCGTGGCGACGCCTCCACATCTACGCAATCATATTGATAGCAATCGCCGGTCTTGTCCGTCACCAGCACAGAGCCGGAGTCCGGCGCAAAGGTCAGTGCACTGGAGGCGCGACTTAAAGCGCGCACGGAGAGAAGTTTCGCATTCTCCGGTCGACTCTGGTACAGCAACAGCGCCTTTTGACCGGCTGTGGTCAGTGCAATCAGTTGTCGATCTGGCGAGTAGCTTACATTTAATATAGACACCTCCACACTTGCTCCTTTTACCTCGCCCTTAACCGTTCCCGCTCCCGCTTCCGCTTCCTTTCCCCCTTCCTCCGCCTGTTGCTGTTGTTGTTGCTCTTCATTTGCTTCGGGCGCTGCGATTTTCAAACCACACGTGGTTAGGTCTGTTGGCAACTCAATTTCCTTAAAGATTTGCAAATCATTGGGATTCAGGAAGAGCACCTTGCGACCCTGCGCAAGGATCAGCTCGGGTTCGGCGTACAAAATTGTTGTCATTTTCTGAATCACCTGCGGCGGGAGCGTGTTGTCAGCAATGTTGTCAACTTAGCTATTTTATAGCTACATCTGGCTATCTTCAGAATTCGTTTGCTAGGAAAAATTTCAAAACTGCTATTAACTGAAATTCTGGCTGTTTTCAATACTTATTCAGCTAAGTTTTGCCATTAATATTTTTGGCGAAACTATGCAAAGTGCCCAAAATAATAAATTTAGATGCTTTTCAGCCAGTTAACAGTTCTTGCCAGCACTGGTGAGCAAGACTGCCACCCGGTCCAAAGGTTGCCACCCTGCAGAATTGACCAATGGAGCCAGTGGCGCCAGCTTTTGTCTGTTTGCAAAACTTGAATACGTCACCTATGATTAAGTTTTACCAACAGTTACAACATAGTTTAAATTGGTAATGCAATATTTTTTATTGTATTTATGCTAGCGTAAACTTAAATATTACACAAAATTTGTTTTATTTTCTATTACTATACTAATAAAAAAAAATGTCTATATACAAGTTACTAGCTGGCAGCATGTTGAATGCTACGTGCTGATGCCAATTATTGACTCAATGGAGAAACTCAGCTTAGGCTTCTTAACAACAGTGGGCGTTGTTGTAGTGGGCGTGTGTGTAAAGAGCGGCATTGATTGATATGCCTGTTGTTGCTGCTGTTGTTGTTGGTGGGCGACAGCAGCTGCTGCTGCTACTGCGGCGGCATTACCCAACAGATCATAAAAGGCGTTGCCAACCATGCCCGCTGTCGGCGTTGCCAAAGGAGCTGCTGTTCCATTGCAGGCGGAGCTGCCAAGTAGCGTTGTATCCATTGCATAGTTCAGTTCCGGATCAGCGAATGCTCGTCGCTTGCGCATGCGTTCCAGTAACGGTGAGTTGAACGTGGGAAACCGCTGTTTGTATTCTGTAATTGGAGGCAGGGCATTAGCATAACTGTGAAATTACACATGGTTTTTCGGGGAAAAACCCTTTGATCTTTCTCTTGTGACGTTGGCATCAAATCTTTCCTACAAATTGCTTTCAAATTGTTTCAATTCGTTCACGTAATGAGTGTGAAAATGAACAATTAAGAACGTTCTAAGAAGAGTGTGATGGACTACGAGATACCCAGCGCTCAGGGCTAAAAAATCTAATAGCATCTCTTCACCAATAAAAAGTTTAGTTTTTTCTCGGATTCGCATACTAAAAGAATAGGTAAAAACCGAGTCAAACAGTACACATTTTATGTAGTGCAAAGAGAAGAGAATATAATTTTAAAATTAACCTTGTTATTTTCATATAATGTGTGGTATACAGAAACTTGTAAATCCAAACTTGAGTATCTAGCTCTTATAGACAGACAGAAAGTAATAAATCGAGTTATCACAATATACCATATACTATATAAGGTTGAATATGATTTTTACCGATTGTTGCATATATTTACACAAAGAATAATACCCTTTATTGCACATTTTCAAAGGGCAATGGATATAAAAAGAAGCAGGGGTATGTGACACTTGAAAATGGAGGCGTAACTTGAGCTCGGAGTCAGAGTCCAGACCCCTAGACAGCCTAAACAACCAAGAGTCTACAATCTACAGTCATAACCAGACAGCATGGCACCAAACTGTCTGCGTGTGTGTCTAGAAATGTCTCTCCGTTCGTCTGTATGTCTGTCTGTCTGAATGGTGGATTCTTTTAGTTGGAAACCAGATGGAAAACTCGAAAATTAAAACTTGTGTGTGTTGTTGCACCGTTGAAGAGGTTTTTCCGTTTTCATGTATCAATTTACAAGACAAATTGAGAGAGAGTGTGTGGAGAGAGAGAGAGAGAGAGAGAGAGAGAGAGAGAGAGAGAAAGAAAGAGAGATCTTGGATCTTTAGATTGGTATCCTTATGGACAATATGCCTGCAGACGACAAGCATCCAATTACTCTGACTCTTGACTTTTGACAAATTTGTTATTGTTTTTGTAGAGAATGAGGCATTTCCTGCCACAGTTCGTACACAGCGAGAAAATGTTCGTATTAAAATTATATTATTTTTGATTAAGTCAAATCTTAAATTATTACGGTAAGTTTTCTATGAAATAGTTGTCAAGTTTTCTGCTTCTCTTTACGGCACTGTTTTTTTATATGGGGCTTAGAATTACCAGAAGGTTTTCTGGTTTACTCGATATAGGCCCCAAAAGTATGAAATACTTGAATTTTTCGCTCTGTGTAGTGTCTGCTTCAGTCGCACTTGTATTACCAGACAGTCTGGCTCCGCATTGTAGCTACATACAATATATAGAAATGTGTATACATATGTACATACCTTCCATGGCTGCTGTGATGTGCAGTGTAGACTGCTGTAGATTACGTAGTCGCTGCTTGTAGATGCGCTTCTGGGCAATCAAAACCTGACGCGTGGCTGCCATGGAGCTGGAGTTGGAACTGGAACTGGAGTTGGAATTGGAGTTGGAGCTGGAGTTGGCAGATTTAGTGGGCGTAGTTGGCAACTCCTCATCGCTGTGCAGCTCTGGCTTAACTGGATTAATGACATTTCCAGTCCCATTTCCAGTGCTTAATTCCAGTGCCTCCATGGTCTGTTGTCGTCGCAGTGCGACCTGAGCGGCCATAACACGTTGGCGATCCACAACAAGTTGACAATTGGGGCAGCAACATTCACGCCAGCGACATAGTTTCTTGTGACCTTTGACACAGGAGATGACACCGTGATTGCGACACCTGGCGCACTTGGGAGTGCGCAATAAACGACGCTCCTTGCAGCTCGCAATTAAAACGCCACTTTCCAGCATAGTTAAGTTATAATTCAAAACACACACACACACACGGAAAAAAAGATATAGAACAAGTTGTGATCGGTAGCTCAACTGGCTTTCAACTAAAAGGATCATTTGCTTGTGGCACACATTTAAAGCAACAAGGATACCAAAAATTTGTTGTCGTTTTGAAAATTTTGCCTGCCACTTGCCTCCGGTTGCACTGCCAGACAGTCTGGCAATCTCAAGTGCTCTGTCTGCCTCTCAGTCTGCCTCTCTCAGTCTCAGTGTTCTTTGTTGCCTCTCTGCCATTGGCTGCTAATCGCTCTGACTAAAAATAAACTATCCAATGGCTGCACAGCTGGTTGGCATCAATTGAAATTGAAATTGGAAATTCAATTGAAAACCGCACAAGATACAAATGTATCTGTATCTTAGCATCTGTCCAGCTGTGTGTGTTTTTGTGTCTTCACCAAAAAGTATCAATTTTAATTGCTTCGTTTTTGTTTTTATACCCTAAAAAAATACAAAAAACAGGGCAGCTTCGACTCTATGCAAAGTATATTCTCTTTTTAAATACACAAGCTAAATTTATCACATATTCATATGTAAATTTCTGTATACCAAATCTATCTTTACTTTTCTACATTATATTATTCCAGAACAATTATTTAAAGAGTGTTAGAGATATATATAGTATGTTTACCCTTTAAGCTTTATCAGCTCTAAAAGTTAAAAAAATTCAAAAATTAAACCAGGAGCAAAATAAAGAGAAAAAAGAAACAATTTAATGAATCTAAAGATATAAAATTAACCATAAAAATTCCCCTATAAGTTGAGGCTTATCTACAATATTTTCTACTCTGTAAATTCTAGAAAGTATTTTGCAGTTAACTCCTTAAACTGTATTTTAGTCAAGGTAAAAATTTCATTAGGATTGAATAAGAAACAGAAAAGTTATTATAAAGGGAAATCAGCAGGGAAATAAGGTATCTCACAGTCGATCAGCTTTTGTAAGAAGTTTGTTTCTCTTTGAAATTTCATCAGTTTTTATTTGTATAACAATCTGTAGCATTTGCATATATCATTTACATTTATCCAATATATAGATACACATATGTATATAGGTATATATGGTATATTTATGTATGTATATTTTGTTTGCAATGTATATATAAATATGTACTTAAACGATTATGCATGTATGTATGTAAATACAAAAATTCAACACGAGACATTAAATTATTTGATTTTAACAATTGTTTTTTTTTTTTGTTTCTTTTTTGGATTTGTCTCTTTTTACTTTTTTTTTGACACTAAGTACAAAACAGATAAACATTAATTATTTATTATATAGTCCTTAACTATTCAGAGTATTAGCTAGTATAATTATGCGTATATTAAATTTGTTAATTTCATAGAGTTCTTTTCGATTTTCAAGTGAAATATTAAAGCTGCTAAAAGTTGTGTGCCAGGTTTTTTAGGTTTTTCATTTTGTTGGTCATTTCTAAAGTTGGATATATAGTATGTAGTAATAGAGTTAGCCATGGGTATAGTTATAGTTATAGATTGTACCAATAGGTATACAGTTAGCATAGTTTATTTTATGCAATGTGCTCGAACCCGAAATTTGTTGGACAGCGTGCATTTTTCTCATTTTTTCTATTCCTTATTTGATTGAGTGAGTTTTGGGCAAAAGTATTTTTGGAAAATTGTGGAATTAAAAATGTTTAATTGTATTTTGTTGAAGGATTCATTGTAAATGTGAATAATTATTGATTATACTCGTATTAAATAGTAAATAATGTTTTGTAAATGCTTGCAAAGTTATTGTCTTTTGCTTTTATTTTCTTCATAAGTGTACCCAAAAAAAAAAAATACTACAATCTCTGGAACACAATTGATCTATTGTACGAATCCATTTAATTGTTTATTATTAACAAAATTCAAAACGAATATTGTTAATATTATTTACTCTAATCTGAAAAAACTTTCGCTAAAGTCTATTTCATTTGTGGAGCTGTAATACCTTTTCATAAATACTTGTTAGTTTCGAATAAATACGAATATGAATATATAAATACAAATACATTCATTATATAAGTATATTATATAATTAGCCACAATTTGTTTATTTTAATTTATATCACATTGCTCCAAGGGTTTATTTTTTATGTTTTCTCCATATATTTACTCATCTGATTTTTTTTTATGGGCAACAATAATAATTTATATTTATTTTAATTATATTTGAATACTTTAACAATCATGATTGCCAGAAAATTTCCTATCTATTTATACATTAGTCTATTTCTTTTTTATAACTATACGGTTAGTTTAGCTTCTTATAGCAGGATTTTACCTATTCTTCTTCTATTCTTTCAATTGCATTTCTTTGTTGCAGAACGATAAATATCGATAACACGTTTAAATACTTGATAACAATGGGTGCGTGCATTATGTAATTATAATATAGTAGGTACACACTTGTACGTCTGAGTGTGTGTGTGTGCTTAGCTAGCTAATAGGCTCAGTTTGTCCTTTGGTGCGGGGTTTTGTTAGGTTAAGTTCGGTTAGAGAGTAAGTAATATCTGGTTATACGAGTCTATATGGGTATACATTCATTTTGATTAGGAAAAGTAGTAGAAAAGTAGGAAAATGCTTGAGTAAATGCAGTTTGAGGGGCAGGATTCCAAAAGGGACGAAGAAAAGTGTTGGCATATTGAAGAATAAAACTTAATTGTGCTAAGCAAAATGCAATGCTCTCTCTGGGTACGTTAATCGATAAGCGATAAACGTTAATCGACAAACGATTAGTGTTAATCGATTGCTTTATTGCTCTAGGTTAATTGCAATGCTCTCTGGTTACATTACTTGATAAACAGTCATCCACAATCGATAACTGCAAATCGATATTTTCATTGCTCAAAATTAAATGCAATGCTCTCTGGTTGCAATAAACCGATTTACAATAATCAAGTTTTGATAACTGGTAATCATTTAATTTATAGCTCTTAACTAAATGTTATTTTCGCTTGTTGCATTGATCGATAATCCATAATCGATAGCTGATGATCGATATACAATTATCGATAAATGTCATTTGATATTTGTATAGCTCGCAGTTAAATGCAGTGTTTACTGTTTATATTAATCGATAAATTGTAGTAAATTATCGATAACTGTTAATCGATAACATGCAAACTCTACACGATGCTGTTGCGCTTGGCACTCGCCCGTTGCAAGGTGCTCTGCATGGCTGCGACCACCGCCTCGGCGCCTCCCACAAACACCGGCTGATTGACGGCCCGTCGCAGTACATGCCACATGGCGACCGGCTTCCGCAGCGAGGACAACATCTGATGCCAGTGACGCAGACCTTTGCCCACCGCACAGCTGCCGGCAATGACATGACCCAGCGGCAAGATGCCTCCATCCGTGACCCCAAAGACCGTGAGACGCAGCTGAACAGTGGTAAGACCCTGCGGTGGCAAACTAAAGATCATCGACTCATTAAAGGTGGGCGAACGATCCTGACGCTTCAGTGAGGTGCGCTTCTTCAGCACCTTCTTGTCGTTGTTCATCAGATAGACCTGTTGGAAATAATGGATGAAATTATTAAACTACATATTTTCGGCTATGATCGGTCAAAAAAAAAAACTTACTAAAAAAAATATTTTTAATAAATTTTGAAATTAAAAAGAATTATAATTTAACAATTTATGGTTTTATATTAAAAATAAAAAGGTTGATCAAAATTTTAAGTTTTTTTCTGTGGGTATTATCCCTTTTTTTCTTGCCCAGAAAATTAAAAAAAAATATCTACATCTAATATATTTAAAATTAAAAAAAAAAAAATTGTAAAAAGAATTAAATTAAATTAAATGTAAGATTAGATAATGAAATTAAAAAAAAGGTATCTGATCTTAAATCTGTCCGCTGCTCACCTTGACGAACACATGCTGCAGTGCACCTGCACTCGGTGACTGCGTCTGTGTCTGTCTCTGTTGCTCCGATTCGCCATCCTGCTCCAGCTTCAGATTGCGCGCCTTGACCACAACAATCGTGAGTCTCTCCGCCGTAGGCAGATAGCTGAGGGAGAACATCAATTCACCCCAGCGTGCATTGCATTTGCGGGAATCCGAGAGGGGAATCCATGTGGTCACTGGACGCGTCATCTCCCCAATTTCCATCTCCGCCTCCCCAATCAGCGTGTGGGCGGGGCCATTGTGGTACAGATGGAACCACAGTGAGTGACGGCCATATTGTCGCTTCAGCCGGAAGTTGAAGGTCTCATTGTACGCCGGAGTCAGTGTGGATTTTACCACCTGAAAGAAACAAAGAAATGGATTTAGAGAAAAATAATTTTTAAATTAAAGTAATGAGGTTAGTATGCAGACTGATTTTAGAGGCCAAGTCATGATCAGAATGACATTGCGCTTAAAAATCGGTTAAGTTTTGATGAAGTTATGAAAAACCAAAGTTTTTTATAAAATGTAGAAAATTGGATGATAAAATCGAAAATTATCAAATTTTCTAGATGATTAAAATTTAAATGCAGAATCAATTTAGAGGCCAAACCATGAATAAAATGACATTCCATTTAAAAATCGGTTACGTTTTGACAAAGTTATAGTAATTTGAAGTTTGTCAGACTTTGGATTACAAGTCCAAAATTTTGTCAAATTTCACATGATTTTTTACAGAAATTTGAAAGGTGTCAGAAATAAATTTAAAGTGTTGTTTTATACTAATTACGATATAAGGAGTTGATTAAAAGTGAAAACTTGAGATTTCAAATTTTCAATTTTCGAAATTTCAAAGGGGGGACCCTTAGCATCGAATCCAAGATTTAGAGGGTAATAATTTTTTTTACAAAATAAATAAAATTTAAATGCAGAATGAATTAAGATGCCAAACCATAAATAAAATGACATTCCGTTTGAAAATCGGTTAAGTTTTGCCAGAGTTATGACAGTTTGAAGTTAGATTTTCGGTATTATTCCCTGCTCACACTCTACTCACCTTGGTCTGCATACCGCCCGCATGATCGGGCACCAAGTAGATTCTCACGAAGGTGTCTAGAGAGTCGAGTCCCATGCTGAGTGGACAAATGAGACCCTTGGCCTCCAGCACGCTCACTGTGAGTTCCAATTGCTCCTCCTCCTTGTGGCTGCCGTACCTAAAAGGCATTCAAATTAAAGACCATAATGATTACAAATTATAATCATATTTCTTTAGAAACATGCGATCTTTATGTTTAAGAAATTCTTCACTTGTTTCAAAAGATATTTACACTCAATTTAATAGCTGTAAAGTTGAAAACTAACTTGTAATTTATTTTTAACAAAATAAAAATTGAAAATAATACTTATATTATGATTTTTAAATAAAAAATATTTAAATAAAAAATTTAAAATAATACTTATATTTTGATTTTTAAATAAAAATGATTTTTTAATAAAATTGTTTTTTAAAAAAAAATGTAAATTTTACTTATAATTTTTTTTTATTTAATCAAAAAATAAAATAACTCTCTGAATAAAATAGACCAGATTGGCAATTGAAATGAAATGCACTCACTTCTCGTACTGCAAACCGACGCAAAGATACCCAGTGATCTGAGTGTAGGGCTGATCGAGTTGATCCAGGCACAAGGAGGAGGCATCCGAATTGACCGAGTCACAGGAGATGGCATGCTCCAAGTGGATGCCCTCCAAGGAACCATCCAGCGACATCTGCGAACTGTTGCGTCTGCCCAATCCAAGGCTAATGCTCGACTCCTGACGCATCAAGGAGCGTCCAAAGCACCAGGTTGAATTACCATTACCATTACCATTACCATTAGCATGAGTATTATTATTGGCCATTAGATTGGCATGTCCATTGACGCCCAGTTTGCGAAATAGATAATCCTCCGAGATGGTTTTTTGCAGCATGTGAGGTCCTTTGACGCGCTGCGTCAATCCTGAGAAGGGATTGTTGGTGTTGTGCAGCTTGAGCAGGCGACTGGAGAGGCTCTGGTTATGCACAAAGGGATTGCCATTGTGCTGGGCAGTGGAAGTGGCCAGAGGAGGAGTGGGTACAACTGGTTGTGGAGGCAGTGTCTCCGTGGATTCGCATAAAAAGGGATTTGTGCTGGAATTGCGACGTTTTAAAGCCGGAGGATGATGTGCTGGCTCCGTTTCCGTTACCAGCTCCAGTTCTGTCTGCTTTAGTAGCTTCAACTCCTGTTCGGTTTCCAGCTGTGCCTGTCCAGCTTCCGGACCACGATTAATGCCCTGCTGCAGCGATATTTGTCTCTTAGCAATGGGTCTTGGTATTGCCGTGGCGGAGAGCGTAACTGAGGCGGATGTGGTTAATCTGGGCGGCGGTGGCGCCTCCAATGGCTGTGGCAATGTGGCAGCTCCTCCCACTCCAACTCCAGCTGCTCCTCTTAGACAGGAACGCGGCTCAGCACGCTCCAAAGATCCAGTGCCTAACTCATTGATTTGACTGAAAGAGAAGGTCACCGTCTTGCTGCTCGGACCGGCGCTATTGGGAGCGGGAGCGGGACGCAGTGGCTGTGGAGGAATGCTCACATCCGCCTGGGGCAGATTCCACAAGGGAGTCGTTGTGGTGTCGCCGGCATTGCCCAGGAACAACTGATGTTGCTGGTGTTGCTGCAACTGTTGCAGTTGTTGCTGTTGCTGCTGGAATTGATGTTGCTGCTGTTGTTGTTGTTGCTGTTGCTGCTGGGAACGATTGTAATCCTCCTTGTCTATGGTATCAAAGCGCTTGAAGCTGCCGCTTGTGCTCAGCAAGAACTCGGAGCCGGATTGAATCTGTCGATATAAAATAATCACATGAGATTTTTAGCAAAAAAAGGAATTAAAAACACAGCAAACTCGTTGCTTCGAATTGAGTCCCTGAAAACATATGAAATATGATTTCTATATAATAAAATAATAAAAATAATAAAAAAAATAAAGAATAAAAAAAATTAATTAAAAATTTCTAATATTGCTGTCCATTATAATTTACTTAATATATAAAGTACAATTACACAAGTTTATTATTTATTTTTAAAATTTGTATACCCTTGAAGAAGGTATATAGACAAGCTAAATCCAATTGGGAATTCTAAATCCAATATAAAAATAGAAATATTTGATTTTAACAAATTATAAAAATCATTAATTTTAATTTAAAAATTTTTGCATAATTTTTTAAGATCACTGCGGACGGCAGTTCGCGTTAGTGACGAAAGCAGCACGAAGGGTGCGAAAGGCGACTAACAATATATACAGCTAAGTTGGAAAATTTGCTACGACTGTCCGATCAGATCGAGTTATATACCGATCGAAAGGTTTAGTCTTAACTTACAAAATGGCATACTAAAACTTTTGCTAATTCACCTGGGTCATGAGATACGAGAGTGTAAGTGGGAGGGGAAAAATTTATATGATCGCAGCTTATGGAGCCGTTGGGGCTTTTACGTAAAATTTTTTATTTTTTAAAAATTCTTATCAAAAATACGCGTCGTTTGATACCTTGATGACCCAAATCCGATAACTGGTTCAAAAGATAAATAAATTTGAAAATTTTAGTAGAATACTAAAAATGAAGTGAAAAAGTTTCTTTGTTTGTCTGTTTGTCTGTTTGTCTGTTTGTATCAAAGCGCTAAAAAAGCGTAGATGTTATGATGGGGATTTGTTGATTTTTGAAAATCTAGAAATGTTTGTTTTACGACTTTTTCAATTTCCCGCTAGTTTAGCGGGAAATCGCTAAATCCCGCTAAATTTGAAACCTCACCAGTTTCCATACCATAGTAGCTATAGATATGTTCTGGGTATCATTGGAAAGGTGTGCTTGAGGGCTTTTAGGCGTACCTTTAAACTTTTTTTCTAAAGTACTCAGGTAACATTTTACAGGTGAAATAAAGTTTTTTAGCTTACATTTTGGCGATTTTTGACAAAACGGCTCTAACGATTTTTATTAAATTTTAGTATGTTGTAGTACGTAGAATTTTGCGTTTTTTAGTATATGAAACATAAACTTTGACCAAGGGATTTGGAAGATATTGCTTGTTAACTGAATGTATACATTTTTCTATCGGTCGAAAATCAGGTTTTAGTACGAAAAACTTTTTGGTTGTATGAGATATCTCAAACAAACTGACACAATAAGCATTTAACTTGGTTTTATATATTCTGTGCAAAGTTGGTTCAAATCGGACTACTATAACATATAGCTGTCATAGGACCGATCGGGGGAAAATGGAGTCTTAGTACGAAAAACTTTTTTGTTTTATGAGATATCTCAACCAAACTGATAAAATATGCATTTAACTTCGTTTTATATATCCTGGCCAAAGTTGGTTCAAATCGGACCACTATATCATATAGCTGTCATAGGACCGATCGTGCGAAAATCAAGTCTTAGCATAAAAAACTTTTTTTTCACGAGATATCGTAACAAAACTAATAGAATATGCATTTAAGTTAGACTTATAGATCCTGAAGAAAGTTGGTTCTAATCGAACCACTATATCATATAACTGTCATAGGACCGATCGGGCGAAGTCTAAGTCTTAGTATGAGAAACTTTTTTTTCTCACAGTAGGTACGGGGCTTCCGACAGTAGAGTAGCAACTTAAGCGATGCGAGCAGGGGGCGAAGCCCCCTACTTTTCTTTATAATTAAAAAAAATTTTTTTTTAAATATGAAAAAATATTCAACAATGATAAATTTACAATGTCAAAAGCAAAAGCAATTGCAAAAATTTCTGATATCCCACAAAAAAACCTCTAAACGAGGTAAAAGTCTAGTGACGAAAGCAATTTCCAGCCCCAAAATTTCTGATATCCAATTTTGTGACGAACAAAATTGAGTTTAATATAAAAATTTTAAATAAAAATATAAATTAATAAAAAAAAACAATTGGCATTCGGCACTGCGCAAAAAGTAATTTTTATGTACAAAGAAGCTCACCCTTTTTGCGCACAGTGCACAAGGCCAATTGTTTTTTTTTATTAATTTATATTTTTATTTAAAATTTTTATATTAAACTCAATTTTGTTCGTCACAAAATTGGATATCAGAAATTTTGGGGCTGGAAATTGCTTTCGTCACTAGACTTTTACCTCGTTTAGAGGTTTTTTTTGTGGGATATAGTATTCAACTCACGCTAGCCATATAGCCATTGGGATGGAAGAGTTTGTGCTTGTGCTTGGACAGACCGATCTTCTCCTCCTTGCTGGATCTGGAACGCATTCGCATCCAGGTTGCGGCACGTGGACCCAAACAGTGGCATGCAACCAGCAGACACATCACCAGCAACACCAACAACAGCACCAAGCTGGTGAAGGTCAAAGTAGTTGAATTGCTGTCCATGACGAGAGGAAGAAGCTCAAGATCCAGAAGATATCCAGTCAAAGAGAGAGCGAGAGAGAGAGAGAGCTGAAGACTGGAAAGACTTTTTGAGCAGCTGTTGGACAGGTAGATGCGTAGCCAGGTAGCTGGTGAAGCCTCCACTTAGCAGGAGTTAACAGGAGCTAACAGCGAGCATTTCCTTCGAGCAAGCTGCAAAAATGAAGAATCAATTACATTGCAAGTAAGAACTTTATAGCCGACTAGAAGATACTCGGTACATAATATAAATATAGCATTACCTTTCTTCCCTAGTGGGCTCATTTATTTATTTCATGACCAACATAATTATAGCATTATATTAAAGAAACGTCGAGTCACCGACTATAAATACTCGGTACTCCATTTAAATACAGTGTAATATGCTTACATTTTTCTAGACATTCAAAATTGTTCTCGATTTAGATTAAAAAAATTTAATTCAGTTACAAGTAAAAATATTATTATAGACTAAAATATACCCGGTACTTAATTGTCCAAATGGCAAAAATGTTAGTTTTATATGAGAAAATAAGTATTTTGATTACATTACAAAGAATTAAACATTTTGGCTAATCAAATTGAATTCCAGGTTATGTTCATACTAAAAAGAGGTTAACTTTCCCTCCCTCTGTTCCCCTTATCCCCTGCTATCCCAACTGGACATCCCCTTGAGCACGTCCCGGCACTTGGCATAGTTTTTGATATTTCATAAAAAAAAGAAATATTATAAAAAAAAAGGAAACGAAAATGTTTTCGTAGGAAATGAATGAATGAAAAGTGTGGAAAAGAGACGGAAATGAGCGCATGAAAACAAAACAAGAGAGTAAAAGAGATGCTGATAGTTACAGCTAAAGATGAGAGCATAACAATGAATGGGGAAAGGGGGGAAATGGGAACGATGGAGAGGGGAAGAAGAGGGGAGGGGAGAGGGAAAGTGACACTTGAACACTTTCATCTAGCATCGTTTTACATTTACCACAAGGCGATTCACAATCATCTCATATCACATTGTCAGGTGTCAGTCTCTCTTTCTGTTTCGCATTCTCTGTTTCTATTTTCATCTCTATGCGCTGTCTCCTCCCCCTATTTAGCACTTGTCAGTTTGACAGTTTTTTGATTGAATTTGTAACCAAAGCTGCAGCATTTCCACTTCAAAGACTAAACATCCGTCACAGCGACAAAACGAATGACGTTGACAATGAATTTTAGACTTGGTGAATTTATTAACGAGGTGACATGCTTAATCGTTACAGTCTGTTTCTTAGGTATTTATCTTCATAAGTGATTTAAATTATAATTCTTGTTATGGTTCTTAAAACATGCTTAAAAAATTTCATTGAATTTACATATTTATAGCCTAATCAAATTATTTAAAAAAATTTTGAATTTTTGTTCTGTCAATACAATATCTTTACTAACCATCTTTTCCCTGTGAATACAACACCTTGTTAGTAAATATACCTTGATCCTTTCCTTCGATATTGCTGTATATCGATTGCTCACAATCACAGCACTAAATCAAAGAACTAAGTCACATAGTTGTTAGCTTTGTAATGTAAGCAACACACACATACTCGCACACATATGCAAATTAATGCAAGCCAATTCACTAAGAGAGAGAGAGAGAGAGGAAGACAAAATAACTCAGCTGACATCATCTCGTTTTGGCCAAGAGTCCATTAGCCTAATCCGGGCACTTGCTTTTAGTGTTTGTGGCTGTAATTCATTTACTTACACACACACACAAAAACACACACACACAGAAACACACACACAAACAGAAACACACGTACAAGTAACCTGCCTGCAGTTTGCCAAAAAAAAGAACAACAACAAAGAATAGACAAATTCATTTAACTTTGGGTCCCTGCTCCAATTTTGTATGCGAGAGCTGCTCTTTTTAATTATTCATCAGCATACTTAAATGCATTCTAATTAAATAAGCGTTTAATGAGCTCTTAACACTTACACTCACACTCACACACACACACATAGGCGCATGCAGAGTGAGTGAATAAGTGAGAGATAGAGTGAGAGGAAGAGTAACTGCAGAAACTTTTGCAGCAGCTAAAACAACAACAACAGCAACAACAACATTTCATTAACCTACTGCGAGGTCATTCCACTGTGCACAGTGTGGCAACAATGTTGCCAGTTACTTACGATGCCAGGTAGAACATACAGTATGTCAAGTAAATGTTGTGACCAAAAGAAAAAAATGTATGTGTATGTTTATTACTGTGGAAAATACATAAATTCATTTAAATTTTTTTATTTTGTTAGTAATAATACATCAAATTACGAAAATAATGAGCAGTAAGACAATTTTTATTTATTTTATTTTGAAAATCAAGTACCTTGTCAAAATAGTTACCTGACGTACTGTATGCTGTCAGCTATGAAACTGGCCTAAGACAATGCGAAACCAAGTCAAAGTAAAACGAGCAGCAAAATAACGTGAGAAATTGGGGAAGGGGAGGGGGAGAGGGAGGGAGGAAGTGTGAGAGGAGAAAAGAGCAGAGAAGAGGAGAGGAGAGGAGGTGGGGTAGCGCTTTTGTTGTTTTGTTATCACTGTTGACCTGCTTTTTTTGGGCTGGACAGTGGATCCAAATGAGTTTCGGTCACGTCACAAAACTTTTGCCAACAATAGTTTATAGTTTAAAGCCAATTTTCACTGCTATCCCTTCTCCCCCTTCTTCCACTCTATCAACTACTCGCACTAAACAAAAAGCGAAAGGTAAAGAAAAAAAATAGAAGCCAAGCGAAAGTCAAAAAGAAAGTCAAAGATAACACGAAATTGGAGCATGTTGGCGGAAGTAAAGAAAGACACACACACACACACACACACACACACACACACAAACACACACACACACAATTGCTTCAATTCCTTTTTAAATTTCGACCATCACAAAATAGTTACTTATTTAATTTTCTGCTTTTATTTTCATTACCTTTTTTTTATCACTTGATTGCGCACTTTTGTTTATATATTTTATTTAAGTTCACAGCACTATCAACAATTTGAAATAACAGTTACAAATTAATAAAATTCTATGTTTTTTTGGCGTTTTTCTTTTGACTTGTATTAACAATAACAATTGTCGCGTTGCTGCTCCGCATTTGAACAACAGCAACAATAACAACAAAAGCAACAGCAACGCCTGCAAATGAAACGAACTGAGCAAAAGCAACTACAACAACAACAATTGTCCGTTTGTAAATTGGACTCGTCGTCCATTTCGATATCCATGCTGGGCGAAATCTCGCGGCCAACTAAAAAATTGCGAGCTCCCGAAAAGCATGCTGCATATATTTGATTGTGTTTTGTGTTTGTTGCACACGGCGTATGCGCAATAATAAATTTTTTTTAACTTTTATTTTGGTTGTGTGTATCTGCTAACAGTGCTTAATTTCGACCTAAATTGTTTGGTTTGTCTCCAGGCTTTGGGACAAAGTTCGCTTGCTATAAACCACAAGTTGGTTGTTCACTTAACTAATGTGGATTGCATTTTAGCATGTATATTTACCTATTTGCGTGGACTGTAAGATGCAAACTTAACGACACTGGACGAAATTTACAAAGTCAACGAAAGTCCTTAACAGTTACACACTTAACGAAATGTTGGCAAAGGCGCTTATTTAGACACGCACCCGGTATTTAACAGCTGGCGGTTACATTTTGAAAATTCAATTGGAATTTTTGGTTAAATATTTGAAAACATTAAACGTATTAATATACTTCAAAATCAATTGCAAAGAAATTCAATATTTATTGGCTTTTTTTTAATAATTGTTTCTCTAAGCCATTATTTTAATTATTATTTATTGCGATTCTTTAATTTATTTTTAAGCTGTAATAAAGTTGATGCTATGAAATTGATTGCGAAAAGTCATAAGCCATATAATATGACTATATATTATAATAAGCTTAATTGTTTTTGCTGCCTGCAATTTCAGTTGGTGCAACAATAATAAAATTTTATAATTCCAACAGCTGCCAGAAAGTTGAAGAGTCAAATGCAATAAATTTCACAAATTCGAATTGTGCGAATAACAAAAAAAATAGAAAAAAATAATATAAAATGTTTGCATTATGTACACAAAACGAGTTAAATGCAAAATGGCAAATTATTTCAATGAAATTTCAATTGAACTTTTAGCTGTCCGCTTTTTCTCTAGCTCTCTCTCTCTCACTCTTTCTCTCTCCCACATAATCACCCCTACCACTATTCAAGTACCAAAAACTTTGAGCGCAGATACAAATACAAATACATTAATATTACATATACATATGCACGTACTTACAAGTACTTATGTATTTGTAAATATGTATATAATTGTATATATGCATATCGATAGCCACGTCGATTTATGCGAACATTTTATAAATTTCGTAGAAATTGCATACTCTGATTCAAATTCGTTGCAATTTGGGCATTTGTTCGAGTATTTCGTACATCAGCGGCGAAAGCCGTCAAAGTTTTTAAGTGAGTGGCAATTTGAACAAATTACTCTCATTATTATTATATTGGGCAAAGGCTGCGCTGCACTGTGACCAGCGTACCAGCCTAGAACTCTGAGAGATGCCTGCACAGTGAGTGTGGGCAGTGTGTGGACAGCGTGCGATGAATGCCTGACAAATGAGTGCGCTTATATTTGTATGTGTGCTAATTGCAATTGTAATTATTGAGAATGCCAATTAGAAATTGATACGTCAAATTATCACTGTACAAAGTTAATAACTTAATTACAGCGATTTATTAATTAGCCATGGCATTGACAGCTGCAGCGTTCAGCCTTGACCTTCATAAATATTGCTAAAGAAATGCAAGTTTGTAGCAATCGATAATTCAATAAGTGATATTTTTCACGATCATGGTCGCCATTATGGAATAATACTATCACAGAGGAATTGTAAATAGGTAGCCTTAAGCGGATGTGGCAACGCTTAAAATAGATTGTACTCATATAACACACACATAGAGAGATTGAACGTCACAATGCTTGGACGTAAATGCAGCTGCTCACAACAACCCACAAACACACACACACACACATACATAACATACACAGACTCAATAAAGTTTAGCATAGTTATCTGGGCGTTGTTGCATAGCAAAGCTGGCAAAGTTATTAAAATCAACAGCAATAAATTAGCATGCTTTGCGTTTTATCGTATAAACAGTGTGTGGGTGTGGATGTGTAGTAAGAGAGAAGGAGAGAGAGTGAAAGAGATAGAGGGGAGAAAAGAGATGACCAGAACATTTACAGCGCATCGCATTTTTGGGCCAAAACACAAAGTGTGCATAAATCAGGCCAAAGCAAAGACAAGAGCCAAGAGCTAAAAGCCATCCCACCCACCAAAAATAACCGAAAGGAACCAAACATGATGACTGACTATGCCAATGCCCAAATATAATATGACAATTTTACTACATTTTTTGGCCACTCACAAATTTATGCAAAATAATTGTCAACAATGAGAACATAGCGAATAAAGCGAGGCAAGCAAACAGACACAAAACACTGAAAAACTCAGAGAATGAGAAACTGAGAGAATGAGAAACTAAGAGATTCACAAAACGCGTTGATTTTGACCCAACTCAAAATCTTAAAGCAAAGTTTTTATTTACACTCGGAGAAAAATACACTGAACTTTTTATATTTTTATCTTGATTGAAACCGTAACCGAATGAAAAGAAAAGAACCGAATACCGAAATGTTTGTACCGGTTCAGTTGTGGTAAAGTTGCTAGGTCAAAGAGTTGTCCAACTTCCAACTGTCATAACTTGATCAAAAGTGAACCGATTTTCAAACGGAATGTCATTTTGATCATGATTTGGCCTCCTAATTCATTCTGCATTTAAATTTTGTTCATTTAGAAAATTTGATTATTTTCGACCAAGATTCGATTTCGATCCCAATGGTCCCTTTGAAATTTCGCAAATTCAAAATTTTAAATCTCAAGTTTTCACTTTTAATCAACTCCTTATATCGTAATTAGTGTAAAACAACACTTTAAATTTATTTCTGACACCTTTCAAATTTCTGTAAAAAATCATGTGAAATTTGACAAAAATTTGGACTTGTAAAGTTGTTAGGTCAAGAGGTCTGGCCAACTTTAAATTTCCATAACTTTGGCTAAACTTAACCGATTTTCAAGCGGAATGTCATTTTGTTCATAGTTTGGCCTGTGAATTCATTCTGCATTTCAAATTATTAAAAAAAAAAAAAAACAATTATATTATTATATTTTTGCCCTAGGATCGGTTTATATTGATGTCCAAAAATGTATGAAGTTTTGGTTGATTTCGCTTTCTGTGCCACCCCTGAATATGTAATTTTTCATTAATTAATTTTACCATATTGATATTCGCTTAAACAATTAAGGTATATTCCATTTCATGCTGTGTGCAGCATTATACTCTCGTCCCTCCTTCCTCCTCTCTCCACCCTCCTCACACCTCTTACCAACACCCTCCCCCCATTTTTGTGGCTGCTGCAGTTGAGCACAATGCGAATGCGATATTATCTTGACATTAATTGCATAATAAAGCACTTTTAATTAGGTTTCGCACGACGAAGAAACCAAAGAAAGTGGTGTAGAAAGTGTAGTACCATAGGCTTAAGGCCAGCCACACATCCATGCGTAGGACCGCAAAGGGGAAGGGGGTGGGTAGAGGGTAGGTGGAAGAGGGTAGGTGGTAGGGGGTAGATAGGGTTGCAACTTGAGCTGCAGTCGACGCTGACGACGAAGAAACTCATTTAAAAAATTGTCACCCAAAGGAATGTTTTGGCTGGTAACAAACTTTGCACTTTGCTATTGATATTGTTGTTGTTTTTTGTTGTTGTTATAGTTGTTGTTACTCTTGTTGTTGTTGTTCGCATAGTTCGGCAAACGTTTTCGATGCTCGCCTTAATGCGAAACTGGCTTGCACAAAACTTGAACCAACAAATTTCTGGGGACCTTTTCCTCCCGCTTGGCAGTTGAGTCGGTGGCGTATACGCAATGTCATGTCGCCAGGACGACCTTCAGAGCAAGCACAGACACAGAACGCCACAGTGGGACAACGAGGCAGTGCGACAGTGGGGAAGTGGGACAGTGTGGCAGTCAGAGCGCTGTTTGTGCTTCAATTATGCCAAAAATGCGCACTGACACGTAAAAATAATGCATACTTCAAGGCGTGTGCGCGTCCCGCAGAAGCCACAATCAAAATATACAAAAAAAGAAGAAAAAACATGGTATTAAAGGCTACAATCGAGCAAGCTACACTGTGGCGCACCCTGTATTTATCATGTAAATAAAATGTTTAATTTAAAATATTTTGTATTTTATTACTATTAAAATAAGCCATATAAGATTATTTCTTAAAATTACTAAATTACTTTAAATTTCGCTGAAATTAGATGATACAAATTTAAATGCAGAATGAATTTAGAGACCAAATCTTGAACAAAATGATATTTCACTTAAAAATCGGTTAATTTTTGATGAAGTTATGAGAGATCAAAGTTTTTGAAAAAATGTAAAGGGATAAGTATGGAAAATTGGATAATATACGGCTTAGTATCGAAAAAATATCAATTTCTAAATGATACAAATTTAAATGCAGAATCAATTTAGAGTCAAAATAATGATCAAAATGACTTTCCACTTGATATTCCACTTCCACACCCTGTTATTTGCAAATACAGGGTCTAAAAAGAAGCACTGCAGGAGCAGCCAATACCGTAGCCGTTGCTGCAGCTGCAGCGGCAGCAGAGTTGACAATGCCAGCAAAAGACTGAACGAAACGACGACCAGCAGCCATGGGGCAATGGCAATGCATATAACATTTTAATTTCCTGCTTATTAGGCAACCCTTCGCCCACACAAACACACACACGCACGCATACTTGTACGCACACAAAGAGATGCAACGACAAAGATGTGTCTGTGTGTGTGTGTGTGTGTGTGTTTGTCATGTCGCCTTGGCGACTTCCAACCAAGCATTGCTGTCTCTCTCTCTCTCCCACTGTCTCCCTCTCTCTGCTGCACTGCTGCTGCTGCTGACTACAACCTCACCTCCATCTGCTCACCATGCGCACTTTTTCATTACACGTTGCTGTCCAGTGCAGCGGCATTTTTGGACGCCGACTGCTTCTCTGTCCTCGTTCTTGTCCAGCAACTGCAGCTGCAGCACACACACATACATAAATCACTAGCACGCACACACACATACAACGACACACACACACACTGAGACCCTACTGACCACAGCAGTTTGTAAGCGAAGGCATTGAAAATTTTGATAATTGAATTTACACGTGAATGATCACATCTTTAAGCCTTTGCCTCTGCTTTATTGGCCTGACTCCGATACAGGCACAAAACCAAGAATTGCCTGCAATGTTTGTCCAGTGTCCTGTGGACTCATTGTACTGTTCTGTTTTGTCCTGTGCCTGAGATTGAAAATGTGATTCGTGCATGTGCCAAAGGCGGATGGCCAAAATCAAAGCTAAGTAATTATGATCACAAATTGATTAGGGCAGCTGAAGCAATTTGAACAAAGACGGCCACTGCCGCTTTAGTAAATTTCAATTTTCCCTATAGAGACCATGATACAATGGAGACAATTGCATTTTAAGCCATTTTCCATGCGAATGAGCAGCATAGAAAACACTTCTTAGCATGCATAATAGAACAAAGAAGCGATAAACAGTATAACAAAGCTTAAGGTGCAGGCTGTTAGACGAAGATAGCAAGCAAGGGTTACGATCAGTTTACATGACAAAGAAAGAGAATAAATTAATATAAGCACTTGCTATCTCACTCTCTCACTCTTAGAGTCATTTATGCGTTGACATTTGGCGGCATAACATAACAGTTAGTCAAGAAAGTGTTTTGACGAAGGAAATATTTACATACTTTAAATCTTTTGGTGTTTTTTCTTTTGGTCTTATTTATTATGCATAGTTCTTAAAACAAATTAAACAATAAAAGTGATTTATTGGACTTTAGTTTTGAGTAAAAATAACATAATAATCAATATTAATTAAGTCAAAACAATTACCTGACTAGCTGTATATTAATTTGCCTAAAATGTGATACAAATGTGAAACAACAACAATGATTGATGACACAATCAGAGAGACAAGTCAAAGACCAAGAAGGAACTGCAAGACAGCCGCCATTGACAAAGACACACACATGTGCATACATACATACATATGATAGGAGGATACGAATAGCAAAGTGGAGAGGAGTATGCAAATTACAGAGTGCACATGTGAGACATCTGGCAACCCAAATGCAGTCAGCGCCAAGTGCAGGTGTAAGAGAGAGAGAGAGAGACTAAGTGAGAGAGGGAGTCTGAGATAGCATCTAACATTGCCAAATGGAAAATGGATTTCGCTATTAATTTCACTGACGAGACGCGACGAAGACGACGAAGTAGAAGAGAACGCGGATGTTGACAACATCAAAAGTAAAGAACTGCAGCTGACAGGCAACGTATCCCTGGTCTATATATATACAAACATGTCTGCAATGCGCTGCAATAGTAACAACAACAACAACAACAGCAACAACTACAACCACAACGACGACGATGAAGTCGACTTCTAACCATGTCAGCTCAGCAAGGGCGGCTTTCGCTTTTATGGCGGACACACCTATTTATAAAAGGGATTTGCAGCTTTTGTGGCTGAAGAAAAAAAATACATACATATACATATTTAAAAAAAAAAACATAGAAAAGCTAGCACGCTATAGTGGAGTGTGCTCGATTGTGTGGGACCCGGTAGCCAGGCCTTCAGAATACGCTACCCTAACCAGTGCTGCCATTTTTAGACCGTTAAAAACTGGACAAAAACTTTGATCTTCCATAACTTCACCAAAAATAAACCGATTTTCAAACGGAATGCCATTTTGATCATGATTCGGCCTCTAAATTGATTCTGCATTTGAATTTTTATCATCTACAAAATTTGATATTTTTTCGAAACTAAGTCATCTATCATTCAATTTTCCATACTTACCCCTTGACATTTTTTCAAAAATTTTGATCTCTCATAACTTCACCAAAAATAAACAGATTTTCAAGCGGAATATCATTTTGATCATGATTCGGCCTCTAAATTGATTCTGCATTTAAATTTTTATCATTTAGAAAATTTTATATTTTTTTGATACTAAGCCATATATCATTCAATTTTCTATACCTACCCCTTGACATTTTTTCAAAGATTTTTAAAAATTGTTCCTTTAGATCTAGCTATTTATTTCAATGTTATACTTATTATAAAACGACATTTTAACATTTTAACCGGTACCGGTACTGATACTGAAACCGAAAGACAAAAACTGAAATAGAACCTTTTACCAAAATAGTTGCTTCGGAACGTACCGAAACCATAACCTATGTTTGTTTTGGTTTGATTCCCTGATTTGAACAATTTCTTGCAAAGATTATAAATTTTTAATGAATTTTGATTTTATTTCTTATTTTAAAATTTAGATCAAATTATTTAGTTTAGATCAAATTATGAGATATTTTTAAAGGTTAAATACTTTGTTAATGCTGCCACGACTCCCAATGCAATATACCCTAGTACACAGCTATATAGTAACGGGTATAAAAAAACTAACGCCAACTTGTTCTTTGTTAGGTTGATTTTTTGTTTCCATTTCCATTTCCCTTTTTCCTTTTCTTTATTTTTACTTTTTTTTTTTTTTTTGTCGTGCATATAAAATAAATGGAATATCTTTGTCGTCTTGTTTTCTGGGCTATGCAAATGCCTGTTGGCAAAATATTTGCGCAAAGGAAGCGCATGCATTATTTATGTACAGACATACATACATACTATACAGATAGATATATGTAGATAGGTATTTGAAATTAACATAATAAGCAAATACTAGTACTTTGAAGTGGCGTTTAATGCCCAACATTGTTGTTATTATTACAAATTGCCTTAGTCTAAGGAGTTATATTAGGTTCTGGATCTTATTCAGGCGCGTCTGGACAACTTGCGTTCGTGATAGCGGGAGAGAGCGTCATTAAAAACTTGGCCTATGGTGCGTTTGCGCCAGATTTGAGTGCGATCAACTGTGGGCTTGACGACGTCGACAGTGGGTGCAAGCGGTTCCTTCACCAATTCGCTTTCACTGTCTTTATCGCTGTCACTGTCTTTATCAATGTCTTCTTTGGTTTTCGACTCTGTCTGCTGTTCTGTTTGCTTTTGCTTATCATTAACAGTTGTAGCTGCTGTCTCCTTCTTCTGTTCCTTCTTCGGCTCCAGTTCCCGTTTCTCCTGCTTCTCCTCCTCCTTCTCATCTTCCTCATCGCTGGAGTCAATGCTAAAGTCCGAATCTGCATCTATGTTGTTGGGCAAATGCGCCTTGTTGCTACTGCTGCCTGTTGGCTTTAGTTCTGACTCTGTTACTGCCTTTGACTTCTGCTCCTGCTCCGCCTGCTCCTCATCCTGCGAGCTCTGTCGTCTTCTGTACGTACGCTGTTTACTGGACTTGGGCACATCCGATTTGATTGGTTTATAGGCAACATCTTCGGTGCTGGGTGCAGTTTTTGGCTTTAGCACCGTTTGTTGTGTGCCCAATTTCTGTTCATACAAATGTCGATAGAAGCCATCGAGATCCTTTTGTTTGGTCACATCCCCAATGGACTCCAGGTACTCATCCCGCTCATCCTGTTCCTGCAGCTGTCGTATGGACTCGAGTTTCTTGCGATATGCTGCCGTTACATAGGTATCTTTGTCCTTGTACATTTCACCCTCGGCCTCGCGATCCTTTTGCACTTGTCGCTCGATGCGCAGCTCGTTCTCCAGCTTCCGTCGCTCCGCATGCTCCATGAGACGACTTATGTATTTGGCCTTGCGTGGTTCTTGCCTTTTGGTCTCCTTGGCCTCCTCCCGCTTGTTGTCCATGTCGTCGTAGAGCTCGTCATACTGAAATATGGTGGGATCCTCGGCCAAGGCCTTCTCCTGCATATGACGTGCCTTACGGCGCTCCATTAGACTGGGTCCACTGACCACTGTGGATTTGCCACTGGGTCGTTTTTGTGGCGCGCCGGCGTCGTCTTCATTGTCAGAACTGTTGCTGCTCTCGTCGAAAATGGACGGCCTGGTCGCTGGCTGAGTTGGCTTTGCCGCAGGCTTCGGCTTCTGCTGTCCAGGTATTATTAAGCCAAATCTATCAGATTGAAAAGTTCAATTTGTGAATATAAATAAACAAAATAAATAAAAATAGCAAGCAACTCACTGTTTTGACATTCTGTTCGGTCTGCAGTGTTGTAAAGTGCAAAAAGAGTACAAGTGTTGGGTAAGACATTTCATAACTATCGCATACACCAAAGCAACCGTGCGCTTTTGAGCAACTCTGCAGCTGTTAGCGACTGACAGCTGCAGCTGTCAAATGCGGCAATATGGACTTCCTCTTTTCCGATACGTTCGCGGTCGTGTAAATTTGTGTTGAAAAACCACAAAATTAAATCTTAGGTAATCCGCGTTAAATTTTATCAAATTACTTGAAATAAATACGGCAAATAATGTTTAATTAACGAACGCTTCAAATGCGCTAAAGATTTTGTGCGTGTGCCTTGAAAATTATGTGCAAAACTTGACTCTTAATATATTTTTTTTATTGTGTATGGAAACGAAGTTAATGTTTGGCGGCGTTCAAAATGTTGGCCAATTCATCAGTTCAAAACATTGCCAGTGTATTTGCTAGATATGAAAACAATGCAATAATGCTGTCAACAATATACAAATTTTTTATCTATTTTTTTTATGTTTTCTGTGAGAGACAGCGTACAAAAAAGAAAGAATTGTCGCTGCTGTCAGCTGAGTTGTTGTTTTTGTTATTAATGGGCTATGTTGGCTGTGCAAACTGTAAAAACGCTTAATAGTCTGGAATATAACAACATTGATAATGCAAGCAAAAGGAGCAGGATTTAAAATAATGTGGCAACCTTGGATTGTTGTTGTTTACATGGCCGGTTGCAGAATTCATAAAGTGTGCAACAACTCCGTTAACCCCTTCCCTTCTCGCCTTGCCATTGCTTCGTTTCAGGGGTAGGGGAAGTTACTCACACAAGCATATCTACATTTTCAAGGCGCACGTGTTAAATTTGATTTTTTTTTGTTTTTTGTGTTATATTGTTTGGAAGAAACTAATTGATTTTTATTTTGCAGCAGCCATGGTGCGTATGAACGTATTGGCCGATGCCCTTAAATGCATCAACAACGCTGAGAAACGCGGCAAGCGCCAAGTGCTTCTGCGTCCCTGCTCCAAAGTCATCATCAAGTTCCTCACCGTGATGATGAAGCATGGCTATATTGGTGAATTCGAGATCGTTGACGATCATCGCTCCGGCAAGATTGTTGTTAACCTCACCGGCCGTCTGAACAAATGCGGCGTCATCTCGCCACGCTTCGATGTGCCCATCAATGACATTGAGAAGTGGACCAACAATCTGCTGCCCTCACGTCAGTTTGGCTACGTCGTCCTGACCACATCCGGCGGCATTATGGATCACGAGGAGGCCAGGAGAAAACATCTGGGAGGCAAAATCCTAGGCTTCTTCTTCTAAGGACAACAACAACACAATTGGAGCAGCTGGACAACAACATCATCTGAAGCTATTTTGTGTGTGTGGGGAGTTTGAGATCTATGTAAAAAAAATAATTGTTTTATTTCCCCGTCGCGAATCAAATTGAAAATACGTTTTACGTGTTAACGATTTACAGAAACAACCAACAACAAATGAAACAACTAAGAAACAACAACATCAACGTACATTCAATGCAAAACATGAATGTCCTAAGAAAACGCGAAATAAAATGATTAATACATAATTTTTAATAACAATTGATTTTTTTTCATACCATATAAGGACAAATGTGACTTCTATATAATTACAGTAAATGTATCTGTAAACAATCTCTGTATGTGTATATATTTTGAGTCATTTTAGCCATATTTTAATGACCAGTTAATACACGTGTAGAGCGCCTACAAAGTTCAGTTTACACAACCAAATAATCTAGCATTACCAAAACTGTGGTTAAGCCAGTTTATATAAATATCTAAATATTTGCAAGACTAGCAAATTGATTATTGTGCTTAATTGCGCATACAAATTAAATACCTATATTTTGCATTTTAAAAACTGGAGTTTAGTCGATTTGACCAAATTGTAGGCAATTTATCCTTGTGCATTTAAGCGAATTTCTCTGTAAAGAATTGAGATTGTTTTAGTTAATTGTTTACCTAACTGCTTGGATTTAATGTTAATTATTTAATTTCGAGAAGAAGCAGAAATTTAAATCATTGTTTTAAGTGTTAAATCTGTTTCAGGAATCCCCCTATGGACATTTCAATAATCGATTGTTTACATTTCAGCGCCAAATAATTAGTGTGTAGTTACACGAGTTGGCAGCTCCCTTTTTGATTTATCGTTGTACATTAATATGCTGCATACTTTTAGGCTTATCAAATAATTTATTAAACTGACCGTTTAATTTGAATTGCTTACTTTGCAATTTGCCACACGCAAAGGATATAAATCAATAATAATTAGTTTTAATTGAACTGTGATTAAGTGTCAACAACAACTACAACTAGTCAATTTACTAGTCAGAAATGTCTAGATTGATTGATATGGTTGTCAGCTCATTTAATATTCCCTTTTTTCCAGCTGTAACTACACCTACACAATCTCGTCTCACTATCTTTTGCTGGTGTGAGTATACTTAAGCCCTGGAGTGTACGTGTGCGATTGCTGGTATTTAATTGAAAATTCATATCGGATTAAAGACTTTGACTTGGACATTGATGGGAATGCGCCATATCATGGAAAGTCCAAAATGGCACAGCCAAATTACTAATACACTAATATATACATACATAACCGATTACATACATACATTCATACAAGTACATTTTCCACACGGCATTCTAATGGCGTCTATCGCAACCCGACGACTCGACTTTTTACCCTTATCAGTTACTGACTGTCGTATACTAGTATATAAATGTATTAAGGCGAACCATAAACATTTGCGGCAACAAATAATCATATTTAATATTAACCGACAGACAGCTCTATGTGATGTACATACATACAGTATGTCAAGTAATTGATTTGACAATGACAAAAAATGCATGTAAATTATTTGCAAACAAAAAAAAAATAAACATTTTCTTTTGTTTTCTTAATTTATTATAGTTGTAATAATAGCATACACTGACTTCTACTATTTCTACCTAACTTAAAAAACAAATGTGTGAATCTGTCCTTGTCAAAATAATTACTTTGTATACTGTACATATCAGCCTTATGTACATATGTACATGTATGTACAAATGTGAATGTATTGGTTATATGTGATTGGCATTTGCCATTGAAATGTCATTTCCCGCAATGCATTTGTGCTTACTGTAACTGTTCATTCCATTCTTTCCACACTTCCCATAGTTGCCCTTTTGGAAAGTCTGACGTTTTTGGATACATGAGTGGAGAGAAGAGTTTTGCCGCCAACGATCAAACAACGCCCTCAATTCGCTAAATGTACAAAAGTTGGCTCAGACAGCCAAAGATGACTATGAGTTTTTTTTCTATACTTTTTTTGTATGTGACTCAATTGAGTTCAAGTTGTGGCTATTTTTGTGTAAAGTTTGCGCGCCTTTCCAATTGTGAAAAAAGCTTGCTTTACTTTTTTTTTTGTTTGTTTTGCTGCGGCATTCGCAATGCTCACAAAGATAATTGAAATTGTCGTTGCAAAGAAAATGAATTAAGTGAATCAGCAGCGAGAGTCATTAAGTTAATTGTTTGCAAATAGATTCTTTAATTTTACAGCTCCAAATCGCATCAACATAATTGAGTTAAACTTTGTGATTTACGTATGCCAAATTGCATACATACATATGTACACACTGATATGTATGTATGTATGTATGTACACACTGATCTGCACTGATTTAACAGCTCTGCTTTGGCAGCTGTCAAGCTGTTAACGAACAGGCTCAGGTAAAATATGTACATGAATGTAAGTATATATGTATGCACATATATTAGACAAAAGCTACAAAGCCGGCAAAAAGCATTTGAAAGGGTTTCAAGTTCTGGTAGATTCGATCGAGATAAATATGTACATATGTATGTTTGTATGTATGTGTGGGTAAGCGAGTGTTCTTTCTATGGACGTGTGTGTGTATGTGTGTGTTTGCAAAAACTAGTTTGGTTAAAGAGACGGGGACGTAGACCTTGTCTTAAATGGCACAGCGCGTGATGCGCTAGAACCACAACAACAATTACAGCAACAGCAACAACTAAGCCAAATGGCCAAACTCCGTTGTCTGACGCATGCTTTAATACGGCCTGAGACTAAAGCTGACATCTGTGTATGTTGTATGTGTGAGTGCTGCTGCTTCCAATGAAATGGAAAACGACAACGAGAATTGCACTTGGGCAGTGGGCCATAGATACACACAGACACACATACACACCTGTGCAGACGCACAGCTGAGACGCAATGTTTGACGCCTGCAGCGTGTGCATATGTACAGTGAGACAAAAGGTAATGGCACACCACTTTGATTTTTTTAAAACTTTTAAAGCAGTTGACTGGCGGTCAAAACCGAATTTTGAGTTAAGTAATTATTTAAATATTTACTAATTAGTGTCGATACTGTTTGGAGTCACTGTAGCCTGTAGTATGGTATAATGATTCCATAAGCGTAATCAAGGCTAGACGAAGACAATTCATGACTTTCAACTTGTACGCAACGTGACGGCGTCGAGTGGCAAGATAAGGCAGTCTGACTGTATGACGGACGTATGGACTGACTTTAACCGGTGTCCGGACTGCGCGGCAACAGCAAATCGAATAAGAAAGTGATAAAATAATAAACGATATGATGGAGAGGCCCCACGTGTTTGGTTAACTATTCAATACGGCTTTATTTTGCATTATTATTACATTTTTTTTTTGCAAGCAACAGAACTTGTAAAACTGTTTGCTTAAATTACATATGTGTGGCTTTTGGGTACTTGGTACATTTATATGGGGTACATTTCTAATATATGTGAGTGTTAATATTTAGTTGTATGTGTGTATGTTGTTGTGAGCAGCCTCTGTTTGTGTGGGTGTGTATGTGTGCGACGGTATTCCATCCTTTTTTTGTTTGTTTACATCTCTCAATCACAACAGCCGGCGTTGCCAATTGTCGCACACACAACAGCACCAAAGGCAAACTAAAAAGAAGTAAGTAGCCAATGATGCCAAATGTTTAGGATGTAGTTTCGAAGTATTCCTTGGACTTGGTGGGATCTGCCTTCATGGTCTTCTGGCCGGGCTTCCAGTTGGCTGGGCACACCTCGCCGTACTTGTCGGTATACTGGAAGGCCTGCACCAATCGGAGTGTCTCCTCCACACTGCGTCCCACGGGCAAATCATTAATGGTGATCTGACGCAAATTCTGTTTATCATCAATGATGAAGAGACCACGGAATGGAATGCCAGTGGCCTCATCCAATACGCCGTAATCGCGTGACACCTTCATCGACTTGTCGGCCAACAAGGGAATGTCCATGCTACCAAGACCACCCTGTTTGCGTGGCGTATTGATCCAGGCCAGATGTGTGAACTGGCTGTCGGTGGAGCAGCCAACGAGTTCGCAATTGATTTTACGGAACTCGGCCGCATGCTCGGAGAATGCAATAATCTCAGTGGGGCAGACAAAGGTAAAGTCCAATGGATAGAAGAACAATACCAAATATTTGCCCTTGTAGTCGCTCAATTTAATGTCCTGGAATTGGCCATTGACGACGGCGGTACCAGAGAATTCGGGTGCGGGTTTCTGAAGTTGTGGCATCTAATAAGAAGCAAATTAAAAATTCCATTACATACATATCAATCGTTGAGTACAAAGGGCAACATGGCGGAAATTAATCAAATATGGCGACCACAAAATTTCCAATTGGAGATGTGCTCGGCGAGACAAAGAGCAAGAAAGAAATCTAATGATTTGCAGACTCCTCTCTCTCTCTCTTCCTCTCTGATCAACTCGTCATCAATTTGTGCTTTTTGTTGTATGAAAGAAATGTGCCAAAATGGCACGAAATTTCGTGCTTAAGAATTGTAATTACGAGCGTGTGCAACACGTTGAATTACTTCAATTCAAGAAATTTACAATTTACAAAAATTCCTGCGTCTCAATTGCCGCACTGTCGACGCCGCCATGACGATTTTTTCGCCGGCTAAAATTGCAAAAACAACGGAAACGTTTACATTTGTACGTGTGTGTGTCTGTATATTTTGTACACGTGTATGTGTGAATTTGTTCGTGCCAATAAAGCTGTTGTATGCTTGTATGTATGTACATAGAAATGGTGCGCAAAACTTGTGAAATAATCTTCTTCACAGAACAACAGCAATCATCAACATCATTTTTAGTTTTGTCTTACGCTCAGCTGTAACTTCTCTTTGATTTTGTCAAGTATTTGCGAAATGTTCATAATTGAGAAAGTATTCCTGTCCCTGTCTCTTTGTCTGTCTGGTCACAAAACTCACTTTAACTTGTTAATACGATTTACCAGCTGCAATTACGGTTAAATAAGCGCGTCGACGCAAACTTTTTTTCTTATTGTTTATTGCGAAAATAGAACCGGGACGTCTGCTCGGCTTGGCAATTTAATATGAATTGCTTGCAAGTTTTATTTCAAAAGACGACCGCGCCGTTTATACAATCGTAACAGAATGAGAGCGTAAGGGAGAGAGAATAATGTATGCAGAATCAGAACAAAGTACAAAGAGAGCGCAGAGAATAACATTGCAAGTGATTAATCGCATGGTATATTGATATATTAATGTACAACACAACTGTAATAATAAAAATCTGTATTTTATGTATGTAAATAAACTACATATTAAAATAAGCATAGTAGAAGCCGCTAAAAATATTACTACATAAAATAATTTAAAATTAACACTTGCTCAATTTGGCACTGCTAAATTAAGAAGAGGCAACGTCGCTCAACTTTGCACTGTTAAATCGAAGATATGGCAACCTTGTTTTTGTTGGCGGATGAATTTCAAAATTTCTGCATATCAGCTGATAGAAACATTTACTCTTGTTATCAAATAACAACATAAGCCCATGTAATCATTTGTTTAGTCAGCATTCTTGAATCTTCCATGGAGCATTAAGCTCTATGACATTTCATGAAATGTGCATATAACTAGAACTAGCATAAAAATATCCGCTTCAGCGTTGAGTCACAGCAATTGTGAAATTCTCCCAGTGATGCAATTAATGTAGTCATTGTTGAAATGTGTGTTTTCATTCATTTCATTTGTACCAATTCCAAATACAAGTTATACAACAGAATTTTTTTGTAGTTAGTGTTATAATACATAGAGGAAATACGTAATTTTGTCCCACAATACAACTCTTACAGTTTTAAGGGCCGTCCAAACTGTAATGTTAACTTTGCGATAACAACGAGAAATTACAACACGCTTAATAATATTAAAGGGTAGGCGGGGGGCGGGGCTCATCAAGGTGTTAACATTTAGCGCTCGTTGTCCATGAGAAATTAAACTGGACTTTTAAGCTTGGTCAGCTTATGGTTTCGTTGAGCCTGACCTTCCCACCTTCCGACTGTCCGGCATCGTTGGCAATTCTTATATGATTCAAATGTTGCCAACATATCGATTAACTTGATTCATTTGGTGGGAGGAGATAATGAAAGGGGGGTGGGGGAGAGGAGTGTACACGGAGTTGCATCGTGAGTAGTTATCTAATTTTTAGAACTAATCACAGGAACCATCAAGCCAGCCGTCTCGCCATCTTTCATTCACTTTGGTGCAGTCAAACAGCGGTTTTCCCAGCTTATCATTGACTCGATTGTGGAACTTGCATAACCACAGTGCCAGATCCTTTTGCGAGTTAACATTAACAGGATTCACCTCGATGCTGCAAAAAGAGAGATGCCACATTGTTAAATTATATTTAACATGATTTAAATTGTAACAAGTTTATAAGGCAGAATATAACTGATTTCAACAAAATCGTATTGACTTACAACACATATGTTTCATATTGCATACAGCTGCCAATTAAGTTAATTTTTGAGTATGTAATTTTTATATATGTAAAATCAATAAATACAAGAATTTGTGTTGTAACTCATTTTGAGTTGAATCGTCGTTAGCTGTCGTGTAAACACTTACTCTGTGCGAAAGTCCTTGGCACAGTACTCACATGGGTACAGACGTGAGAGTACCTCGAAAAACGTTCGCATATCCCGCTTCTCCGTGTCCGTCGGATTGTCCGAATAGAATGCAGCCATAGTGTGCAACAGACCCCAGGTGGAAATGCCCAGACGCACCTTATCAAGCGGGCAATCTTCTCGAGGCGCCGCAAGACCTGCACCAACATTCACCTTCTCGTTGCTCATGTGTTTCTCCTAAAAAATTATGAATTAACTTGAATACAAAACAACTTTGTGTGTGTTGCATTCAATTTACCTTTGCTGTCTGGGCGCTTGAAATGAGACGCTGTTGTTTGGACCATGACTTGAAATCGTTGCAGGTGCGACAATTGCTGTCCTGCTTTGTACTTCTGTGTGCATTATATTGCGTGCCATCGACCGGCGGTTCGGGTTCCGATTGTTGTTGTTGCTGCTGCTGTTGCTGAAACGATGACTTGGACATTCTGAATTCGGGATCTCGCAGTATGCGCAAAACAGTCTTCTGAAGACGGCGTATTATCAATCGGGCGCCTTCTCGATTAAGAGCTACCTTACTTTGATAGCTGTGACGTCGAATAAATTCTTTCCACATGGGCAGTCAGCTGCTTTCCCGTTGGAGCAAATCTCTGACCTTACTTAACAGCGCTGTTAACGCCAATTTGAGTATGTTAACGCAAATTTGAGGCGCTGTTAATGTACATATCGGCTGACCGTAGTTATGGTTTAAAGCTATCAACAATATGGCAACGTTTGCTATAACCGCGCCAAATTCTTCAGTGGTGAAAATGAGTTTGAAACGCAGGCAGCTGTTTTCCGAGTTCTTTCGTGTTTTAACTAATTATTTACAGATTCTAAATTACACAAAACAATTTTTTTTGATACTTTTTTCCATTTCTCTATATGTCTCAATCTGATTGACAAACAACATTAAAGTAAAAGGCAGAAAGCTAAAAATTTGATGATATACAGGATAAACAGATTTTTTTTTTTTTTTTTGGCATTGATCACAATTGTCAATGCACACATTTATTAATACAAATGTATAATGTATAAATTCATTTAGTAACAACTACGGCATTACGGTACCAATGGTAAACACAAGTTAACAATTGGACTTTGGGTTAGCTTTTGTTACCGGCCAAGTTAAGACAAGTCAATTCAATGTAACAGCTTACAACGGGTTAGGCACACATATTTATGACAAAATATAAATATATATGTATAGTTAAGAGGCACAAATCGTTCGTTCGTTGAACTTGAATTACATTTAAGTTTTAAACATGTATAAATTAATAATTTATAACAAAACTGATGCGATAGACAGATTAGAATGGACTGGATATAATAATCAGGCATAATCCCTAAACATGGTGAAAAGGCTGTAAAGGACACGCAACGTTGACTTCAGATCCATGTTGACAATGTCCTCAGGACGTGCCTTTGGCTTTGGCAGTCCCACATCCTGCATCAGGTCAAAGGCGAATGCCACATTGTTAACCATCTGATCGACATCCTGCGGAGTCAAATGGAACTCGTGCAGTGGCACAAAGAAACCGCCAAGCAGTCCCATCAGCAGACACAGATATACACCATCCCGAAAGTCCGTATTCAGGTCATTGATCTCAAAGTTTAACTTGGCCAAATGCTTGTTCACGAACGTTATCAAGGACTTTTTCACCACGGCCAGCTTATCGGGTGCACAGTCGATCAGCGTATCGAACGCATCCTTCTCACAACGCATGCCCAGATCATCGTATTCCGATGTGATTTGCTCCTGGAATTTTCTATAAACACAAATAAAAAGATTTATTCAAATTAAACTAGGGACTTTACAAAAACGTACGTATTTTCAAAGCAATGTATTTTGACTATTTGCAATTTTACCATGCAATAAATAACTCTAGTCATAAAAATTGCTGTTCCTTTTTTCCCTAAACTTTGCCACCTATTCTTGTTCTAATTAAAATTCTGTTTCTATAAAAATCTATTATTTTTATTGTCGCTCTTTTTTTTTTTAGATGTGAGCTTGCATTTTTTTATATTACTGTCGACATTTTTCATTTAGATTTTAAGCCCGATTTACAGCTTGAATTTACATCATTACTATTAATCTCATTCATACAAATTTTCAATTTATATCAATAGTTTTTAAGATTTTTTGATTTTAAAATTTTGGGAGAATATTGTAACTTGTTTAAGTTTTTGCCCAATATTTATGTAACTGCATTACCAACCAAGTGTGCATAATTAATTAGAACTCACTGTGCATTCAGAACGCCGGCATTCTTCTCCGCAATGACCACCGTGACAAAGACGTTTTCCGGCAGACGGACAGGTGCACGGAAGTGTCGAACCAGGGCAACCAACAAATGCAATATGGCCACAATATTCTTTGAGTGCACACTGGCCACCGACCATTTGGGTATCTTCTGATGGAAGCCAAGTGTCTAAGGAGGAGAGTAAAACATATAATTTCAAATTCGATATCGTTATCAACTATAGATACTAACGTGATTAACGGCTTTAAGCACAATGTTGAGTTTTTCGTGCTGTCCTTGTTCCGACTGTGTCACCTCGGGCACGTCCAGCTTCTTGCCCGTTAGCTTCTCCCAGAGCTTGTGCAACACCTGGCCATCGTACATATCCTCTTCCAGATGCTGGACTATAATACGCTGTTCCGCCAACTCATCGTTAATCCAATCGATGAGTATCCTTTGCAGTTTGAGCACCTCTGGATCACTTATCGATTGTGGATCGATGACAGCACGTTGTTCATGTTCGCCTATCATTTGATAGATAAACGATTAAGTTCTGTTGCAGCATTAGGGGTAGTCTTTCAACTTACGCAGTGCATAATCCTCGGGCGGTATATCGAACTGATTGGGGGAGCCTGGGGAATCGATTGCATATTTGCCCTCCTCTTGTACTTTCTTAACTGTCGGATAAAATAGAAAGGGTGGGCGTGTGAAAGAGTGAGCAAGCAACAAATGTAAACAATAGATGATGACGTCACAAATGTGACAACTAAGAACTGACAACCCCAACCCCCATGCTCACACACACACACACATTCAAAAACTAACACACACACACACACACACTCGCATTTACATACACCTACAGCTTGAAACCGATCAGTTTGTTTGTTTGTATGCGTCACAAATTTAAATGACGCAATGTTTTTTATTATACACATGCAGAGAATTAACATCTGCTGCAAGAAATGTTGACCAATCACTTGAAATGTGCAGTCCCTTCACATTCTTAACTGCACTCAACTATAGCATGTATAAATCGTAACATTCCAGTCTACTGTGTTCCATATTTGGCCATATTTCAGAGATTTCTCTGCGGTGTCCTGCTTTTGGTATCTCTCTGTCTCTATCTCTCACCTTCTCGAGTACCGCGTTTGCGACCAAGTGTGCTGAATTTATCCCAGAAGCTATCCTCCTTTTCGCCCTTCTTAATTGTTGTGGGCGTGTGTGGTGATTTGGGGCGATTTAAAGTCGACATTTCTGTGCACTTGCAGACAACAAAAAAAAAAATAAACGAATACGAATACGAATAAAACAAAACGAACAAAGTGATGGTGCTGCAGAATACTCGATTGGACTATCGATTAAACTAGATTCGCGTAGGTGTCGTCATCATCGATACACCGACTATCGATAAGTAGTAAATTAATTTTAAAATTTAAATCAAGGACGGTAAAAATAATTTTGTTTTTTTTTTTTTAATCGAAAAAAACATTCGATTCTAGTTACTTAAAATGAAATATACCAAAATTTTTCTTTAAGGGTAATCAATCAAATTAATGTCTTGTATTATTTTACTCCTAAAATAATGATTTTTGAGCTTTATTTTGTTGCTCAAAAGTAATCTTAAAATCAAAAATAATGATTGTTTCTTGAGTTTCTTAATAATACTTATGATGATTATAGTCCCTGATTCAAATAGACAACTCAAATTATACAATAAAAAATGACGATTTGCATAATAATTGTACAAAAAATGTTTGTATTTCATGTTAATCAGATGATTGGCTTATAATAAACTTATCATAGGCATTTATCATGGGTTTTACAATTTATACAGAGTTAAATAATAAGTTTTTCTTTGTTTTTCAGTTTTAAATAGAGTTGGGCAGCTGACAGGCACGAACTGCGACCAACTGAAGCAGAACAAATATGGGCGAGAATACCTCGCTGTACTCGAGACCCGTTTTGCCCGATAGTTTGAGACAGAGTAGATACTTGAAGATGGCAATCAGTACTAGGAAATAGGTGCTCCACATGAAACGATGCAGAGCCTTGCGTTTGTTATCCGAATCCAGGTACATGCGTATGCCAACAATAACACAAAAATATGCATTACAAATGTCAATGAAGAACAGTGGACTAAAGATGCTAAACCAATCGCTCATCATTTCGGGAAATACATTATTAAATGTGCCCGAGATTTTGAATGCCAGCGTTATGGTGAACACCAGCAAACCACAGAGATTAACCAATATTTCAAATTCGGTTAAACCGAGCCAACGCACCAGTTCCGATAACTTAAACATGATTTCGATAACTTATCTTCTCTTTATCTGTTTACTTTTGTAACTTTTTCTGTTGCTGCTTTGGTTGTTGTTGTTTGCGTGGCTTTGGCTGTGACTGAGACCGACTGTTGTTGTCGGTAGCGGGAAGTGCGGGTTGTGCCGGCAACTTGGGCACCACAATATCAAATAAGCTGCTATTGAAGATTTTGATATGCAGGGCGGAATTGTTGCGCTGTCGAAATGTTATATCATCCTCATCGCACAGTGGATGCAGCTCATCCACCAACTGTATGGTGGATGTGTTAATGGCGTAACTCAGAGCGCCGTCCGAATTCTGGATGAGTCGCAGTGCCAAGTTGAGACCACGTGTTATGGAATAGCCCATGCAGTGCAAATAAATCTCCTTAGCGCCCGAATTCAACAGATCCTCGCATCGTTTATGTTGTGCCTGTTTCCAAAAGCAAAACAAAGGAAATTTTTAGTTAGAGTTGCCACATTTCTATTAATTTGAAAAGTGGTCAAAACACTGCTGCCACTCACTGTGCACACACTGACCTTAAAATCTGTCTTGCTGGTAATGTAAATATTTTGCCTGTCGCTGGCAGCACGCGGCGGAACTTTGCGAACCACTCGATGGTTTTGGTTACCACGTTGTTGCTGGTTGTTTCTATTGGTTCTTGGCTTTGCCCCGCGCTCAGTGGGATTGCTGCTGTCCATCATCAAAACAAACAACAGGGGAATGAATATTCAATCTCCCATTACTTTGCGAATTTTAATTGCAGTCAGAAATTTACGTTTTGCTTTGCGTGACAATGAATCTAGGGATGGGCTGCGATTAGGTATGTCGATATATCATTGTTATATCGATAGCTATTTTTTTTGTGCTGATATATTTTTGGGCGATAGTATCAGTATCGGTATAATTATGCGAATTTTTTTTTGCCTTTGCATGCAAACGCAAACCGTATAATAAAATAGGCAAAATTAGTGGAAGCCCAACAAATTTTAAATGCAAACACGGCAAGCTTAAATTTGATTTTTTGATTCAACATAATCGATGTTTTTTTTTATATATTTTTCACAGTAGGTGGCGCTTTGAACGTATCTGGCAACGCTGCTCAAAATGTCAAATTTGACATTCTATCGATATTTTCAATACGTCCCCTACATTATCGTCGACTGGTTCGTGTTCGTAATAAGCAGGAATCGGCCATCAGTTGAAAATTTTTCCTTGTACTTTCGGAACAACAAAGGTATGTTTTAGTAGCAGCAGCCAACAACAAAAAAAACTCATCAAAGCGCAACTAAAACAAATTGTAAGCCAGTGGCTCAAATATTGCATTTATGCAACACATTAACACACCCGTACACACACACACGTAAAGTATTTTGTCATAAGTTCGCACATACATACACACACACACATACACATTTCCAACGCCGCTGACTATAAAGGCTTTAGACAGCAGGCAAAGAAAATTACATAACTTCTAATTAAATTTTACTGCAAATAGTTGAGGTAAAGTTCTATTTTGGCATAAGTAAGTTACAAAGTAAGCAAGAAATTTAAGTGTTTGAGTTAGTTACATAAGTTCCAAGTGTGCGATAAAACGCAATTAATTGCAATAACTTTTGGCTCTTCTTGACGCGCTGCCCTCGTTTATTATCCGTATCCGTATCCTAACCACAAAGAATGTAGAAAAACAAAATCAAAAATATCGAAAATCGAAAAGTAAAGAAGTATTAATAATAATAATGAAAAAAAAAACAAACTCCTTGCACAGCGTTTTGGTCCAAGTAACGTTTTGTATTCATGCGTTCAAGTTCATTTTTCCATGCAGGACGAAACAAATCCGCTCCCAACCGATTTCAGTTAAACAAAGTTACAAAAGCAGCAAAGCAAGCACAATAAACACATTAAACGCACGCGCCGCCGCCGCAGTCGCAGTCGACGCACCCCCCACTCCAGGCTGCGAAAAATAAAAAGGGTGGCAGCACCTTGTGGACCAACAGCAACAACACCAACCAACCAACAACAAACATCAATCATCAATAACATCATCATCAGCCGCTTCAGTCAACGGAACAGCGAACGTGGGATTAAAGCAAACAAGTAAATTTTACAATTCCTTATTACAAAACAACCAAAAGAAAAGAAAAATCACAAAAAAGCAAAATCAATTGCAATTGCATAAGATTATGAGTTCTTTCTTTTTGCCAGCCCCTGACCCCCCTCACCCCCCTCCCCACACAACTCAGAGTACTTCAATTCAGTTTTCTGATGCCTTTGGCTCTGCTTCGTGGTCCGCTTGCAGTCACAGCAACAACAACAAAAGCAACATACACACAACCCTGTTCCCATGGTGGACATATGTACAAGGTGACGTGCTATTCTATGCACTTGCACTTGTGTGTGATCTAATTATTTGCTGGACAATGTGGCAACTCTTGACATTTGGTTTGTTGTCGCTGCCAATTTGCAGTATATTCAAAAAAGGCAAAACAAACCAATGAAAAGGATTCGTTTATAACATGTATATGTGTATAGTTTGTATATATATTTATACCTATTACGTATATGGCCACTCGATGCAGTTAAAAGAGGCAGGCAAGCGAATTAAAAGAAAACTAAAAATGTATGTTTATTTGTATTTTTTGATAAATAAACAAGAAGGCGTCGGCAAATCGAATCGAAACAGAAAAGAAAAAGAAAAAAAACAATTGTATATTGTGTATAGGTATAGGTATACCGCATATGAATCATCTACAAACTGCAACTGATTGATTTAACGCGGCACAGTTTGAATTGCAGATCGGTCAACTCTCTCTAACTCCTTGGAGCCGACTGACGAGAGACAGAGACAGAGAATGTCTGCGGCACGTTTACCGTATTATCAGCAGCAGCAGCAGACGTCGGATAATCAACAGCAGCAGTCGCAGTCGCAGCAGCAGCGACGTCGATTTGGTGGCTACAACAGCAACAACAGACGCCACAGTCGCAGTCGTTCCATTGAGCGTCGACGTCACAGTCGCAGTCGCAGTCGTTCCACGGAGCGTCAGCGCCGGCGTCGTCATCCGCAGCAGCAGCAGCGGCATCACAGGGATTCACGTGATCGCTCGCGGGAGCGGGAGAGAGAGAGGGAACGTGAGCGTGACAGAGACAGGGATTACACAAGACGCAGCAGCTATTATCAGCGAGATTCGCGCAGTCGCAGTCCACGCTCAGCATCTCCGCCATGCTCCTCAAATTCCTCGACGTCGCGTCGTCAACCACCAACACATGGCAACAGCAGCAGCAACAACAAACACAACATGAAAACATTGAATGCGGCCAGCGTGAAAGATAATGCCATGTCCGCTGTGGGCGCCTATTACAATCTGGACACGGATGAACCCTTCGACAAGGAGCGCATTCATCGCGAGATTGAGGAGAAACTGCGTGAGACGCTGGCACGCGATGGCAAAGTGTATCCGCCGCCCAAGGTGGAAGCCTCGCATCCGGTGTTCGCCAACGATGGCTCATTCATGGAGTTGTTTAAGAAAATGCAGCAGCGACCACAGCCACCAACACAACAACAACAACAGCAATCACAGCTGGAGCCGGCAAACGCTGCCGCCGCTGCTGCTGCCTCTGCCGCCGCCGCAGCTGCGTTGAGAGCGCAGCAATTGTTGCAACAGCAGCAGCAGCAGCAACAACTGCTGCTGCAGGATAATCACAATCCACAATCCATCAGTCCATTTGGCACACTGCCCGCTATCGCTGTCGGCGCAGCGAGCAGCGCAGCCGCACCATATATAGCCGCTGCAGCAGCGGGCAAATCGGCGCCACCGCCGCCCATGGTGGGCAGACGTCGGGGCGGTAAGATACTGAAGACCGGTGTGGTTGCAAAGCTAAAAACGCCAAATGAACGGGATGTGGATCCCAAGGATTTCTGGTCTTTGTATTTGGCCGAAGTGAATAAATACAAGAGCAATGCCTGCGATACGGATAATGGCAAGCGTCCCTTGGTCAAGTAGAAACAATGGGAAGATGAACTTGAACGTAGGCGAAAACAATCCCAATTTCAAAATTATATACACACACACACACTCAAACAGATACAGATACATTAATAGCTATATTTATAGATACAGATACATTTATAGATACAGATACAGATACATTTATAAAATTGATGAATTAGAAAATCTTGTCAATACAAAAAAAAATCTACTTAATTTTTGTAGAGCTTAAATAGGTCTCAATTCTTTTAGGAATTCAAAATATATACATATATATATATTTCGATATATATATTTTTTTTGCACATTTGTCTAGCAGGCAGTTTAAAAGAAAAAGAAGAAATATAAGTTAAACTGCAAGTAAATGCCTCACTAAGAATAAACATTAGTATAAAACTTAAGCAGTAGATTGTACAGTTATAAGATAAATATATATATATATATAATACCTGTAATAATATACGAATATGTAACATTAACCTACTTAACATAGACTATAGACTATATATACTTTATATATATATTGTAAGAGTGAAAAAGAAGAACTTTCAACGCTACATCGAATTATGGAACTAACGTATTACGATTCTTTATATATTCTCTCTCTCTGTTTCTCTTTTTTGTCTCTCTCTCTTTCTATTTGGCGCACAACAACTAAAAATTGACATTGAAATTGATGTTTAAACTTTTAAAATTCTGAATTTTCTTCTTTTTTTTCCCCCCTCTAAATTTAATTTAAGTTTATTTTTAAATTTGATATAATTTCTTTTTTGTACAACCAACTTACTCTAACATTCATCTCGCTATCTCTGTCTCGCATTTTGTGCCCTGGCTTATCATTTGAATTTGCGTTTGTCATTTTTTTCATTTTCCTTTTTAACTAAAAAAGTCAATATATATGCAATTTTTCATGTCTAAAAACAAAAACAGCGATAAGTCGTCACCCGACAGCAACATGTCCGCCTACAAGATGGAGACTGCCCCCTTTGATCCACGTTTCCCCAACCAGAACGTGACCCGGTATTGTTATCAATCCTATGTGGACTTTCATCGTTGCCAGAAGAAGCGCGGCGAAGATTTCGCGCCATGCAACTATTTCAAGAAGGTCTACAAGACGATGTGCCCCAATGCCTGGGTCGAGAAGTGGGACGATCAGCGCGAGAGCGGCACATTCCCGGGCCGCATTTAAATCTGCTGCCCCCGCCGCCCCCCTTCACCCCACACACACACAAACAAACACACACACTTAGAGCTGTATAGCAAAAACAAACATAATACCAAACACCATGGACAAATTTAATATCGTTTAAGGGGCGCAAACAAACACGAAAGAAAAAATATATACACAATCATTGTTACAATTTGATCAAATCGGTCGTTTGTTTCTTCTTCAAGACTCACACACACACACACACACACACAGTGAGAGACAGTAAGCTATATAAATTTGATCTATGGTATATAGAGATGTACACAAAAACAAACAAACACAGGCAACTGTATTCAACATGTGTATTAATCAATAAACAAATTGAAAAAAAAAACTATTAAAATGCAGATTTCATTTTTGTATATACATAGTACATATATTTAGTTGTTAATCAAGGTGATGATAATATTATCCGTATTTGTTGGATCCTTTGGATGCAGTTGCTGCATTCGCACCTTGCCTTGGCAGCACTGTAAATAGAGAAGTAAGGATTAGAGCTAAAGTTGGCAGCACTGCCGTGAATGCTAGGCAATTTTTGACCGTCAAAAAAAGCTAGATTTAAAATTACATATAACGAGATAAAAATAAAAATGATTATTCCATCTTTGAGGAATTCGAAGAAGGTTTGTCTTAGAAACTATGTGTCTAAAGAGAGAGAGAAGAGGAAGAAAATTTTGGTATTCTGTATAAAAATGTCTCAGCTATGTTGTGTAAAAATTTCAGCCTCCTAGGTCTTGTGGTTCTGGCTGTGCAATGATCAGTGAGTCAGGACAAAGAGTTTTATATAAATAAAAACGCAAGCTTTTGGACAAACCTTCTTGGAATTCGTCGTAGATTACAATTTTGACAACCGCTTGGTCAAAAAGAACTTGAGAAACAGTTGCAAATATTGTTCTTCTGCTTTATTTAGTTATTTATTTACTGGATAGCTTTACTTACCAAGCTGGTGGCGGCCATTAGATAAAGGCCCGTCATGGCCAAATTCTGCGGCTTGTCGGCCAATATTATGGCCATAGTTGTGCAACCATTTTCGGATTGTCGGCACATCTCAACGATCTCCGATTCAATGGACCCGAGATCTACACTGCAAGCTGATTCAGACATCGAAGAGCTTTCAATACCGGGCTTTAACTGATAAATTCAAGTAATTCCAATTTCAGTTCACGTCTAGACAATGTTTACAGTCAGATGAGATGGAAATCAAATAGTTTTTGGATAGAAAAACTCCTGGATTGCTAAGTTTGATAAACATTTTGAATTTGTTTTGTTATTGGCTCGCATTATTTATTTTATTTAGATGTCAATTTCTTTTATATAATCTTAAATTTCATTCTTTGTTTTCTTTTTCTTTTTAATTGCGTACAGTATTATTGTGCTTAGCCTCTGCTGAATATATATATTTTTAATTATATATGTTTAAATATACTTTTTTTTATTTTGCATTTCCCATGCTACTTTAGTGTGCCATTAGCTTTTTGATTAGTTTTAACTATTAATAAACAAAAGTTTGCAACTTTTGTCAAGACAACAGATTATCCTTGAAATGCCAAAGTATTTAGAGCTATACTAAATATTATATAGATAAAAGACCGATCCCCTAGTCTATGAGTAAACCCCATTAGATATTGACTCTTTTTATTTATTGAAAAGTTTGCAAAACAACACTGAAAAAAAGGGTTTTTTTGGTTGGAAATCAACAAATTGCGGACGGCAGCAATTCTTATCGAAGGATTAACACGGACTAACTTGGCTATAGGAAACATAAGTATAATGTCGTATGTCAATATCTAATTGAAAGTTCTCTTGGGATATATATTTTTTGTAAACTTGCATGAATCGTATTCGAATTCATTTGAGTTTGTACTGCAGTTTGCATGGATCTTACGAGTATTAATTATGCTTAGCCTTAATTCTTATGATAAATATGATGCTAAAACGATTTCTCTGCCTACCCTCGATTCCAATATCTTTAGAATCTGTATAATCAATCCATGAAATTTCATAACGTTTCTTTTGGCTTATATAATTCCTAATAGGCATATCTTTTCAATTATAATGTCGTTCCAACTGTACAGATTTTTTTTTGGCGTAGTTTTTTTTTTGTTTGTTTTAAAATTCTGGACATAATTTATTGTACTTAATAGGTATGCAGATCTTTAGATATATAATTTTATATGTATGTAGTGTATGTATTGGATTACTTGATTAAAATCGAAGGAAACATCTGTTGTAATTAGTTTATATGTATGTATTGTATATATACTATATATCATCATCATATGTACGTTTAACTGTATTTTAAAGAGCGGTTCACGAAATGGAAAAGATCTTTCGATCAAACATCGTGATAATAATATGTCAATCTAAATGTAGAATTATAACACAGATCACAAAAATCATTATTAGTAATATATTGTTAATGTGTATTAGTTTTTTTCTTAGATAGGTTTTAGTTCCAGTTTTCTAGAGAGCACACGAGGAATACGCGATTTAACTTAGATATTCATATATACTATTATATATAGATTCTATATATAAGAAAAAGAAACAATGCTTGATTCCAACTGGCCCATCATCACTCTGCGATATACATTTCAATCAATCACGAATTTCAAGTATTACAAATACTTGCGGAAGTCAACTTAACAGTAGTCTCTTTATATATATTTATACTTATGTTCATATATTCTGGTATTCTTTAGAATCCAAAAGTATTATGACATATCGAAACTTTGCTACAAATATCTATCATCATGGTTTTTATATATATATATATATAGATATATATATTTTTATAGTAACATCTTGCATTTTCTTTTAGCGAATTGAAAAAACAAAGGTTTCTTATCATTACCATATAGATTATAGAGTGATTACTGGAAATACTATGCTCTTAAAGTGCTAGGAATGCATATAGTACATACATATCATTTTTTTAATTATTAATTTCTTTGTGCTTTTTCTTTTAGTTTGTGGTTTTTAAGTGAATTTAGTCGAGATATTTTTGAAATACTCGCAATACGACGAGTTTTTCAAGTTGTTGTGCGCTGGAAACCAACCGAGAATATAACGAGTATAACTCTTTTTCTTTATCTTTTCTAAATGCTGTAATTCTTGAATTAATCGCATCAAGTTAAAGCTTGTTCTTCATTTTAAATTATTTTGTTTTTTTTTCTGTTATTTTGCAGCTTTTCTTTGTGCCTGGTGCTGTCATAACCTTTAGCTACATGATCGTAGATCGCAGATTCTAGATCCTATATCGCTCCCATAACCGTGTATCCAACTCTATTCCGTATTATTGCCCCCGACCCAAAATCCAACAATTGATATCACACCGCCCCCTTACGGATATAGTTACATGTAGCTATTGCTTGTTTGTTATCCAATGTCGCGCACGATTTCGATCTTGTCGCACAGCTCGGGATCGTGGATGGTCGTGAAGTGGGTGCGATCACTCCGGAACGTATTCCTCTCATTCGAACTGGTCTTGATTGAACGCTCCGATGGCGTCTCTGTGCCGCTCAACTGAATCCGCTTCTGCAGCGCCGACACAAAGTTCTGCAATCAAAATTATTATAATTAAAGGACTATAAATAAGTATGATATAGTAGAGTACACGGCTAAAAGATACCCGTCGATCAATTTAGCACTACATAGTTTTTAATTGTGTTTATAAACTTAAAGTCCTAGTGATAAAAAAAAAAAAATTAAAGCATACATTTGGGCGCAACAATTTAAAACATCTATAACTATCGTTATATTTAACCGATCTAGATGGAATTAAGTGGAGCTATTGAGAATGATAAAGGGAAGTGTATACTGCCAAAAAAAAAACTTTCATCTTTAAAACGGTCTTACTTTTGTACATGAACATTTCAAGGAATGTACTTGAAAAAATCTTTGAACTTTTCCAATTTCCGGGTATAGAAATGGGATGCAATTAGTCCACCTACCTGCGATATGATGTCGCCACGTGCTGTGCGCACCTGATAGAGATAGCGGAACTTGCGCTGTCTCGCCTCCTCGCGGGTTTCCCTTGTGCGCGATTGTGCCCGCCTCATGGGCACATGGGGATTACCTGGTGCCGGCTGCTGGCCGTGTGTGAGATTCGGTCCATGGGAGCCGTGCTGCTGATGATGCCGCATATAGATGCGCTTGCGATGATCCACACGCCAGGCGGTAATGAAGCACTGCACCATAATACTGATCGCAATGGTCACCGGCCAGGCGGTGATCAGCAATCCGCCGTAACAAGGCGGCGGCAATGGATGCGGTTTCATGTTGAGAATCTATCAATAATCAATTTAATACTCAATGAAATTCGTGTTACTATTATTCAGATAATAGATTCTATATCTAATTCTAATTAAAATAAACCTTTACTTTATATTTATTAACAGAACCGAATATCGTTTGTACCGGTACGGTTTTGGTAAAGTTGCTAGGTCAAAGTTGTCCAATTTCCAACTGTCATAACTTGATCAAAACTGAACCGATTTTCTAGTGGAATGTCATTTTGATCATAATTTGGCCTCTAAATTGATTCTGCATTAAAATTTTTGCCATCTAAAAAATTTGATATATTTTCGATACTAAGCCATATATTATCCAATTTTCCATACTTACCCCTTGGCATTTTTTCAAAAACTTGGAACTCTCAAAGCTTCATCAAAAATTAACCGGTTTTCAAACGGAACGTCATTTTGATCATGATTTGGCCTCTTAATTGATTCTGCATTTAAATTTTTGTCATCTAAAAAATTTGATATTTTTTCGACCCTAAGCCATCTATCTTCCAATTTTCCTTATTTACCCCTTGGCATTTTTTCAAAAACTTGGATCTCTCATAACTTCATCAAAAATTAAGCGATTTTCAAACGGAAGAGCTCAACTTACCCAATTAACTGTCTCCAGGTCATGCATGAAGAAGTCAATGGCGCTAATGATCATGGCCGTGCCCACAATGCTGGATGTCAATATGGTGACATATTTGACACAACATAGCGTCAGCACTGAACAGATCACAGCACCTCCCACAACAGCCACATAGATCTCACGATACTGCAAAGGAATAAGAAAAATATATATGTATAAGCCAACTTGTAGTTGGGTGTTCCTCTCCAGCTTACCCCAAACTCATTGTCGGGCATGGTGGCAACACACACGGCCATTGCAGCTCCCGAGAGTAATGCGCCCGCAAAGGCGCTGATCAGTACAGAGGCCACCGGATATGTAGAACCCAAGACAGCACCCAATAATCCGGCAACAATTGCCAGCGCCGAATCCGCCGGTTTGCCTAGCCATGTGATCTGAAAGTCCTGCAATATGAAGATGCCATTGGCACCCACCATCAATCCACTGAGGAAGCCCACGGCTCGAAGACATCTATAGCCCAATAGGGCATAAACAATACCAAATACGGCAATGATGGCCCAAAGCAACGCGGCCAACGTATCCGGTGTGGTGGGTGCACATGTCTGGCTGCTCTCCAGGATTCCCTACACCAAAAAATGCGGAAAAGAGGAAGAAAAATACAAGAAATGGTTAATGAATTTACTCATGCATGAAAAATGCAGTGGCGCGGAAGGGAAAAAGTCAGGGTAGTCGTATTATTACCCTCTTTTAGGGGTGATTCAGGTGTTTACTTGACTATGCACCTGTCTTATTAATTATATGACCATTCCAGCTAAATGTTTATTATAAAAACAAACAAAATATCTTTTTTCATTTATTTCTTTTGATTATGAAACTGATATTTCCATTTGCCTGTGCAAATTGATCTTACAGTCAAGTTGTTTCTTAAAGTAAATAAATACATTCATTGCTAGATTCTGAAAGTTTTTTAACATTTTTTTTTTTAGAAGTATCTTGACTTAAAAAACCTTGCTTTATCAATGTAGAGGGAACCTTTTAGGAGATGCTTTATAAATGCTTTAGCATAGACGTACTTAACCCCATTCTTAAGATTTTTTTTGCGCATAAAATTAACATGCATTTTTACAAGACATCCTGCACCCATTTCCATGCATTTGCGAACATACAGTGGGTCAAGTAACTGTTTTGACACAAACAAATCTTGTTTGTTGTTTTTTTTTTAAACTTATTCCAAGATATAGAGACATGTAACATATAATGAAAATGAAAAATATATGTATAAAAAAGAGGATAGTTTATATTTCGCAAAATATAATACGCCAATTTTGGTATGTGTCAAAATATTTACTTGACTAGCTGTAAGCAATATTAACATGAGTTTTATTATGACACCCTGTACTAATTTTTGTGCATTTGCATACGAGTAGGTTATGTCTGTAATTCGATCAAGGACGAGTTTTGTGGTGCAACTGCACTCAATGCCACATGCCACTGACACAGTTGGCGCCACTTGGCTGTCCACTCATTGATGAGTCAGTTGACAGTTAGCTCGACTGTTGACACATAAAGCATCCCACCCATGTACAGTGGCTACCAGCTAATATGAGTCACTTGTCGTTCTAGCTAGTGCACATTTTAAAGGAATTTATTTTTTAATGGGAAGGAGATATGAATAAAATCTAAAAGAGATTTGTTTATTAGTGTTCAAACAGATCTAAGTATATTTTCTTACATATTATAACTGAATTAGGCATTTAAAATGAAACATGGTTATAAAATGTAGTGGGTCACATAAGCTGTGAGCCACTGTATGCACGCACAGACTCTCTCTCACACACACACACATACAAACCGACAGACAAAAGCACAGATAAAGAGAAAGAGAGCGCGACACTTGCATATTTGCATACACATAACCTCACAAAGGAACAGAAAATGAATGTAGGTAAAAGGAGTGAGAGAAAGAGGAGTAAGAGGAGAATGTAAAAGTGGAGTGAGTGAGCACGTACCTTAATTAAAAATGGCCAATCAAGATGTGAAACGCTCTTAGTGTCATCATGCTCCTGTCCATCGTAGACCACATCATAGCTATCGAGAGAGTGCAAGGCGCCGCTCTCTCCCATTCCCGCTCCAAAAGCACTCACATTTCCCTCTCCACTCATTCTAAATACTATATCTGAACTATTCATCTTATATTATTAATTTGCAATATTTGACTACAGCTGAACATCCCGTGATGGGGTTAAGGATCAGGATCAGGGACACTGCCACATCATCCTGCCAAACGATTGCAGCTTAAAATAGGGCGGAGTTGTTGTTTTCAAGCGCCAGTTGTTGTTTTCATCTTTCTATCTTACTTTTCTTCAGTTTCTCAGCTTCTCAGAGTTTTACAGATTCTGTTAATTCTGTTGCTTCGCTAAGTTAAACATTTCTTTTTGCACTGATTTTTATTTGGGTCTATTTTTAATTCGTAATGAGAATTTTGGAGTTATTTTTGTAATGCACTCGCGTTTTTATTGTGTACACTTATTTGTGATTGGAGTTGAAGAGTTGGACGTGTTACAATCGGGGCCAAGACAAATTTGCTTGTGGTACAACAAAACACACACAACGCTGCGCTGCGCCCACCTCAATCAGGCTGTCAGGCTGGGCAGGCGGTGTAACAAGGACAACCGACCAACTGGCGTCGAGTTGCCAACCAACTGTGTGTTGCCCTAGCGGCAATTGCGATGCGCGTGAGTGGGATAGCAACAGTGAGGCGGCAGCAACCCTCAACTTGTAAGCTCAAAAGCTCAGGAGACACCATTTGAGCAACGCTTTGACAGAGCTTTTTACATGTTTAACGGTGAATGTAAAAATCAGGTGAATTTACATATGTACGTAGGTGTGTGTGTATGTATGCTCTTAGTAATTGCCTTTTTATACCCTGTATAATAAATTTTTAATTGTTACACACATAAAGTGTGTAAATTGAGCAGCTAAATTTGGGTACTCTTCCATTTTTGTTATACAAAGTTAAAAAATAATAAATAAATAATATTAAAAAAAAATTAAGTTTATGTTTTCAAATTATAACTTATTTGTCATCCCTTTGTACAGGGTATTATTCGATTGCATACTGTCATGTCGTTGCTCCATTTCAAATAATCTATAGAAGTAGTAGGTTAAAGAACTCTCCGGGTTCAAATAATCCCCCTTAATCCGAAAAACAAAAGAAGTAAATACAACATGATTTTTTTTTTTTGGATATACATAAGTGTTTTGTATATTATTTAATTTCTTTTGCTAGATGTGATTACTTTAAAGCATCGCTTGAAGTGTACAAATTTCGAGTTGGAATTTGAAATTTTTCTATATATAATCTTCCGAGTGCTTGAAACTATTTTGGAATGCGACTAACGATGCGATCGATTGTATCGTGCATTTTTCTTTTGTTTTTATACCTTATAGAGGGTGTGATTATAGTCGATTGGTTAAAAAAAAGAATGTAAATGATATAACGTGAATATATAGGCGATTATATATATAGATAATTAATAGTATTATTAATAATACACATGATCTTTGCGCTAATTTGGGATTGAGGTTATTATCTCTTATTTTTTTGCTTCTTGTAACTCTCAATTTAACAAACATTCAAATAACTAGGAATAATATTTATAATTTCATTACGATTTTCGACATTTTTAGTTAGAAATTGTTGTGGTTGTTCTGAGTTTTTATTATTGGATAAATTAAGGGGAACGTATAATGGCCTCGTAGGCGGCAAAAATGATATTGGCCACCTCAACGGAACGTGACTTGAGACTGAGCGTAGCATCTGGATTTCCCGGTTGTAATTTCAATTCAAGGAGTACCCAAATATTGTTGGTCAACTTCAGAGATTGATAGAGCATATCCTGACCTTCGACATTGCGCTTGGCAATGGTGAATATGTTATTAGTGGTCATTTTGGAGGCGATGCCATCGGTCGTGCCAATGACACCACTCAAGCTATACTGCAGCTCATTGGCCGCCGGGATCTCCTTCCAGGTGTTGAGGAACACACGCTTGTCCAGCTGACCATCCTCGGCGAACAGGACATTGCCATGGACCAAGCACGCAAAATAGAAGATATCAATGTTATTCTTGACAGCCACCTGGAGATTATTCAAAGGTTCCATGCGCTGAATGGGACCCGTTGTGCCCAAGGACAGCGTCATCTCGGTGCTCTGATTGGGAGGTAATGGTGCCGCCTGGAGGGGAGAGGCGGGCACCAGACCAAAGCTATTCTTATTCAATTGGATGGCGAAATTTGTCATCGGTTGCATGGCCTTGTTGGTGAGCGTCATGTCCATGAAGATTTCGCCATTGCGACGCGAGAATGTGCCCTGAATCTCCAATCCCTTGCCCTTCTCCGCCGGCAACCAGGTGACCTTGGGTATTTGCACGCCCACAGAGAGTGAGGTGCCCGCCAGACCAAAGATGTCGCCCAACAAACTGCTGGCACCTCCCGGAGCTGCCTCCACACTCGCTGCGGGTGGACCACCCAGGAGTATGTCCAGTCCACCGCCCAGCAGATCCACATTGCTGGTGGTTGTGGCTGGGGCGGCGGGCATGGCGGGTGCATTGATGTCCATGGACAGCAGATCACCGATGAGTGACTCCTGATTGGGTATAACCATTGCCTCCGAACCGCCAGCAGTCTCCGACTGATCCGCACCGCCGCTGCCGGCGCCAGGAGCACGATTTGGCAGCGATTTGCGTACGCCGGCGCCACGCCCCTCCACAAAGGCGGTGGGCGGCTTGTGATAGACACTCGCCAGCGAGCTGATGTGACAGATGAGCTCGTCGAGTAGCGTTGGCTCCAACAGATCCGTTTCCTCCGATATCAATGGCTTGTCCGCTAGCACAACTTCCTTGGCAGCCGCCGGATCCGTCGATAGCAGACGCCAATAGATAAAGCCACGATCGCGCAAATCGGGATTATCAGAGTCCTGGGTGGCCAGCGAGAGTACGTGCTGCACCAGCTCCTGTGTGTCCGATGGTCGCTTGAGGAACAGCTTCACCACCGCCGTCAGCAGTTGCAACTGCACCTGGGCATTCTCATCCTGGAATCCCTCCAAGAAACTGTCGAGCAGCTCATCCGCATTGTCAATACGCTCCGCATACTCTCCAATGATCCAGACCATCGAGGCACGTGCCTCCGGCTCATCCAGAGTGTCCAGATTCTCGCACAGTGTGCTAATGATGCTCTCGTATTTATTGGGATACTTGCGGAAGATGTCCTTGATGACCACAATGGCCTCCTGGACCACATAGTTGACCTTGGTCTGGATGAGATCCAACAGTGTGGAGACACAACGCTCTGCCGACGGTTCCACCTTGATGGCACAACGTCCAATGGCACGCACGGCTTTCCGTACGAAATCCACATCCACCTCGGTGGCATATTCCTTCAGTTCACTTAGGACCTGGGCAATATTGCTCTGATTGGCCAGACGTATCATAATGTCCAGTTTCTCCAGCTTCACATAGATGGGATCATTGTATTTGACAAAGAACACCTTCATCTCATGCTTCAAGATGTCCGGACGCTTCTGGACTATCAAATTGATGTTACGCAAGGCAACATATTGCACCTCCGGCTCCGAGGAGAGCAACGTGACCAGCGGAGGTGCCAGCTTCTTGGTGAGAGTGGCACAAAAGTCACTGTCGCTGGAGAGCATCTCGAGCAGCTTCATCAGCACCTTGACAGCGCTGAGAACCACAGCAGCATTGGCATGGGCCAATCTGGGTGTGATCCGCTCGCAAATGGATTGCGCCTCGCGCTCATCCTTGGGACTGTAGTTGGCCAGGGAGTCGAGGATGAAGACCTGTCCCCATTCTGTGCACTCGTTGAGAGCGGTCAACAATTTGTTGATCGTCACCGAATTCATCTCCACCAGCGGTTGTCCGGATTGACTTGCCTCATTGATCTCACTGAGCGCGGCGACGGCATTGGCCACCACCATGGGATTGGAGTCGGAGAGCAGATCCTTTAGCTGATCCAAGAATCCTTGATCCTCGACCATAGTGGCCGAAATGTCATAAAGCTTGGCAACACAAACAGCTGCCGTTTTCCTCACGTACGGATCCTCATCCTTAAGACACTTCCTCAGCGGTTCACATAGATATTCCGTAATCTTATCCACACGTATGCATCCCATGGTGCGTACAGCCAAGGCACGTATCAATGGATTCGAGTCCTCGCAATCCTTGACAAACGTATTCACCGCCATTATGGCCATATCCGGTTGAGATTTGGCATAATTCATCAGATACAAATAAACCAGTTTCTTCAGCTCCAGATTATCCGTTTGCATGCAGTTGACCACATCCGGAAAGAGTGCGGATACATCCTTGCCCACTGTCATGCTGGCAATCACCTTCTTCACCGCCTCCTTCTTCTTCTCCTTCTTGTCATTGTTCAGCTCCGATTTCAGCTCGAAGATTTCGCCCTTTTTCGTTGTCGTGAAATACTTGGAATCGGTCATCTTGCAATTCTTCTTCTTCTTGTTCTGTCTCTCTCACTCTCACACCGGAACAGGAACGGAACGAAATGGAACGAAACTCACGCTTGGAACTCGCTATCAGAAATGATAAGAAAATAGTAACTTTAATTAATAACTAGTTGGTGAGTGCACTTGATTTTAAGAGACCCTGTATATATTAGATTAAAAACAAACGCAACAATTTTGGTAATTTATAGTATCAAGTGTTGCCAATTCAGCTAATAACTATAATGCCTTTTTAGCTGGTTTTTTTTTCATAATTTTGTTTAGCCATTTTTAAATATTAAAATAGCTTCTTTAAGCTCTGAAGAGTTAGTTGGCAACACTGGTAATCAGTGTTCTTTTCTTTCGATGAGCCGACCTTTCCTTTTTATTTTTTCCAATTCGCATTTATTTTATTATTTACTCTAACGCACAATTGCCTTGCGACACAGTTAATAGACCCTTTGTACCATTTAAATACAGAGTCTAACAAGAAAAGTAAATAGGAATTTAGATAAATTTGAACTTAGGTGACTCAACTCGACTAATTTGAAGTAAATTACAATAGAAAATATGCTATTAAGGCAGGAGATATAAATAACAATAACAATAACAATTCATGCTCATATTTATTATATGCTTTTGAGCTATTGATTTCGTTATTACAGACACTTCCTCTCGAGGGGCGTAGCTGCCTATGAGAAACTCCCACACAAATACATGCGCTAACACTTACACACACACGGCGACAGTACGTCAAGTAATTGTTTTGATAAAAAACAAATTTCACATGTAATTTTACTATGCAAAACATAGTTAAAGTCATTAGATCTCATTATATATTTTTTTGAACTTGTGTTGACTACCGTAAGCATATATAATAAAATAAATTGGCAATTAATAGAAAAGGCATTCTTGTCTGCAAAGTAAAATGCATATTATACTTTGTCAAAACAATTGCTTGTCATACTGTATGTACTATGTATGTGTGACGGCTTGAACACGTCTCACACTTTTATGCAAGCCGATAATTCATAGAAACAAATACACTTTCAAATGATTTTTCTATTTGCTAAAACACTATAGTTATGCCGCGACACTTTGCAGATATATTCGTTATGTTTGCAATCCTTTAAATTACCTTAAAATGAGCTTTTCAATAAATTTGTTTGCTTATTTTGCTCTTCTGCTGCTGCTTCTTGCGTACGTGTATGTGTATGTGTGAGTTTGTGTATGGTTCTATCGCTGTATGCGCGTACAGTGTTGCCTCGCCGCAATATCGATAGCAATAATGCACTTCGATAAATATTCAAATTTATTAAAATTTCGGTGCATCGGCGCCAGTTTGCATTTAAAATACATACTAATGAAAAAGGAAAAAAACTGCAACAGTTGGAGAAATGTTCATGTCATTGCGTAACAGACAAATTTAAGCAATCTAATTGCAGTTAATATAAAAAATGTTACATACTTAAGCATGGATGCCATTGCATGCATATAAATGTATTATATGTGTATTATATTATATGCATTGTTTGTAAGCATGAAATTAATACACATTTTGCACATTTAAACATATTTCCGTTGACTGAGTTTTGTTGCAACGAGTGCAACGAAACCAACACAAGCATATGTATGTGTGTGTGTGTGTGTGTGTGTATGTCTTCCGTCTGTGCGAAAATTGAAGTACGAATAACAAGAAAGAAGTTTACATGTAACAATAAGAAACCCAAAAAGGAAATCAAAACAATGGAAAAAAATATCATATTTTGGCCAAACCAAAACAACGAATCTTTCATGCGCTTCAAGAGCTAAAACTCCCCGTTTAACGGCCTAAGGTACCGTTAAGTGAGCACCATATTTATAGTTTGGGGTTTTGAAAAAAATGTATGCCTTTTATTCTATATTTTGTTAATTTTGTAACATATTAATAGATAAAAGTTTAAATTTCATAAGAATGAAAAAAAAAACATTTAAAATTAAGGACAGCTGCAATCGGATTCATTTAAATAAAAATCCAAAAACCCAATATGAGATTTTTTAATTGTAAATAGGTTGGCTAGGAATTTTTTAAATAAGAATTTTGTAGTTTAGTCGAAATTTCATTTTACATTAAAATGTCCTTCAATTAGTTAACTCCGACCTTAACTAGGCATAAAAAAATTTCTGCTTTATAGAAGAATCAAAATTTCATCAATTTTTTATTTGTAGGGTGCACACGATAATGGTGAACACCAAAAGAAAATTGGCCAACAAATATGGGAACAAACGCCAAACAAGGGAAAACACCCACAATTCGTTATCATTATCTCCATCATCAGCACCATCATCATTATTATCACCATCATATATCGACATGCATTGTACTCGTATATTGTATATTGTATTGTTGATGATGATTTTCAATTGCGATCTCAACTCAACTCAACTCATCATGTTCGTAAATTGCAGGTTTGGATCGGCGCGTGCGCTTCTTCAACTGGCGTTGATGACGTTTGTGGATTTGAAGCACGGAAGCGAAACCAAACGAAGCGGCGCCGGCGCCGTCGCATTCCATCTTTACATTCCAGTTCAGGCCCGAAACATGGTCTTGGTTTTTGGTTTTGGCTTTTTGGTTTTTCGTTTTGGGATTCGTGTTATAAAATAATTTGGACGCACTGTGCCATCAATCATTCGTTATCGAGCAACTCGAGCGGTCACATCGTCCACAATCTTCAACGCCTCACCTCAAATTAAGTAACATGGATAATCGTAGTGCGGTAAGATTAAAATAAATGAGGACTATTCCCGCACAAATAGCTGAAAAATAAATTAAGGAAATCTTTAAGGAAAATGAGTACAAATAAAAAATATATATGTTTTAATGCACCCAAATCACACAAAAAAATTTATAGTGTATTTAGTGTTTTCCTTAAATCAAAAAACTCTTGAACATTTTAATAATTTCTAAATCTATCATGAAATTAGTAAAATAACAATAGTGCACCATTAAATCGCGGTTCTAGTTTCAATCACGAACTACAGTGTATATATTCTGGATCAGACTGACGTGCTGAGTCTATATAGTCATGTCCGTCTGTTTTCAAGTTTAAAAACCAATTATACTTAATTTTAACAAATTTGTTTTGCCTTACAATTTATAGCTGCCATAATAAATTTCAAACATAATAAAATTTAAGCCACATTAACTGTTGTATAAATTTTGTATAGCGATTTAAAAAACTCGGTACGAGCAGTCAACAACGGTACAGGAACCAGCCGAATCGGATTACTGGATATACTGAACATATATACACAATCGGTCAAAAATCTTCCTTTTAGTATGAAAAACTTTGTTGTTCCTTGAAACCAAACATACAAATTTAGTATTTGGTATTTGGTTTTCTATAAAATCTGTCTTGGTAAAAATCTGAATACTGTCAGAGGAATGATTCGTCGAAAATATGGTTTTTGTATGAAAATCTATTTGTTTTTTTACCATAATTTAACTAACTTTAAAATAATTTTATTTATTTTTTAAAGTTACCTAATGTTGGTTTTTATTTTAATTGTGTTTAAAATCTACGGAGTACAAAAACTTTGACAACTTTTCTTACTTGTTGATATGATTTCATTTATATTTATTTTTTTCAGTTGCTGAAGTTTTCGATCTTGGCTGTGCTGGTTTTAATGCTTGTTTGTGTGCAGGAAACAAATGCCGGGTATATTTGAATTTTTGGAATAAACGCTACCTTACTTTATATTCCTATTTTCCTTCTCTTTTTCCCGCAGCAGTCAGCAGAAGAAAAAGAAAATTGTCATCCATGTGCCGGTGCATAAAAAGATTGAGAAACATGTGCACACGGTAATAAAACATGTGCATCATCATCATAAGCCGATTGTCCTAAAGGAGGAAAAGAAAATAATTCACGAGGAGCATCGTCCCATACAAATTCATCAGACTAAAGAGCACATCCATCATCATGAGAATCACCATGAGAAGCATGATCATCATAATCATCACGATCATCATGAGCACCACGAGCATCATCATCCCATAGAACAGGTGCCCGTGGAGCAGGAGGAGGAGCATATCCATCACCATCACAACTATGAGCATAAAGATAGTTTTGTTGACGCCAGTTCGGATGCGAGCAGCAGTGAGGAGCATTAATTTTAAACATATCGTTGCACTGAGTGCGACGTAGACTGAAGATTACTCAACAAACAAACAAAAACAAATGAGAGATGAAAAAATCCATATATGCTCTGTGGGTATTGGTGTGATTTTTACTTTGTGATGTATTACTTAGCTTTAGTCGTATAATAATTTTTTTTCGTTTTTTTTATTAGTTGTAATGACGGGTTATTGCAAATATAAATTCAAGTAAATAAATGAATTGCTTTTTTTCGATTCAAAATGCGCGCCAATAGTTTGCTCAGTTGTGCAACACTTGTGCGCTTGATAGGCGGCCGATAAAATGTGTCGATAACTTTGCTTTGAAATAGCGAAGGGAGAGCGAAGACCACTGCTGCCAACTTGGCTATTTTTTAGCTAGCTCTGGCTGGTTCGATTGCTAGAAACATTTGACAATTGCTTTAAGCTGAAAATCTAGCTAATTTTCATTTATATTCAGCTATGTTGCTAGTTTTTTCTAAAACTAAGTTAAAATGCACGTAAAATCCAATTTAGATGCTTTCCGGTCAGAAAAAGCCATTTTTCATCCAAAAGTTGGCAGCGCATTTGTAAATCAGCTGTGTCGTCTCGGTCTCGGCTTAGCTATTTAGCATCGCTATTTTAGCTATATTTCGGATGCTTTTTAACCAAAAAGAGCTATATTTTCCTCTCAGAAGTTGGCAGCACTGGCGAAGACGAAGGCAAAAATAAAAGAAAAAGCATATGAAACGAGGGAGCATAGGGAGTGAGTGTTACTTTTTGCAAAAAAGAGCAAATCAAAGAAGAACAAAAACCCAAATAAAGAAAAGTTCAATTTAGTAAGCTGAAACGATGCAAAATACAAATTGATAACAAAACAACAGCCAAGCAACAACAACAACACGAACAAGAACAACAATGACAACGCTTGCAACGAAAAGAAAACGGAAAAACCATCGTGTATCCAAAAGTGACTTTGCTACTACAACTGCAACAACTGCATCCACGAAGACACTACTAACCAAATAGTAGTAGCAACAGCAAAAGCAACAGCAACAAGAGGAGCAACAGCAAGAAGAAGAAGAAGAAGCAGCAGCAGCAAATAGAGAATTCGATATCGATGTGAATAATCTCAGCTGAAAAGTCGGTGTGCAAGTGCATGAAATATCTGCAAAATATATACAGATTGCATATATATATACACACATATATATATAGCTGAAACAAGCAACGCCTGTCGTTGTTTTTTTTTTGTTTGTTGTTTTCCTTTTTTTTTTTATTATTTTTTTGTTGTTTTTTCGTTACTCTCGTTGTGCCAACAAAATTCATGAGATTTCGACTTCACTTTCCCCTGAGAAGGCGACAACGAATTTCAACTTTAGTTGGCGGAGCTTTAAGCTTCCCCCTCACGCCCTCTCTCCCTCGCTCCCGTGTTCAAACCAAAACCAAATCAAGGAAACCAAAACCAACGATAACTCATATATATATATGTGTGTGAACAATAACAACAACAAATCAACGATAACGATAACGAGGATCCTTTTCTTAGACGATTGTTAAGCGAATATGCAGTATAGGCCATTATGGGTTCACAGACCTTGGAGATACTGCGCCAAGGCGTGTGGGCCTCACTGACCGGCGGCTATTTTTATGATCCACATCAGGGTGTATTTTGCAATGTGGTGCATTTGTATCTATGGCTCTATTTGCTATGTTCGCCCTTTGTTGCCTATCTGGTGAGTAACTGTCTAATAACTACTACTATTTATCGATACAACCGATAAGTAATAACTACTATTTCTACTACTTTTTTGGTTTTTAGTACTTTCCCAGCACCTGGTTGACATGGTGTCTCTACTGTGTGCTGACCAGCAGCACCATTCTGGTGGTGAAACTAATCAATCTGGCGCTGCATCGTTTATACGATCGTGCTCAGACCATGTCCGAGGTGAATCTCAAGAGTCAGTTCTTCAAGGTGACCAAAGAAACGGAAGCACGCTCCGATCGTGAGCGGGAGCGGGAACGTGACAGGGAACGGGAACGGGATGAGGAGCATGGCATTGAGATGAAGGTAATGCGTGCCGCCGGCGTGCACGGCGGTTCTCGCTTATCCGTGGAGCAGGCCATCAATGAGGCCAGCGAGGAGAATAGCATCATGTCCATAGACAATGTGAATAGCATCATTGGTATGTCTTAAATGATAATCCTCTTCAGATATTAGTTAAACTATTATTACTATTACAGATCTCAAGGTGGATGTGCATCGCAAGAACAGCTCCGAGTCCATTGAATTAATGTTCTATGCGCCATCGATGCTCTCCACGGGCAGTCAGCAGGATCAGCAGAGCTTGGCCGGCTCAGCTAGTGTCTCCAAATCCATACGCTCCAAAATTGCGGTGGCAGCACAAACCAATGAATTGTTTAGCAAATATCTGGCTGTTTATCCGGAGGTGATGGAGGCGGGAACAAGTGGAGCTGGAGCAGGATCAGGAGTGGGAACTGCAGCGGGATTGGGAGCGGGATTAGGAGCAGGAGCTGGCGGCAGCAGTGCTGGCAGCGTGGATGGCAATAGCGACAACAACAACAGTCGCAATCAGAGCACCATAACCACAACAACAACACGCACTGGTCATTTGTCCCGCAAATGCTCCGAGGTCTTTAGTCGCCGTCATCGACGTCGTCTGGAGCGGCAGAGCAGCTTGGATGCGGGTGGCGGTGGTGGTCATATGGAGCCCACACTAAGTGCGAAGCTAATGCGCAATCAGTCGGATACGATAGCCACCACAACAACAACAGCGGCAGCAGCAACAACAACAGGTGGAGGATCAGGAGGAGGAGGAGCTGGAGCAACTGCAGCAGCAACAAGTTTCCTGCATACAAAAGCGGTTAGGCCACAGGCAAATAATCCGCGTCAGCATTTTATGGCCACAACGGGAAGTGGAACGACAGCAGCTGATACTGCCTCCTGTTCCTCCTCCGCTTCCGCCTCTGCTTCCGCCTCCGCCTCATTTAATTCTCCCGCTGCCGTCTTGATGCTGTCGGCAATGCCAAGTCAACAACAACGTTCCTCACGCCTCCAACGGCATCGCAGCTCCGAGACGCATGATGAGCGACTGAAGCATCAAAGTCGAGCTGGACTCTTTCACTCCATGCAGCAACAACGCGAGCAACAACAACAACAACGAGATCAGTCACAACAACAACAGCAACCACATCATTTGCATCCACAACAAGCACATGATGTGGAGGACATGGAGCTGGGTCTGGGCTTAAGCAGAAATCTCAATAATCAATCGTGGATCTTGGACTCCTCATCGGATGTGTATCTGGAGGATGATAGCTATACCAAATCGGATCTGGGCATAGAACAACAAGCGGGCAGTGGATCCGGCTCCGGTTTTCGTGCTCAGCAGCAGCATCATCATCATCTGCATCATAATCCGCATCCTCACCAGCAACTGCATCCCAAGCATGCCAAACAGCACAATTTTCCAGCGCTAATACGCAAGGATGCCAATAGCACCATGTCCGCATTGCAGCTTAGTGCTGGCCAGGCACAGAGCACAGATGGCGGAGGAGGAGGCACTGCATCCAATCGCAGTGGCGGCACAGCGGCCATGAAGAGACGCAGACATTCCAATGCCACCAGCTATCAAAAGCAAAGTCAAACGGGCTCCAAAACCACATTGGCGCCAAGTGGAGCAACTCCAGGCAACTGCCACGCCCACTCCAACTCCCACGCCAATTCATCTGGTAATGGAGTGCGTCGCATTAAGAGCGCCGCCTTGGAGGTGCTCTGTCCACAGGCTTCCGTGTCCAATCTCAGTCCGCATCCCAACAGCGTGGAGGCGATCAGTGGACAGCCGGGACTGAGGAATCCACTGCCGCCGCCCAGCAAGTGTCTGGTGAGGAATCAGCATTTGAATCTATATCCGCCACGTCTGGTGGATCAATACTATACGGAAAGTGGCAGTGGCAGCTGTAGCAGCGTCATCCTGGGCAGCTCCAGTGCCTGTGGCTCCACGACGGCATTGATAGAGCCACCAGTGTATCCCATAGTGGAGCATCTGGACGAGAAGACGACGACGACGACGGAGGAGAAGGCGGCAAATGGCATGAGAATGGCCATGGGAGTGGGAATGGGCATGGGATTGGGTTTGGGTCATGACCATGACGATGACGATGATGAGCTGGATGATGTACCAAGGAGAAGACGCACACGCGCCTTGGGCTGCAGTCAGACGCATCATAGTGCCGAATCCGATGTGGGTGGCATTCTGGCAGATGATGATGATGATGTCTTTAAGGATTTCGATGATAATCTCGAGCATATACTCAATGAGCTGCAGCAGACGCACAGTCAGCTGGACGATGTGCTGAAAACGACAACAGCTGGAGCGGCACAAGCAGCAGCTCCGACACCAACTCCAGCTGCTCCTCCGACTGGTACAGCCGCCTCCGATGATGAGGAGACGGAGGATAACAATACGGGTTCACGTTCCCCGCTGCTCAGCAATCGGCAGCAGCAGCAATCCGCTAGAGAAATGGCCGCCGAGCAGGCGTTGCGTCAGGAGCTCGCCCAGGATCAACGGAATTGTGGGGGAATGGCATCAGGAGCAGGTTCAGCGGGAACCGGATCCGCTGCTAATCCCGCCCAGCAACGCAGCCAGCTGATCCGGAGTGAAGCGGACTCGGGCTGTCCATCCAGCGACTGTGAGCAGGTGAGCGCCAGCTCCAAGGATCAGCTGCTGGCGGGCATGGATAATGCGCCGCCAAGTCAAAACCAATCTCAAGCCCAATCCCAGCCAGCGGATGATGAGGAACAACCGTGCACATCACGCATGGCAGCCGGACGCAGTCTGGGTGCGATACCCAAGGTGGTCAAATATCGCGAGGTGGATGAACTGCGTCGACGTCGTGTTCTGGCGGATGCGAGCAGCACAGATGGAGCGGGAGGATCAGGAGGAGGAGGAGCTGCTAACAATGAGCTGTCACTGGTAAAGCAGGCCTTGAAGCTCTCCATGCTGCCTAGCGGCGCCTCGAGGAACTCCTCCAGCTCCAATTCGACGCACAGCATCAGCTTGACGGAATCCCTGACGGCGGACATCCACAAAATGTTGTGGTTGATGCACGGCGGTGCGGTGGATGACCGAGGTCGTCCCATTGCCGGCATACTGCCCGATGGCACACCCGTGCCCGCCAATCCCAGCATAGTGCCACCCAACATGTCCAGCGCGCACTTCCAATTCTATCAGGATGCGATACATTCACTGCAGGGCAGCTACCCCGCATCCAGTTCCGTGGAGCACATGGCGCACATAGAGCGCGCGTTCCGGGATAAGCTGCGCTGGGATGCCAAGCTGGCGGAGGGCGGAGCAGGAGCAGGCGGAGGAGCTGGAGCAGCTGGTGGTGGAGCAACTGCATCATTGGGCTTACTCTCCGCACGCGATGCATCGCCGCCAACGGCAAATGCAGCGCAATTCTCACTGCAGGGATTATTCAATGTGATGCGCAACGAGCGTCAAACCGCACGCAATGATGCACTGCAGCAGCAGCTGAACGAGGCAGCCGCCTTGGTGGCAGCGGCAGCAGCAGCAGCAGCGGGTGCAGAGTCAGCTGGAGCGGGCACAGGAGCGGGAATGGGATCAGGAGCAGGATTAGGATCAGGAGCCACTGCTGGCAATGTCTGCTCCACAGATGCCGCCGTCAATGCAGCGATTGCCGCTGCAGCTGCCAATTCCCAACAACAATTAAATCAACCCATGCTCAATGTGGAGGGACACTTTGCACCCTACTGCGACTACTGGCGTCCACCATGTCTGCTCGCCGCCGAGAAGCCTGTGCCGCCCAAGAGTTTCTACAAATACCGCTTCAAGTGGTGTGGACACGAGCAGGAGTTCAAGATAGCCATGGATCGGTTGGAGCTCTTGGCTTTATTTGATCGGGATCTGCATTGGCTGCATGTGCTCCTGGCCAGCGTGTTGTGCACCTTGGTTGCCTGTTTGGGTGCAGCCATACTCCAGCATAATCACTACAAGGATCTGTGTGTCCTGCTCTTTTGTGGCGTCATCGCCGGTGCTCAGTATTCGCTGGTGAAGAGCGTCCAGCCGGATGCAGCGTCTCCGGTTCATGGTTTCAATAAAACGGTCGCCTATTCCCGCGCCATCTACTTCTGCATCTGTGGCGGATTGCTGCTGCTCCTCAAGCGTCTGGATGCGGAGTATTCGCAACGTCCGCCGGCTGCTTTGATCTTCTTTGGCGTCCATTACTCACCGGCCAGTGTGGTCACTCTGCTCCTGCAGTCACTGTATGTCCTGCTGCTCTGCTTTCCCATCATCTTCTCGGTGGGCTTGTGTCCACAGATCAACACATTCCTCATGTACCTCCTCGAGCAGCTGGACATGCATCTCTTTGGCGGCAATGCGGCGAGCAGTCTATTGGGTAAGCTATTCCCCTTGAATTCTTTCGGGAAATATGAGTGTTACTCTTCTTGGGGGAAGTCTAAATTTATTACTATATGTGTAGGGACTTTAGCATATAAAAATATAATCTTAATCAGGATAAAGAGTTAAAATTATAAAACCGTGTCCTTCTAAGCGCATTAGAGAATCTAACAAATATCTCTAAAATTATCGAAACTCCCTTTCCATTGACATATAAACCTAGATCTGAAAGGAAAAATTTTTTTAACAAAATTAAATAAGTTTAAATGGAGAATGAATTTTGAGGTCAATTCATTTTCAAAATGACATTCCGCTTGAAAATCGGTTTATTTTTGATGAAGCTATGAGAGATCAAAATTTTTGAAAAAATGTCAAGGGGTAAGTATTAAAAATTGGCTTAAAATCAAAAAAGTAGCAAATTTTCTAGATGATAAAAATTTAAATGCAGAATCAATTTAGAGGCCAAATCATGATCAAAATGATATTCCGCTTGAAAATCGGTTGAGTTTTGGCAAAGCTATACAAGTTTAAAGTTGGTCAGACTTCGGATCTAACAACTTTACAAGTCAAAATTTTTGTTCAATTTCACATGATTTTTTACAAGAAAATGAAAGGTCTCAGAAACAAATTTAAACTGTTGTTTTATACTAATTACGATATAAGGAGTTGATTAAAAGTGAAAGCTTGAGATTTTAAATTTTCAATTTTCAAAAATTCAAAGGGGGGACCATTGGCATCAAATCCAAGATTTAGAGGAAAATAATTTTTTTTAGAAAATAAACTAAATTTAAATGCAGAATGAATTTAAATGTCAAACCATGATTAAAATGGCATTCCGTTTAAAAATCGGATAAGTTTTGCCAAAGTTATGACAGTTCGAAGTTAGTCGAACCTTTAGCCTAGCAACTTACAAGTTAAAATTTTTTTTCAATTTTCCATGATTTTTTTACAGATATTATATAATTAAGAATTATTCATAATTTATTTTTTTGCATTGTAGGTTCATTTCTCTGCCTGTTGAGATCGGTGCTGGCCATAATGCTGCTCTATGGACCACTTTATGCGGCGCTGGACGAGCAGAGGGGGACACAGTATATACTGTTCTCGATCTTCTGTGCGATGTTGATTCCCTTGGGTTATCATCTGTCGCGATCCGCGAGCGATTTCAGTCATCTGTGGCGTCTGATCAAGACGTGCATTGTGAGCACGTATCGGGAGGATGAGGAGGAGCCAAGTCATCATCCACACAGCAGTCGAAAGAATCAAAATCCAAATCCAACTCAACAGCAACAGCAAGGAAGTCGAGGGAAGCGTCAAGTGGAGCAGTTGTCGAGTAGAACCCGTCAACAGGAGCTGGTCAGTTCCATAGGGAATAGTCAGGAGCATATTGAGCTGAGTTCGCTGGAGAAACTGGCCATCAATGAGGATCAACAGCAGCAGGATGAGGAGCAGGAGGAAGCTGAAGGCGATGCGGAGGCGGATCAGGAGGCAGACGCGGATCAGGAGGCACAACTGGAACTGCAGTTGGAGCACAAGCATAGCAAATCCAAGGCATCCTCTCTTGGCAGCAGTCAAACGCTGGGCAAGACCATAAGCAGCAGTAAAAGAGCCATCACTGCGTCCAGTTCATATGCCTCCATTGGCGTCGATGCTGGCGAGGATGGGCAAGTGGATTTACCCAGCGAGGTGGACAAACTGGAGGAGCATTTGTATGAGGAGGAGCCCAAAACAGCGGGCAATCCATTGGACTCCCAAGATGACAAGATCTCCAGTTCCTCAACAACAAATCCGGGTGACATGTCCACCTTAACAGCCGGAGCCGGCACAGCAACAACGGATGTAGATGCGGGAATTATCGACCCAGAACCCGATACGGATACAAATCATGCGCCGGACATGGACAACGGCGAACTGGACAATGAGCTGCCGGATCCATTACCACGTAAACTTCAGGCAACCGTAACGACACGGCTGAAAAACGATCTCGTTGTGATGACTCTACTGGGAGTCAGTGTGCTCGTCCTGCACTGCAGCACGGTCTTCACAGTGCTCCAGCCGGATCTGAATGTAGTGCTCTATGCCTTCATTGGCACCTTGGGTGTGCTGCTCCATTACGCCGTACCGCAGATGCGGAAACATATGCCGTGGCTCTGTTTCGCCCGTCCATTGTTGAGACAGAAGGAATTTGGACAGTTTGAGGTGCTGAATGCACCGCAGATCATGTGGTTCGAGAAGTTCTACATCTATCTGAGTGTGCTGGAGCGGAATGTGCTGTTCCCACTGTTGGCCATCTCATCGCTGACCGCCGACTCACAATTGATTGCCACCAAGTTTGGCGTTCCTTGGGGAACTCTCATTGTCGCTGTTTGTGCTCTTAAATGTGAGTATTTACATCTTTTCAGCGTTCTCTTTAGCTCCCTCTCCCTCTCTCTCTCTCTTTCTCTCTATCCCCGTCTCTCTCTATTTTGTGTGGCCATTTAACAATTTTTAAAAATTCAAGTTTTCACACAATTTCTTTCAATTTTCCTAAAATTGCTTCTATCTAATATATATGTATATTAGATTACATCTATTTCTTCACAAAGAAGGTTGCCCAAATTCGTTATTTACAGTCAATTCTAAAATGTTTTTACCAGGAAACCATAGTTCTTCCTAGTTTCCGCTTTTTGAGTTGAAAAATCTTGTGTTTTTAGTCTCTGCATGGACGAAAATTTTGATTCAAAAAAATTAAACTCAAGAAAAAATTTTAATTCCATGAGTTTTATATTTTTGATCAAAAATAATCATAAGTAAAATAATAAAACTCATAGTACTCTGTAACCCTGAAATATGTGATATAGATGCATTTATGTATGTAAAAGTAAATAAGAGAGGAAATCAATTCCGACTCTCTTTAGCTACTTGACTTAAATTTATAAGAGAAAATTTACCATGCGCATTTTTTTTTGTTGATTTATGAGAGCTGTGAGAGCGCTCTCTTTTGATCTCGCTTACTATCTCTCGCGCTCTCTCTCTCTCTCTCTCTCTTTCTCTTTCTCTCTCTCGTTCTCGCTCTCTCTCTCACTTTCTCTGCTCCTCTTAAAGCTGTTATTTGAATTGCACTTAAACTGTTATCCTTCCCTCGAACTCTTTGTAGTTGTACGCAATGCATATTCGGATCCAACCAATCAATATCTGATCATCATATTCACCGTCCTGCTCTTTCGCATTGACTTTGCAATGGCAACCGAAAGCTTTATTATCGACTATTTCTTTGTCTCGCTCGCCTTTCGCAAATGCTGCGATTTTCTGCTCAAGGTAAGTAATTTGAAATTTAGTGAATAAAAAGAAATAATTAAAATATTATTATTATTATTTTTATCTATAGTTGCAGTTTATTGTGACGTATATTGCACCGTGGCAGATCACCTGGGGATCGGCATTCCATGCATTTGCCCAACCATTTAGTGTTCCCCATTCGGCCATGTTATTCCTGCAAGCGGGTATATCCGCACTTTTATCAACGCCATTGAATCCATTTCTCGGCAGCGCCATTTTCCTCACCTCGTATGTTCGTCCCGTGAAATTCTGGGAACGGGATTACAACACCCGACGCATCGATCACTCCAACACACGTCTCAGCTCCCAGCTGGAACGCGACTTGGGCGCCGATGATAACAATTTGAATAGCATTTTCTATGAGCACCTCACCCGATCTCTGCAACATTCCCTCTGCGGCGATTTGCTCATGGGTCGCTGGGGTAATGTGAACCAAGGCGACTGTTTCGGTAAGTGTACAGTGAGTGTGAGTGAGTGTGAGTGTGAGAGGGGACTTCTCTTCGGAGAGGGTATACCAATTTCGATAGGACTCACATTCAAAGAAGCCCCAAAAAATATACAGCTAGTAATTATTTAAGCAAAGAAAAATATCAGATATTGTATTTTGCAACAAAATTGATAATATTCAAATATATTCAAATTTCAATATTTTGTGTATTATTTATAGAAATTTCGTATATCAACGAAGTTCAGTATGAAAAACTTGATTGTTCATTGTTTCCATCTATTTAATTGGATTACTACATAATATTTCTATATCATATAAAAACAGTTAATTGAAAAATTTATTTTAGAGTAAAAAACGTGTTGTTTTACAAGATTATTCACAAAATTAAATAAAAACCTTATTATTTGTGGAAAAAGGTTTTTTTTTTTAATTTACAAATCTTTTGAGCTATGCAAGAGAATTTAGTCTTTGGCATTTCTAGGCTTTCTTTTCTTAATTGTTATTAACAAATTGTATTTTTAGTGCTCGCCTCGGATGATCTGAATTGCCTGGTGCACATCATCGAACTGGGCAACGGACTCTGCACGTTCCAGATGCGAGGTCTGGAGTTTCGGGGCACGTATTGTCAGCAACGTGAGGTGGAAGCGATAACGGAGGATGTGGAGGATAATGACGGCTGTTGTTGCTGTGATCCTGGACACTTGCCACGTCTCCTCAGTGCCAATGCCATGTTCTCCACACGTTGGCTCGCCTGGCAAGTGGTTGCCGCTCAGTATGTCATCGAGGGTTATTCGATATCCGATAATCTGGCGAGTGCTACGTTACAGGTCTTTGAGTATCGCAAGGTGCTCATCACCTACTACATTAAGGTGAGTTCTGAAATCTACATTTGTCTTTATTTATTTTAGACCCTGTACTTAATCTTTAGAAGAATTGGATAAAAATTTAGACTTGTAAAGTGACTGACTCCGAAGTCTGAACAACTTTAAACTGTCATAACTTCATCAAAAATTAACCGATTTTTAAGCGGAATGTCATTTTAATTATGATTTGGCCTCTAAATTAATTTTGTTTCTCTTTCAGAGCATCATCTATTATGTGGTGAAGAATCCAAAGCTGGAGCAATGGCTCGCCTCGGGACCCATTCAGGAGGCACTGCAGCATACGTTGAGTCGTCAATTTGTTGATCTGGATCCCATATTCAATTTCAATCTGGATGAGGATTTCGATTTTCGTGCCGTGGGCATTACGAGATCCAGTTTCTGTTATGTCTACCTCAAGTGGATCAATTATTGTGTGGATAAGCGCAAGGAGTTGCAATTGGGCAAGGAGCCAGCGACAACGATGCCAATGCCAATGACCACAGCTGGAGCAACTGGAGCGGGAGTTGGAACTGGAGTTGGCACTGGAACAACAACAGCGCCGCCAGCAGCGACAATAAATACAACAACAGTTGGAGCAGGAGCTGGAGTGGGAGGATTGACTGTAACCAGTGGAGCAACTGGAGGAGCAACCACAGCGAATAACACACCTGCCCACAATGATTCCAAGAGCACTCCAAATCTATCCTCGCATGGCGCTGCCACTGCACCACAGTCCAAATCCCAATCCCAGCAGCAATTACGAAGTGTGGTGCGTCCACAGAAGAGTGCCACCATGAGTGGAGGCAGTGGCAGTGGAGGCAGTGGCAGTGGAAGCACTGCACCACATCATGTAGTACCCGAATCCAGCGAGCATTTAAGTAGTTCCCATAGTTTTGCCAACATCTCCAGGCAGACATCGGAGAGTGCACCCGGACTAGGTGGCTATGTCACCTATATGGATCAGAATGTGTTTGTCAAGCTGTCCAAGGCGGCAACGACAACAGGAACGGGCACAGGAGTGGGAGTGGGCATGGGCATGGGTAAATCATCACTGCGCAAGGAGGATTCCCCGAGGAATACCAATCAGCATCAGTCCAATCTAAGTCAACCGGATGGCAATCTGACCACCATCTTGCCCAGCACAGTGCCCGCCATGGCAACGACCCAACGTCCAGCTTTGAAGCTCAAGGTGGCCAGCGTGTCCAAGGATGCACCGCTGGTTTCCCTGTGCTTGGCTTTGGGTCTTCTCGCACGTCGTTCCTTGGCCACCGCCTCGCACAGTTCGCTCACTGGAGTGGAGTTCTTTTTGCATGGTCTGCATGCTCTCTTTAAGGGTGACTTTAGGATTACTTCACCCAGGGATGAATGGGTCTTTGCGGACATGGAGCTGTTGCATTCCGTGGTTGCGCCCGCCGTTAAAATGGCACTGAAATTGCAACAGGATCATATTACCAATCCCGATGAGTTCCTGGATCCTCATGCGCTGTATGAGGCCATTGATAGCTGCTCCAAGGAGCTGGTCATCTCACATGAGGCGGATCCCGTTTGGCGCAGTGCTGTGCTACGTGGTGCACCTAATCTTCTGGCCCTGCGTCACGTCATGGAGGATGGCTCCGATGAGTATCGCATTATTCGTTTAACGAAGCGTTTCCTCAGCTTCCGTGTCATCAAGCTGAATCGGGAATGTGTCCGTGGTCTCTGGGCAGGACAACAGCAGGAATTGATCTATCTGCGCAATCGAAATCCGGAACGTGGCAGCATTCAGAATGCCAAGCAGGCATTGCGTAATATCATCAACTCTAGCTGTGATCAGCCCATTGGTTATCCCATTTATGTCTCTCCACTGACCACATCCTATGCGGACACGAATTCCCAGCTCTGTCAGGTGATTGGCGGTGCTATTACCTTGGATACCATACGACAGACTGTCCTCGATTGGTGGCATCGCATACGGGAGCGTTGTCGCCAGGGCTGCAGCTCTGGATCCGCCATGGAGGCTTCTATGCAGCTGGGCGCCTGCAATTTTGGCAGCGGTGGCAGCGTGGTGGGTGCGGGCTCCAACATGACAGGAGTGGGAATCGGAGGAGGAGTAGGAGCAGGAGGAGTGGCTGTAGGACAAGGAGCAACTGGCTCAACTGCTGCTACGGCTCTGGGAGGCAGTGCACCCGGCACCGCCTCCAGTGCTGGCGGAGATTCGGCTGAATTGGCGCCTGTTTTCATATCAGCGCCACTCTACAACACTCTGACCGTCAACAGCTATTATGGAGTACGTGGCAATGTCGCCGGCATGAGTGGCATCTCCGGCAGTCTGGGCGGCAGCTATGTCAGCGATACTTTGGCCGTGGTGCGGGGAGGACTCGCCGTCATGCCCGTCAAACCCACCTCAACAACCCTAATTGCCGGTCTCTTGAATCGCGAACGTGATCAGGAGGTGGCCTCCGTCTCCGGCTCCACACTGCGTGCCAGCGGCAGCAGTGCACCCAGGAGTGTACGCAGCAGCGCTGGACAATTGCAGGCCAGTGCCCGGCGTGCCACATTGCCCATTGCCAGCCAAGGTGCCACTGTGGCCAGCGAGACGGCTCTGCCGCCCAAGGATGCGCCCCAGGCACGCTCTGATCTGGTCGAGTACGAGCCAAGTCCGCGCTCCAACAAACTCTCCTCCTCCTCGGGCAGTCTAGGAGTTGGCATGGGCGTGGGCAACATCATCACCACGCCCGGGGATTATCCCCGCAAGACCAAAGGTCCCATTTGCCTCATGGCCAGCGAGACGACGCCGGGAGGAGCGAGTCCAGCGGCAACCACAACCACAGTGGCATCCACAACGCATCTGACACCGCGAAAGCCAAGGATCGAGATCTGCCGGAAGGTCATCATCGTGGACGACACGGGGGTAAGTGAAGATCAAGTTTAGATCATGTTTTTGCACGATTCTACAGTGTTAAAACTCATTTTCTAACTATATACCAAATTTTATGATCATAGCTACAATTTTTCCAGAGTTACAGGCCCCGCTCCCAGTCCCTCTCTCATAGGCCCCGCTCCCAGTCCCTCTCCCACTCCCGCTCCCAGGCCCCGCTCCCAGGCCCCGCTCCCACTCCCTCTCCGAGGCCCCGCTCCCAGGCCCCGCTCCCAGGCCCTCTCCCACTCCCACTTTACTTATGATTAATATTGATCAAAAAAAGGAATCATTATTTTTGAACAAAAAAAAATAAAACTCATAGAATAATGATTAGTTCTTGAGTTTTACTTTTACATATAGAATAATGATTATTTCTTGAGTTAAATAATAGAAATCATAAATTTTAATATCATGGTGAAATTGCATTATTTACTATTCCTGGAATACATTGTAATTGCATTTTTTTGTGTTTCTTGACAGATCTACGACTGCCTGGATATAATAGATGCTGTGGTCTGGCCGGCGGCTCACATGCGAGCGAATGGCGGACGTCTGAGCTGGAAGGATTGGGAGCCGAGTGCGGGAATGGTGGGACACGTGGTGCATGTGTGGGTGCCAAATCACAAGGATATACTCTTTCGATCCCATGTCAATCGCTGTGTGTATCTGATTGAGATTGGCGAGCATTATGTGCCCGTCGAGGAGCTGGGATTGCGGGAATATAACCAGATACTGGGCAGCAGCAGTGAGGAGATGACCAGTTCACGTCGCAGCTCGATACCCAGGGAACAGAAGTTCGCCGAGGTGCGGGCATTCATGAGTAAATCCCGTAAGCATAAGATACGTGCGGTGAGCAGCAGCAGTTCCGAGGATGAGGATGAGGAGGAGCAGCAGGAGAAGGAGCAGCAGGAGCAGGAGCAGCGGGTGCAGCAGGAGGATGACAATGGAGCCACTGCAGCTGCCATGTCATTGCCATTGCCTCCAGGTGTCACAGCTCCGCCGGGCATCGATCTAATGAACTTCAATACGCTGCTCAACATGTGGAAACTGATAGCGGACAAGAAGAAGCAGGCAATCAATATCGATACAACGGAACCATTTGCCGCCTTTGATTATACGGGTGAGCTGCCGCCGGAGCTGATGAGACAGCTGGAGGAGACTCGTCTGGCACAGCAGCAGTTGCTGGAGCAGCAGCAGGAGGAGGAATTGCGCCAGCATCTGCAGCAGCTCGAGGATGAGGCAATTGCCCTGGAGGCGGAGCGGGCGGCGCATCCTTGTGAGAACATAACGCCGCCCTCAGCGGAGGAAGAACTGTCGCTGTCGCTGGAGCCGAGTGGAACACCAACGCCCACAAGCACGCCCACAAAGTCACAAACGGAGCAGGAGTTGGTCCAGGAGGAGAAGGAGAAAGAGACAGAGACACTACCAATGCAGTCAAAGGAGGAGAGACAAACAGAGATGGAGACGGAGATGAAGACGGAGATGAAGACAGAGTTGGAGCAAAAGAAAGAAGAGTTGGAAAGCAAAGAGAAGAAAGATGATGATGATAATGATGGTGACAATGATAATGACAATGATGATGATGATGATGGAACCACTGTTTAAAAAGCAGCAAATCTATATTAAATTTGTCAATGAAATCCAAAAAATAAGAGAGATCAAGATCAGGAGTTATATCATTTGAAAACAAGAACAATTACCCAGCGTAAAGCCCCAACAAAAAATACGAATTCAACAAAAATACTTCCAAGTAATCAAAGTAGAGTTTTTAAAACGACTGTATAAAACATTGGATTAATGTAAATAACAAAACAATTATATATCTACATATATATACAATACTATTAGCTATAGATTTGTTATACTATTGTCGCCTGTATATACAGATATATCTATATATTATATACATATATAGTATATAAAGAATGAGCGTAGGAAAGAGAGATGAACGGTTGGATTAGCTTTTTCACTAAATTGTAGTTTAAAAACATAAGAAATTAAAAAGAAATATGTATAGCAAGAATTCCAATTCTTAACTATATATATGCATATATTCATATTCATAGCTAAGGAATTTACAAAAAAAAAACAAATGAAAGGAAGCAAAAATTACATTTTTGTTAGTATTAAAAAACCAGAAAAAGAAGATATATATATACCAATTATAAAGCCCCTATAAACTTATATATATATGTATATGTGTAACTGTTCAAGATCGAGAAGAAGCAGACAGAGCGGACAGAATAGAACAGACAGACAGACGGAAAGACAAATCTACAAAAGTTACGTGTAAAGAAAGGAAACAAAAAAACTCAAAACCAAAATGCTTTTCACTAATTTTACTTATTATTATATCATAATTATTATTATTATACATATATATATATAATTATAATATCTGGTCTTGGTCCTTGCCCTCGTCTTGTGTCTTCTACTTCTTCTTCTTCTACTTTAAAATAATATTATTATTGCTTTCCTAGCCAATATATATATACATATATAAAGATATTCAACTAAAACAAAACAACCTACATAAGAACTAACAAAGAATTTATATAAATTTATTAACTAACTAAAAACAAAAAGAAAACAAAGCGAAACACAAAACATACCAAAATTTTACTGTTAATAATAATTGTAATGAAAACAAAAAGAAAAAAATCTATCACTAAATACATAATATACATATATATGTATATATATATACAGTGTACAAGTATTTAACTATTTAATTAAGTTGCTAAAATTTAAAGAAGAAAATACAAAAAAAAAAATACACTAAAAACGACAATTTTAAATTAAATACAATTGAAATTACAACAATTAATTAATTAAGTGACAAATGAAAAGTCGAGAAATTTGCTGACGACTATAATGTTAATGTTGGTGAATGATAAATATTAAAAAGAAAACAAACAAAAAAATTAAATAAACATATATGTATACTATATATTGATGTATGTATATGTATATGGATATATTGATGAACAGATAAATGTCGATGATAATGAAAAATGTAAAGCTCTCACGTTGCCTTAATACATTAGACTGATTTTTTCTACACACACACAACCACACACACATACACACACACACTGAAACACACTCAGACACACACACACAAACACTATGTACTTGCATATGTAAAGTATTTAGGTACTTGTTTATATGCATGTATATTAATACATATATATGTACATGTATCACCTATATATCAAATATAGCGTTATGTATATGTATATTTAAACAAAAACCATAAAATTAAAAAAAAACAAAAACAAACAAAAACACGTTAAAAACTAAACAATTCAGAATATGTATAATAATTATGGTTGCGAGTATTTACATAGCTAAAGGACTATATCATTAAAAAAAAAACGAAAACAAAAGTAAATCAATAATTAAATAAATACCCTGTAATATATGGACAAGGTGCAATTGTGCATGCGCTGAAACAAACAAAAAAATAACAACTAGAAAAATGCCCAAATAATTTTTCCAAATACACAAATTAAGCATATTGTAAAAAAAAAAAACAAAACCATTTATTATTATAAAAAAGGCTAAGAATAAAAAACAGAACAAAATAAAACTGAGAGAAGCAACAAAATTATAAGAATAAAAATTAAAACAAAAGCACACGAACAAAATGTTTGCCAGCAAAAATCAATTCAGTATGTACAGTTATTAATTTTCAGCGTTAAATGCAACTGTATCTGAAACTAGCCAATCTTAAAAAATTTAAAAAAAAAAATGAAAACAAATCCAATTAAATGATACAGTACAACAACAACAACAACAACAAAATGTAACGAATGTCTGTCTGAAACAGAACACAATATATACATATTAAAACAAAAAGAAAACATAAATGAAATGAAATTAAATGTATATTGTATTGGAACAACTATCGAAAAAAACAAATAATAATAATAAAAAAAACAAACTTAGCTGTTAATGACATTTGAATTCCCAATTCCATATAAATGTTCAATTTTTTATTCGGTTTGTTCCTTTTTTTCCAATTCTGTTTAGTTACAATTATATATTTATAAAGTATATATGTATATACTGCATATAACGATTAAAATACAAATAAAAATGAAACTTGTTATACAAATTAAAATTTTCTTAAGTGGTCTATTACAGCTATCAGAACTAATTTACTGGTCATTTTCTTAGTTCTTAAGCCTGACTTTCAATTTTTTCAGGATTTAAAATTTTCCACCTGTATTATTTTCGGTTCTCCTTGTTTATTTGCCATTTTATAGTTGATATTTGCTTAACTAACAAAAAATCAGAAAAACGATTTCTAATTTTAAATGTTGAGCATCTTTTAATTTTAAAATTCTGTCTTTCTATAGATATATATATTTTTTTGATATATATTTTCAATGCTCCAATAAAAAATGTGATATCTTGTAGATTAAATATTCATAAGTCTTAAAAGTTTATTACGTTTAGCATTTGTTTTTTATATATTTATTTACAAGACACATAGTTAATCACTTAAAGGATAAGAAGGGGGATTCTCAAGTTGTCGGCGTGGCTGCTTTGAGAGGCGGCCAAATGGGCGTCAGTTCGCTAAGAGCCACATCGTAGAGCAGATTCTGATACTCCTCGATTAAGACTGCAAACAAAAGCAACAATATATTAATAAAGAACTCATATTGGGTTATATATAATAATTTTCTGCTTACAATTGGGTTCAATCTTCCACTGCTCCAAGAGGGATTCGCGGGAGTGAATCTGTTTGGTGATCAGAGCTCGCTTAAATCGGAGCACTTTGTCATTGAGACTCGACCAGCTCTTGATCAGCGAAGCAGGCGTCGATTTCAACTTGGACTTGAACTCGGCCAATTGGGGACAGACACTGCCCTCCAGCAGGAACATGCCAAAGTAACTGCAAAGAAAAAATTAGATATAACAAAATATAATATATATAAAATATAATGATAAACCAATACGATAAAATCGAAGAACCTCAACATAATTATAATATTTATAAGAAATCTATTATTTACCATCCATTGCTGATTAAAAATACTAGTATAGCAATCTAACTCCTAATTGATCTATTTAAATTTAGTAGCTCTAGCTCTTGTAATTTCCTACATCTAATTATTCAAAACATATAGCTCAACACGACAAATGATACGGATCGAGAATATAAAAAATTTAACTTTTTTTTAAACTGATTTAAACTTATAAAGACTATTGTCATCACATCTGGTAGCTCTAGCTCTTCATTACAACTCTCTCAACTCGTCTGCTTATACTGATCAAATATATATCAATTTTTTCTGTATATGCTAGAGTACTTCTATTCCCAGAGGAGTAATAGGTAATCCTATTTCTTCTGCTGTTCCACATGTTTATATAGTATATATCCGTAACTTACCAGCAAGCCTTCTCGCTGAGCGGCATCTCAACTTCACCCAAAGGTAACTCCCATCCAGCCTTGCCGAATGTGGCATCCACATAGCAATAGATCTTTCCCTTTTGCGCATCATATCGTGGAGCGGGATCCTCTCTAACCTGACGAATGTTGCACAGCAGCGGAACATAGAGGAGCAACCACTCGGGTTCGATGGCGGTGATGCCACGTATGAACATCTTGCTGCTATCGCCATTCTGCAGCTCGTACGCCTCCTGGTAGACGATCCACTCTGGTGCGGATTGCTTCAGCACGGAGGAGGCGTGCAGAAAGGCGGGCTCCTCCATTTCGGCGCAGTTGTAGGCGTACTTGAGACGACGTCGCTCCTCCTTGTCGCTAATCTCGTCCAGCGGCACCTTGCGCGCCACCTGATCCCCCATCCCGGCGAGCAATATCTGCCGCAGGAAGCGAGCCTGTGCATCACTGGGTGGCTTCAGTTGGGGATCTACACACAGCTCCACATCGCTGACATTGAGATTGATCTCGTTGGTCAGTTGGACACGCAGCTTGCGCACCTCATTGATGGCCTTGGGACGCAAACCATTCGAGGCACAGAAACTGGCCAATTTACCCTGGGAACCAGCATATTCCGCCGCTCCAACGGCACGCATGAGCACCATGGGATCACCGAGCAGTTTATAGTTGCCATGTGACGCCCAACTGAGACGCTTCTGATGGTAGCGATTGGACACGGGCGCCACATCCTCCTCCCGCTGCACGCCCGTCTCAATGAGCAGCTCCTGCACGGACAAGGCGGCGACCAGACAAACCGTATACGGCAGCAGTTGCTGCTGATTGGACAGCGCCAACATCTTGCCAAAGCGCGGAGACACTGGGAAACGTGAGATGACGCGTCCCAATTTGGTAACAGCCGGCGGTGTATCCTTCTGCTCCTGCCCAGCAGTTGCTCCACTTATTCCCGTTGCCTCCAAGGCACCCAGGACACTGAGACGTCGCTCCGCCGCCTGCAGCTGCACTCGATCCGGCGGTGTGGGAAACGGAAAGTGTACCACACGATCGATGCCCATGCAACGCATTTGTAGCATCAAATCATCCACGGGCTTCTGCTCAATATCCGGCTGACTAAAGTCCGCAAAATGATCGTTGTACACGGCGCTGGAATAGAGGCGATAACAATGTCCGGCACTCACACGTCCGGCGCGTCCAGCTCGCTGATCCGCTGAAGCTTTGGACGTATAGGTGACCACAAAGGCACTGACTCCGGTCAGCTTGTCATAGAGCCGTGTCTTCTGTCTGCCCGCATCCACCACGTACTTGATGTGCGGTATGGTCAGTGAGGTCTCCGCCACATTTGTGCTGACCACGCAGAGGCGACAACCCTCCGGAACGGGTTCAAAGATGCGATTCTGTTTCTCGGACGAGAGCAGCGAGTAGAGTGGTAAGACCCACAAGGGTTGTTTGGTCGCGGGTTCCAGATGTTGCTCTTCTTGATCCAGGTCATCATCCTCCAACTCCTCCGCATCGGATGTCTCGTGCATATCCGCTTCCGTGTCATCTCCGGGTAATTTATAGTCATCCAAATTGATCTTGGGCAGCGAGATTTGTGAGAGAAACTTCTTTTTGGACTTGCGCATGTTGCGTATGACGCGTTTCATGTCGAACTCCTGCTCCGGATCCTCCTCCGGCTCCGTATCCTTCTTCTCCTTTAGTTGCTCCGGCTCCTTTTCCGCCTGCTCCTTCTTCTGGTAGGGAAACGTGCGTCTCAGCTTGCGCACCAATTGATTAACCTCCTGCTGTCCGGTCACAAAGATCAGTATGCCGCCCTCCGGCAGCTGGGCGTGTATTTTCATCGTCTTGCGATACGCCTCCGCCACATAATCCTCCGGCGTTTGCTTCTGAAAGTGTATGGTCACGGGGAATTGTCGTGCCTCCACTTTGATCACGGGCGGCGGCGTCTTGAATAGCCGTGTATTCTCCGTGAAGTCCGTAACCCGCAGAGTGGCGGACATAATGATGAGCTTGAGCGGATTGGAGCGCTTGTGACGCAGCGGCACAATCCGGGAGAGTAATCCCACCAGGATGTCCGTGTAGACACTACGCTCGTGCGCCTCATCCAGCACTATGACGGAATACTTGCTCAGCAGAAAGTCCGTCTCGATCTCCTTGAGCAGCACACCATCGGTCATGAATTTAATCCGCGTTGCGGGCGTCACATTACCCTCGAAGCGGATCAGATAGGACACCTCACTGGCGGGCAGATTCATCTCGTGTCCCACACGCTTGGACATAGCTATGGCCGCCACTCGACGTGGCTCCGTAATGCCAATCATCTTGTGCTGTGCGTAACCGGCTTCGTAGAGAAACTGCGGCAGCTGTGTCGTCTTGCCGGAACCCGTTTCACCCGCCACTATCACAATGGGATGCTCGTTGATCAGCTCCATCACCTGCTGCTCCTCGGCGAGTATGGGCAGCCGGAGACGTGCAGCTTGCACCTCATCCGTACGATGTACGGGCACAAAGACGGTCTTGTGTTGATAGCTGGGCATGGGAGGCTTTGTGGCAGCTTTGGGTGTGGGTTTAGGCTTGGACGGTGCAGGAGCGGGAGTTGGAGCAGCTGCCTCGGGAACGGGAGCGGGAGCTGCAACTGGAGCAGGAGCAGGTGTAACAGCTGTTTCCTCAGCTTCATCGCTGTCACTCTCATCTGTGGTCGTCTCCTCCTCCGACGACTCCTCCGCATTGGCATCTAGTATATTTGGATTTCTGCGCTTCGCCTCCAGCTCCTCCTGCTCCTCGAGCAGCAGTCGACGCTTGCCCGCTCCTTTGATGGCATTGACACGTCTTCCCGCCTTGTGCTGTGACTGCTCCACCTGCAGCTGTGATTGCTTCTCCTTCTTCTTGGCCAGATACTCATCCAGTGTCTGCAGACGCTTCAAGCCCACCGTCTGCACTTGACTTATGGATGTATACTGTTGCAGTTCAGCTTCCGGAATTTGCACAGCTGCCAAGTCTTCCAAGAGTTGTGCGCGCTATTAAATTTAAATTAAAACAATCCTTAAAATTCAAATTTCGATAGAAATGTCGATAACTTACGCCCTCCTTCTTCTTTTTCTTGTCCACAATAGTCTGCAGATGCTTGCGCTGCTTCTTGGACAGAATCTTAACATTCTGACGCTTCTCCACCTTGATTTTGGTGGCACGCTTCTGTGAGGGCAGCACCAAAGCATTCGCCTCATCATAACCCGTGGAATTGACGCCAATCACATTCTCCGTCTCAATCTTGATCTGTTTTTAAGGAGTACAACATCAATCATTGACAGTACCAATTATTCCCAGCTATACTCACATTCTTTGTCGTGGAATTGTCCACAATTGTTTGCGGATTTTGCCGTGCCTTGGCATTGTACACCTTTTTGCCCATGTTTATTAATTATTTGCTTATTATTTGGTAAACATTTGTTGCCTATCTTCAATGCACGTGCAGCTGGAGTTATCGTTTATCGATACATTTCGAGCATAAAAACATCGCAATATATCGTAGTGAGCAGCCCTGGTCGCAGCGTAGCTGACATCGAAAAAAAAGTGTGGCAGCTCTACAAGCGCCGAAAACAAAAACAGCTGATTTCAAATACAACGTATTTTTACCAAATAATTAATTGATAGTTTTTGTTTTTTCAGTCATAAAATTCTTGATATTTTTTAAAAGTAAATGCGCTGCAAGCAATATTTAAATAATACAACATTTACTTGCAATTCGCTGTAATAAATTCGCGTAAAATTATTTTTTGTACGACGTTGTACTTGTGCGAACAGTGTGGCAACACTGCAGAACGCCAAAAACAAAACATATGAAAAAGAGAGTGAGAGTGCATTAAATTGGCAAACGCGCTCAATTTAGCTTGCGCTTGTTGTTGTTTGTGATATTGAGCTGCATTTACAACTCATTTGTACCGTTAAATAAACAAATTACAAGAACAAATGGCACACGCCATGGCAAATAAAACGGATCCAGTGCGACATGTGCTCTCAACGCTCATAGAGGAAACGCAGTAAGTACGCGAAGGGAAACAACAATGCTGGCTGACTGCACCAGATGCTCTCAGCTCCCAGCACTCTGCTCTGCTCACACACATTACATTTAAGGGGGCAGCAGATCAAAACAGCCTCTGATATTTGTAGTTTCTTTTTATCTGACTCACATTTAAATTGTAATCTAAATTTTACACATAGAAATATAGTTTTTTAAAAAGACAAACAATTATTTTAGATCTCCATATACGCCGGACACAATACTACGTGAATTCCGCGCCACAGCTGATAAACGTCTGACGGACGGAGAGCTTTTATTTCTGCTGGAATCCATCAGCTGCAAGCGTCCCAATTATCGTGAATTGCTCGATGAAATCAAAATCATTCTGGAGCGGTAAGTTTTATTATGCTCCTCTTAGTCTTATACCCAGCTGGAGGGTATATTGCGATTGTGCTTGAGCATGTAACAAGCAGATGGACATACAGTTGGTCAAGTAATTGTTTTAACAACATACAAAATTATTTAAAAAAGAATACGATATTTGCTGTTTTTATAATAACGTTTTTTGATTCTTCAGTGTCCAGTTATAAAAGAAGTAATGATATCCATTAAAAGATAAAAAATATGGAAAATACAATTACTTGACATACTGTAAATTCTTGATCCGCATCTACAGTCTGTATAAACCAAAGGATCTCAGAGATTTTAAGAGTTAGAAGCACCAAATTTGGTATGCAGACTTCTTAAATGTTCTTATAGAAAGAGCAACTAAAAAGCTAGAGATTTGAAATTTGGCACACTCGATAATAATATTGGAATTGATTAGTCCAGAAAATTTTATTACGATGCGATGCCTGCTTCGCTTTAAAATCAATAAAAAGCCAATTACAAGAGCTAGATGCTTCAGTTTTAGCACACATATTAAATAACTAAGAGACTGGGTATCTTCTAGTCGAGCACTCTCTATTTCCGCTTTACTTACTTGATTTTCTATCAATTTTAATACCTCTCTTTAGCAAGGATCCTATGTTTGCATTGTTAAAGTTCACGGAACGCATTTATTACGATAACAACGTGTCTGGTGAATCAGTAGAGATGCCGCCACCGAGTCGCAGACCAAACCTGATCCCCAATCCGAATCCGAACCAAGTGCCGGGTCATCAAGTGCAATGTCTGCTGGAACCGATGTACAATCACAGCATCGGTGGCAGCAGCAGCTCCATCAGCCTGGCCGATGAACTGGGCAATGGTTCACGTCTTGTACGCAAATCCCTGGACTTGTCCACATCAACACCGCTGACCAGTCGCAAACCGGACGAGATTCCATTGACCACCACATTCATGCGACGTCCAACGTCGTCCGCAACAAGTGTGTCCAGTGAAACAATGGCACAGCTGGCGGAACTGAGCTCGGTAGGTGTAACTGGAGGACACACTGCAGCATTAAGTTAATTAATCATGTATATTTGTAGATAAAGAAACGTGTGCTGAATGCTGTGGGTCAGAAGCCATCGACTCCAGCGCTGGACATTGTCTCGAGTAATACCAGTCGCTCATCCGCTCGTGGTGTCAATGGGTTGGGCACTGCCAGCAAATCTGGAGTGAGTCTTGGTGCGGGTTTGACCTCTCCCAGCATGGGTCTCAGCACCACGAGCACTTGTTTACCCAATGCACGCCAGGATGATGATAATAATTTCAATGCCTGCGATGGCATCTATGATATCTATCGCACCAATATGCTCTGGGATTATTGCCGCGTGGAGGCACAGCCGCAACAGCAGGAGCTCGCTGCTCTGCCCCTGGAGAGTCAACAGCAGGCACTGTTGTCTGATCTACTCTACACTTTGAGTGGCGTCCATGGCAGCTTTATAACTCCGCTGCCACGCAACTTGAATGCTCCGGGTTTGGCCAAGTATGAGACGCATTTTAAGGTGAATCTACAGGTGGACAAGGCGTTGGCTGAGATGATCTACGAGATTTTGCCATTGGCATCGCACTTTATGGGCATCCAGCAGGTGATGGCGACCATGGATAGCAAGGGACAAGTGAATAATGCCCTCAATGCGGCACTTCGCGATATATCCCATGATTTCTATGTACGTTAAATGCTGCACTGCATCTTTTTAGTTGTCATTTAATTATTAAATAAATTATTAAACAGTTGCTGTTAAGTCAAGCGGAGGAGGAGCTGGAGAGAAGCGAACTGACGGTGGCTAAACTGCTTTACTATCTGCAGCCGACCATCTGGATTATGGAGGTCATCTGGAATGCCATTGGAGAGATACAAGTGGTAAGCAATAAACAATTATAATCAAGGCTTTTTCAATTATTTGTTCCTCAAAAAATACGTGCAATTTGAAAAATAATATGATATTTCTTTCAATAAATTTTTCTAAAATTGATTAAATATTTACAAAATAAATAATCTGCATTTTTGTCAATATTTTAGTAATTAATTAAAATATCTCAGCAAAAATTCGTTATAAAATCAGATTCATCAAAAATTATCAATTTTTTGACTAACAAATTTTTAGTAATTTATGTATCTTTATATTTCTTTTTAAGATAATTTTTAAGGTCTTCTAGTAATTTATGTAATTTTAAGTTCATTTTAGGATAATCTTAACTGTCTTCTAGTAATTAATGTATCTTTATATTTATTTTAGGATAATCTTAAAGGTCTTCTAGTAGTTAATGTATTTTTATATATTTATTTTAGGATAATCTTAATGTGTCTTTATGTTCATTTTAGGATAATCTTATAGGTCTTCCACTAATAAATGCATCTTTCTATTCATTTTAGAGTAATCTTAAAGGTGCTGAAGTCTTGTCGCTGTTGCATGAGCGCATTAAGCGCATGGAGGGCGATAAGTCATCCCAGAAAATCATGATAGATCTGATGAGCAAGGCATCAACGCCATATATGCGAATGCTACAACTCTGGATACAGAAGGGTGTCATTATGGATAACACTGAGGAGTTCCTTGTCGTGGACAACGAGGGCAAGGGTGACAAGGGTCAACTGCCCGAGCATTATTCCGATGATTACTGGGAGAAGCGTTATACCATTCGCCACGGATCGATACCCAAATTCCTGGAGAAATATTCGGATATTATATTGCGTACTGGCAAATACTTGAATGTGATCAGACAGTGTGGCAAGCGTGTTATGTCCACACAGCAAATGAATCTCACTTTCGATCCCAGCAATGAACAGCATGTTCAGGTGATCAATGATGCCTACTATTTTGCTGCCCATAAGCTACTCGATGTCCTGCTCACCGAAAATGATCTGATGGGACATCTGCAGTCGGTGAAGCGTTATTTGTTGCTCAATCAGGGTGATTTTACCATGCAATTTATGGATGCCTGCGAGGATGAGTTGGCCAAGAATGTGGATCAAGTGCTGCCCATGACATTGGAGAATTTACTTGGTCTTACGTTACGTCTTTCCTCCGCTCGCAATGATCCCTACAAGGATGATCTGCACTGTGAGCTACTCACCTACGATCTGGTCACACAAATGTCCAAGATTATGAACCAACAGGAAGGTAAGTCAACTATTATAAATATATAAATAAGTATACCTCTTAATCTTTATCAGTACAAGGAGATAAGTCAAATTATTTCTATTTTTTGTATGAAAATAATATTTTTTCCAGCTATTTTTCATCATAACTCTTCTTTTTTGTTGTGACTTTGATATAATTCAAAACTAATTTATTAAAATTATTGTTACTCTTGTCTTACATTTTAAGAATACTGGAAGATAACGGATCGCCTGGATTTGAGTGGATTGGAGTGTTTCGCCTTTACCTATGAGGTCAACTGGCCCGTTTCATTAGTGCTTAATCACATTGCGATTACCAAATATCAGATGCTCTTCCGTCAGCTCTTCTATTGCAAGCACGTTGAACGTCAGCTCTGCAAGTGAGTATAACGATAACGATAACGATAACCTTTGAGCAGGCAACAATAGCGGAACTGATACCAGAACTTTTAACCAAAATTAAGAAATATTTGGACTTGTAAAGTTGCTAGGTCAGACAATTGACCAACTTTGAACTGTCATAACTTTGACAAAACTTAACCGATTTTCAAGCGGAATATCATTTTGATTATGATTTGTCATCTTAATTCATTCTGCATTTAAAATTTAGTAAAAAAAAAAAAAAAATTATTTCCCTGAAAATCTTATATTTGATGCCAATGGTCCCCCCTTTGATATTTTGAAAATTGAAAATTTTAAATCTCAAGTTTTCACTTTTAATCAACTCCTTATATCGTAATTAGTATAAAACAACACTTTAAAACTTATTCTGACACCTTTCATTATTTTGTAAAAAATCATGTGAAACTTGACAAAAATTTTGACTTGTAAAGTTGTTAGGTCAAAGGTCTGGCCAACTTTAAATTTCTATAACTTTGGCAAAACTTAACCGATTTTCAAACGGAATGTCATTTTGTTCATGATTCGGCTTCTAAATTCATTCTGCATTTAAATTTTTATAATCTAGAAAATTTGATATATTTTCGATACTAAGCCATCTATCATCTAATTTTCCATACTCACCCCTTGACATTTTTTCAATAACTTTGAACTCTCATAACTTTATCAAAATCTAACCGATTTTCAAGCGGAATGTCATTTTGTTCATGGTTTGGCCCCTAAATTGATTCTGCATTAAAATTTCGATATTACAAAATTTAATATTTTTGACCATGGATTTGATTGTAGAATTTGGAAGGAGAACTCGATTGCCAAGAAGTTTTCACCGCTTGACGCTCAACTTTATCGGTCGGCTTTTACGCTAAGACAGCGAATGATGAACGCCATACAGAATCTGGAGTATTATATGATGATCGAAGTGATTGAACCCAATTGGCATATATTTATCATCAAGATGAAGAAGGTGGAGAATGTGGATAATGTGCTTAGTCTGCATCAGGACTTTCTCGATTTGTGCCTCAAGAATTGCATGTTGACCGAAACTTCGCATTTGAATCGTGCCATATTTAAGCTATGTAAGATCTGTCTTAAATTCTGCGAATTTATACAGGTAAGTGAGCAAAGAATTGTGAAGAGCTAGTATTAAACTGAACTACTGATTAAGTCTGCCTCTTTGTATTGTACATACCTACATACATGTCTTGTTTCCATGTTCTCTTCCCCCAAATGCCTGCACAACTCTAAAAATATTCCATTCAATATCAAAAAAATATTCAAACACAAAACAATACAAAAAAAAAAAAAAACAACTTTGTAGCGTTCGCAACGTTTCTTTCTCGATGCGGAGCTTAAGTCAATGGTTTGTGATAGCAGCGATGATAATACGGATCAGTCTGACTCTGAGCCAGATGTTTCGGATCGGCCACAGGTATAACATATGTGACCATACATGGTTCTAGGGCCTAGTGCCGAATTTTTCTTTTTTTCAAATTATTTTTAACCCCATTTTAACGATTTTTATTATTTTTTTATATTTTATTGAGGAATATGCTAAAGATAATGCAGTTCCTTGCTCGTATGCATGTACAATCCGTTGTTATATTCTAATCAATCCCTACATATCCCTATTTATTTTTATTTGCATTATTTATTATATGTATTATTATATTTGATTGTAAATTAACTTAAAGATTTCAGTTCTTTTTGGAGTTCAATTTTTTTTGTAAATTGTATTTTTTTGTGAATTGGAATTCGTTATTCAGAACTGATTATCTTGTATCTGTAATTTCGATATATATAAAAGTAATTTTCTTTCTTTTTTTTGCCATACAGGATGAAAGTTTGATGGATGAAACGGATACATTTGCGGAACGTGTTAAACGCTTTGATCTGGAATTTACAGGGATGCTCATATCGTTCCTTAAACAAATTAATGATCTGGCCAAGGAGAATACCTCCGATCGTTTCATGAATCTCGTGCATAGAATCAACTTCAATGGTTTCTATTCCGAACAAATGGAGAAATTGTGTGTCAAAGATGCCATGGGTTAAACTGGATTACTCCCGAAACAAATCTAAATCTAAATTAAATTAAACTAATCTAATCTAATATCGAGCTAATGAACAAGAAAAGACAACACAGTAGAGTATTAATTCAGGTCAAAGTCGTTAATGATAAATTATAAATGGAATCGGAGAACTGTTAAAACGTTATGATAAACCAAATAAGCATTTCATACAATCATATCATATACCATTCCCGTTTCTACAGTTTTTCACACACATGATTATTAATAATCCTCATTTAGTTATAGCATATTTTATGTCTGTCTAAATAAACTAAAATTGTTTATCAATTTTTATTTTGTCATTAAAATTTTGTTGTTTTTTTTTTATTGGGGTTGGTTTCATGGATAAAGCTCTACTCAACGGCAATGGAACCGAGAATTATAATACTCATTCCCAGAAGCGTAGAGTATAGCTGCACACATGTATAATATATAACAATCGATAATTATCGATATTTGCACTTATCTATATAACAATCGATAATTATCGATAGTTGCACTTATATAACAATCGATAGTTATCGATATTTGCACTTATCTATATAATAATCGATAATTATCGAAATTTATACTTATCTATATATATAAAATTCTTTGTCCTGACTGACTGACTGATCACTGCACAGCCAAAACCATAAGTTTATGGCATCCAATAGGGAAACCCCACTCTCACTGCCATAATTATCGAAAACAGATATGACAGAGGAGAATCGAGTTCCATTTTAGATGCTACATGAATCTGTCTATATATCTACTATATATGGATCTCCTATCGATTGTAGATGTTAGACTACATGACTTGTAACATGCTGTCACTGATGTGCCAAATAAAAATTCAATTCGTACATTTTCCAACGAGTAGTACTTACTATTTGACAATTCAGGAACGGCTAGTTACCAGATGCGCTAATTATTTTCAACAGAGAAATACATCTGTAGATTCTTGCAGATGTTGTTGCTATTGCATATGAACTGAAAGGCCCTTTCAGACTGTTATCTATGAATAGTCAAAAAAATGCACATAGCAGTCGAAAAGGGCCTTAAAATTCATACGCTATTTAGAAACTGGTTTCACTTTGTTGTCTAAAATTATAGAGAACTTTTTTAGTCAAAATACTTTATTCACAAGTCGATATAGTAAATCGGAAATAATAATCGGAAGTTTTAAAAAAATCTTTAAATTTAAATTTTAAACTCAATAGTTTTGGAGTAAGTGGAAATGTGGTAGTTACAATTAATCGAAATATGTAAATTCAAGCAGTCCAATTTGATAGGCTATCTACAATATGACAGTGACAGATCCGGCAACTAATTTACATCTCAACTTTAAATCATGCTACAATTTTCATGCATATAAAGAAAAAAAAGGAAACATGAAAGCAAAGTTATCTTCGGCACGCCAAAGAGTTAATACTCTTGTAGAGTTCTCAAGACTTTGAAAAATAAATTTAATACCAAAAAAATAAAAGATTTTATTTGATATATTTAAATATTTTAAAAATCGAAAAAAATTTTCATACAATATCTAAATGTACGTAGTTTGAGATATACATCAAATTTACGACTAAACAATTATTGTTTTTCAAAAATATTTTTTTGTTTTAAATCTTGATTTAATTTATTTAAAAAAAAAAAATGAAATATGTTCTGAAATTCTTATTTTAAAATTCTGTGTTCTTTTGGAACATATAAATAAATTATTATTAATTAATTTTTAAGTAATTTAATTTATTTCGTTACTAACGCGAACTGCCGTCCGCAGTGATTAAATTTAAAAATGATTTAAATTTTATTATACAAAAATAAAATCACTTTAGGCGTTACATATGTAATGGAAAAATTATAATATTCTTAGCAAGGGTATGCAATGGGAGTATGTACAAATATTGATGGCTTTGTTTTATATCAACTTCCCCTCTTTCCCTGCTTCCTCCCCGCCACTCCGTTAAACCCTTTGGTTGCTCTCTCGCAAAAATGTGCCAATTTTAATTTGCTATAGATTTTCATCATGTTGCGCAGTTTTTGCACGGCCACTGGCCACAACAGTCCGTAAAAGGGGTCCAGACGAAAGGATAACGACCCAAACACACACACACACATATATATAGACACTCACATGGACATACACAAACTGCCGCAAAAGCCAATTTGCCGTGCATACATATGCATTTTGTATACTGTACTTATGTGTGTTTGTATATAATAATGTACATAGGAAGGACGAGGGTCGATTTATTGTTAATCGATCTGTCCTGGCGATAGAACTGCATCGATAACTTGAATACTTAATGAATTTTTCTAAATGAATACTAAACCATTTTTCAAAAATAATATTTTTTATTACAAAATGCTTATTACAAAAGCAGCACACTGTTCCGATATCTTGCTTTATTTGTAGAGAAATTTTTACTGATATATAAATTACTACAAGGCAAATGAGAATAGAGTTTTATGCCGTAGGCTACAACTGATTGAACAGCCCTCGGTATATTAGTATGTTTGGTTGGTCAGCGCGCTTTATACATATATGTTTGTAAATATGTATATAATACACATATATTTACCATTAGCCGCCGTAGTTGCTTCTACGCCTACGCCAAAGCCAGCGTCGCTGCTGCTGCTTCCACTGACGCCCTCTTCCCTCTCCCTCCTCCCCACAGCCAGGCCTCCCCGCCTTCCCACCCCACATGCAATTGGCAATTTAAGCTCGCATGAATTATCGACAATCAATTATGGTTTCTGGCCATGGCTCTCGTCTCGGTCCTCGGACATGAACATGAACATGAACATAAACCTGAATGCGGATGCGACGAGCTTGCACATAAATACACTTACTGTAACATTTATTCGTACACTTGTTATAAAAAATACTATAATTACCTTTAACAATAAAAAAATTAAATAATAATTACTAGGAAATATTTGTTATTTTTAAAAATAAAAATATATAAATATGCGCTTTTTTGATTTTTTTTTTGTAATTTGATATTTGAAAATCTGACTTAGTGTACAAAAAAATCTGAGAGTGACTGTACCTGCACACATGTTAAAAGCATGCAATGTATGTGTGTGTATGTTAATTAATCAAAAGCCCATCTATCCATCGATTGGGCATTTACTGACAGACATATGCAAATTAAAAGCATACAAGCATCTCATTAATGTGCACTTGAAAGGCACAGCAACAACAACAACAACAGCTACAACAACTATAAATACAACAACATAAAATTCCAACAGTCATAGAACTATTATTTTTTCATGTCTGCTGTTATCTCTTGTTCCTGTGAGAATTAATTTTAATGTTAGCTAACAGAAAGCTTCACTTAACATGTCACAATGCTGTTAATCAATGCAATGTTAATTAATATTGCTTGCAAATACTGATAAGTAGGCAACACTTCACGGCGTTGATCAGTGGTGTTGCCATATGTGCAATATTTAAGAGATATCATTTTCGATATCACAGAAATGTTTGGAGTTCTCATAGTTGCGGGATTTAAATGTTACATTTGAAAATAAATAATTTTTTGACCGAAATTATACAAAAATTTTGATTTAATTTTTTTTAACAAAACAAAATTTCTAACATAATTTTATTAAAACGTAACCTATTTTCATGCCTATACAAAATTAATCACATTTTGACGAGGAGTTAAACTTTTTGACAATATTATATATTTCAGACAACTCTTATACACCTTTTTGAAAACTAAGAACTCTTATTACTAAGTCAAATCTAAATATATTTCGATTCGAATATCTCGTCACTTAAATTTTGTTAACATAAAAAATTTAATTTTTTTCCTAAAATTTTCGATTATTTTTTTTCCACTGTTTTCGATAGTTACGTAGACCGAAGATAAACGTTGATTGAAGTCGGTGCCATACTTCAGTCTCGATAACGTGAATATCTCAGCGATTTTTGAATTATGAGACGATGAGATGTCCGCGCAATCGGAAAAGAAATCGGCTGGATGTATTTTGATAACTGTTTTGCAAGAAAATAAGCGATTTACCTTGTTGTTGTTGTTCACACAGCTCATTGACATCGATGAGAACTAATCCAATGTAAAAAGTTCATTGGAGCCGCTTTCATCAATCGCAATGCGGCACTGCAGCTAAGTAAAGATAGACATAACGATATCGATAACTTTTTAGATATGACGGCTTAGTGGTTTGTGATCGCAGACACCCCATACATCTTGTACTTCAACAATGGAATGCACATACTGGATATAAAGAGTATCTAAAATCAAAAACCATTGATATTACGGTAAAATCGATAACCGATAACTGATAGTCGATAACAGATTAATTATAGCTGGATCGCGAGATTCACTGTTATTGATAAATATTGTATTTCTACGTAAATTCGATAACTCATAGATGATAGTCGATAACCGATTAGCGATAGCTGCTTAAGAGCTATTGCATTTAAGTTGGAACGCGAGACTCACTGTTATTGTTCAATTTTGTATTTCTACATAACAGTTGAGTTTCGTGATTCCAATTCAACTACAATTTTTGTATGTATGTGCATGTAGAATTATTCTATATATTTTCGATAGATCTAGCGATTATGGCTGCTGGCGGTAATTTATGCAACAAGTTTCTAAACAATACTGTTGTTAGATAATGCAGTATGATAACTCGAAACCTTGCAGCGCCACTAACACGACGGACACGCGTCGACATGCACAAACATGCACCGTCGAAACGAACACGCACAATGGACCTGCAAATAATAATAGTGGGCGTATATGAATATTGGAGGGTTCTATTCGTGGATACCCATACATGATGACTATATTCAATTAGACGCGCTATACAAAATTGGCCCGCCCAATGAACGAATACCCGTAACCCCCCCGTAACCCCTGACACCCCTAACCTCTATATCTCGTAAGTGCTAACCCGTAATCCCCCCCTCCCATCCCCTCCCCGCCCACTACCACTTAAATCCACGTGCGACTGGACAATAGGAACATTTGGAGAGGAGGCGTCTCATTTATGGAATACAACAAACAACGCATTTAGCTGGCACACGTCTCGGTAGGCTGGCCATATTGCCACGCCCACACCACACACCATACACACACAATACACACACCACACACACCTCTCATACCACACACACCATGGCAGTAAAGGTAAAAGTTAATTGAACAATAAAATATTAAATTGCTATAAAAAAAAGTCAAATAGAAATAACTCAATGCGTAATTTTTATTGCAATTTAAATTTCTCGAACTGCAGATACTCTGCTCTAAATTTAGATATTTGCATAACTTTCTTTTTTCCCAAGCGATTCTTATGAAATTTTCAGTATAGTTGGAAAAAAGACTCAGTTCTATAGGTACTTAATTTCAAGATTGTAACTAGAGAGTTGAAGGAGTGAGAACATAATTTATATTAAGTTGATATTTGTTTTTCAATAAAAGTTACAGTAATTCTTATATTATAAAAATTTAAAATATATAAAATTTCATAATAAGACAAATATTACCAAAAAATGTATAAGTATAATAAAAATATGAGTTTCAGGGTTGTAGCTTATGAGTTCTATTGGGATGAATCTGAGATAATAATTTGCTTAAAATTTTGCTTAAGTTTACTGTTTCTAAAAAGAATATTATAGAATTTTTTGAATAGTTTTTTATAAGGGAATACATATTTTCAAATGTAGTGTAAGAATTGTGCTTTGAAGGAAGTTAAATTATAATTACAGGGTATACAATATCATACAAAGCATTAATATTGTTCATCGTTAGTTCTGGTAAAACATTAGGATACCCTACATTACAAAACATTTCTCAGTAAATTTAATTCACAATTTTTCTGGTGAATTCAACTCCCAAAATAATAAAATTAATCTTGTAGAGCGAAAAAAAAGCTAGGACTTGAATTGTAGAGTGTAGAGTATGTATGGGCAGGCAACAAAGACACAATAAATACATTTAATAAATTTATAGATTGTGTCATATATAAAGGCGTGACCTACATAAAAATACATACACACACACACAGACACACACACACACACACACACACACTGCCAGACAATTGGCATGAAAATTGGCAAAAGCTTTTCGCACAAGTCGTCAGCTTAAAAGTGAGAAGTGTGAGAAGTTGTATGGAGTGTTAAGGAGTACACAGAGAAAAGTAAGAAGTACTAAAATTAAGTTGGAATGATTTTAAACTAAGTTTTAGCTATATTTAAAATTCTTACTTGATATATAAAGGTACAAATTACTAAAAATGAACATAGAAATTCTTTTAAAAAATACAAACTATTTTGCTAATAATACAAATATTGACTCATGTATAACTCGAGGTATCAAAAAAATTCCATCAACAAGTTCGGAGTTCGGAATTAAAACGTTTTTTTTTTAAGAGTTTATTCACAAAGAGATTTAGTAAAATCTTCAATCCAATAATTTAAATCTTATATTTATTTTCAATCAATTACTTAGAATACCCAAATGGTTCTTGCTATGTCTGCTATAAGGAGCAGTTTGACGGGCTCTAAGAAATTAAGACTAACTTTATATGTTAAACAAGATATTTCTTAAGTCAGTCTTAACTTAGTTTCACATTAAATGAAACATTTTCAATTAAATTAATATTAATTAAAAGTAAACGACTTTTATTGAGTACGTTTTGAACTCAACTTTAAATACTAAAATACTTTCGTACTGCAGAAATAGGAGTTAAAAAAAGATCGAGACAATCGATTTAATAATTTCAACCTAAGTAAGTAAATTTATTTAAAATAAGGAGTTACAAAAAGTTAAAGATAATCGTCTTTATAATTTCAATCCAAGTAATAAAATTAATTTAAAAAAAGGAGTTAAAAAAAAGAACGAGATAATCGACCTAATAATTTCAATCTGAGTTAGTTAATTAATTTAAAAAATGGCTTTTGAAGTACAAAATAACATGAATTTTTTTGCGCTGTGTAGAGGTGAGAAGTTAAGGGGTTGGTGGAATGAGGGAGGAGGGGGAGAGAGGGAGAGGGAAGTATTAAAGGGCAGGTCGGTTATCATGCAGCGTCAAATTAGGCAGCTTCTGCTGCAGGAGGTCACAAAATTAGCACACGTAAGTTACACACACACAACACACACACACACGCACACACACACACACACTGAGAAATGTGGCACGTGGCATGGTTTTTGACTTCTTTTCAAAGAGAGAGAGGGAGAGAGGAAGACAGAGGAAGTCATGTTGTCATTGTTGTTGTTGTTGTTGTTGCTGGCTTTGATAAAGTGAAGGCACGTGTCTAAAATAAATTGACTGACGACACAACCAACAAAAAGGCTGCACTTTGGCAAAGTGAGCGACACAACAACAACAACAACAATAACAACAACAACAACAACAATAACAACAACAAACATTTGCCACTTGCCACACAAACACAAACAATGCCAATGTTAACACTCAACTCAACTCAACTCACATTCAAATCTGTCAACTCTTCAATCAGTTTCGATTTTTAGAATTTCCAAGTTCTCTATGTGGTCAACTTTTATCCAAGTTTCCCCTCAACCCTCTGTCCTTTGCACATTTGTCTCATTTCCTAATTCATTAGTCTATTCTAAGTCTGTCATTCTCTGTGGTTTTTATTATGAGAATTGTGATTAATGTATTGCCTAAAGATGCCAATACACAGTGCGAAATAATCATGTATTTCAACCTAACAGTTTCATTTTTAGTACCGGAACTGAAACCGTAACCGAATGAAAATTCTCTGTCAAGAACTGAATATCGAAACATTTGCACCGGTACAGTTGTGGTAAAGTTGTTAGGTCAAAGAGTTGACCAACTTCCAAATGTCATAACTTGATCAAAACTGAACCGGTTTTCAAACGGAATGTCATTTTGATCATGATTTCACCTCTAAATTCATTCTGCATTCAAATTTTGTTCATTTAAAAAAATTAATTATGTTCGGCCAAGATTCGATTTTGATGCCAATGGTCCCCCCTTTGAAATTTTGAAAATTCAAAATTTTAAATCTCAAGTTTTCACTTTTAATCAACTCCTTATATCGTAATTAGTATAAAACAACACTTTAAAACTTATTTTGGCACCTTTCATTGTTTTGTAAAAAATCATGTGAAAATCAACAAAAATTTGGACTTGTAAAGTTGTTAGGTCAAAGTCTTGACCAACTTCAAACTGTCATAACTTTGGCAAAACTTCACCGATTTCCAAGCGGAATATCATTTTAAACATAATTTGGCCTCTAAATACATTCTGCATTCAAATATATTTAAATTCTTTAAAAAAATTGTGTTTCATTTTTTTTTCCTAGATCTGTTTATTTCGATGCCATATTTACTATAAAACGACATCTTAAAATACAAAATAACAAATGCAAAAATCCATTTTATAACATCTTAAAAATTTAAAAAGTTAGAAAATTAATTTGTTTGTACCGGTACTAAAACCGGAACTGGAAAAAAAAATTTTAATGAAAAAACCGAAATAATTATTTCGGGACGTACCAGAACCGAAACCGTAACCTACATTTGTTTCGGTTTGATTCCCTGCTATTCTTTTATATTAATATTAATAGTACTTGATTCCAGTATTTTTATATTCAATTTTAAGTTAGTAAAACTTAAAACTAAATCAATAATAGCCTGAGTCGTTTTCACTACAATGTTAGTCAAATATGAAGGTCAAATTTTAAGAGCTTCGCGAATCTAGCTTATTAATTAAACCATTTGATTTTTTATTTATAGTGGTATTAAATTATCAAGGTATTTCTTTCTTTTTTTTAGTTTAGTCTAACTCGACTTTTTTAGTTAATTTTCGTACCCTTTTCTTTTAAATTTTATTGTTGGTTTCTTTGATATGCATCTAATCAGATTTCAAATAAGGCATAATGAGATCTAATATGTCCAGTCATAAATCACATTGCAACACTGCACAGGTGGCAGGTCAAAGGTGGCATGTGGCATGTGGCAGGAGTCGCAAATGTGAATAACTGTGAAACACATGTACAAATTGATTTCCAAATTTTGTGGCATAATTTCGACAATTCATTTGATCTGCATTTTGCCATTGTTTCGTTTCCATTGCGATTTGTTGTTACAATTTTCGATTTGCCATTCTCTTTACTTCTTTTTTGTTGTTGTATGTGTGTGTGTGTGTGTGTGTGTGTGCGGCATAACGGTAGAAAGAGCTGAACAAGTATTCATGCCCCAGAGCCTTGACTGCTCGAATTACAAGCCCATCGACACATTTGGGAAATGCTCAGGAGCGACAGGAGCGGAGTGAGGGGAATAACAGGAGCGGAGTGAGGGGAATGACAGGGGCGGACTGAGCGGGCAACGAGGGCAAACTCGACCACCACCCTCTGTTTGTGTGTGTGTGTGTGTGTTCCAAGGGGCATTTGAAATTTCAATTCGTCTGTTTTGCGTTTTCTGGTTTACGCAGTTGTCCATCAACTTTTAACGCCCCCATCAAAAAATGCTAGAGAGTGTATATCTCTATGTGTGTGTGTGTGTGTGTGTGTGTGTGTGTGTGCAACAACTGTGCGCTTTAGTGCGACACCCCGAGGTGTTGAAGTTGCCGTTGCAAGTCACTCGGAATGACGAGCAACTGCGTCTTTTGTCACTCTCCAAAAAAAAAAAAAAAAAAAAAGATTTGAATTGTTTCGAATTGAGCATATGCGCATTTGGATTACGAGTGCAGTTCTGAATAGTTATTTTAGCTTAACGTCTATGCTTAGACTCGTATTACCCGCCCCTTTTAATGGGACAGTCTCAAGTTTCGACAAGAACTTAAGTCAGACTCTAATTTTCCTATAGATTACAAACAAGACTAAAAAATTATAATAAAAAAAAAAACAAATTAAAACTTTTACTCTTTAAATCACTTATAATATAATATTAAATCTTTTGTAAATTAGTTTGAAGAAATAAAATTATAACTTATCTTTATATATACAATTCTTTGTCCTGACTGACTCACTGATCATTGCACAGCCCAAACCATAAGACCTAGGAGGCTGAAATTTTCACACAACATAGGTGAGACAATTTTATCGTTCAATAAGAAGGAGCTTTGCGAAATTTAAATTGCAAGGGGGTCAAATTCGTAGTCAAAATTCAAAGTACACACAAAACGCTCTTTTTTCAATTTATATTTGATGTTTTCTCAGTCTTTTGTTGTTTGTTGATCACATCGTTTTGTACAATGACGGTTGCTAGGAATATCAAAAGCATCCGATAGCTACCGTTCAATGTACAAAAAGATATGTTCATTATATAAAACTCAGATGCGCCTCTCAACATAAGTCTTATATTTAAAAGAGCATGAAAAGTTAACTTTAATTTTTGGAGTTTAGTTTTTATATTATAAAGAATATTTTCAAAAATCTTTTACTATTTGTTTTTATCTTGTAAAGTTTATAAAGTTTTAGGTTATTTCTGATAGTTTTTTTTTTGTAGGGCATTTATAAGGTCTTTATCAAAAGTTAAATTTAACTGAGTTTGAATAAATATATATAACAATAAAAAGAAGATTTTTTAAAATATATCTAAATTCAGCTCTATTTTTTAAGGTTTATAAATTTTTTTTTTTAATTTCTTGATTTTATAGGGCATTTTTAAGTTCGTCTATAGCTGTTTGCAATCAATCAAAGAAATCTCATCAAAGAAACAACTTGTAAACCTGCTGAAACATATCTCAATTGTATTGCACTTGTGTCTGGCGCCGTTGGACAAATGTTGACAACGGTAAATATATATATGGACCACCATGTGTGCCACCACCAAGGGCAGTACCAAGGGCAGTACCAACATCAGGAACAACCAGGAACAAGCAACAACACCACCAGGACCACAACAAGAGCCTCAAATGCTTCATCATTTGCAATTATTTAGGCAATAATTACTATTGTGTCTTATGCTTACATTTTGCTAGCTTTGGAAGGGAAGGGAGAAAGGAAGGGAATGAAGGGAGGAAGGGAGAATGAAGGGTAGCTGGTTTGTAGTTCACATAAGGCATGCAACACGCCCCGAACCCAATTCCAATTCCAATTCCAAATCCAAATCCAACCCAGTCCATTTGTCACCCTCTTGACTTAATGAGGCCTTTTTGTGCTCTTGATGGATTTTAAATTGTTGTCATCATCTCCATTTGTTCCTCTTGTTGTTGTTGTTGTCGTTGTTGTTGTTGCCCAGAAAGTGGGTTGTCACTCACGCGACGCATTTCACAATAGACTCCAACAAAAAGTTCTCAGTTCCTTCTCAAATCCTTAGTCAGTCGCTAAATGTGGCAGACTTTTGACGCTCAAAGCGCATTTCCTACAAATTATAAGATTAGCTCAACGAAAGAGAGAAAAAGAGAGAGAGAGAGAAAGAGAGAGAAAGAGAGAGAGAGAGAGAGAGAGAGAGATTAATGCACTTTGCTCTCCTTTTTCACACAGCTGCTGAATTCATGCATGAAAGCATGCATGCCAATTCAGCTGGTTTTGGCATGTGCTAATCGCAAATCGCAAATGACACCTTCCAGCAATCAAACAGGTGCTATTTACAACTCAAGTCAATCAAATAGACACGTATTTGAGCACTGAAAGGTGAGATTACCGTTACCGTTTAGTTGAAAATCACTTAAGAATTTTTATAGTATAGCTAAATCTGACAGCTGTTAAGAGCTTATATTCAAAGTGTTCGTCAAGTTTTTTTAAGCAGAAATGATAAAATATCAATAAATATAATTAAAATTTTGGAATTTTTCTAGTGCTTAAAAATTGTATATCACATTAAAATAAGGATATCTTTGAAATTATCTTCGTAAAACGTGTGGAAATGGCAAATCATATTAGATATATTTTAAATAGACAGTTATTTAAAGGGTTTAAAAATTTTAGTTTATAGTCAGAAATAAATAATTCCTAAGTTATACTATGCTGAAAAAAACCAATTATTTTATGGCAAATCAGTTTAATTTTAATTTTTAAAATTTGACAAATCCTCAAAATAAATATAAGTTTTAATGAATTTAAGAATTTAGTCTTACATATTTTAAAATTATAAATGAATTTCTTTTTAAATGGAAGCTGTATATAAATAAAATTTAAACGGTAATTTGTTTCTTAAATATTTATAGCATAAATTTAACATATAAACATATTATTGTTATTAAATAAGGCAATAAAATAACCAAACAGCTATAAGTGCAGTGGGTCAAATAAGCTATAAAGCTATGTCAACAAAAGCCCCAAAATCTTTGTAATGCTTCCCATCTATGCACATTTTAGATAATTTAATTGTATTATGGAATCATTAGCTAAAGAATAGGTAGGGGGGTTGGGGTGGGTAGGGTGTGGGGTTAAAGTGTGAAGCTTAAGTATTAGCATTAAGTATTAGGATTCGCTTAAAAGCTTTTGTCTTCCATATCCGAAGTACATTAAACATTTAGCAACCTGTCGTCGTCGTCGTTGTCGTCTCATTGACTTTACCGCATTGCTGCAAACAGCCCCGCACCATCCGGTACCACCCCGTACCAACCGGTACCACCCGGTACCACCCCGCACCACCCTGTACCACCCCACCTCACCCCGCCTCACCCTGTATCACTGTGGAGCACTTGGAATATGTCAGATCTCACATGCTGAGTTCTTCCATTGAAATGTGGGGTGGGGGTGAGGGGGTAAGGGGGTGGTGGGATGGTCCAACCCCTGGCAAAACACCCTATTGAATTTTTGGGTTCGACTGTCGCCCTTTTTGCAGTTGCAAATTACATTCAAATTATACGATTTTGATAAGAGGGACATTCAAAAGTTTCCAATTTCAAGTTGTGAGCGCACTTCAAATACGCTCGCTGCCTCAAAGCGTCCAGGTTCTCGGAATGGTCCACAGTAAAGTTCTCGGTACACTGAGACAAAAAATCGACACAATATTAACTTGATTTTTCACTGGGATTTAGAATTACCAAAGTTGAGTAATTTTATTTTCTTTTTAAAAACTACGTGATTTTTTAAGTTTGGAAATATAAGTATTTTTCAATTTAAAAGTAAGTTCGAAACGTTCTCGAGACCAGTTGTTAATTTATGTTTATGGTTAAATTTAAGAGGTTTCAGTTCATGGAAAAATATGTAAGAACTGTCTAGAAAATTATCTTGGTAAATATAAAGTATTAGTTCGAGCTTCAAACTTTTATATAGAATTTTTGTAAATCTGGAATATTAATTGATTTAAAATAAATTCATTTTTTTAAATTGCTTAAAGGATTTATATGCTCAGTTTACGTAAATTGTTATTATTTAAAGTATGTATTTAAAGTAACGTAAATTATTATTTTTAATTTTAGTTGAAGAGTCTTCAGAGTCTTCTTTAATGAAGACCTTATTAGTTGCTAGTACTCCCTGAAAACTGTATGTTCCTTTAAAGATTTAATATTTTTTATATTATAACTAATTTAATAATATAAAAGAAATAAATAAATATTTTAAACTTAATTCAATGTCATTTAAACCTAATTTGAGGATCGTAAATTATTATTTTAAATTAAAGTTGAAGACCTTATTATGTTAGTTGCTAGTACTCCCTGAAAACTGTATTCCCCATTTTAGATTTTTATATTCCATATTATAACTAATTTAATAATATAAAAAAAAAATAAATAAATCTAATTTAATAATATAAAAAAAAAATAAATATTTTAAATTTAATTCAAGGTCATTGGAACTCAAGTTAAGTACGACATATTTCTCTCAGTGTACGGCTGTTGATTCTCGTTCTTCGTTCTGGTTGTGCTACCAAAACTTCTTGCCAAAGTTGTCGCACACACACACACACACACACACACACACACACACACACACACACACACACACACACACACACACACACACACACATACGTAGAGAGAGTGTGCAAGTGTATAACAGGAACAACATGGAACTGAACTGGACTGACTGACAGCAGGAGGCACTGCAAAAAGTTGACATATGTGCGCCCCGAGCACTTTTCCGGAAACAGCAGGGCGACATTTTTACCCATTTTTTTTTCTTCTTATTTTTTTTTTCTTTTTCTCTGTTGCTTTTGCTGTTGCTTTTGCCGCGCTGAGTTTTGAGTGTATCTTCGGCATCAAGGGACATGCACTTGATTTTAGTTTGAGAGTCCATGATGATAATCGTGTTGTTGTTGTTGTTTTTGTTGTTGGTTTGCTGCTTATATCCTGTAGCCTATCAAATGGGGTAGCATCAACAACAGTCTCAAAAAAAGAAAAAATTCAACAGTCTAAATTGATAAAAATCTTATAAATATATAAAAATATTTTTACATATACCCTAGACATAAGAAAAGGAATAGTATAAACTAAAAACACAGTTCTGACTTTTTAGCCGCTAGAAATAAAATATTTATATGAAAAATTCTTGCTTTTAAAAATGTTTTATTATTTTTTTTTTCTTTTGTTATCAGTCTATAGTTCTGATTTATAGGAAAGGGAGCAGGAAGAAAAAATTTTTGGACAACTACACTGAAAAAACAGACCAACTTCTAAAAACCAGAACATTTATTTAAAATATTTTGATCTAGAAATAAGATAAGACTTAAGACCAAATTACTAAAACTAAGGTGTTTAATCAAAATAATCTTAAAATATGAATAAAAATCCTAAATTTGTAGTTCTTAGACCAAAATCTTAATTTCAGAGAATTTTATTTTTATCAGTGTATAACTGTAAAGTAATAGGTTTAATTTAGATTATATAAATAGTTGCTTTCTTTTTCTAGGGTTTCTTATTACAAGCTGAGAAGATATTTAAAGAATTGTTGACTGAAGAAAAATGGAATGTAAGATTACCGGGTATTTGGTAGTCGAGCATACCCGTTCAAATAGCTTCAGGCATTTTCAGCTGTCCGACGGTCTTCGCTCAGCTTCGCTTGCTCAAATTGTATGATTGAAAAATTAATGGGCATGACCGACAATTGAGGGGAAAGGGGCAGAGGGGGAGGGGAGACTCTGAGGAGGGAATTGTAGAGGGAGGCAGAGAGGGGGGATATATACAGAGTCAACTATTCGACGACTGTGGTTCCCAGGTAAAAGTTACGGTCGCCAACCAAAATCCGCCTTTTTTCCCCTCCCCCCGCAAAAAATGTCAACGAGTAAAACGACTTTTTACGCACACTCTTTACTTTTCTCATCCTCTTTCACTTCCTGTCTCTCACTGTCTCTCTCTCCCTCTCTCTCTCTACCTTTCACTCTCTCTGTCTGTCTGTGTGTTTGTGCTTGTGTATTGTAATAATATAGCAAAATGCAAAATGAAATTGAATTTTTTAAAATGATGCTAATTAAATCGAAAGATTTAAATCATTTAAATGTCGAGCTCAACAAACTCGTTTCGATGCCTTTTTCATTAGGTCGGAAAGGGAAAGGCGAAAGAAAGGGATAGAGATTTAAATAATATAGCATTTAGCTTTGTGTCTGCATCTTCTACAATTTATGTATAGAAATTCTGCAAGCAAAAATTTGTATTAATTATAATTTTGTTTAATTTCTGCATTTTGGTTACATTGTCTATCGATCATATATTTATATAATGTTTCAATTCTATAATGTTATTAAATTTTACCAAGTTTCTTGTTTATATAGACAATACCTCCTAGCGAACCAAAAAGTCTTATTTGATATTAAATTCCAGCAAATAATACTTCTCTGCTCGCTCAGAGAAAATGCCCACTTATAGTTTATTTAGTTAATCGATTGCTTAGCTATCGATAACATGTTATTTACAGACAACTCCTCCTAACGACCAAAAAAGTCTTATTTGACATTTCAGATGCGAACAAATATTACTTCTTTGCTCGCTCAGAGAAAGTGTCCCAATTCAAATTATAATTACACTTTAGGTGCTCTAAAATTATTTTGATATAAAACTATACTTCTACAATTATCGAATTTAAATAAAAATTAAGGAATACCTAAAATTTTAATGAAAATTACTTATGTCGTCTGAAAAAAGCTTTTTTTCGATGATTTTCTGTAAAAATATTTTAAATTTCTATCAAAATGGATTCTTATAATATCGAATTTAAATGATAAATATATGTTATAATGATATAAATGATATAATATATATATGTTACAAGCTTACAAGAAATATACAAATTTTTATTTTACGCTGTTTATTGACGTAAACTTCAAGTGTCGAGGAATGAACAGATTTGTGTATATAGAAAAATCCAAGCTCAAACGTCGAACACGAAAAGTGAATGTCCGATTAATCTTTTTGTATTTTTGTAGAACTTATTATTGTAGAACTTGAGCCTAAAACTTTGGATTTTATCATGTATTTGTTAGGATATTATTGTTAAATTAAGACAATATGCCGGCCTTAAGATTTTAAATGTAAGAAAGAATAATTTAGAATTAATCTAGAATTATGAATTGCTTTAAGCTGACGTGAAATGAAGTAAATAAAATAAATTTTTTTCCTAATAATGGGGTATATATATTGAATCGGAATTTAAAGTTTTTTAACATTATTCTTCTCTAGATTTGAGCAAAGTCTGATTTACTCAGACGTATGAAAATAGATATCAAAAAAAAAAAAAGTTTTTAATGAGAATTAATAAAAAAAATAAATGAATAAAATTGATATAACGAGTACCACTTTTTGCTGAATACATTATTTTTTAGCTGCTAAAGTTTTCTAGGTTAATTTTAGTTTTGAAAAAGTTTTCTTTAGTCTGAAATTTGTATGAAACAAAAAAAAATATGTTGAAAGCTTAAAGTTGTACTTATATAATATCTACGCACAACATTATAAGTGTGTATCTTTGTATGTGTGTGTTTGTGTGTGTGTGTGTGTGTGTGTGTAAAAGCATCTACTAACTAATAGGCTAAATTAGACGACGACAGTCAGGCAGGATGAAGTAAGCAAAAAACATGCGAAAAAGAGAGGGAACGAGGCGGAAGATAGAGATATAAAGCAAGCTAGAGCGGGAGAGAGCGTAAACAAGAAGAAGCAGACGAGGAGGAAGAAGAAGAAGAAGCGTTTAAGCGCGACATGGAGGAATAAAAGTGCGTTTTGCAATCAAAGTAAAAATGTGAAAAGCTGAAAAAAAAGAAGCAACAAAAAAAAAATGAGAAATGAGCTGCAAACGCACAGACAAATGTGAGTGGAGAGAAAGGGGAGAGAAGGGGGGAGAATGAGAGGAAGAGAGAGAGGAGGGGAAGGAGGGGGGGGGGGGGTAAACTGACAGCAGCATCAGCTAAATGAGTTGAAGGACGACGACAAAGCGGGCAAAAGCAAAAGCAAAAAGCGAATGCCTAGGCCAAAAAGGAGCAGGGGAATAAAATGAAGAAGAAGAGGCAGAGGAAGATAAGGCGAGGAAACGGAAGGCGGGAAAGAAAGGCGGATATCAAAGCGCTGGCAAAATGGTGGCAGTATAAAGAGAGAGGGAGAGAGAGAGAGAGAGAGAGAGAGAGTGGAGGAGAGAGTGGGTGGGGAAGAGAGAGAAAGAGAGTGAGGAAGGAAAAGGGGGGAGGGGGGAGCTGGCACTTTGTGAGCAGCCAACCATTTTTGTTGTCTACTCTCATATTTCCTTTTTTTTGGTTTTTTTTGCCTTTCCATTTTTTTTTTTGTGTACTTTTTGCTATCATTTGCTGTTGTTGTCTTTGTTGTTGTTGTGTGCACTTTTTTTGTGCGCCAGCTATTTGAAATTTTTTAAAAGATGCTTTTAGCGGTAAATAATGAAAAGTTAAAAAGCCACATCAATGAGATACATTTAAGCTTTCTTGCGTTTGGCCAAGTTTGTTGTTGGCCCGAGGAGGAGGAGGGGGAGGGGAAATATACCCCGCAAATGGGCAGAGAGTGGGGTGGCATAGACAAGCACACTAAGCTGTACACATGTGTGTGTGTGTGTGTGTGTGTGTTTTGTCCAAATGCAGTCATTTGTGTTAACCAGAACAACAACTACAACAACAACAACAAACGAGACCATTAACATTTTTAGCCAGCATTTTTAACTGCTTTTCACTTTGCTATTTTCGATTTTCTATTTTTTTTCACATTTATCGTTTTTCTTTTTATACCCGTTATTTAAAAATAAGTAGAAGGGTGTATGATGTTCATTGGAATGTATGTAACAGGGAGAAGGAGGCATCTCCGAGCCAAAAAGTATATATATTCTTGATCAGCATCAACAACCGAGTCGATATAGCCTTGTCTGTCTCTCTGTCTGTCCGTCCGTGTAAGCACCTAGATCTCAGAGACTATAAGAGATAGAGATACCAAATTTGGCACATAGATTTCTATAAATCCCACGCAGATCAAGTTTGTTTCAAATTGTCAAAAGTCACGCCTTCTTCCGAAACTGAAAATCGCGAAAAACCACCACACCCACAGTTTTAAGGATACTACGTTCTTTATGGTTATTAACGTTATCTATTAATAATATATATAATTCCACTAAACCGCAGCAAGATCGGACAAATAGAACGGCAATAATATTTAACCAAAGTTATTAAAAATTAAGGCAATACATTCACACAAAAGTATGCAGTAATTTTTATTTATTATTTATTTTGTTTATTTATTTAAATTCCTATAAATTACTTTAAGTACTATGGTCGAAATCTTTATTATAGTAATTTCATTTAGTCTTAATTTTTAAAGCCAAAAACTTATTACAACAAACAAATTAAAAAATTATTTTAGAATCTAACTTTAAATTATGATTTCCTAAACAAAGTCCAAAAAAAAATTGGTGCTATATAAAAAATATGGTAAATACTTTTTTCCAAAAAAAAAAAAAAAAGATTTAATCGATTTTCAAGTTGTTTCAAGTAAATTAAAAGAAAAGAACTACACTTATTTTTTTTTTTTTTGGTTTTAAGCACTATAAAGTTTAAATTTACAGTAATCTGTATAGTAGGAGTATTAAAACTTCGGTGTGTCCAAGAAAACTCTATTTTCTTGTTTTTATCTCAATTTAAATTTTTCTTTTTTAAGGCTGATAGAAATGATGAGCAGAAAGATTGTCCGAGAGAACAACAACAACAATTACAAAAGGAAGACAGTTAAAAAAAAGCAACCAACCAAGACGTAAACTCTGTGTCCTTGTTATCTTTACAGTTATATTGTTGTAATTGTTGTTGTTGTTACTGTTGTTGTTGTTGTTGTGAATTCATTTGGTCGGCAATTTTGGAGTTTGGTTTTTTGTTTTGTGGGACGTTTTGGCTTTTTGCTTTGGCTTTGTTGGTTGAATAGATAGATGGAAGCCTTAATTGATGTTATGATCATCATCATCATCATGAGCAACTACAACTACAACATCAACAACAGTAACAACAACAAACAGTTGTAATTGTTGTTAGTGTTGTTGGTTTTTGGGATATTGCATTTTGTGGTGCACGCTGCGTATGAGTAACAAGTACAGAGGGCAAAAACGAAATAACGGAACAAGGGTAAGAGACTGGAGAGGAGTGGGGGTTGTAGAGTTAACGGTACTCGCAATACCAGCGCCATTTTGCTTTGGTTTTTAGCTTTGGGGGATGCAATTGGACTGCAAACTGTAAATTCTCAATAGAATGGGGGATGTGTGTGAGTGTGTGTGTGTGTGTATGTGAGTGTGTGTTTGTGTGTGTGTGTGCAGATACAATTTGTAATGATACACAAATTAGTATCCTAAATGGATGCTTAATAGCCCAACTGGTTGTTTTGTGACTACGACTAACTCTATCTACTCTCCAAATATGTGTGTGTGTGTGTGTGTGTGTGTGTGCGAGTGTGTGTGGGTGTGTGCACTTTGACAAACTTTGCCCACTTATATAAATACACTGATCAGAAAAATGTTTAAAAATCAAGATTTTGGTCTCAAAACTAAGAATTTTGGTCTTAAAAATGCGTTTTTTTTTCGGTTCCGGTATCGGTACCGTTACGTAACGGTACAGAAAATCAATTTTGAGACATTTTAAAATTGTAAGATGCCGTTTTATAATAAATATGACATCGAAATTAACAGACCTAGGTAAAAAGAATTTTTTTTAATAATTTAAGAAAAACTAATTTTTTTTAAGTAATTTAATAAAAAAAAATTTTTTTTTTTTAATAATTTAATAAAATTTGAATGCAGATCTAATAAGGAGGCCAAACCATAAACAAAATGACATTCCCCTTAAAAAACGGTTAAGTTTTGCCAAAGTTATGGAAATTTGAAGTTGGCCAGACCTTTGACCTAACAACTTTACAAGTCAAAATTTTTGATCATTTTCACATGATTTTTTACAGAAATTTGAAAGGTGTCAGAATCAAATTTAAAGTGTTGTTTTATACTAATTACGATATAAGGAGTTGATTAAAAGTAAAAACTTGAGATTTAAAATTTTGAATTTTCAAAATTTCAAAGGGGGGACCATTGGCATCAAAATCGAATCTTGGTCGAAATTAAATAAATTTTCTAAATGAACAAAATTTGAATGCAGAATGAATTTAGTGGACAAATCATGATCAAAATGACATTCCGTTTGAAAATCGGTTCAGTTTTGGTGAAGTTATGGAAGATCAAAGTTTTTGAAAAAATGTCAAGGGGTAAGTATGGAAAATTTAATGATAGATGGCTTGGTATCGAAAAAATATCAAATTTGCTAGATGATAAAAATTTAGAGGCCAAATCATGATCAAAATGACATTCCGTTTGAAAATCGGTTCAGTTTTAACAAAGTTATGACAGTTTGAAGTTGGTCAACTCTTTGACCTAGCAACTTTACCACAACTGTACCGGTAAAAACGTTTTGGTATTCGGTTCTTGATAACTTAATAGTAATTTTGATTGTTAAATTTTAATATAATTTTTAGTCTTATTTTATTATCTAAATATCTAAATATTTTTTATATCCAACTGCTTTTAGTTGAGTATTAATAAATAAATAAAGATGAATGTTCTTGATTTTAGAAGTTGGTCTTTATTTTCAGTGTACATATATATACACACTTTTGGATGTGTGTGTGTGTGTAAAGCAGGTTATTGCAGCCTTTTGATGTCGCTCTCATGTTGATGACGATACCAACCAAACATATATATATATATACAACATACATACATATATATATACATATATGGGGATTGGTAATGCGCTGCATGTGTGTGTGTGTGTGTGTGTGTGTGTGTGTATGCAACTGCACTTAAAAGCTGCTTTAAAGCCATTGCATTTATATTGATGCACTTACTAAAAGGTTTTATGCCTCAAACATTTTAAAGAACTGCATTGAATATACAAACATACAAATAAAGTGACAATGGAGGACACAAAAGGTTGCATAGTGACAATCCAGCACTCTATTAATATGTATAATTGAACAAAACTCCCATTCAAGTGATCAATCATCTAAAAATACTAAGCATATGCACTTTAAGTGACCATGGAGGACAGAAAAAGTTGTAATATGGCATTTCAATTGACACTGTCTGACATATTCATAAAAAAACACTGTCCTTAATGTGACCAAAAAAAATTTTTGTCTTAATTAATATAAATTATGAAGTAAGTGTACTTAAAGTGACCATGGAGGACAAAAAGGTTGCATTTTAGCAAATCAAGCACTCTTGGAATATATGGAATTTCAGAAAACTCTTATTTAAGTGACCAATCAGCTGAAGATGCTAAAAATGTGCACTTGAAGTGACCATGGAGGACAGAAAAAGTTGCAATATGGTATTTCAAAAGACACTGTCAAAAATATTCTTAAAAAACGCTGTCTTTAATGTGATCAAAGAAAATTCTTCATACAATTAATATAAATTATCAAGTAAGTGTACTTAAAGTGACAATGGAGGACTCAAAAAGAGTTGTATAGCCAACTGGAAAAGTGAAAAAGTATAAAAAGCTGATTTTTAAGTGAAAGTGGTTAGACAATTTGTCTAATCATGTAAGAAAGTAAAAAAAAACTGCCGATTAAGTGACAATGGAGGACACAAAGTAGCCTAGAATGAAAAATGGGAGTGTAAACATATTTCAAGTGCGTGAAAATTCGAAAATTGATGGAATTTAAGAAGCGAACATCGCTTGATCCTACTGACCTGGCCAATAGGACCGGAAAGAGCCTAAAGGACAACTCACAGCCTTTAAGCCATAAGTGTGAGTGTGTGAGAGTGTATGTGTGTGTGTGTGTGTGTGTGTATGTGTGTATGTAAAACAAAAAGCTGAAATTATTTCGAGGCCCAAGCCGTAAGCAAAATAAGAAGATAACAGACAAAATATGAAAAGAAGAAAGCGAAAAAAAATAATAATAAAGAACAAACAATAAAGTATCAAAAAAATATATATATACATTTATATATATATATAAATATAAATTGTATATATGTTTTAAAAACAGAAACAACAAAGAAGTTGAAAGCTTCAAAGCAAAAAGCCGGACAGAGCGCAAAAGAGAAGCAGGAGAAGAGAAAGAGGGGAGAGTGAGGAGAAGAAGAAGAAAAAGGGGGTGGGGGGGTAAGGAGTACGAGCGACTAAACGGCACGAAACGAGCATCAGCGAGCGACAACTTTGGGCCAACGATGATGGCCAAAACAGTCAGTTTGGAGCAGCATTTTTGGGGCCTTCAGTTCAAAAGTATTGTTTTAAGGATTACAGTTATAACGGCGCGCAACTGCAGCGCCCAAAATGCGCCTCCCCCACTCCCCTCATACCCCACAAAAACAACAACGCCCACAAAGAAACTGAAGCATAAGAAGAAAACAGGCAACAGCGCTGGCAACAACAACAACAACATCGTCAGCAGCAGCTGCGTCAACGTCGACGTCAACGGCAGCGTCGGGGCTGCCACATTTAACGAACACTAATTCATTGCGCTGTCAGCGCAGCAGCAGCAGCAACAACAACAACAGCAACTCCATTTTGATGCTCATATGCTGTTTGCTCTACGCTGATTGGTCGAACGCATTCAAGAGACTTTTGCGCACGCGCGCGTTTTGCCAGAGCGCAAGCGAGACAAGCATAGTGTGCGGTGTTTGCATGTATGTGTGTGCGTGTGTGTGTGTTTGTCTTTGTGTGTGTGTGTACGCCATTGCTGCTGCTGCTGCTGTCGCTGCTGCTTCATATTCATTTTATGAGCACAACTAGAAGCATGCACAACACTTTTAACGTCCAGGCGCATCAAATTGGATATACCCTATGATTTTTATATTTGTATGTGTATTTATATGTGTGTTTATTTGTGTGCGTGTGTGTGTGTGTGTTTGTAGTGGGAGGGAGCAGCGTAACTGCAATGCTTCACATGTCAATTGCCAATTGGAATTGCAGTTTGAAAGCTTATTAGAATGTTAAGCTCTTAATGAGTGGCAGTTTGACAGTTGACAGTTTGACAGCCACTGACCAATGGTAACAGCAAAAAACTGTGTCAAACAATTTGTTGTTATTTTAATTATTGCACTGCATATTTTAACAATATTAAATACAAATTAGTAATATTAATTAAAAGAAAGTCAAAAGCAAACGCCAAAAACTAAAAAAAAAACCTGAATTTCTTAAGCTGCAGTTACGATGACGATTACGGCTGTCTGTCCGTCCGTCCGTCCGTTTGTCCGTCCGTCTTTCTGTCCGGCGTAGCGTATTGCAAGGAAGTGTGTCAGACATGTTGGCGGCTTTAGTTGGAGCAAGGCAAAAGAAAAGTTTTCGTCTAATAGAATAAATGTTGTTTCATTTTTTTTTTTTTTTTTTTGCTTTGGTTCATACCGGCAAACGGATATTGAGAGCTAGCGTGCGTGCAAGCGAGAGCGAGATAGCAGGCGGCAACAACAATCATAATAAGCGGCCAAAAAAATACAACGAGCCTTATTGGATCAAGAGAAACATGGCATACATATGGACAGAGAAACAAACACACACACAAACACACACATACACGCACATACACACACACACACACAAATGTCGTTTCACATCAGGCAACGTTTGGGCAACAACTAACGAAATTAACCAAGCGAGTTAAAGCGAGACAGCACGAGACAGCAAAGAGCAGCCGTTGTGTGTGCAAGCGAGCGCGCATTTCACTTTCACACAATGCAGACAGAGTGCTGTCGCACTCACACACACAGCTTTGTCTCCTTTGGGAGAGCAGCCACAGCCAAAGCAGCAGCAGCAGAGCCGACGGCAGCGGCAGCGACAGCAGCGCACACAAGTTTCATTATTTTTCAAATTATTAGTACGACTAACGATTCGTGGTCTCGCACACACACACACACACACACACACACACACACACACACAAGGCTGTGTGCTAACCACCAATCGTTCGCGCGCAGCCCGCAATTGTCCCCACAAAGGCAATAGCAACCCTCGGCAGCAGAGGCAGCGACAGCGACAGCGCTGCTTTCAAGTCGACGTCAGCTTCGTGTGTCCTCTTCGTCGTCGCTTTCGTTGTCGTTGTCGTCGTGAGCACATGATCCTTAATTTCGTTATAATTTTGTATGTTGCCTGAAATTGTATATCATTTTAAGTTTGATCGGCCGCGAATACGTACCGTCGTGCGTGCGTGCAGCAACAACAACAATAACAACAACAACAGCAACAACAAAACAAACATCAATAACAACAACAACAAAAACAAACTGCTGGTCAACAAGCATTTTTGAACGCCGCCTAAAACTTGCAGACAATTCACAATAGTTTGCGTTGACAATAGTTCACGATTAACAATTTCCAACACTCATTTTTTAAAATATATTCAAATATATAATAAAATCTAACAACTAACAAAGTTTAACGCTACTTGGTATTTTTTTCCTGTATGTGCTTCTGTGTCTTTTAAATACCAACAGATAAAATCTAGTATTTATTTATTAAATACATCTAGTATTTATTTTGGCATACACCATTTTTTTTCAAGTGTCAAAAAGCCGTCGCCATTTTGCAAAAAGCAAAGGCGCTTAAACAACAAGCAACAACAACAACAAAAGTGTGCACATGTGCTTGCCAAATAAAAACAACAACAAGCGGTGAACAAAAAAAAGAAAAAAAAAACAAAGACTTAAAATAAGCAAAAACAAAACACAAGTGAACAAAAGTTGAAAGTGTGCTGCGCAATAAATGTCAAAATAAATATAAAGCTTTATTCACAAGGACAACGAGACAAGTCGCATTAAAACGTGTGTGTAAAATTATATAATTAATATAAATTGTTAATAAAAACAAAAGCGAGCTAAAGTAAAGAGCCCGAGAGAGAGCGAGAGAGAGAGAACGCGGCAAAAAAGCTTTGTCATCCATTAGGAAAAGCCGTCGCCAATTTGACTTTCTGCCTGCAGTTTGACTGAGTCCAATTGGAATACGCTGTGAGGCAAGCGCGTCGCTGTTGCCAATTGGAATTCCCGTTGTTTTTGCAGCAGTTTGCGCGCGCGTTCGCCGCGTTTACAGCCTCCAGTTGGATTATTCAATAGATTTCTTCAAAACGTATATCGATACGCAGCGTTTTTACGCCGGCCACAAATTGGATTTCAAACATCAAAGTTGTGCCGGCGGCCCTGGTTCTTCCGGTGGTGGTGGTGGCGGTGGCCCTGGAGTCGCTGCTGGAGTGGTGGGAGTCGTCGGCAATACCAATAACAATAACAATAACAGTAATAATAACAGTAACAACAACACAGCCAGCCAGCAGCAGCAACAGCAACAACAGCAGCAGCAACAGCAGTTGCAGTCAGCACAACAGCAACAACAGCAACAACAACAACAGCAGCAACAACAACAAAACGGCAGCAGCCACGCCCACAGTCACGCCCACGCTTTAGCAGCAGCACACGCACATCAATTGCACGCGGTGTTGCCACTACAACAACAACAGCAGCAGCAACAACAACAACAGCAGCAACAACCACAGCAGCAGCAACAGCAACTAGCAACAGTTGCTGCACCGCTGCAACAGCTGCAGACAGCACAACAGCAACAGCAACAACAACAACAACAACAACAGCAACAGTTACTTAATAACAACAACAACAATAACGGCGTAGGCGTCGTTACGCCCACTTTATTAATTGGCAACGGACCAGCTTCAACGGGCGCTGCCTCTGCCGCTGCCGCCTCCGCAGCCGCCGCCTCCGCTGCCTCTGCCGCCGCCGCTGCCGCCGCAGCAGCGTCGATTTCCTCCTCCTCCTCGATATCGGCAGGCACAGCGTTGCCACATAGTCTGGCGCCGCATAGTCTGGGCTTAAGTCCGCAATCGAGCGCGGATTCGCAGCAGTTCAACATCTTTCCGGCCATTTTTAGCCGGCAGCTGAATTTCTCAGCGGCCGGCGCTTGCGGACAAGCTGGCAAATTGAGTATGGATGAGCTGCGTCCCAATTTGGTGGGTGGTCTGCTTGGTTTGCAGCAGGGACTGCTCGAGGATCATGCGAGTAGCATGCAACATGGCGGCGTTGGTCAGGATACGAAATTCATGTCCTTTCAGGATAATCGCTTGATGGGCATCGGTGGCTCATCGCATGAGAATCGTTTGCTCAGTCTGGCAACGTCGGTGCAGGACACACGTTCACCGATCACCACACTCGATAAATCCTCATCGTCATCGTTGAATCATCAGCGTAAATGCAGCAGCACGCCGGAGGATTTCAGTGCTCTGTATTCCGGTTTACCCACTCCGGGCATGGACTCGTCCTCCCATCATCATACGCCAGCACATACGCCGCCCTCGCGACTCTCCGATCACACCATATCGGGTGAGTACACACACCAATACACACACATACACACACACACACCCGCATACCCTGCAGTACAAAAGAATTAACTGCTCATGAATTTCCACCTTACGTTTCCTTGATGTTGTTGTAATCTCTTTTTGACGTTTCATTCCCTGCTCTTGATAATTTCCCTTACGTTTCCTCGATGTTGTTGGTATTTTTTTGACGTTTCATTCCCTGCAGTACAAAAAATTCCCTGCTCTTGATAATTTCCCTTACGGTTCCTCGAAGTTGTTGTCATTAATTTTTTTGACGTTTCATTCCCTGCAGTACAAAAAAAATCACTGTCCTTCATTATTTCCCGAACGTTTCCTTGATGTTGTTGTCATTCTTTTTTGACGTTTCATTCCCTGCAGAACTAAAATTCACTGTTCTTGATTTTTCCCCATGAAGTTTTCTCGATGTCGAGATTCTGACCATAGGAATATTTTTATTATTATTATATAATGGGGAAAATTGCACCTGCGACCTATAAGATCTATTGTACCCCCTTCTGAGCTTATAGCTCTTCATCAGCCCTATCTTCTATACGTATTCGATGAGTTTGATAAGGTTGAGATCTGGTATGTCTCCTAACTGGATGACATGTATCCCTAGGATACTTTGTCTGCGTCCTACCAGGGCTGCGTAATCTGCAATGACATGTATTGAGGATTCCTTTTCAAAAGTAAGAAAGGCTATAGTCGAGACCCCGACCATAGGATACCCGTCACTTATTTCAATATATAATTTCAATTTATAAAAGTACTTTAAAGAAATTACTACCTAATTATTACTACTACTAAAAAAACTACTGCATACTTTTAGGCGTTTGTATTGAAATCATAACTTTATTAATAACTTTGGTTCGCTATAACTCCCGTTCTACTTGTCCGATCTTTCTGTGGTTAAATGAGATCATAGATAATATTAATAGATAACGTTAATTACCATAAAAACTGTATTATCTTAAAAACTGTTGGTGTGCTTGTTTTTCGCGATTACTTATTTTTTAAGTAGCGGGTATAAAAACTCAAAATAAAAGACAATACATTTAAAATAGTTTTTTTTCTAGTTTAGTGACTCGAGATTTTTGGCAAAGTTCCCCGAGGAGTCCCCAACGTTTCTTGTTAGAAAAATCTTAAAAAAAGTATAGGGAAGCTTCCTCATTCTTCGTTCCTAGGAACTTATTATGTTTAATTCTTTAATCATTTTAATATAAAAAGGACTCCATGTTTCCTCAATGACTTAGGGAATGTTCCTCAACTTTTCCTCAATACTGCTTTGAGGTCTGGCTCAGCTGGGCACACACACACCAACACACACCCGCACACACACATTGTTTCATTAGCCTTTTTGTGCAGATGAAGAGTATTTAAAGTGCTTAACCCATTGGTTCCCTTGACCCTTTTGGACACCTTTCATTCGCACTCCTTTTACTGCCTTTGTTGCTGTCTCTGGACACGCGCCAAAGCCAAGGATTAACGCCTCCTGTTCTTCGGTCTTTCCTTTCTCTTTCTTCTCTGCGATCCTGTCTCCTGTTGTATCCTTTTTGCCATTTGCGGACATTTCAATCGGCTTAGCGCAATTGTTGTGACTGTCGAGTTGAGTTGAGCATTCAAATTACACGCGCTCTCAGCTGTTGGCCAACAATAATTATCCTGCCAGCCATTATCCTCCTCCTGCTGCTGTTGTAACCCAAGAGCAGGCAATCCAAAATATCAAAGAGTCTTTGTTCCGATCAATCGATTAACGAGCAATTTGGAATGTATTCCTTTTGGCTGAGAAAACTCTTCAACTCTTAAAAGTCGCAGAATGATAGCGAACTTAAATATAAATGTATACTTGATAATAGGTTCTATAGATTACATTTTCTTATAGCTATATAGCTATGGCAATCAGCTCTTATATTCTCCAACCTCAATCTTAGCGATAGACAGAAATATTAAATAACTAAACCTTAAAAAAATAACTAAAATAACTAAACCTTTAATAAAAAAATATATATATGTATCAGATAGTAAGAGAATTAATATATAGAGAATTATAATATAAGAATTAATATTATGATTCAAGCTAGTTTTTACAATACTTGAAATTAGTTTAAGTAAACTTATACATTAGCTCAGTTTTTAATTAGCTTAAGCAAGAGCATTCTTAAGAACTAAAGCAAAGATTATAGGATTTAAAGAAACTCTTATATTCTATTTCCACGACCACTAACATTTGCCACATTTGTTCACATTTGAATGTGTCAGATTTTTGGCTCTCCACGACCAAATGTGAAACTGTTAAAACATTTTCATTCACCCGATATAAATCAGCAGTTCGATTCCTGTGAAAAAATTTATGAAAAGCTGAAACTAATGACAAAAAATCTTAACATTCATTATGAATGAGTCAAAATGATCATTCGGATTTTGTACTTAAATGAAGTCCACATTCGGGCCGAATGTAAGAAATGGCGTTGAATGTGCCAAATGTGCTGTCGGGAAAATAGGCTATTAGACCAAACGTAAATAAATTGTGCTTTTACATAAGGTTATAATTAACAAACAGTTTAAATAATTGCCATCTTAAGAACTATAATTAAAACAATCCAATGGGAATTCTCCTTATATAAATCAGATAGTGTTGTATTCAAAATGATCCTTTGAGAATTTGTGTTAAAACTTTAAGAATGCTAAATAGTTGCTTGACCTTCGTACCAAAAAGAAGAAGAGCAATGAGGTCAAGAGAAGCGAGAGCGAGATAGAGACACATGCAGTGGAAGAGAGAGACAGAGAGAGAGAGAGAGAGAGTGCTTACTTAACATAAATAAATGACACCATTTTGAAAGATGGTATTGAAAAGATTGGAAGATTGGGAATGAGCATTTTGTGTGTTATTCAATTAGTGCGAAGCACCCAAAATTTATACATAGTTTAAATGTTGTTAACGAGCTAAGCGCGCCAATTAAGCCAGGTAAAAAGGAACAAGAAGCAGGACACAGGAAGCGGAAAAGCAGAAAACAGTTGGAGGTACAGGTGTAGGTCGAAGGTCGTGCTGGAGTTGGAGTTCGAGGGTCAGGATCAGAGGGCATGACTTTGCCAGGCAACATCCTTGTGCCTTGTACCTTGCGCCTTTGTCCCTACTTTTGTGGCCAGTTTTGCGCGTTACGCTTTTGACCTTTGCCCCGGTAATTTGCCGCCTTTTGGCACGCGACAAGGACAAGTATAGAAGAGGGGAAAGGGGGGGAGGGGGAGGGGGTAAGGTGGATTGTCAGGTGTCGCAACTGTGGCAGCATCAACATCAGCAGCATCCCAACAAATGCCACCTCGATTAATGTGGCTAAAATTTGCATAAATTATCCCATATTGCATATTCATGACGTGACCCAAAAGTGACTCCAAAATGGCCGTCGAAAGTGGACAGAGATGCCACACAGACACAAACGCAAGCACACAGACAGACAGCCAGCGTTGCCACAACGTCGCGACGTCTGCGTCTACGTCGGCGTCGGCGTCAGCGTCAGCGTCTTGTGGCCGCAGCTGCGGTTGCCATTCAAGCTCCTTTTGTTGTTGTCATAATTATGCAACATTTGTATGCAGACCCCCCCCCCAAAAAAGCAGTGGAGTGGGGGGAGGGGTAGGGGGTGGGGGGTGATTTGACAGCGGTTAAACGTTTTACGCATATTAATCACATTTTGTGTTGCCTACTTTTAGGCAGCAATTTCGTTGTTTATATTTAGCTCAGCTCGCTTATGTTGATCCTCAATTAAAGTTGGTCTCAAAAAATAACTAAATGAAATTTCACTATCGATTTTGTTTTCTACACTTTAAATTTTTTGCCTCTAACTGTATTTTAGTAAGCAAATTTTCTAAAAAAAAAAAGATTCCAAAGTGTATTTGTCAAAAACTTTAGCTATAGTTTTAAAATGACGGCTCTAAAAACATTTTATTTATATTAAAAAAAAATGTTTAATCAGGAAGCGAAACCAACCGAAAATCTTCCAAGACTTCATACATTTTTAGGTGATTTCGGTTGATTTCTATAACTGTGGCATCCCTGTATATAAAGCAGCGATACTAAATAATGACTATTTCGTTTTTTTTTTTCAAAAAAATCAATCACTTCTAGTAACTGTAAATAAACTTGAAATATACCAAAATTTTTCTTTAATGGTAATCTAATTTAATAAATTTCAACATACGATTATGATTTTTATTATTTTACTAATGAAATAATCATTATATTTGAACAAAAAAAATACATAGCATAAATGATTTTTTCTTGGATTTCATAAAAAAAACTTATAATGATTACATTAAATATTTTATTAAAAGTTTTTTTTTTTTTTTAATATGTGATTTAAATTTACTTACCTGAGAATAAATCATCGAATAAATAATATTTAATTTAAATTTAAAAACTGTATAAAAAAAGAAGTAAAATATTATTTAAGAATTTAATTTTTTTTTGATTTTGAAAATAATTGTTATTTTCTAAATTGTTTCAGTTCAGAAACTTTTGACAGACAGACACTAAAAACATAGGAGAAATTATACAAATATACTAAAATTTAGCTGATTTAAATTTTTGCCTTTTTTGAGAAAAATAGACAAACCTGCCAATATGGGTTAATTGTTGTATGTTGCTTCTAATATTTACAGAAATAGTTTTTAATAATATTAAATATTTTGTAGACATCTCTGACAATATGGGTTAATTGTTATTTCCTACTTTTGATATTTAGAAATATAGTTCTTAATAATATTAAATGTTTTGTAGACATCCTTGACAATATGTGGGTTAATTGTAATGTGCTAGTTTTGATATTTAATAATATAGTTTGTAATAATATTAAATGTTTTGTATATGTTTCACTTGGCCTTCACAGCTGAAGGTGCATTCAAGAAACTTAAACCGGAACCCAATAGCGGCCTCTCAACGGTTTCCGCCGGCATCACATCGCCCGGAAGTGGACTTTCCTCGCTGAGTCAACATGCCGGGCACACTCCGACCACAGCATCCTGCCCAACGCCAGCCAGACGAAGACATCGCACCACATTCACACAGGTCAGTCTATTTGCAGCCCATTAACCCATACCCATACCCATTAACCCCTTAACACCCCTAGCAACAACTCCTATGAGACACCTATTTAACTAGACACCCTACCCTACAAAACCTAACCTCACTTTTCATACCATCTCCCTTTCACTCTTGCATTCTCTCTCTCTCTCTCTCTTTCTCTCTCTTTCTCACTGTCTCCGTCTCTGCGTCGCTGCACGTAGTGAGAAATTTTAATTAGATTTCGTGAAGGTTACGCTCGTAATTAAAACTTTGGCATTTTCAAGTTACGAAGCTGCCAACAACTATGAAAATCCTACACAGATCTATCTATACATATACATACATATATCTATTAATGGTTATGGATATATTAAAGCTGTTGTTGGCAGCTGTTTAAATTCAGCCTAAAAGATGAAATTCAATCTATGAGTTAAAAACTTATTGCAAGCTTTAAAAGTAGATCTATGATATAATATTATAATCCAGTTTAAAGTCAGTTTGTTAAATGGAATAGAAAATCAATCAAAACTATTTTCAATGTAGTATCACTATTTTTAATGTATAATAATGTATTGGAGATTATATAGAATATTCGAATTCTATTCCGTTTAAAAATATATTAAATAATACTATTCAGTATAGCTTCTATATTTTTCATATCAAATATCTACTAATATTTTATATAAAATATCTTCATAAGAAACACTTTTTTAATTAACAGTTCAGATATATGTTAATGTCATGTAAATTGGAGTTAAAATTTTTAGAAATTGGATAACCTTCAAGCTTCTTTTAAAAAAAAACAGAAAACATCTTTATCTCAAGTCTAAGCTAAAATTGATAAACGATAAATAAAAAATGAGATTTATTAGAAATCGATAAAAATGGCCTAAATTGATTATAGAACTGTTTTTTTAAACGTTCAAGCCATTAAGCAACTTTTCGGTTCAAAATTTCTCTGTAGACAGCTTAAAGCTTAAGATACGCTCAAAAGTAGGCAACACAATTTGCATTTTTCTACTAAAAGTGAGCAACTGAAATAAACGATGTGCCGTTAGGAGACACTACAAAAAAAAAAAAAATAAAGACAATGCGAGAGAAAAAGCGTGAAAGAGAAGTGAAAAAGAGAGAGGAGAGGAGAGAAGCAAATGCAGCTCATATAATAAATTAGCCTAATTAAAATCCGCTTAATTTCAGGAACAATTAGCGGAACTGGAAGCAGCATTCGCCAAATCGCATTATCCGGACATTTACTGCCGCGAGGAATTGGCGCGCACAACAAAACTGAACGAAGCTCGGATTCAAGTAAGTATAGACTTGACAATTTCCAACACAAAACTAGTTGTATAAAATACCAAAACTACACAGAAAAAAAAATCTGGTATTTCGAACTAAAATTAATCCCAGCGGTGTCAGAAGTACGATAATCCCGGATTCTTTTAAGCCAAGTATAAAATACTCAAATCAAGGCCGCTTTTTCTTAACAATATTTTAATTTTTGGGGCTTTGTAATATTTGTTTTGAGTTAGATCAAATAATTTAGGCTTTTTTCACTTTTTAGACCCCGTACTTAAAAAAAGTACAGGGGTCTATTGGGTTGTGTTTTATGTTGATTTTTTTATATCGTTGCCATTTTATCTACGTGTTATCTTAATTTAGGAATTATATTCCGAATACATACTTAAAAAATTTAAGCTATAGTCAAGTTTCTTAAACTTGATTCTTTGAATAAATTTTTGAAGTGAAACTTCTATAGGCGCGTTGGGAGTGAATCGAAAATACGCTTGACCGCGTGTGTGACGAAAAGCCGACAGATTAGGGAGGGGGAAATGCCGTATGTATACATACATACATATGTATGTGTATGCAAAGCTCTAAGCTGCTCTTTCCACTCTGAGTCAAAAGCTCTAAGCTCGGCTTGTTTCCCGTTACGTTATCGCATGTTCCTCACGTGTTTGTTTTGCGCGTCATTTTAACATGTATGTATGTATGTATGTATGTATGTATGTATGAACGTATGTATGTACATTTGTATAAGAATGGATTAGTTGAGTGCTTAATTTGTGCAAGAGAAACTTCGCACGCTCTGTGTTTAAGCATATGTATGTATGCATGTACTTAAGTCGTATGTATGAATGAAAGTATGTATATGTACATATTCTATATGTTTATTTGTAAAGTAAGTACATATAGTGTGTTTTGTTTTCTATGTCTTGTAAGATCTATTTGATCTTCACACGACGACAGTTTTCAATTACAAAGCGAGAATTCTAGTGACAAGCAAACTTGTACAAAGAAGTGAGCAAAAGAAAAATGGAAAAAATTGTCATCTTGAAGTAAAAAAAAAAAAAAACAGGCCACTACCGTATGCACTCCTAGGAAGTTTCACTTCTATCGCGTAACTTTTTACGCACATCTTTTTTTTCTGTGTAGTTATATTAAATACCAAAACTAGTTTGTGAGTCTCAGAAATTTAAAAAACAAAAAAAGTTTAAATGGATGGGGTATATTTTTGAAAAAAAAAAATATATTCAATTTATTACGACAGTTGTTTGTCATAGAGAAATTGAAACGTTTCTAAAATTCATTGGGTAATTTGCGCACTGATGCGATTTAGGGCACGAATTCGATAGGATGATGATGATGTGGATGAGGATGGTCACCCACTATGAAACCCATAACCATACCATACCATACCCATACTAAATTCCTATTCCAATCTGAATCCCGCTGATGATCTCGGTTAGACGATTAGTGTGCGATTATTCCAATTGAATGCTTCACATTTGGGTGTCGCTCTAAAGTGCTCTCAACGGCGACACGGACTTCCTTCAAGTGCAGTCAACCCTCCTGGGTGTTGCCATATGTATATATATATATATATGCCTCCCCTTCCCTTCTTCACTTGCTCAACACATTTTACCCCCTGGTCTGGTTAGCGACTCTGTTGCGCTTTCAAGTGCGCCGCGGTAATAATTAATTTATAGTTTTTATCATGACTGCGAAACAAGTGAATAAGGCAGCGGGTTGCTTTTTCCTCCTCTTCTTCTGCTTCCCCTTGGCATGGGGTGTACTGTGGTTAGGGGCGGGTTTTCTACTCACTCCCAAAAAACCAAACAAAAAAAAATATTGGTGTTGAAAGCGCATTTCATTTGCCATTTGAGGTGTAGAGTTACATTCATTCAAAGTCGACAGATATGATAAAAGCAACGACATTACACACCACATTAGAACCTGTCACATCAGCAGGTATTGCTATTTGCCAAAAAATACTAAAAAAAAATAAATATTTTTGAAAGTGTTAAACATTTGTAAAGCAGCTCAAAGTGAATTTTTAACATAAATTTTAATTTACGATTTAAATTGAATGCCAGTAAATGGTAGAAGAAGCATAGAAGATTAGCTACTTAACACTACAATACAAGGTTAAGTAATTATAACTTTGTCAGAACTTTGGCCAACTTCAAGCTGTCATAACTCTGGCAAAACTTAACCGATTTTTAAACGGAATGCCATTTTATTCATGGTTTGAAATCTTAATTCGTTCTGCATTTAAATTTATTTCATTTTGTAAAAAAAATTATTTCCCTCAAAATCTTGGGTTTGATGCTAATGGTCCCCCCTTTGAAATTTCGAAAATTAAAAATTTTAAATCTCAAATTTTCACTTTTTATCAACTCCTTATATCGTAATTAGTATAAAACAACACTTTAAATTTGATTCTAAGACCTTTCATTTTTCTGTAAAAAATCATGTGAAATGTGACAAAAATTTTGACTTGTAAAGTTGCTAGGTCAGATGCTTGACCAACTTCCAACTGTCATAACTTTGTCAAAACTTGACCGATTTTCAAGCGGAATATCATTTTGTTCATGATTTGGCCTCTAAATTAATTCTGCATTTAAATTTTTATCATCTAGAAAATTTGATATATTTTCGATCCTAAGCCATCTATCAACCAATTTTTCATACTTACCCCTTGACATTTTTTCAATAACTTTGATCTCCCATAACTTCATCAAAAATTTACCGATTTTCAAGCGAAATGTTATTTTAATATTGGCTTCGCATCTAAATTCATTCTGCATTCTAAATTTAATAATTTTGTTAAAAAAAAAATATTTCGCCTTCACCTCTAAGTTTCAATTTTAATGCTAGTGGAATTTCAAAAGTTAAAATGTTAAATCTCAAGCTAAGAATCAAATAATTTTACTTCTCTAAAGAAGAATGCTCTAGAAACTTGCAGGAAATCTTTAAAATCGAGCTTGAAAGGACGAATATCAATGCTAGATTAATATACTTTTAACTGAAAGTTTATATTTTCCCCAGAGCTTTAAAGTATAACAAAAGTAAAGCAGCGATTATATCACAAACAAACTCTAGACAATATTACAGCTCATGCTTGATCTCTGATAATGATGAGATCTGAACAAACAACTCTAATTGATATATGTACTTGCAATGCACAATCTGAATTTGAATCTTAATCTGAAACTGAATCTCAAATCCGGGATTCAGAACAACTGTCGACGATCAAATGACAGGCAAATGTCGAGCTGCTATTAGCACAGCATAAACCATATTTTTCTACAAATGTTCAAATATTTACACACGCTGACAACCCTCTCAAAGAGCACCCCCTACCCCTACCCCTCTCTCCCTTCCTCTCACTCTTCTTGCTTATGAGGCAACCGCAACCCTCTAATAAAACACACACATACATGTCTCTCACTCTGTCTATCTCTCTCCCTCTCCCCTCTCTCTCTCTCTCTCTCTCTCTCTCTCTCTGTTGGCTCTTTTGGTAATTTGACGAGTGCTCGGCGCTTACAACTTGACTCTGGCACTCACATAACAACAACAACAACAACAACAACAACCATGTCTACATCATAATTTAGAAATTGTTGTTGTTGTTGACAAAATTTGTCGTGTATACATTTTATTGCAAATTTGATGCCCGCTTCGAGGCGCGTCTCTAATTTGTGCCCCTTGAAGAGAGGGGGTTGTGGCAAGGGGGGGAGGGGAAAGGCGTTGCTAGCCACATCTGCCTGGAAAAATCCATCAAGCAGTGCAAAATGTCACTCGACATTTTACTCGAATTGCACTCGACATTTTCACATTCAACATTAGCCTTCACTTGTTCACAGCCGACGCGACGCGTCGAGTCTCTCAATGATTTCGTCTTAATTATGGGTTCTTTCCCCTCTTATTCAACTTTCCAAAGTTGTAAGTCCAAATACATCCCAACTCTATTAGGGCTAACTAGCCGTACACCAATTTGAGAACAGACTGTAGACATAGAGCTATTAATTACGGCAATAAGGATTGATAAATCTATTGGGCATTTAAAATATTACTTCGTTTTTATCTTAAGATTAGGTATGATAAAACCTTAAAATACATTTTTATTTAGCATGATATTAACCAGGAAAATGAAATATGTTTTATTCTTCTTTTTAAAGAGATTTCGTTTTCCAATGCTACAAAAAAGCTCCCATAAATACTTATAAGATACTTATAGGATTTTAAGATTAGTATTCTATCTTTATCAGAAAGGTTTAGATATCCGCAACTTAAAGACAAATCCAATTCATCAAGATATTACACATATAAATTGGAGCTGTTTTGACCAAGTTATAAGTTTCTATATTTTTCTAAATAATTACAAAAAAAAAGTGTCACATTGTGATAGTTTTTTAACTAGTTTTTTAACGGAACTTGTAATATAAATCTAAAATAGTATAAAACAAAGAATTATTTTTATTAGATAACTGCCGTCACATCATAAAAATATTGTCGCTTGTAACTAGGAGTCAAATCATGATTAGGAGAAATATATTACCAGCGAAAAACGAATTTGTTTGCATAAAGTTATAAGATATTTCGACTTAGGAATAAACTTTCTTATACACATTATGTCTTATTCACATTATGATGTCCCCATGATCAATAAAACTTGCAACGAGACCTGCAATATAAATCCGACCAAACGATTACAACTCTCGAATAACTGATTATCGATAAATTGATTCCCTTTATTTTCTCAAATGGAATATGAATGTGTTTTTTGGTGTTTTTCTTTTTTTTTTTGCATATTGTATTACAGTTTATTGGGTAGAAATTCAATCTGTGACTCGATTGCCTTTTGCATAAACAATTGCAGTGCAGTTTTTCGCGATAAAAGTTATTTTTTAACTGTTTTCAGAAAATTTAAAACATGTGAAGCGCCCATAAATAGGCAATAAAATCGACTGGCAAATTTATCAAGTTAAAAATTTATTTCACTTTGAAAATACCCCAAAAAAAAAGTTTAAAAAAAACATATGAATCAAACCTCAAATTCGATAAGATTTAAAAATATTTAAATAATGCCAAAATTGTTCCTTTAAGATGTCTTGGTAATTTAGTTTTTTTCAGAGCAATCTTACATCGATAGAATTTGAAATAGAAGATTATACTTAAAATATAGCTGGATCTTAGGCTAAAAAATCTGTTTTCTGTCTATACTATATATGAACTATTTAAAAGAAAACTAGCGCAAACATTTTAATAAGAACTAAAGAATTAAAGTGAAACAGAAAAGAGATATACTTAAAAAAAATAAATGCGGCTCGACTAAAAGTTACCCTAAAAATACTAACTCGCTAAAAATTATATATGTATGATAAAAGCAACTTTAAAGTAAAGTTATTGAATTACCACAGTATCCATATACCTCGAAATTGGCTGTATGCGTATTACAGGGTGTGTGGTGGAATTTTAAGCTGAAATCTAATACCAATTACGTGCGGTTGTGCTGCCATTTTGTAGGTCAACGCACCGCAGACAATTCAAAAAGTTCAACTAACTCTAATGCAATAACAACAACAACAACAACCATGGTAACAATAATAATCACAAAAAAAAAAAACACGAAAAACCCTAAACGGAGTTGAATTGAAAAAACCAAAGCACAAAACATTGCACTGAACGCGATGCGGCCCAAAATTTGATTAAATGTTGAAAGTAAATTAAATTTGAATACGTTTAATTTTCATATTTCCGTGAACTCAACGCGATTTTGTATGTGTGTGTGTGTATCTGTGTGTGTGTGTGAGTATTTGTGTATTTTTGATGTATGGCTATTTGTGTTTATAATTTGCATTCATCTAATTATGGCTGCTGCCCACTGTGCGCCTTTCTTGTTGCCAGCCATGCAACCTGTTTAGATTGTTGCACAGCGAAAACAACGCATCCTAAATACCAGACAGCGAAAACAACGCATCCTAAATACCAGACAGGTCCTTAATTGAACTTAATAGATTATAGTGGTACAACTAAGTAGGATCTACAATGTTTCCACTTAGTTATAGTTGGAAGTACAGCGCAGAAATTTAAGAGAAATGGAACAGAATAGAAATTTAAGTGATATAGGATAAATATAAATAGCAAAAAACACAGAAAAGAAATATGATGGATAGATAATATGCAAAGACTATAAATAATTAATTCAGTAATAGAAGCGATATAGATGAATTTATTAGAAATGGAATATCAAAAAAAAGGAAATTTGCTATAACATATGTTAGAATACAAAAACAAGAAAAATAAATGAAATATAAATAGAAAAAGACAATTAAATTGTAAAAAAATGTTATAGAACATTAATACAAATTTAAAAATAAATTGAATGAAAGTTGAAAATACATTGAACAGATACAAGTATATTAGTAATCAAAATGAAATGGAAAATGGAAGTTAAACAAAGAGAATTTAGTTTCACCTATGTTAACTACTCTTTATGTTAAAAAAAAGGTGAAGTAGAATCTGTACAATTAGAATTCTAGAATCTTAGCTAAGCCGAAGTATTCTGCCAGGATATTATGTGCCACTAACAAAATATAACTTTTAATAGAGCAGCTTTAAGCTAATACCTGGTACATTCGTTTAAGTGTCTAGCATATCATAACCAACTCATACTATTGTTTATAGGGCAACACAAAGTCGGTCGTTTTACTTTAGCAAATTGTTTTTCAACCAAATTTTTATTTTTTGTACTGTTTTCTGTTTGTGCAGCGCTCTATTTGTGTGTGTGCTTGTGTGTGTGTGTGTGTGTGCGCCATCAAATGGATCCTTAATTGAGTTACTCCGCCCACACACACACACACACACACACACACACACACACACATACTAGCTTGATAGACAAACTGTGAGACAGACAGTGAGACGAGAGACAACGCGCTGTTTCAACCCTCCAACAAACAGTCATGCCTCATGGTTAACAGCATTTTTTATACCAGCACACACACACACGCACAACACACACACACACACATGCTAGTCTGGGCTGGCATTTTTATGCTGGCTACCAACCAAATGTAACCGAACGAGCCATAAAGTGGGCACAGAAAACAACCCTGTATGAAGTGACTCCTCTCCAGCCCTGGCAAGCTTGTATTTTTCATTAAAACCAACACACACACAGACAACACATATACGCACACGTATACATACATAGTCATGGACAAAGATAATAATAATGATAAAATAAATACAAGAAAAATGCCAAAGACGTCCAAGAAGACGTGGCAGCAACTTGAACGTAAACAGCCATCAACTCCCACCCACACCTCTACCCGTCTCTATCGCACCCGCACCCGCCCACTTGCCTTGAAGTTGTCTGGGCCGCCATTACAGCGCGCTGCCTTGTAAGTAACTCAAAGCAAGCTGAGCAGCTTTCAAAATGTCGGAAATTTTTACACATTCCCCCGCCCATCCGTCGCCGCCTCCATCGTCTTCGCCCCCCTGACCCTGACGTTGTCGTCGTCGCATAAGCAGCAACCCTGACAGCAAACCCTCCACTCTGCAGCCTTCGCCCCTGGTCTTGTCTTGTGTCTTGTCTATGCCAGGCGCGGCTTTCATCTTGGCAATTTCTTTTTGCCATCAAGACGAAGGACCCCCAAGCAGCTTCCAGGTCCCAATCGTGAGGACCATCTTTAATAATGTCTAAGCAGCATACGTACCCCAACTCCTCATTCTCCTTCTCCTCCTCCTTCTACATCTTCATCGTTGCCGTCTCCGTCTCCCACTCTCGGGGCAACAAACAGCGTCGTCAACTTATTTTCAATTTCAATTTTGTAGATTTTTTCACTCATAAGACGAGGACAGACAAGGACTTTCAGTCTAAGGATATTGAAGCTGCAGCTGCACGGGGAATGGGGGCAAGGGCAAGGGGAAAGGAATGAGAACTTGCCATTGCCTTTGCTTTTCTCTACATTTCATTTTTTATTTCTTTTTTTTTTTTGCATCATCATCCGCTTTCCATTTTCTTTTTTTTTCTGCCGCCTACATCCTTGCACAGAGTTGCCCAAGTGTTTTTTGCTCAAAGTGAAATTGCCAAGTCTGTGAGGAGGCGGGCCGATTACTTAATGCAAAACAACTTAAAGTCCGGCAACGCTTTAATTGATATTTTTTGTTGATGTTCGTTACTTTTTTGCAGGTTTGGTTTCAAAACCGACGCGCCAAGTATCGTAAGCAGGAGAAGCAGCTGCAAAAGGCATTGGCTCCATCTGTGATCCCGTCGTGCAACGGCATGATGCGGAACATTCAAGGCTATAGCGTATCACGTGGCTATCAGCCGTATCCACACCACAACACTATGAATCGTTATCCCCAGGTAAGGAACTCACACACACACACATACACTACTCACATACACTGTGACACTGACACTTTAAACATTTTGTTTGTGCTTTGCATTTTCTTTGCAGGATCTGTTCCAAATGGGCGCTTCCTCGTATCCGGGCATGACGCAGCCCTTCTCAATGGCCCACAGTACGAATATGGGCTCCGTGGGCGTGCGTCAGGATTCAATGGGTAAGTTAATTGTTTAAAACAATTTACAAACAACGATAACTCACACTTGTTAGTCGATGCACAACCGTCTCATTCAAACGAATAGATTTTTTTATGCACTGTTGATCGTAAATCGTTGCTCACTTTTTTGCATTCTTTTTTAATTGATTGCGTATTAAACACGCCCGTCGCTGGTCGCCAACTAATTAAAAGCGTCCCAGCACAGCGATTGCCTTTTTAGCTGCTCGCGATAGCGATCGTGAGCTTAAAAGCTTCGTCTCGCTCTCTTTGTTGGCCGCAGAGCTTTTCAGAGAGCCTCTTCACTTGAGCTTGGCTTGGTGCATGGTGAAATTGTTATGAGGTGGCGTATTTTATGCGTCTTCAGTGACGCTTATAAATTAAGATTAGACTCATAATAACGCAATTATAATTGCACATTTGACGTCACAATGTAATGCAAATTAAAGAAAACTATTTCTAGAAAAATCTTAGACATAGTACGAAATGGATTACTAATTATTGCCATATAAACTCATTCCTTTACTTTATAAACTCTGCATTTTATTAGAAAAATTCCAGTGAGCATTGTATTGTATTGTATTGCCAAATAAAAAAAACAATTTACGAATTAGTTTAGGCTGATAACATAGGATTACTTTAATTCTACAACTTGGACAGTAAATAAATTAGTGCAGACAGTTCAAGTTTCAGGGATAATATTAAAAATAAATGTAACTTAAATGAGCAATATGAGGTTACCTCTTTAATTGATACCGTGGTAAGCTTCAATCGCTCTCTGCTTTTAAAGAGTCTAAAAGCTCAGCTTGGCAAATTGAAGAGCTTTGCGCTCTTTTATCCATACTTAAAATTCAGATTAGACTCTTCCAAATCAGTTGAATATATCTCTCGCCTAATTCCCTAGATAATAAACCCAATCGGACTGAAGGCAAATCGCAGACAAATTCAAGTTCTGTCGAAAATGAAAAATGTTGGATGAGCCCAATGAAAAGAGAAAATGCAAAATAATCGAAAGAAACTCTAAATAATACTACACCATATATCATGCGAAAAAGACATGATTAAAGAATTTTCGTTGTGTTAATAAAGTTGATATATATTTACAAGTAAAGTAAGTAAATTTCCGTTGTCCCGGCTCCATTAATCTGATCTGATTGTCTGGGGTTCCAATACATTATTATTATTTTCATTTTTTTTTTTTTTATTATTCTATTTGTTGCTGTTGTTGTTGTTGTTGTTGTTTATTGACTGCATACTGGAAAAAAATTGCCGTCGCGACGTCTCCAATGGGTTTCATCGGTGGGGCGCCAGTAAAACAAAACATATCCAAAAGATAAGCAACAACTGTGGGGAACTGATGATATAGAGAGAGGGGTTAGGGGTGTTCAGAAAGGAAAAGGGGAAGGGGGATGGGGGACACATGTGGTATATGTTTGTAGTTGGAGGTATGTGCATAATAAGCAGCCCAAGCACTTAACCGGATATTATGAGTAAATGTAAGAAAATGCTCAAGAAAGTGCAAAAAGCAAATGAATTTCCGGCCAAGAAACTGAAAGAAGCAAATAAGAAAGAGAGAAAAGACAAATTTCTTAATAAGTCCAGTCCAGTTCAGTTCAGTTATCCTGTCTACGTTTATGCTGTAAATTTCCGCTGCACGGAAATCTATAATATTATCGAATAATACGAAACTGTGTTGATCCAATCTAACACCTGAGTTGAATTTCATTTCTTTGGATTTACGTTTATTTTGATGTGTTTATTTGCATTACTTACAGGCATGTCACCGGAGGACGAATGGTATAACAAAAGCCTATCCGCATTGCGCATGAATAGCTCACATCATCCGAACTTATCGGCGCCGATGCTGCAATACCAGACATAATCAAAAACCTTTGACGACTTCTTTTAAAAGATCGCAACTCAATAAATCCATCAAAAATTGCCGCACTGAGTTGAGATATTTTAAGAGTGAGTACGTCAAATGGACAGCAGCTATATAAATAAGTAAATATATAAATATATATATATATATATATAAACATATATGTATGCTATATACTATGCGGTGTATACCCAGTATATAGTTACAGCTCTATCTCTCTGTATCTGTATCTGTATCTAGAACTATTTCATGTATGTCAAACTAGCTAAGTGAATGTCTGTGTGTGTGTGTGTGTGAGAGATTATATATATACTATAATATATTGATATCTAAGATATTTGTCTTACTCAACATTGTGTGGGCCTGACACACCCATTTATTTATATACATATAGTATACATAATGATACTTTTAAGACTTGTTGATATTTTTCTGTGTACTAGTTTTTTTTTTTTTTTTTTTTTGCAAAAAAAATGATATATAAGTATAATGAATTTGCAAAATCGTATATATAAGTAAGTATATTGTAATAGGCAACTAGTCGTAGCCATTAAGCGAATTGTGTATTGAGATTTTAGCGTGACATTATAATAGCACAAAAAAGAAGAGAAAAAAAAAACAAAAAGAACGAAAGAAAAACCAAAGCAAACGAAAAGGATATTGAAACTAAAGCCAAAAAAGAAAACAAACAAAATATTGCATCATTGTCTCGTATGCATAAAAAAAACACAGACGCTATGTATACTACGCAATATAACGAGACGAGAGAGAAGGTTGAAAACAAACGAATAGATCTAGTACTACACGCTATTCACAACTCGTCACTCGCCACTCGCTATTCGCTACACTAATTTGAATCAGCCACAGTACCAAAAACACTGTAACGAGCTTCAGTTCAGGTCACAATCATAAAATTCGAAAAGCAAAGCAAAAGCAAAAAATCAACAGCAATATCAGCAGTGAGATCAAAATAATATGGGACAACAAATTCAAGATGACACACGCAATGCATCTATTCACTCGTCAGCTTTAACTCGCTACTCGTTGCAGTTGAAACTTGTCCTAGATAAGTAGCCACAGTACCAAAAACAGTGTAACGAGCTTCAGTTCAAGTCACAATCATAAATTCGAAAAGCAATAAACTTCAAAACACTCGTTACTTTACAGTAGTTACTCGCTACTTTACACCAATTACAAATCAACAGCAATAACAGCAGTGAGATCCCCATTATATGGGACAACTAATTCAAGATGACACCCAATACACATCAATTCACTCGTCAGTTGTTACTCGTTGCAGTTGAAACTTGTGCCAGATAAGTAGCAACCACACGTCAACTAAAGCAGCGATGGGGACAACATTATTAGAAACAACGAATTCACTTTGGTCACTCGTTATGTGTTTCTCGCCACTCGTTGCAATTAAATCTTGTCCTACATAAGAAGCAAGCACAGATCAAGTACAGCAGCGATCAGGCGAACATAATTAGAAACAACGAATTCAATATCACTCGTTACTTGTCATTCGCTACTTGTCACTCGCTACTCGTTGCACTCATCTCCTCCCTTACACAACAAGTAAACACAAAATAAAAACAGCAGCGACGAGAACAGCATCATGTCACTTGTTAATTGTCACTCGCTACTCGTTGCTATCTTTAACCCATCCCGAGCCTCCCCCCACATAGAACAACAACAACCAATCAGCGACGAGTACATCGACTTCAAACTAATTAAAAGGGCTATTCCAAACAAAATAAACGGAATTTCGAACTATTTAAACTTGTGTAAACTAATTATAAGTGGATTTTTTTTAGCTAAGCAATGCATAAACAAGAGTTAAATTTAATAATTAATTATAAAACACACACTAAACTAAATACGAAAAGCATAAAAACCAAAATGCAAGACCGCAAACAACTGCAAAAAAAAATTACAAAAACATGCAAAATTACATAAACTATATATATTTAAATACGAAAACCAAAAGATGTTTAACAAATTATGCCAAAAACAGCAAAATGAACATAAATAAAACTAATAAAAAAAAAAACAAAATCTAATTGCGTTCTTATTACAATATTATCGATTTTTTTTTAGCATTTTTTTACGCAGCAAATACATTAAAGGATTATCTTCAATATGATTCTGAAAATACTAAAGGAATTTTTTTCAGAAGTCAGGCCTTAAAAATGTAATTTCTTTATCATAAGAGGGTATCTCTTTGTAGAGTACCCAAAGATAATTTTTCAATAGCGAATCTCAATGTAAACAAACATGATAAACAACGAAGCAGTTAAAGATTGATGACAAAACCACTGATCTAATGAAGGGTGCTCAAAATGCAAAGCTTGGCAAATTCTACAGTGGCGCCAATGCCAACGAATAATCATATAGTATATAATCGAATATTTCTTCTTTATTGGCAAATTTACCCTATTAATCAATTCTGGAGCATTAATGTTTTAATCTTGTGATTAAAATATTAACGGTCACGTTTTACTCGCCACTTTTTACTCGTTATTTACTCCTTACTCGTCGCCTTAATCGAGACTCGCCATATTTTACTCGTCGCTGTCTACTCGCCAATATTTACTCGTCGCTCTTTACTAGCTGTTACCAGCTGCTGCTTTCTCTTCTCACTCATTAACGGTTACAATTTACTCGCCACTTTTTACTCGCTACTTCTTACTCGCTATTTACTGTCGATTATTTTTCACAACTTTTTACTCGCTACTGTTTACTGTTCGCTTTATTTGTGAAAATTTATTAGCTTACAGCTTAAAATGCATTTTGCAGGAAGTAACGAGTAATTATTCGATCATCGTAAACACAAAAATTATTTATTTATTTAGCGAGTAACGAGTAAACATTCGTTCATCTATAACATAGTATATTGTAAAGTATATTTAATTATATACTTCAATGTTTTATGAAGGTAGCTTAAGTAATTATCAACTGTGATGTATATTAGTGTATATATAGTGTATATTATTAACTAAAATAATAATAATATATGTTGTCAATTTTTGGCAGACTATATATTAACACCATCAGCATTAGGAAGAAACAAAACGCTTAAATGCTGGTTATTATTTTGTTCTGGGAAGGACACAAAGGAATCTTCGGAATCATCTGAATCCTGCAAGACTCTTCCGTCCTGGTAGCTTCTACATGGGTGTTAGCCACTCGGGGGGCAGGCAACGTTGCAGAAAGGGAACACAGTCCATGAAGTAGGCCAACCGATTGATCCAATTGGGTATTTGCTGGCCACACAATATACGCGCCATTGTGTCCGAGAAGTGATTACAATTGTTACTGGTCAGGTGATAGGCAATGCCCGTAAATTGTAATCCCAGTTGCTCCACAATGCGATGCACTTCATCCCGATTGAACTGTGTGTAGCCCAGTTGAATGCTCTCCCTAAAATGGAAATGTTGACCCAACTCCTCCTCGGCACTGCGCGGCAACATCTCAAAGATCCCAGAATTGGAGTATGTGTGTCCACCATATGTGTATTCCGTGTCATAGACCTGTATTCCCGTATGAAAGATACCCAAACCGAGGGGCACCACAAACTCATTGATGTTGAACAGATCGTAGACATTGAGGATCACAGGTTCCTTATTACCACTCGAATTGAGAGGCAGTAACTCCTCCTCGCAACTCTCCCTTCGTCCGCTGAAGCAATTGAGCAGGGGAAATCGACGGAAAGACATGATACTCCCTTGGGAACACTCCCCACAAAGATTAACTGAGTCCAATTCAATCGCAGTTTCTCTCTCTCTCTTCTTCTTCGTTTTTCCTCTGCCTTTCCTCTGCCTCTTCTTTTTTAGTTCGCTCGAATTTAGAATTTACCTATTTCGTATGATTTTGAATACATTCAACACAACTTGTTGACATTTTACGGAATAAATACAAAAAAACAAATACAATATTTACAAGCTTCGATCAATCCCTTTGCCCCCGCCCCCTCGCTCTACCCACCCTCTCTCTCTCTCTCTCTCTCTCTCTAATTTATAGCTGTAACTGAAAGCTTTCAAAGCTCTCAACGCTTGCAAAATGTACAACAAATTTTTGTAGCATACTTTTCAGCTGTCTTTAGACAACTCGTTACTTTTGATATTTGTACTAGGTAAAATTACTTGAAGTAATTTTAAAGCATCTATTATGCTTGAAATATATTTTCCAGAGATCGTAAACAATGATTTTTTTTTAAATACATAAACCACTCAATAATCATTATTTTTGAGTTTAACACAGAAGCCATAAACTAAATATATTAGCTGACTGTTTGCATACCCTGTAAACTTTTTTGAAGCTTATATCTATAAAAAATTAAACAAGAAAAATTATTTAGATCACATTAATTTCTCGCGTAGATTAAATATATTCCCCACATTTTCCCCATTGAAATTTCTCAATTTTTTATTTTAATATTTTATTTTATTTGTAGGTTCTTAAACGGGTTGTTTTGCTTGTTGTATACAATTTGTTAGCGTGTGTTTGTTTTGTATGTGTGTTTATATATATTGATTTATTCAAAAAACAAACGTTTATTAAATTAAGAAATTAAGATAATAGAAAAAAAAATTGTGTATATATTAAAATTAAAATTTCTAGCATATAAAACACATTTAAGGTTGTGTTTGTTTATTTGTGTGTGTTGATTTCTTTGTCTGTCTGTGTGTATGGGTGTGTGTGTATTTCGTATACAAGCTTAACCCAAAAAGTACTTGTAATTATGCTAAATTACAGCAAAAAAAAAATATTTGTTATGTGACTTGTACGTTTAGATTTTGCTTTGTTTTGTTTTGTTTTCGTTTAGTTTATAATTATACATATTCACGCTGTTTCATGTTTAATATTAATATTATAATTATTAAATACATATTTTAGTAGTAGTAACTTTTATCTACTGCTTTTGCTGTGGCATTCGCATATCAAATTGGTTATGTTTTTTCTTTCTTTTTTTTGCCGTTGCATTGTTGTTATTGTTGTTGATGTTGTTGTGTTTTTTATTTGTTTTTTTTTGCTAGTAACTCTAACTATTTGTGTGTTTAAAAATCATGCAAAAATTTTGTCACATATTAAATACATTTAGGAGAAATCGAAAATACATTTATTTGTAGAAACATCATTCAGTATTGTATAATATATAGAAATTAATAACTATATAGTTTATTCCATTAATCAAATGTGAAATGCGTCCCAAAACGAATGTAGTTCAAAAAAAAAAAAAACACATAAAACTCGTTAAAAGTTAAGGCATAAAATTAAAAACAAGTTAAACAAAGCACTCATTAATTAATCAAATTATAAAAATATGTTAATTATGTGGGTGTGTGTGTGTCAGTAATTTCAATGACTTTGTTTAGATTAGATAAAAATAAAAATTAAAAGCAAGTGTTGTAGAGTATAATAATAGCTAAGAGAACTAGACAATAAAAAAAGTGAAACACACGCCACAACCACAACTGCTAACAGCTAACGATACAACGAATCATTTAGCAATATATATACATATATATATATATATCAATTTATATATATATATATATGCTGTGTTGTCTATATAACGCCTGTGATCAGCCAGGCCTCAGACCAGTCGGGATTTCTTATGCATTTTGGATCCTGGACACGCCTCTCACTTGGCAAGGAACTCGGCGCTGACAGTCAACGCCATCTTTTTGGCAGGCGGCAATTCGGCAGTGCTCTAAAGAGTAACGAGAAAGAGAGAAATTAATAAAGGGTGCTATTTAAAACAAGACATAAATGTTAACTTCAGCATGCCGAAGGAATAAATACCCTTGCAGAGAGTCCTGCATTCAAATTTCAACTTATTGTGCCTTTAACCCATTTAAGTCAAATTTATTTAGAATATATACAACAATAGATTATACAAACACGGCGAGTTTGTTTAAGATAACTCAAAAATTTAAAAAAAGAAATGTTAAGGAAAAACCAAGTGCATATTCTGTAAGATTTTTTCAAACATCTCTGAAAACTAAAAAGTTTTAAATACTAAAGATTGATGTTGGAACGATAATTCATATGACAGCTATATGATATTGTCGAGCGATTTTAATTAAATTTGGGTTGGAGACGTAAGTATATGACAAATACAAATTTCCCATTTGCCAATTTGATTAAAATATGTCCAAAAACAAAAAAAAATTTGCATAGTAAAAAAAAATTTTTAGACCATTGTTCCTATAGTAGCTAATAATATATATTATGTCGCTAATTCGATCGATCTGGGTGCAAAATTAAGAGACTAGTTTGCATATAAACAGATGGACTATAGGGTTATATTAACTACAATATAATACACTCTCTGCAAAGGGTTTTATGAGTAGACTATAGTCTTTTATATAGAGATTATTTACCAAATCGGAATTGTCACGTTTAGCAACGGCGTGATTTGTGGATTTGAGAGATGTGGTTTCCATGCTGTCGGCATCGTTGTGATTGTTGTTGGTCGCAGTTGTTGTTGTTGTTGCTGTTGTGGATGCTGATGTTGAGGATGATGTTGATGATGTTGTGGATGCTGATGTGGATGATGATTTGGCAATTTGGCTGCTGCTGTTGCTGCTGCCCAATGAGACCGAGTTGCCACTTGTTGTTGTTGCTGCTGCCGTTGCTGTTGTCGATGTTGCTGATGTTGTTGTTGTTGCTGTCAGTGCAGTGTTGTTGCTGTTGCTGTTGGTCACATCGCTGCTGGAACTGGTCGCCGTATCTGACTCATCCACAATGGTTATGGTGGGTGCAATTGATTTGTTATTGTTGCTGTTGTTGTTGGCAGCAGCAGCAACTGCAGCAGTTGGAGCAGCTGGAACGGAAGCAGCTGTAACTGCTACAGTTGCTCCTGCTCCACTCTCGCTGCTCTTTAAAGCAGCTGGAGCAACTGTGGCATTCATCAGTTCAGGCTTCTTCTTGGTCGAGGTGGTGATTGTGGTTGTTGTGCTGGCTCCTCCTGTTTCCTCCTTTTTGGCCAGCAACTCTTGGCTGTTAGCCTCACTGACATCATTAGCGGCTGCTTTAGCCGATCCAGTTCCAGCTCCAGCTCCTGATCCCGCAATGACATCTGCAACACTGTTGCCAGTTGCTGTTGCTGCTGTTGTCGCTGCTGTTGCCGCTGCTGCATCATTGTTCTCCTCCTCATCCGCCTTGATCGTCGCCTCGTACTCCTTTACAATCTGATCCAGATTGAAACGACGTCGATTGCTCACATAAAATGTGCGCACATGCGCCTCCGTCTTCGTGCCAACCACCTTGGCAATCATCTACAAACAGAAGAACAAAAAGAGAGCGAGAGATTAGAGAAAAGTTATCAATATCTCATTCTAGGGGGTCGAGGGGTAAGTATGGAAAATTAGATGATAGATGACTTAGAATCAAAAAATAAAAAAATTTTTTAGATGTCAAGGGGTAAATATGGAAAATTAGATGATAGATGACTTAGAATCAAAAAATAAAAAAATTTTTTAGATGATAAAAATTTAAATGCAGAATCAATTAAGAGACCAAATCATGACCAAAATGACATTCCGCTTGAAAATCGGTTGATTTTTGATGAAGTTATGAGAGATCAAAGTTTTCGAAAAAATGTCAAGGGGTAAATATGGAAAATTAGATGATAGATGGCTTAGAATCAAAAAATGAAAAATTTTTCTAGATAATTAAAATTTAAATGCAGAATGAATTAAAATGCCAAATAATGATCAAAATGACATTCCACTTGTAAATCGGTTTATTTTTGACAAAGTTACGAGAGATCTAAGTTTTTGAAAAATGTCGAGTGAACGAGTGGACGAGTGAAAGTTATGCTTACCGGAAAGTTTTTGCCGTAGTCCCGCAACGCCAGCAATGCCACTTGAATCTCATCCGCTGTCCAACGAGCTGTGGTGCGAGCTGGCTGGGCGGGAGGAGTCACTGCTGCTACTGCTGCTCCTCCAGCTGCCGTTGCAGTTCCAGTTCCAGCTCCAGTTCCAGCTGCTCCATTTCCAGTTCCAGCTGCTGTTCCCGTGCCAGCTCCAGTTGCAGCTGCCGCTGTTGCTGCTGCTCCGTCAGTTGGGGTTGCCGCTTTGGGTGCGCTCTCTTCTGGGACTTGACCGCTGCAATCCTTTTCCAGCTGTTCCATCATTTGCCTATTCTTTTGTATCTGTAATTGGCCGTCGTGCATTTAATCCAAATGTCAATGGGGTCATGTGTGTGGTCAAGTGAGGTGTTATCGATAATCGATTATCGATTGTTGTCGATTGTCGTTGTCGATTGTCTCGCAGTTGTGTGCAGCATGATATACGATACGCATGTGTGAGTGTGCGAGTGTTAAGTGTATGAATGTATTAATGTGTGTGTGTGTGTGTTTGTGTGTGTGCAGGTGAGAGAGTTTAGAGGCTGCTAAGCTCAAAACAAAACGCATGCATTTTCAAAGCTACAACTCCCATTAAATCCCCCCCCCCCACACTTCCCCTTGACACAATTTAAGAGCGAGTTACTCAATTTCAAATTTAGCGTAAGCAATCTGATACCTTACTTTAACCGAGAGAGAGAGCAACTAAAGCCTGTTAAAAAAGAGAGAGCACAAGCTTTTAAATTTCTACAGAACAAAGAGAGCCTAAGACTGCACACAAGGAAGAGCAAAAGCCTGACTTTATTACAGTGTGTAAAAAGGGGTAGTGGGAGGGGATATTGTGAGAGAGCCTGAGAGCAGAGAGCCTGGGAGAGCACAAAACGCATACGAACAATGGACAGCGAGCGAATGAGAGAGAGATTGATGATAAATAAGTAAAATTACATTTCTTACATCTGCCAGTAGGGCGGCAATTTTACGATCGCCTTCGGCCAAATATTCACATGGATTTTTACAGCCGGCCAATGAGATGAGATCATCGTGATTGATGTACATGCCGCGTGGCGGTTTGCGCTTGGAGCGATCTGCCGCCGCGGCAGCAGCGTTATTGTGTGTGGAACGTTTTGTGAGTTGAGAGCTCTCCGGGCCGGAGATGGGACGGCGATTGCCGGTGCGTCTGATTTGAGCGCGAAATTCAAACAAATATAACAAGGCGAATTTTAATATGTATATGTGTGTATGAGTATGTTAGTGTATGTTTGGGTGTGTGTTGTGTGTGTGTATTTTGATAGAAAGACATGTGTTTTGGTCAACAAGTTACAACATTTCAGTTTCGTACGTAAGAAATTGGGAGAGAGAGAGAGAGAGAGATAAAAACGTAGCATTAACTTCAGATTGTACAACTTATTTGTCTAGTTTGCAACTTGTTTTCTTTTCTTGCATATTTTTAAAACATATTCGTTTTTTTTTACTTGTAGTACATATATCTACCTCCAGTGGGCGTGACAACTTTTACACATGCGCCCCAATGGCGAATCGAATAGAATGTAGCAGACAACATTGCAATTTTTGCAAAAACCGCCAACAACGACGCGCCGAGCGTTGCCACCTGCTCCAGTTGCTCCTGCTGCTGCGCCTGCCGTGTTGCCATTGCTCTTATCGATATCGACGCTATCGGCGCCATTGTCGATAGGCAATCCAAAACCTGGCAGCCCAAAGCCGAGCATATCTTCGCCAATGGCATTTGTATAGATGCAGAGTTGATCCAAGTCCTGATCGTTGTTGTTGTTGCTGTTGCTATTATTGCTGCTGCTGCCGACGCCGCTGCCGCTGCCAACGCCACTGCTGCTGCTGCCGCCGCCATTGTTGCCAGTGTCGCCAGTTGAATTACTGTTACTGTTGTTGTTGTTGCTTCCATTGCTTGCTTGTTGTTGTATTGTTGTTTGTGTGCCAGCATTGTGACTGCTGCTGTTGCTAGTGTTGCTATTGCTATTATTGTTGTTGTTGTTGTTCATGGTGGAATTGTTGTTGTTCGCCCTCTGCCCTCAGCCATAAGTAATTTGTCGTTGGGGTCAATATATGCATGGTTGTTGTTGTTGTTGGTTGGTTGGTTGTTGTTGTTCATGCCAAACGCAGTCGCAAAATAGCAGCAGCAGCAAGCGAAGTTTCAATTTTCAATATTTGTCAATTATTTCAATTTCAATATCGAGTTTTCGATTTTTTTTTTGCAAATACATTATCATTTTTCATTTTTCGGACAGATTTTTGACATTTCGAGTGTCGGTGTTGTGTTTTTTTTATGGTTTGTTGAATTTTTTTGACAGTAAATGCAAAGAGAAGAGAAAAAAAACGGATTGTTGTTGTTGCTTTAGTTGACTTGATAACACTTAAGAGATAGTTACAAGTAGTTCTAGTTGTTGTTCTTGATTTTTTTGTTTGTTTGTTTCTTGTTGTAGTTGTTGTTGTTGTTGATTTCTTTTTTTTTTTTTGCTATTATTTCTTATTCTTGTTGTGGCTGTCGCGACACCACAACCCATCCCCATTTTCATCCCCCACAATTCACCAACCACCCGCCTCCCACACTCCATAGATTCGCATTCCCCACAAAACAAAACAAAAAAATAACGAAGATCACAAAAAGTGCAACTCTACATGTGCTTCTTCTTCTTCATTTTTAGCATGTTCTTCTTTAAATTCATATTCTTTTTCATCTTCTTGAGGTTGAATTTAATACTTGCTTTTTCTGCTGCTTTTTCGACCGAGAATCGCATTGGCATGTGTAGTCAGTCGTGTAGTGTAGTGTAGTGTAAAGGGTGTGTAGTGTGGTGTAGTGTAGTGTAGTCTAGTGAGCGTAGTGTATTGTAGGTATAGTGTAGTGTTCTTTCTGAATTTCTTATTTAAAAAAGGGGATTTTTACATACACATACATGCATATATAATGTATATGTATGCACGCACACTAATTGATAAATATTCTTTAAAATCTTCTTATAAATCCGCTTTTTTAATGTATTTTTTTTCTTTTGAGATAATCTTCTCTTGCTTTATCTCTCGCTTTCTCTCACTCTCTCTCTCTCTCTCTCTCTGTAGATCTTTTAAAAAATTGTATTAGCATTGCATGTGTTTCAGAGTGTGTGTAGGTGTATGTGCTTAAAATATAATATCGATATTCCACTAGAGATTTAAATAAAACTTGAAATGTTGGCTTGAAATTGGCTAAAAAGTAACGAGTGCTCGTAGTTCAAAAAACAAATATCTTGAAGTTAGCTAGAAATTACCAAGTAAATTACACGAGATCTCAATAAAACCAGAAATGTTAAATGGAAATTACCCAGAAAGCAACGAGTAAATGCAACGAGATCACATTAAAACTAGAAATGTTAGCATGAAATTGACTAGAAAGTTACCAAAAAGAAAACTGAAAATGTTAGCTGGAAATTCGCTGAAAAGTAACAAGTAAATGCAACGAGAAAACGCCGAGTTCCACAGTAAAAAAAAAATTTAGCTTGAAATTAGCTAGCAAGTAACGAGTGCATTTGTAGCGAGTAAACGCAACGAGAGTATGGGGGATGGAGGGGAGGAAGAAGAGTTGTGTGGGGATCGCTAGATATTAAGACTAGTTTAAAACGAAGCTGAGTTGGGAACAAACTAAAAATAATAATAATAATAATAATAATTATAAAAATAAAAATAATAATAATCATAATAGATATAACAAAAAGTACTAGAGTAATTAAGTATTAAGTATTTCTTTTTTGAGAATATTAATAGTTAGTTATGTTAAATTAATGCAATTAGTGGGAAATGTGAAAATTGTGTGTATGTGTGTGTATGACTGGGTTGGGAAAGGATTGTTGTGCATGATATGAAATTGGACTAAAGCTTGGAATAGTAAAATCTTAACTCCTTTAGTTAGTTGAATAGGTATATATAATCTACATTAGAGTGGCTCCAAAAAAACCCCAAATAGATGGCGCTTTATGATGCACTTAGAGATAAGAAACAGATGGGGATATCAACTAGTTATTTTATTCAATTGAATTTTAAAGATAGTTACTTTTGTCAAGTTTCTTAGAAGGTTCAATAAAAAGTTTAATTTTGCATTGTTTCAAAAGTTAATTTTAAAAAACAGTCAAGTTCCCCAACTATGTTTATCTCTTAATTCGTCATAAATCGGCCTCTATTCGGGGTTTTTCTCTTGGGCAAAACTTCTTAGAATTTGTCGAAGATTACGATTTAGACAACAGATTTTGACCCACTCTAATCTCCATATAAAGACGCTATATACAATGTCTGCAATGATTCTAAGCAATTGTTTGACAATTGAAAAACAAAAACCAATAAATATCAAGTATATTGATTTTTTTTCTGGTTCGCTCTTCTCTTCTCTTATATCTCTCTCTCTCTCTCTCTTTCTCTCGATGTTTTATGAATAAGAAACACATATAAATTGTTGGTTTTTTGTTTAATCTTCTTGCAAACAAGATATGAAATTTATTAGCATTATGTGTAAATGTGTTGTGTGTGTGTGTGTGATTATCATCAGCATTATCATGATCATCATCATTTTCATTATCATAATTATTAATATTTTAATTATTATTATCAGTATCAACGATTTTCTCGATTTTTGTATAATATCTCTCTCTTTATATATGTATATAGTATAACTATTAGTGTATATATAATTTTGGATATACTGTTTGTGCTTTGTTTCGGTTTTACTTTAATACATAAACGCATTAAATTAGTTATCAATTTGTTTATAAATTACTAGAATATATTTATATTATAATAATTTAGCATAATACTTGTATTTAGTAAAAAAATATGTATCTATATATTTATATATATTCTATACTATATATATATAAATTTATGCTTATATTTATAATCTATATGTTAATTTATATAAATAAAAGAACAAAAAGTTTCATTGCCTTAGTCTAGAGTCACGCTGATTGATTGATTTTTGCTTTCTGTTCTTTTTATGCACTTTACATTGAAACATCATTTAATTATTCCACAATTTAAAAAAAAAAAGAAAAAAAATATAAAGCAAAAATAAAACAGAAATAAATCAGATAATGCAGCAGATCGATCATAATGATAAAAATACATAACTTTTCCTTTTGATGTATGTGCAAGTATGTGTATATATGTAAAGTCTTAAGGATGCTGGTCAATGTTTTGGTTTTGGCATTAATACATACAATTAATATACGTATATACGTGTGTGTGTGTGTGTGTTTGTTTGTGTGTGTGTGTGAGTGAGTGTGTGTGTGTGTGTGTGTGTGTGTATTTTAAGTTCTTATGAGAGGTATGCAGGCACGGCGATTATCTGAAAGAATAACGAACCAGATTTATACTACATCTATAACTCTTAACTAAACGTTCCACTAATAAATACACCAAAGACCTTCTGACTAAATGCTAATGAAACCAGCCCCAAAGCAGTTAGTACACTTAATTACTACGTCTAAATAGATTATGATGTTGTTATTATATATATTTAATTTGAGCTAAAAAGAAACCTTAACGCATTCTAACTTAAGACTTTTAGATAGTTCAAAAGAACAACAAAATCAGACGGAATCAGAATCTTTAGAAAAAAGTAACGGACATACATACACAGCAACAAATGAGAATTATTTGAGAAAATTTTTTTGATTATGTTTTAAGTCAGCATTTCAATAAATTGTATACAAATTTATATTTATAGTTTTCTGTTCTGTTCATATAAGATATGCCTAATTATTTTTGATATATATTCTTTGTTTCCTTAACATTATGTCCGTTTCGTAAGTATTTAGTATGTATGTCAACAATTTAGTGCCTTTCGTAAATCTTTTAAACCAGAAAAAGTATTATCTTTTTATGCTCTCACACTCAATCACACACACACACACACAACCACACATTTTATATATACATATATATTTATAAAGTTGGCATAACTTCCTAAGTTAAAATAAATATTGCTTGTAATTGATTGACTCATTTTTAGCATCTTCCTGCCTATGTTATTATAGTAGTTAATTCGTAAAATATTCAGCTGTAATTTCATCGAGGACTAATATAGATAAATTCTGTCAATATTTTGAATTCTTAAATTTGCAAAATTTGGATGACACACAACAAATTTACGAAGTGAAATAAGCAAATGATGTAGAATTTAAAATCAACTTTTAGATAAAGTTTAACAAACCTCTTAGTTTTTTTTTTTTAATGATAATCCAAATTAGTTTAAAAGTAATCAAAATGCTCACAGTTTATGTAATATTCCCAGTAAATGATTGCATATAGTCAAGTAATTGTTTTGAAAAAATCAAAACTACATATAATGTTTTTTTATATTTCATAGGAATTAAATGCAATGAATCTCAATATTTAACTTGTTCTCATATATATATATATATATATATATATATATATATATATATATATATATATATATATATATATATATATATATATATATATATATATATATATATATATTGAAAGGAAATGTTTGCATTTTTATATTTTGTCGAAATATTTGCTTTACATGCTGCCTGTATAATTTTAAACGAACTCTAACTTGCATTTATCAACATAAAATCGATAAATATATACAATTATATATGTTCTTACACAAGCGAAAAAAATCTGCAAACATCTTGGCTTTTATATTTTTACGGTTTGGCTTAGCAACAGATCTTAAAAGTTCCCCTTTATCCATTGCTCAGATTCCCAGATTCCCTCAGTATGTGTGTGTATGTGTGCGTGTGTGAATGATTGGATGTGTGTGTAAAGATATGTGTGCATATACATATTATATATACTGTGTGTGTGTGTTTGTGTGGGTGTGAGTGTATGTTTGTGCATGTGCGAGTGGAGATCTCTTGTATTTATATGGTATATATATGGTATGGAGCTCTGATGATGAAATATGTATGTAATTTTTGATGTTTTTAAATGTTTTTTTGATGAATGGAGGGTGTGGGAGGGTGTCGCAGGAGTGGAGAGTCTTGCATTCTAGTCATTTGTGGTTGTTGTTGTTGTATTTAGTTGTTTGTTGTTGTTGTTGTTGTTGTGGAACTAAGTTCTAACTGATAATTACCTTGTCATCGTTATCAGATTCCTCATTGCTGCCCACTTCGCTGCCATTCTCGGAACCATCCTTAACAGCAGCCTTTATCATCTTCTCCTGACGGTCCATGGCGCTGCTGCGATGTCGAGTTTTCTTCCACGAATAATAGTATTTAACCAAACTGGCTATCGATTTATCCGGCAACTACAGGACGAACAATGGAATTAATATATAAACATCATATAAATACATCAATTATCTAAATATATACAATAATTCAAGTAACTGCTTTGAGAAATTATAAAATAAACGTATGTATTTTATTTCTATAACTATTTTACTTGCTTCTTTTCGTTTTTAAGTGTTTTTAAAAACATTAAACTTTTGATCTTTCAATTAATTCATTTAAAATTGTACAAAATATGATTAAATTGTAAATTTTCAATTTGTAAAATCCAAAATAATTTAAATAAATAGAGAAATAAATCAAATATGCGATAAGCTTAGTTTCTTAAATCAGTCACTTGACTAACTATATATATTATATAGATATTGCTTACCATTTGACGGATGCGATGGAAACTTTTGCCATGAAATTGAAATGCCTGCTCGAAGAGCACCTTATCCTCGGTGGTCCATTCATCGGGGAACGGTGTAAAGTTGGCCAAATCCATGACAGCACGCTCGAGATCGTGTTTATGCCAGAACAGCATGCCCAAGGCCTGTTCACCATTATAGCCATATTTTTCCTTGGCCACCGAAATGTATTCCTCAACTGTTGAATCAAGTTTACAAGGTGATAAATAAAGTGATGATGATTTCAATGGGGGGAAAACTTGTACATACGCTTCATATCGGGAATTTCCTTGGTGGGGGACCAGACCAACAAGGCGCGCTCATTCATCAACTCCGGACGACGATCCAGTTCCGGAACCAGCTGTGGACACACCGCTTGATAGTCGCGTCCAACGCGTATTTTCTCTAAAGGAGCATAAATAAAGTTAAAGATGAACTAAGCACATTATATGATTTAAGACAGCCTGGTTTTTTTAAAGCTATATCTGTATTTTTAGCTCTTAGAATTTCCAGAGTTTTTGGTGTTCATACAAACTGATCTAGAATATATATTTTGGGTTGTGGGAATTAGTAAGGTTTAAATAACTACTGGAAATATTCGAAATTTTTATTTCAGATTACTTAATAGCTTTTTGTTGTCTTTCCAGCAGATCTTCTAGCTTTTTTCTAGCTATTTTTAAATGTGGATATAGTTTTGGAAGGATCTGAGGATCAGTTGGCAACACTGGTTGCAGTTGCAGAATTCAGCTGCCCATTCCTGGTTTAATATATGTTTGAACTTACCTTCGTATTCCGACTGCTTGGTTTTGGATTTGCCATTGCGCTTTGTTGCTGTAGCAAGTGCAAGGAGAGAGAAAGATTGAAATTTGGATATTTGTATAATTGAAGATAAATTCCTTTTTGAATACTTACAATTGTCATCGTCTGAACTCTCCGGTGTGCCCGCACCCGGTGCGGCATTGCCCTTCTCATTGGCTGTGGCATTTGTGGAATTCCCTCCACCTCCTCCCCCGCCTCCTCCTCCACCACCAATTCCGCTGCCAGCGTTGTGAGCATTGGCAGCGCCTCCGCCAGCGCCGCTTGTATGCGTATTGGGGCTGGGTCCACGTGAGCGTCGGCCATTGCGGACGACGTCGCCGGTGTTGCGCTCGGCCAACACCATTTTGTCTCTAATGAGCTGAGCGCGTTTATTATGTTTCTCCAGCGTGATGCCTTTTATTATTATAATACGTTGGCGTGTCAAAGAATTATTGCGGCCAAGCCGAGGAACAACTGCAAATATCACAAATTAAATGATATATACATATAAATACACGTTAAATGCTTATAGTCCTACACTGATTCCAACTTGAGCAAGTACACACAAATACATCAGAAAAAAAAATGAAAATGAAAATTATTAAATAGAAACTCGGCAGCGTTCGCAGCGCATTTGAGAGTTGTAGGCAAACAGCGAACGAGTCGCACTTTGTCGACAACGACCGTCGTAGTGTGCTGTCAAACAGTTATACATGTATTTGTGTTTCTTTCCTGCATGCATGTGTGCGTACGCTGCTTGTGTGTGTGTGTGTGCGTGTGTGTGTGTAAAATGGTTTACATGTGTGTGCGTTTGTGTGTGTGTATGCCTCTGTTGGCCAAAGCAGCTGAGATGCACAGCCAAAGTGCACATTTTGGGCACGTAAAACACATTCGAATCTCTTCCAGCTTACCTTAAATGCTGTCCGCGGCTGTCCGAGCAGCCCAACAGTACAGATGAGAAAAAAAAAGACGCGCGTTCCTCACAAAAGAAATACGCGGGTATTGCGAGCTGTTTGCGCTGCTTTCGCTTAAGTATTTACACACACAATGAACTCGGGCAAATTACAACAACATTCAGCAAAAACATTTAAATTCAAAAAGCAAGCATTTAAGTGCAGCGTTTTGAATTTGTCGAGTTTGATTTTTGAGGAAACGGAGGACGCAAGCACGACGGCCAAAGCGACGGGGTTGTTGCGCGCAGGTAACTAAAACCTAAACTGAAACGCGAAAAAAAACTCGCGTATGACAATTCTGCATTGGCCGTTCACAGCGCACTTTGCCATTGACGACCGTAGCGTAGCTTTGTCTGTCGTTGGTCCGTAATTTTTGCTATCGCTTTTTTGCTACACAAAATTAGTAAACGCCGTTTCGACTACAATTATCTGAACGTCGTTGTTAAACACAGTTAATCAATTATAATTGATTTTATTTCGAATATAGAATAAAATCTACACAAGAGGCGAAATTAATTTAAACTGTGACTGTAACACGCAGAGTTGAAAAAGGTATTATCGATTTTTTAGGAGAGGCATATCGATAGACTTGCTGTTAAGTGTTGCCAAAAATTTAGTGAAATACCTAAAATTATCATTTAAAATAGAAATACAACTGTATCAATTGAACTCCAAAAAAATTAATTATCAAATTTATGTAGTTTAAAATCATTTGTAATGTAATACAGAGAATTTGTTTTGGTAAAAATTTAATGTAATAGTTGCCACACTAAATGAATAAGTTGCAGAGACAATTAATTAAACACGAAATACATTTTATTTCCTTAAATTGCATACAAATGAAAGAAAAGAAAAAGTGTTAGAGTCCGCTAGCAATTTGTTGAAGTAATTGTTAAAGAAGAATAAAATAAACTCTATATTTTTATGCAAGTGGTAATCAACTAGAGGGGCAACGCTGTCAGACGAGTGCGATAGTAAAAGAGGTATTTTTCTTGCAAGTTACTATTTTTGGCATTTTATCTAATGTGGTACGGCTTGCCAGATCGGAAAATTTTGCTGGGTGGCAACCTTTTGGGCCAAAACAGTGTCTCCACACCATTGTTGGCAACGGCGGGCGCAAAGTAAAGTCTCAGACGTGCGAGCGGTCGAATTTTTTCTATACGTGAAATAACCAAGTGCAAATATCCCAAACGCATCGCAATGGCTGCTAGATTTATACAGAGAATTGTAAGAATTTAATGGACAATAGCAAAATAATCTATTTTACTGCTTGACAGTTAACAACACCAGTTAAGAAAAAAAAAAACGTTTTTGTGCCGCGACTGACAACCCCGTTCCTTCCACCCACACCCTCCCCCAACCCCCGTAATCATACACGCATCCAGCAACATTTACCTATTGATTACGTGCGGCCTTTTGGGGGAAAAAAACTGAAAAATAATAATGCAAATCTAAACAACTAACACAATTTGATTTTGTTTTCCCGCAATACCAAACTGCCAACAACAAATCCAACATCAATGTGCCCACCACCACCAATACAACAACAACAACAATACATTACGCAAAATATGACAATAAAAATTTGCAGCTTAAACAATTGGGTCTTAACGCTGCGCGTGATGCGGCGACCGAGTCAACGGCCTTGGCCGGAACAACGCTTAAAGCCAAGGTTCGTTTAGTCTCAACAAGCTCAACAACTGCCCCAAAGGAGTCGCAAACAAAATCAACAAATATAACAAAAAAAAAAAAGTCAAATGCTCCATTTACATAACACTCAAGAAAAATGCTCTTATGGGGGCTAGACAGCTGATTTGCCAAGGGGTTTTCCTATCACTAAATCGTGCTGACAGTTTTTGATCAGATATCATGCGACAAGTGGGCCATATATTAATTAATTATACTTTGTTTGCTTATCACCACTTTCCACTTTTGGCACGGATTGGGATTGCATAAAAAAGTGCTGGCAACCCTTTTATTGACGCGCTCTAACCTCAACACCAATGTGCAAGAACGAGAGCGCGCACGGGAGCATTATTGGGTTGCAGCTGTGTAGCTATAGCTAACCTCGTCCCGCCTCCGCTCCTTCGTATATGCATGTGAGACGAGACGAGACGTCGCTTATGTAATTGGGGGCCATCTGGCATCATAGTAGTTAGACACATGTACATGCATTACATGCGTATGTATTGTAACTGGTAGTTGTTGCTGTTGTATGTGTTATCTTGATTCTATTGTGATTGTATTCTAAACTATTTTTTATTTTTGTTTTTGCTGTTTTTCTGCTTTCCAGGTCAACACAACGCCCGCTGCAAGCCGTGCGTATTCATCCGGCAACCAAAAGGTAACACTGATACCCGGCGATGGCATTGGTCCCGAGATCTCTGCAGCCGTGCAAAAGATTTTCACTGCCGCCAATGTGCCCATCGAGTGGGAGGCTGTCGATGTGACGCCAGTTCGTGTAAGTCTATAATACTCTCTATTCTCTAACAGTTTTTCATTTTCAAATTGAGCGCACAACTAGTTGGCAACCCGTATTAAGTAGTTAGAGTTGCCAACCAACGATCATTGATCATAATCGATACAATGTGTCATCGAAATGCATTTGGTCGTTAACTTATTTGTTGCAGGTGGCAACGCCAAACTAATTTAAAACTTCATTTGAATTTGCAAAAGAAGTAAACATAAATAAATTCGAATACATTTATTGGTGTTTTTGTACAGGGTCCCGATGGCAGATTTGGCATTCCCCAGGCTGCCATTGATTCGGTCAACACGAACAAGATTGGCCTCAAGGGTCCACTGATGACACCAGTGGGCAAGGGACATCGCTCCCTTAACTTGGCCCTGCGCAAGGAGTTCAATCTGTATGCCAATGTGCGTCCCTGCCGCAGCTTGCAGGGCTACAAGACGCTCTACGATGATGTCGATGTGGTCACCATTCGTGAGAACACCGAGGGCGAATACTCGGGCATTGAGCACGAGATTGTCGACGGTGTTGTCCAGAGTATCAAGCTGATCACCGAGGATGCTTCCAAGCGTGTGGCCGAATACGCCTTCCAATATGCCAAGAACAACAATCGCAAGAAGGTCACCGTTGTTCACAAGGCAAACATTATGTAAGTGCAATTAACTAAATTAACTAAAAAAAATTAACAGAATTCATATAAGGTAGTAAAGTAAACTGTTGTTATAATTGAACTCTTGTTTTTAGGCGCATGTCGGACGGTCTGTTCCTGCGTTGTGCCCGCGACATGGCCCAAAAGTATCCCGAGATTCACTTCGAGGAGCGCTACCTGGACACTGTGTGCCTCAACATGGTACAGAATCCCGGCAAATACGATGTGCTTGTAAGTCCAAATTCGATTTTTAAACTAGACTACAACAATATTGAATTCTTTAACGGATAAATTGTTAAATTTCAGGTGATGCCCAATCTGTATGGTGATATTCTGTCTGATATGTGTGCCGGTCTGGTCGGTGGTCTGGGACTGACGCCATCCGGCAACATGGGACTGAATGGTGCACTCTTTGAGTCTGTGCACGGCACTGCCCCCGATATTGCTGGCAAGGATCTGGCCAATCCCACGGCGCTGCTGCTGTCCGCAGTGATGATGTTGCGTCACATGGGACTCAATGATCATGCCAATAAGATTGAGCATGCCTGCTTTGAGACCATCAAGGAGGGCAAATATCTAACTGGTGATCTGGGTGGCAAAGCCAAGTGCTCCGAGTTCACAAATGAGATCTGCTCCAAGCTCTAAACAGCAGCAGCAACAACCACCAACAAAAGTCGCAACTGCAGCAAATGTTGTTGCAAACAAACTCGCGCCTCGAAACCAAATAGCAACAATTACAGCAAAAACAACCACAACCACCACAACAACAACAACAACAAGCAACCAACTACACAACAACAACAACTATAACAACAACAACAACACTCAAACTAAGCCGACAGTTTCTAATGTTGTTTTATATTTTTTTTTTAGTTCAATTAAATTAAATTTATTCAAAAAGAAATATGAGAATAGAGAACCCAAAGTATTTTTATGTTCGAATACTTAAATTAAACAATTGCTTCAAAATCAGTTAACAATTTGCTGTTCTACCAAAATTGATATTGTTTAACAATATTGACTTGAACATAATGTGTGAAAAAAGGTCAAGTATTTATTTGTCGCCATCCAAAAAAAAAAAAAAACAAAATGAAAAATGAAAAACAACTCACCTGATGAACCAATAATACTACTTATTATTATTATTTGTTTATTATATAGTTGAAAAGTATGCCAACAAAAGTAATTGTAATTATATTTATTAATTGTTTAGCAATTCGCATCCTGCATTATTACTCCTCACTACCTCTCAACTTCCCTCCTCGTAATCCTCTTGTATTGTTCATCCACAAATGTTTTACAAAAATTAAGCGAAAAATTTATACACAAAAACAAAAAAACAAAATACAATAATCAATTATTAACAATTGTTAGATTCAAGGTCATGCCGTAAGTTGAGTGAAAAAAATTAAATGGTTATAATAATAATGATAATGATAATAATTGAAAAATATGCATAATTGTATGCAATTGTTATTGATAATTAAGCGATTTAAACAATATAACGTAATAACGCAACAATAATAGTGCAAATGTCATGCAATTGTTGAAAACTCAATAAAAAATTGAAAACTTTCATAGTGAATTTTCTTTGGGGTGTAGAAATTTAACCACGAAAGCTGAGATGTTTTTTTAAAAAAAAAGCTTTCAGGTGAGCTTTTAATTTTTTAATAACCTAACCTAACTTTCAACAAGTTAACATAACCTATAGGATGTTTCTACGTGTTATGGATAGAAAATAAACGCAAATTTCTATAAATAAAAGATAAGAAATTTCCAAGATTTCTATAATTAAAAGAAAAAGAGGGAAAACTAAATTCATTGACCACCAAACCTCAATTTTTGCAAGAAAATATATAATTTATAACTTGTAGTACGTGTAGATAAGCCAAATTTCTTAAAATGAAAGATGGAAATTTGTTCTAAATTTCTAATCAAATAAATTTTCTATTAAAACTTAATCTAACTTTATGCAAGTGAACATAACCTATAAAATAAATTTTCTATCAATACTTAACCTTACTTTTTGCAAGTGAACATAACCTATAACATGTATTTTGGATTGAAAAATGCGCAGTTATCGTAGATATGTATTTTCAACATTTGCAACATATTTACATAGCGAATTGACGAGGGGAATAGACAATGAGATCGATGTTCCTGATGGGAAGCACATGCCTGGCCAGATCGGAGCACTCCAGAAGGACGCGACCATTGAGCAAATAGATATTATTCGCACTGGCCACAAAGAATATATCCGTATCCGGTTGATTGACCAACTGAACGAGCGTCGCATTTGCCAGCACAATTTCCCGTCCCTGAATTGTGATGGAAACTCGAGTTGGCTCCCCAAACACATTGATACCACTGTGCGTCTCCAGCGTCGAGACAATTGTCGAGTTGAGTGAGATCTCGACACGTTCCGTGCGTGCCACACACATAACGGGACCATCGACGGAGCAAGTACTGTTATCGGATCTATGGAGCAATTGTGGCACATCCTCCCCAGTCTCCTCACGGATCAGCTGCTTGACATAGTCCGGGAGTTCCGAGTAGGCAAACAGATGCATATATTCCTCGCTCAACTGTTGCCACATCTGCAGCTCCGTTGAACCGGTTCGCTTGAGGAGCAACGGCATACCCAAATACTGATAGCCCATATCATCGAAGGCATCGTAGATCTTGTACTCCGCCTCCAGATGACGGGCAAAGCAGAGGCGGGAGACCAATATGGAGGCGTGGCTGCTCAACGATCCAAGGATATTCCAGTCCAGCAGGGGGGAAACATCAGTGGATGGCATGGAATGCATCTCAGCCTCAAACTCACCATCTAGTTTGGCCAATTCCAGTTCAAATTGCTCCAGTTGCTTCTCCTCCTCCTGTTTCTTTTCCTTCTCCTTCTCCTTTTCCTTCTCCTTGTTTTCCTGCTCCTGCTGCTGTTGCTGCTCTTCCAGTCTGGGCAGCTCCTCTTCCAGCGCTGACCAATCAAACACATCATCCTGCATCAGTTCCAAGTCCATTATATTTCCATTATCATTACCAATCCCATTTCCATTCCCATTCCCATTGTGCTCATCTGGCAATGCATTGTCATCCAGCAGATCCAACAATTCCTCATCGAGTTCCCAGCTCAAATCCCAGCTTTCATAATCATCACCCACATCATTTAGCATATCTTCAGCATTCAAAGACGATAGTTCCAAGGACATATCCAATAAATCTCCTTTAATTCGCTTACTCTCTCTCTCTCGCTCTCGCTCTCTCTCACACGCACACTCTTTTTATTTTGTCTTCTCCCTCTCTCTTCCTTTCTTCCTCTCTTCCGGAAAGTTACTTGAAAAAAAAAACAAAACAACAAATCAATTCATTCGAAGCGAATTATCAAAATTTCTATCGATTTTACATTTTCAAAACTCCAACTGAAGCAAAGTGCAAAGAAGCATATTTTTTTCCAAAATTTTTAAAATTTGTAGACTGCTTTTTCATAGGGGGTTTTCAAGGCCTTCGAACGATCTAGATAAACCACTCTTCTTCCAATCCAGTGTTGTTAACAGCACTAAAAAATTTGATTATCAGTGTAAAAAGACTGTTATTGTATTTTAACCAGATAAACTCGATTTAAATACTATAAACTCCCCTTGAAACTCGGTATACTGTAAATTAAAGCTAACAAATAATAATAAAAAGCAGTTAATTGTTTTAAGTGTCGTTTATTATGCATTGTTAATTGCATTTCTTTAGTTTAAAATTGTTTTGTTTTTGTTTTCTTTGCTTACAGTTTATATTTATAGGCATTGCAGTTGTTTTTTTTTTTGTTTATATTTAATATTATAGTATAATCTAAAAAAAAATAATTAAATTAAATTTTTTTCTCAGCTCATTTTGTTTTTTTTTTTTGTTGTTTTTCTTTTTTGTTCAGTTTACAACTTATAGTTTAGCATGGTACATACATATATATTTTATTAAAATTATTATTTGTAACTCATCTGCTTAGCTTTCTCTCTCTTCTTTCCATAGTTTTTCTTACTGCTTCTCTTACTATGTTATATATATTTCTTATATATAAATATTTATGTATTTTTTGTTTTGTTTTAAACTATAAACTTAATTTGTATACTTTGTTTATTACTTATTATATTTGCTTTTGTTCTTTATATTTTTTTTATATGTTCTTAATTCTTAATTGTAGCTGTTTTCTTTTTTTTTAAACTACTTTATTTAAAAAATATTCTTACATTTGAAAAAATAAAGAAAAGAGAGAGTGCGTTTGAGTTGCCAGAGTTGTTAGCATTATGTTTTTGTCTAAACTTAATTAATTTAAGCACAAAACTCATGCAAAAAAAAAAAACAAATTGAATTTTTAACTAATTTATTGCTTATAACTAAATGTGTTCTTTTATTTTTTCAATTTTAAATAAAGCACATCAAATTAAATAACATAACTTTTCACTTGGTTTGAAATATTTGCAAAAATGTCACAGAAAACATTAAGAAATAACTTATGAACAAAGTACAACAACAACAACACAGCAAATTCGTTGCTTCGAGTTGAGATGCTGAACACACAAAAAAAATATGTATGATTGTTGTAGATGCTTTTTACAAATTAAGTTTTACTTTACTAGACTTATTTATAAACTTAAATTACAAAAAAAAAAAAGGTGGCTGTCTCTACTGAAAGGGAGACACAAACTTGACCAGGTCATTGACGGATGTGGACGTTTGGGCGGGTGGGCGGATGGGCGTGGCTATCGCCGGATTTGTCACTGTAATGGGCAGCTCAAGGGAGGTGGGTACACCGCTGGTGCCGCCATTGCTGGTGACACCGATGACAGCGAGACTATCCTCGAGATTGCCCACATTGAGGGGCGAGACACGACGCAGCTGACCAGCTGGAGCACAGCTGGGATTCTCCAAGGTGGACATGATGGGTGTTTGATCCAAGAGAGCATTCGTTTCATTCGTGCGCGCTGTTATGGGAGGCGTTAGATGAGCTCCGCTCACTGGCAGTTGTATGAAATCAATGCCAGGATGATGATGATGCACTGTGGGATGCTCCAGCTGCTGCTGTTCCAACTGTTGCTGCTGTTGTGTATCAATGTGAAGCAGACCAACGCCCGCATTGGCCACATCCACATCAACCACATCGCTGCCAGCGAGCGCTTCCGCCAGCAAATCTGTCGGAGGAGTTGCCACCTCCAATCCCACGCCCACTCCCATTTCCACAGGCATGCCCACTCCTACGCCTACGCCCACCACTGCATCCTCCTCCAGCGACATGTCCTCCACATTGACCAGCTGGAGATCACGTTCCTGCAGATAATTCTTGGCTGCCTGCAATATATCGCTGGCATGTAACATGGCCCGACCACCGCCATCGATTTCTATGACAATGTCATCCTGTTGCTCCGCTATGTTCATTAGCACCTCGGTTGTGAGCTCCAGATGATGTCCATTGACGCTGAGTTGAAGTACATTCGATTGCAGTTGATATAGCTCCTCCTGGTTGGTCAATTCCTCCTCTCCCTCTGCCTGCTCGCCGTCTTCCTCCTCTTCTTCCTCTTCCTGTTGCTGCTGCTGCTGAGCGTAATCCCCGCCAGCTTCAGCTGCTTGACTGAGTGGCGTCATAATGCCCAGCATTTCCGCCTGATCTCTAGCCAATCTTCTGCCCTGTTGTTGCTCATCTCCGCTGAGCAGCACTTGACCAGCAATATGTTGTGGTTGCTCCTGCTGCTGCTGTTGTTGCTGCTGTTGTTGTTGCTGTTGTGCCACCTGCGCCATTTCCTCACCCTGCAGCACAAACACCGCCGACAGCGGATGTCCATCGGGTAGGCGTGGCGTTTCTGTTAACGCCTCCAGCGGCACCGGCACCAAATGATTCTCGCTGTCCAAATACAAAGCTTCGTTGTTAAGCGGCGTATAGTTGTTGTTGTTGGTGAGGGAGCAGAGCATAAAGGTGTGATTGTAGCCGGGTATGGGATGTGTCATCACCGCACAGATGCGCGCATCTGTATTGCACTCCTGTCCCGACTCCTTGAGCTCCAGTTCGGGTTCGGCATCGGGTTCCGTTTCTGGCTCCGGTTCCGGCTCTGTCTCCAGTTGTGGTGAATCCTCTTCCAACTCCTCTTGCTCCTCCGGTTGCTGCTTCTGCAGCGTCTCCTCCTGCAACTGTTGCTCCTGCTCCTGCACTTGCTCTTCCACTTCATGCTCCACCTCTTGCTGCTGTTGCTCCGCTGGCTGCTGCATCTCTTGCTCCTGCTCCTGTTCCATCTGTTGCTCCTCTTCCTGCTGCGGCTTCATCAGCTGTTCCTCCGGCCTGGCAGTGGCTGCTCCACTTGGCATTAGTTGCTCCTGCTGCTGTTGCTCCTGCTGTTGTTCCTGCTGTTCCACCTGCTCCTTCTCCTTCTGCTGCTGCTCCTCCGTCTCTTCCTGCTCCACAATTGGCGGCTTGGGATTGCTGCGTCGACGCGTCCAGCGTTCCCTTGCCATTCGACACTTTTCCGCACTGCGTCCACTCATCAGATCTGCTTCGTATTGACGCAGTAGCTCCAACTCGCGCTTCTTCAGTTTCACCTCGCGACGCGCATTCCAGCTGGAGGAGCAGGACGCGGAGGATGACATTTTGGCGGGTGATGTTATTCTGACTCCTCCTCCACCTCCTCCTTCTTCTCCTCCACCCTCATCCTCGCCAGCAGCAGCTGCAATTGCAGCGGGAGCGGCAACAATTGCTGCTGTTGTTGTCGTTGATTGTTTTGGCTGCTCTTCTTCCTGCTGCTCTGCGTCCTCCTCTATCTCCGCCTCCTCCAGCTCCTCCTCCTTTGCCTGCTCCTCGGGCAATCTTCGTATCTGACTGCGATTGCTGCTGCTGCTGCTGCTAGTGTTGCTGCTGCTGCTAGTATTGCTACTGGTATTGCTATTGTTGCTGCTGTTGCTGCTGCTGCAACTGTTGCTGTTGTCGGACGAGACACTCGCGGGCAACTCATACAGATTGGGCAACAATATGTCCTCCAGTATCAATACCGCACTGGATTCCGTGGCCGAATCTTCGGCTAAAACAGGCGCCGATCTCTGCAGCTCTCTGGCCTCCTCTGCGGAGATCACAGCCATGTTGGACACTATGGAGCTGCTATTGCTGTTGCTGTTGCAACTGTTGCTGACGTGACTGTTGCTGCTGGACTGGGAATTGGAATTGTTGCTCAATTCCTCTGGAGATGGTGTTGGCGGCGTCGCTGACTTGGTTTGCATTGATTTGGTTTTGGTTTTTGGGCTGGATTTGGATTTTAATTCTGATTTCGATTTGGGTTTCGCATGCGTTTCTATAATCGATTTAATGGCGGACAAAAATGGATGGGATTTGGTTTTGGGTTTGCATTTCTTTTTATGGCGTCGTTCAGTCTTCTGGTTCGGATTTGGATTCTGATTGCTGTTGTTGTTGCTGCTGCTGCTGGAGCCGTTGGCCAGCAGCAGGGGAGCAACAGTTGCAGCTGTAGAGGGAGCAATTGCAGTTGTAGTTGCAGTTGTAGTGGGATTAGTAGTTGCTGCTTCATTCTCTTCAGCAACTGCTGCTTTATTAGTTTCTTCTGTTCCTTTTTTTACTTTCTCCTCTCTTACTCTCACTGGCAATCCTTCCTTAGTTGCTCCTGTTGTTGCTCCTGTTGCTGCTGCTGCTCCTATTGCTGGCGGCAATCTTGTCTTTAACAGCTTCTTCTTCTCCGCCTTCAACTCCATCTCTTGCTGCTGCTCCATCTCTATCTCTATCTCCAATTTCATCATTCGTTCCTCCACCATTGCCGTCTCCATTTCCGTCTCCATCTTCTCCTCCTGCAGCTGCTCCTCTTCCAGCTGCTTTATTTCCATTGCTTGCTGTGATTTATTGCGCGATTTAAAGATGCGTTTCTGTCGCTCTTTTATTGGCATTAATAGATCATCTGCATCCGCTTCCATTTCAACATCTGCGGGAACAACAGTTGCTGCTGTTGCTGCCGTCGCTGTTGTTGCCGTTGCTGCTGTTGCTGTTGTTGCTGCCGTTTCCAGCTCTGCTTCCGCCGCTGCAGCAGCAACATGTGTTTGTATTGATTGTTGCTGCTGCAGCTGCTCATTGAATCCTTTGAAAATCTCATTGTTTGTTGGCTCAGTCTCTGTTTCCTGTTGCTGTTGTTGCTGCTCCTTTTGTTGCTCCTTCTGTTGCTCCTTCTGTTGCTCCTTCTGCTGTTCCTTTTCTTGTTGCTTCTGCTGCTTCTTCTCCTGCTTCTTTTCCTGTTTCTTTTCCAGCTTCTTTTCCATCTTCTTTTCCTGCTCCTTCTTCTTCTCCCGCTCCTTCTCGCCATTTGTCAGCTGTGGCTTATTGCGTCGCCTGTAGCTTAAACCATTGGGTCCATCTGCTGGCAATGTGACTCCACCTGGCTGCAGTGCCTCCATCTCCTCCTCCTCCTCCTCAAAGTCAAAGCAGGATGAGGAATTATGTGGTGTGGACTTTTTGCCGGCAATTGCTACAGTTGCAGCTGCTGTTGCTGTTGCAGTTGCAACTGTTGTTGCTGTTCCAGTTGCTGTTGCTGTTGCCACAGCCGCATTTATCCTCTTGGCCAGATGCAGCTCCTCCTCGGCTGCATCCACAAAGACAACGCTCTCATTGGAGCTGGCATCGCTGTCTTGTATAATAATGGGTTCTTCTGGCACACGTTGCTTATGATGCTGTTGTTGCTTATGATGTTGCTGTTGTTGCTGCTGCTGCTGCTTCTCATTGGCCACATCAAATTCCTGCAGCACCACATCACGTCGATCCTTCTTTGGTATGTTGCGTATGCGTTTCTTGGATGCACCTGACGAGGAGGCAACAGCAACAGTTGCTGTTGTTGCTGCAGTTGCAGTTGCAATTGTAGTTGCTGTTGTCGTTGTCATGCTTGCTGTTGTTGTTGCCACATGTTGCTGTTGCTTTTTATTGCTCGTCAAGTCAGTTGTTGACTTTTCTGCACCTTTTCCAGCTGCCTTTGCTGCAGTGATTGCTGCAGTGACTCCTACACTTTTTCCTGCTGCTTTTTCAGCTGAAACTTCAGCACCTTTTGTTACTACCTTTTCAGCAGTGATTACTGCTGTGTTTGCTGCAGTGATTTCAGCAACTTTGACAGCATTTTCAGCAATATTTACTTTTTTAACTACTTTCTCTGCTGATTTTATTGCTTCCTTTTCAGCTGCTTTTTCTACAGCTTCTTCTGCTGTTTCTTTTCCTACTCTCTTTTGCGCTTCTTTCTGCTGCTGATTGTCATTGTCATTGCTATTGCTGTTGTTTACAATTGCTGTTGTCGTTTGCTGCACTGGCAACATTTGCTCATCCTCATCCTCCAGCTCATCCTCTCCCCATTCGGCCAACAAACTGCGTTGCAATGCCAGCGATGCATCTATATGTGACACCTTTGGCTGCAACATTGATGTTGCAATCATTTCACGCTGTTTCTTCTCCTCCTCTGTCGGCTCTTCCTCCTCCTCCTCCTCCACCTCCTGATCTAGCTGCAATTCCGCGGCAGTTGTTGCTGTTGTGATTGCTGCTGCTGCTGCAATTGTTGTTGCTGGCAGAGTTGTTGCTGCTAGAGTTGTTGCTGTGGCCAGTGTTGTTGCTGTTGCTGTGGCACGTTTGCCTCTTGCACGTGGCATTGGACTTGAACTCGAGCTCATTGTTAGCGTGTTGCGCATTTGATTGCTACGTTTAGTGTTGCTGCTGGAGATGTTGTTGCTGCTGCTTTTGGTGTTGCTGCTGCTGCTGTTGTTGCTGGGCGTGGTCAAGGCGTGCATGGTGCGTCTTCTGTCTGCCGCCAAGCGTTGTCCATTGCCGCGTTTCAAAGGCGCAGCAAATGTTGCTGCTGTTGCTGCTGATGTTGCTGTTGCATCTGTAGTTGTTGCTGCTGCTGCTGCTGCTGTTGTTGAGTGCTGTCGACTGGCTGCACGTGTCAGACGACGTTGTTTGGCTGGTGTTGGTGGTGGCAGCAATGTAGCTGGAGAAGTTATTGCTGCTGTTGCTGCTGTTGTTGCTGTTGCTGCTCCTGCTGCTGGTGCTGGCATTGTGGCACGCAATTGATGACCACGCTTGCGATGCGGATAACGTCGTTGTTGCTGCTGTTGTTGCTGTTGCAGCAATTGCTGCTGCTGCTGCTGCAGTTGTAGCTGCAACATATTGCTGTCATCACTGGAACAAGACATTGACGAATCGCTCGCCATATCCGCCTCCAATTCCATGTCCAATTCCCGCTCCCATTGCTCGCGTTGCCGCTGCCTGCGTCGCTCCCTCGACGGCTTCACCTCACGCTCGATGCGGGCCAAGGCGGATTGGGCAATGCTCTTCACCTTGCGCTGCTTGGCATCGCTGAGTTCCGCCTCCACCTGGATGGACACGTGTCGCGACTGACAGCGCCACAGCGATGGGAATGTATCGCGACTCATTGATGTATTGGCACGTCGTGTGGCACGTTGCTGCAGATATTGTTGCAACTGTTGCTGGCGACTGTTGAGAACAGTTTGAGTTGCTGTTCCCACTCCAACTGTTCCCATTCCTGTTGTTGCTGTTGCTACATCTCGACTGCTTGGAACTAGTTCCGTGTGCGTGCGTCGATGGAAGAGCAGCACATTCACATTGCTTGCCACATAGTTGCACATGTGACACTTGACCGGCTCCGATCGACGGCCATCGGATCGCGAAGTTACCACATCAGACGTCGTCGCTCCCAAATCCATGATGCGTATCGATGTATCCTGCATAAAAACGAACAATACAAACATTTTATTAATCATCAACATATTATTATAATTGATTTAGGTTTATTTAACAAATTAAATTAATTAACCACAATTTATTACATTTATTTATTTATCAAATTAAACTAAACATCAACAAATTATTCATCAGCAATTTCATAAATATTAAATTAAATTATTCATCGAAAATATAAATAATATATTAAAATAAAAACTAGTTTTTGATGCTTATCAGAAATTCATAAAATTTAAAAATAACTTCATGTTAAATTTTTATAATAGATATTTAAATTTATTATTTTGGAATAAAAATACGTATTTTTATTATTTTGGTAAGTGCATTCAAAATTAATTTGTAAATTCTATTATAATAATTTAAAACTTTTATTTAGAATTTTTTGGATTTTTTTTTTAAGAATTTTACAAAAAAAAGTTATTTTAATAATGATTTAACATTTTTGCATTAGGGTCAAAAACAAAAAATACGTTATTTTTTAATGTGAAAAAAAAAATAAATAATTTCCTGCCTTGTGCTCTATGAATACAGCGAGTATAATTAATGAATAATAGTATTTATTAATTTTCTCCTCATCCTCATTTATAGAGCTTACCTCCAATAGGGATGGCATCGATGATGTGCTGCGACTTTGGCTGCTCGTATTTCTGCGGCTGCTGCTGGTGACGCTGGCAGAGCTGCTGTTGCTCGATAACAGCGCCTGTATCAGACTCTCTTGTCTCACGGCAGGTGTTGTTGCCATTGTTGGTGTTGTTGTTGCTGCTGCAACAGGTGTGGTTGCTGTTGTTACGGTTTGTGTTGCTGCTGTTGTTGTAGGTGTTGCTGCTACTCGGTTATTTCCCACACAGCGGGATTCAGCTTGATTCACATCATCGATAAATTTGTCCTTCATGTCTTGGGCAACGTATTTTTCTGCATAAAAAATCAATTGTAATTACTCAATATTTGATCACAATTACTTATACAATTACTCGAATTATTTAATGTACATGCTTGGTAATTAAATTGTTATAATAATGTTTACACTATACATAGGGATAAATTGCCTGTTCAGCTGGATTTTCAATAATTCAAAATATTTAAAAACTCCAAATATTTTTTCTCGATTTCTATGACAACCCTGATTATGTAAAATTTTAAAAACATTTTCAAAAATGTAAAATCCAAGCAGTCGAAGAACTTGTTGCCTGGGAATTTGTAAGTCTAAATTCATTCATTATATTTCTATAACTCGTCGTGTCTTCGTACAATCTTTTTTAAAATTTCGTACTATTTTTTATAAAAATAATTTTCTGTGCGTTTTTTCTTCTGTATATTTAAAGAAATATTCAATAAAAAACCAAAGAAGAATATCATCGATATGGACGGTTACAAGGAATTCCTCATCACCAGCATTCTTAGTGCAGCCAAAGTAATCTCAGAGATACGTCTTTATTCGGTTCTGGACAATCTGAAGCCGTTGGGTAATCGCCATGGAGCACCAGTGATTATTGGTGGCCTGGCAACGGGATTTCTCATCTATTGTGGTCATCGCTGGATTTCATCAGCAGTAAAAACAACAGCATCAACTAAAACTACAACGACAACAGTGGCAACTGATGAGAAACAACAGGAACAAGGAATTCAAGTGATTCCCCAGCAAGCGGAACATTACGAAAATGTCCTATAGATGTCCAAGATCAAATGGAATTATCCCTTATTTTAGTTTAATTTGTTCTGCCATGTACTTTTTTTTCTCATAAATTTAACGGTCGTGTATTATTAAAACTTGATTTGTCAAAAAAATATAAAAAATAATAAAGAATAACAGAAAAAGAAAAGGAATCTTTAAAATTTATTACTCTTAATTATTTGGACATAACTTTGTCAAATCTCAACCAATTTGTATAATTAATGTCTTTTTAAGCAATATTTAACTGCATTTAATTTTTTTTAAACTACGGAATATTTAAAATAAATAAATGAAATAAGGTTTTTACTCACTTGTGCCTAGTTTAATTAAGTCCATTTTGTGGATACATTGAAAGGGATATATCAACTTTGGCGTGTAAACCTGCTCGCTGCAAGGAGAGAGAGAGAGACACATTAATTCGTGAGAGAGAGAGGGACACTTAAGTTATAGCGTCTACTTACTAGGTCTTCTCGTTAAAGAATTCGACGACAGCAAAGGGTCGACGACTGGAGTTCTCAAAGCGAAAGTCCTGTGATGATGTCACCTCACCGGGCCACCAAATTTCCGAGTTGTGTAGTTTAACCCAAACGATGTCGCCATCGTTGTACCGCGTTTCCCCTCCATCCTCATTGCGAAAGCGTGGCATTTTCAGGCTTTTATTATTAACGTTGTATTAGTCCGGGTCCGGGTTCGATTTCTTTTTCTAGTCCTTGTCCTTGTCCAATGATTATAAACGTTACACCACATCCATGGATCATTGGCAGCTGTAAAAATAACAAGAATTTAGATATAAAATTATCAAAGAAGATTCTAGTTACTAACATTTCTATCTACTAACTGTTAACTTAATGTTATGCTAACACTAACAGCATTTTAACAGTGCTCTGTTAGTTTTATACCATTTTTACAGTGCTCCATTAGTTTTATGCTATTTTATCCGATAGAATTCTATCTACTATATTTTCTTTTGTAAATATCGTTATGTAAACTTATTGCAACTAGTAGTTAGAACAGGAAACAAATCAGCTGAACCCAAACAACAATCACCTAGTTTATAGATCAGTTTAACCTATTTTAACTTTACGGTTGTGGGAAAGTTGCTAGGTCAAAGACTTGACCAACTTTAAACTTTCATAACTTTGTCAAAACTGAACCGATTTTCAACCGGAATGTCATGATTTGACCTTTTAATTCATTCTGCATTTAAATTTTGTTCATTTAAAAAATTTAATTATTTTCGACCAAAATTCGATTTCGATTCTAAGGGTCCCCCCTTTGAAATTTTGAAAATTGAAAATTTTAAATCTCAAGTTTTCACTTTTAATCAACTCCTTATATCGTAATTAGTATAAAACAACACTTTAAAACTGATTCTGGAACCTTTCATTTTTTTGTAAAAAATCATGTGAAATCTGACAAAAATTTTGACTTGTAAAGTTGTTAGGTCAAAAGTCTTGACCAACTTAAAATTTCCATAACTTTGTCAAAACTGAACCGATTTTCAAGCGAAATGTCATTTTGCTCATAGTTTGGCCTGTGCATTCATTCTGCATTTAAAATTAATTTAAAAAAAAAAATCAATTTTGTAAAGTTTCCTGTTATATATTAAAATGTAAACCAAGATGTACCCACAAATTCATAAATTTTTAACGATATTTATCGAACTTGTTCATTACTAAGAATATAGGGAATCCAAACCGAAAGAACGCATTTTATTTTCATAGTTTTGTTTTTTTGTATTTTATTTGTTTTATTTATAATATTTTTTTTTCTTGAATAAAAACAGAATTCTTTATAATTGTCATGACAATATTAAGTAATATATGTATAAGTGTGTATCTACGAGTATGTATATTATATATATATAGTTTTATATGCGTATTTATGTATTTTAGTTGTCTTGTTTGCAAACGCATCAAATTCAAGACGCACACAACGATGACAGCCCAAAAAAAAAAAAATATTAAAAATAGAAAATAATCCAGAGATTCGATAAGTCACACATAGTACATAGTTTAGTGTTATCGTTTATCGTAATCGTTATGCGTTCTCTAGCGTGTTGTGTATATAATGTATATATTTAATTAACTATAGAGTATAACTGTTACTTAATATTACAAAATATTGAATTGCGTACAACAATAAGAAAAAAGCACATTTAAAACTTCCAGGCCAGACATAATTAGTTCTAAGCACAGTTTGTATAATTTCTGCAAGTGTATCGAATATAATTTAATTTCTTTTCTATAATTTTCTTTTGGTTTTTTTCGTATAAGTTTAGACAGTAAATTAGTAAATCTTAAACTTACTCTACGTACGTTTCAATCTTAAGTTTTGTATAAAGTACATTGATATAACAGAGTCAAAGTCATTTCATTTAAGTTGTATAAATATATATTGTATATATATATATAGTAAAGCATATATATATGTAGTAAGATTGATCACAATTTAGTACGATTTAAGAGACAAATGAAATAAGCACGCAAAAGTTAAAATCAAAAATGATAAAAATTAAGTAAAAACGCATAAAAACTAGACGTAAAATTGGTGGCAAGAGGCACAAATAGGGTGGCTAGGGGGTGGGGAGTGGTCGGGTAGGAGCAGGTTTAAGGGGGATGCCCAAAAGTAAATCCCTACAGTAGCTGTTAATAGACTGTTAATATTAAAATATAACGCCTGCTCTGTTAAAAGTATTTTTAACATTACAATGTTACAGCAACTGTTACGCCGCTCTGTTAACATTAACGGACAACGTGGCAACGCCAGCGTTGCGTGTGTGTTGTATATAAGAGCTGGCAAACTAGCGATGACACTATCGATACGTCAATATTATTGTAACAATTTCTAAAAAACTCTCGATAGTTAGAAGTTTTCAACAGTTATTTTCAGTTTTTTTTTAAAACTCTCAATAATTAAGCGAATATTTCAACAGTTTTCGATAGTATTTAAGTTAATTTCCTCTTAATCACTATTTTTCATAGTTAATCGAAAATATTGTTTGACAGATATATATCGATAGGTTGTCAGTTCTATTAAATATATAGTATGTGTGTTTATCATTTGAAAAAACTGTGGGCTTGTGATACTTTTAGGGGTTGAATTAGGGAGGGTGGGCCATTCTTTATAAGGTCTTGGATTTGATGGCTTTGATAGGTAAAAGACAACGTCATTGAATGTCGACGGGATTAGGACCAGCACCAGCACGACCGCCATTGCCATTTGTGGACGTTGCCGTTGCCACATCATCGCCCACAATGAGCACCTTGCCGACGCCATCGGGCGCCACCAGCTCACCGCTGAGACCATCGAGTCCCGGCTCACTGACATCGCCCGGTATCTTTGGCTTCGGACGATGCGTATCCACCGCATCAATGGGCAGCTTAATGTGCTCCACTTTGCAGCCATAGGCGACCGGAGTTAATTTGATGACCGTGTGCAGCGGTACATATAGATAGGGTAATTCATCGGCCGACTTGTCCAGGAAATAGGCGAATAGGCAACGTAAGACCGCCTGATGTGAGACAACCAAGACATTGCCTTGACGTTCTAGTTCCATAATAACCGGTTCTAGACGTGCCACCAAATCCTCATAGCTCTCACCGCGTGGATAACGATAGGCAAACTTGTTGACATCCCTGGCCTTAAACTCCTCCGGGAAACGTTCCTTAATCTGCTCATAGGTCATCTCCTCACAGTGCCCGGCATCGATCTCATTCAAGGCCTTCCAACGCTCCTGTGGCGCCTTGACATCGGCAACCGTTTGTATGGCCCGCTTCATCCACGATGTCCACACCCGTAATCCATCAATCTGCTGCTGGGCAATGAAGGAAGACAAAGCACGGGCATATTGATGTCCCCGTGAACTCAAATTCGAGTCACCTCCAATCAAACCACTCAGATTATGCTCACTTTCACCGTGACGCGTTAAATAAATGGTACGGGGTGTAATGTGTATGTTCATCAGGTAGTAGACAATGCGGGATTCCACATGTCCTTCGTTGTTGTAGACCACAACCTTTTTGCCCGCGTTGTAGACCTTCATGAAACTCAAATGGGATTCGGCAACCTCATCAATGGGTTGATAGCGTTCCTCATAGTGCTCGATACGCTGTAGGAAATCACGGACAACCAGTTCCGTATTCATATTGATATAATCGGGTGAGCTGACCTTAACCTCAAGGATATTCTGCTCAATGATCTGTGGATCATCGCATATGGATTCCACAAAGAATAAACGAAAACCATGCTGTTTAACCACAATGTCATAGATCAGTTGGCGACGATCGTGGGTCGAGTTGGTGGCATCGAATACCGCAATGCTACCCAAACCACTCAATAGCCATTCGCATGAATCATGTAGCGCTTGATTGGCACAACGATTCCGTATGGCCATTGCCTCCTCATTGTCGGCACGAAAGAATTCATGTGACTTATAGGCGGTGGTTGCATGCCTCCGATACTCTCCCAAATTGAACACACGTGTCCCAATCCCAATCCAATTGAGATAACGTGCCAGCTTCTTCGATATAAATGTTTTACCCCTTGCCGGCAATCCAACCATTGCAATCACATGCGGCGTTGTACAATCCGCTATTGTACGCTCTCCCCTTATCGGAAATGGTTTGGTCATCACCGTCTCCGATGTTGGTGGCAATAATTTACGCAATTCCTCCGACATTACCGATGGACACACATGCAATTCATTTTCTATAGCCAAATCGGCGGTCTTCTTCAACTGATTCAATGAGGTGGTGCGCACGCGTAACGACGGCGAGGTGTTATAGGGCATATCCATGATGCTAGTGGCTGTCACGGAACGTACTAAATGTTTGGCCAATACCACCGAGGCAGCTGCAACAGCGGCGTGTTGTTGTTTCTGCAACAATTGCTGGCGATACTCCCAATCGGCTAAGGTTGTTGCTGTTGTTGGGTCACTGCAACAACAACTGCATAAACGTTCGCTGGATGAATTTGTTGATGATGTGGATGATGTGGATAATTTGTTACTAGTTGCGGTTGCTGTTGTTAGTGGATTCAAGACAATGTTGCTGAATTTTGTTAGCACATTCGTTACACAGTAGGAGCAGGTGTTGTTGGTGTTGCAGGTGTTGTTGTTGTTGTTGTTGTTGGAGCAGCAAGCAGGCTGTGTTAGGGAAGACAATGTTGCTGTTGTTGCTGGTGTAGTTGCAATTGTTGTTGCTGTCAACTGATTTGCTGTTGTTTCTGTGTTTGCTGCTGTTGCTGCTGTTGTTGTTGTTGTTAAAATGTCTAATGTATCCTCGTCAATCTGCTTGTTGTTGCTGTCTTCTGCTCCTTTGTTGTTGTTGTGATAGCTGGAATTGTTGTTGTTGTTGTTGCTGCTTTGGCTAGCTGTAAAGTAAAGTAGTTGCTTTGAATTCTCGAGCTGTTGTTGTTGTTGTTCGCTAGTTGCTGTTGGTGCTGTTGTTGTTGCTGCTGCTGTTGTTGTCGTTATTGTAGGCGCTGTTGTTGCTGCTACAGTTTGTTGTCGTTGTTGTTGTTGTGGCGTGAGACATGAAATTAGGCGAGTATTTGCTTTAGTTGTTTGTGTTGTTCTTGTTTTTGTTGTTGTTGTTGATGTAAATGGAGATGCTAAAGTGCTTGTTGTTGTTGTTGATAATGATAAAGATGATGATAGTGAAGTGGTTGTTGTTGTTTTTTGTTCCACATGAATATTATGCATATATATGTGCGTGTGTGTGTGTATGTAAGCAAAAAAAAAGCGTTAAAAACCAAAAACCGTTTTGATAAAAAGCAAAGTTAACAATACCCGAAAATATTGCAAGAACTAATGAAAAAACTAACCACAAATTTAATTAGGCTAAAAAGCGCTATAATAAATAGCTACACATACATACATTTACTATATATATGTATGTATGAATGACAAATGTTTGACTTCTTTGCACTTGAACCGCACGAAGAAACGATGAAACTAGCAATCGAGAATAAACGAACGCACACAAGAAACGTAATGTAGAAGCAGCGCAAGAAGAAGAAGAACTACACACGAAACGTGCGCTGTGCGTGGGCGACACCAAAAAAGACAAGAATAAAAACAGAGAAGAAGGCACAAAACGACAACAAAACAGCTGACAATGCGAGGGATGCGCATGTACTATGTATGTGTGCGTGTGTGTGGGAGTGCGTATGGTTTTTGGTATTCTTCTTGTTATCGATACTTCAGCCCTGGTTGTAATTAACGATCGATTAACGCAAATTTTGCAGAACAAATATGGCTGCTGCTGTTGTTGTTGCTGCTGCTGTTAACAACACTGTTAACTCTATTTGCATCTCTTTTGCGCTAATATAATTGGTAAACTGCAGCTGCACTTTATATGAAAAACTAAAAGAAATAAAATAAAGAAAATAGCACAGAAAAAGAGAAAACCCATAAAAATAAATGTGTGCAAATAAATTTTAAAAATTAAGTAGAAATTGCGACGCATGCTAAAAAAACAAACAATTACTTTATGTCCTATCCAATTTCTTTACCCTGCTTATGCAACAAGAACAATAATAATAAAGGGCTAGCTGCCAATTGCAATTAAGTAACGACAGTTAAGCAATAAATCAATTTGCCAATGCACATGCACAAATGGGTTGAAGTCGAGTCGATTCGAGTTATAAATTATCGCATTTATCAACTGCGTATAATCCGCAGCTTAAGAAATTGACAACCTATGTACGGGTGAGAGGGAGTGAGAGATTGTGAAAAGGCCAATGTCATATTTACATGCAAACAAACGCCACCCACCGTCTTTATCAATTAACTTAACAGCGCACCAAGCGGCAAAAATAAAAAAATAAAGTATACGCAACAACAATAACAACACGGTAGCACTGCCAAGGTCAGTGCTGCCAGACAGGCCAAACATCAACAGCAGACAGCGTCTCTCATTACACGCACACACACACATACACATGCACGTGGACATTTATCGATCAGCTGTTAAGCGACTGCAGCAAACAGTGCATCTTTAAAGTCTATAGACACTTGCATGGAATAAAACCAAAACATTTTACTAAAATACAAACATTTGAATTGATTTTGCATTATATTAATTCTCACTTAATCATGTGATTGTGATTAAATGTGATCTATTTTACTCATACTTTAAATGCGCACTGTGTGTGTGTGCAATTTTCCAATTAACAAGTAATTGGAAATCGTTTTTTTATTATGCATTCCAATAACAAGAAAAATAGCAAGAAAATATAGTAACTCAAGTGCGCATTAACAGCAACTATAATAATACTAATAAATAGCTATTGGAGATAACTACTTATCAGACAGACTGTCAAGTCAATCACTTGAGAGATGGTATATGTGAGTGTGGTGTTTGTGTGTGTATGTGTGTGCGGTTATGTACAGATACAGATGCAATTACCTGAGCCAAGTTTAATGTTTTAGACAGAAAAAACGAAAACAAATCAAATAAAAGAATAGGCAAAAGAAACAAAGAAAATGTGAAGCAGACACAACGCTCAATGCGGCAATACTAAAAATTTTGCACTAAACACAAAAAGCGAGCGAAGCAAATCGTCAAATCGTCTCGGCGACGTTTTAATATTGCCGGCAGCGCAGTTGTAACTGTAACATGCCGGCGACAGCGGCAGAGGCAGCAGCAGCGACAGCCGTAACAACAACAGAGGTCAAATTCAACGAGTACACGCAAAACAAACAAAAACAACAATGTAACATTATTTTTATTTTCTATGTTTTTTGTTAGAAAACTACGCAAAAAAAATTGAATGGCGCGATTTTTTCGCTTTGATTTTGATTGGCTTTGGCATCTGAGCGACAGCGACGTCAGCGTCAGCGTCGGCGTCAGAGCTTTTGCAGCAGCAGTAAAAAGTGCACCTAATGCATCTTTGTATGTGTGTGTATGTGTATATGCATGTGTAAGTGTGTGTGTGGACTAGTTCAATTGATTGTTTGCGCAATATGGATGCATAATGATTGGAAAGAGTGCAAGAGAGGAAGCAACGGAGGGTGGAAGGTGGGAAAATGTAGAAGAAGGAGGAGAAGGGAAACAATGTGGCGCATTTGCTTAACTGATTCCAAGTGCAATTCCATAACACAAGTATGGAACACGCTTAATAGATTTGTTTAATATATGTAGACTACGACGTTGCTAACAAAATGCGTCATCAAAACGATCTTGACCTGTTAAGCGATAGGCAAACAGAGAGAAAGAAGGAAAGACAAGGATGGGAACAGAGAGAGGTAGATGTTATCAGCAGTCAGTGCTGCCAGCATTTCAAGAGATTAAGTAGCTAACTTGATCAAAAAAAGATAGCTAGAAATAACTAAAAAGTTATCACATTGCTAATTTTGTTATACAGCTGGAAATTCAGATTAAAGGTAAGTAAATAAAAATCAATTTCCATTCAATCTTTAATAGTCAAGTGCACAAAAAGTTATAACTTGAGATGTAATATGTAAAATTTTCGAAAAACACAACAAGAGACCCTTTGCCTAAATTTAAATGCCAAGTGATTTAAGAAGCCAAACCATGATCAAAATGACATTCCACTTGAAAATTGGTTAAGTTTTGACAAAGTTATGAAAGTTTGAAGTTGGTCGAACCTTTGACCTAGCAACTTTACAAGTCAAAATTTATGTCAAATTTGACATGATTTTTTACAGAAAAATGAAAGGTCTCAGAATCAAGTTTAAGGTGTTATTTTATACTAATTAGGATATAAGGAGTCGATTAAAAGTAAAAACTTGAGATTTAAAATTTTCAATTTTCAAAATTTCAAAGGGGGGACCATTGGCATCGAACTCATGATTTAGAGGAAAATAATTTTTTTTCAAAAATTAATTAAATTTGAATGCAAAATGAATTAAGATGCCAAACCATGATTAAAATGACATTCCGTTTGAAATCGGTTAATTTTTGATGAAGTTATGAGAGATCAAAGTTTTTGAAAAAATGTCAAGGGGTAAGTATGGAAAATTGGTTTATAGACGGCTTAGAATCGAAAATATATCAAATTTTGTAAATGATAAAAATTTAAATGCAAAATTAATTTAGGGGCCAAATTATGATCAAAATGACATTCCGCTTGAAAATCGGTCCAGGTTTAACAAAGTTATGACAGTTCAAAGTTGGTCAAGCCTCTGACCTAACAACTATACAAATCAAACTTTTTGACCAAATTGACATGATTATGGCATACATGTATATTAGCCGAAACGCATGAAATTTTTTGATGAAGATAAAACAAACTAATTTTTTTTATTAAGATAATTAAAAAATTAAATTGTTTTTCACATACTTTTTTAAAATTGCAAGTCTAGCTATAAATGAGCTAAATTGGCAACACTAATCGGCACCAGCAGAGAGCATGTTTAAAAATCAAAGTCCAAAAAGCTTCCTTCCACACTTCTTAATATGTGTGTGGAACGTGTTTTTAGTGGGTATTGTGGATTGCATGTGGAAATGGAAATCCTTTCTGTTGTTACAGCAGCGGTTTAAGCTTTAAAATCGCTCCTTTTTTTGGCAATTTAAAAGCTCTCTCTCTCTCGCGCTCTCTTCCGCATTATCTCTCCTTCTTTGCAATGAGCTTATCATTTGATCTGGGGCGTATGTATGGTTTGCGTTATTTGTTTTCTTTGCATATCACACGCTAAACGCGTGGCCAGTGTGACCACCACACCTTTCACAATCAGTGTTGTCGCTACAAATATATCGACTCGTTAATTACAAAGTATTTTAATGTGATTATTTCTGACTGATAAAAGAAAAAGACATTTGGCAATGTTTGTTTTTTTTTTTGCCCCCTTAACCCTTTGATATCAGACAATTTATACATAATATAGCTATAAAGAATTCCCTCCATTAGCCGCAGTGCACGCGGCAACAGTATGACGCTATTCCCAGTGATAATCACATCTGTGTCACTTATCAAAATATATAAATAAACACATATATAAATGTATGTACAACAATGCAATTATCGTTCACATGAATGGAGAGACAGCCATATGTAGGCCTGATAAGACAAGCCACAAAATACAAAATACAATACAACAAAAAAAAAGAACAGTAGAAAAGAAAACAATGAAATTGAAAAGCAACCAAAATACGCATGTACTCTTAAGTATATAAAAAATAAAGCTTCCTGATTAGCCAAAAAGAGTTCCTATCTACGTATTTAATAATCAAGTAAAGATTTTAATCGATCTGTTATCATCAAACAAACATTTAAATAACAAACATACATGTATAACTTATAACACTATTCTAATCAATGTCGCAGTGTCCTAAAAACTTATCTATCGAATTGGTAGCAATAATCGAAATCATTACATTTTGCAACACTACTAAACATGCAAATTTCCCTAAATCGACACCTGTTATACAAGAAGTTTTGACTTATGGTAAGTAAAATATGATGATGTTAGGGAATTGTTTAGTTCTAAAGTTGATCTTGAATTTGTTATGTCTATCTAGGCAGTCTTAATAACGGTTAATGCACCTTGACACTGACAATTTCAATGTCTCTTCACATGTACAAATAAATAAATATTTAAACGTGTATATACACAAGTAAATCTGTAATCACAATGTCTTTACTTTCAGTTTCATAAAATGATGCATTTTATAAACAGACTTCTTATAAGGGGCTTTTTTTTATTTATTTTATATTTATCTTAAGCCATTAATGTGCTAAGTGTTTTATAACAATAAACAGCGACATGTTTCTATATTTTTTTTGTGGTTTGGCAGTGTGTGTGTGAAAAAGAATGAGAGAGAATGACACATGACTAAGTTCTCCGAATTAAATCTGCATGTATCATCAACATTGCTGTAAGAGAGCGAGAATAAGAGAAGTGTACAACCAGCTGAGAGAGGGCAGTAAGAGGAAATTGAAGCTTTGCAAAGCTTGCAAACTTAAACTTTCACCCATTTAAAAACTTCACAAAGCAGAAGCGCAAAAATCCATTGACGGATTTTTATTAGAAATGAAAGAAATTTTTAACTGTCAAAAGTTTTCGCTCAATGCTAAAAATTTTGCAAAAATGCATAAATATAGGACAAAAAGAAAAGAAATGAAAACTAAACCTCAAGGCCAAGATAATAATTATGATTATTCGCATTTTATTTTTGTAGACTATGTAGTTCTTAAGTTTTTGTGTTTTCCGGTTGAAAAGAATGAAATTTCGCATACGATAACAACAGCAAACAAACATTTTCAAATTGAAAGAAAGTATCACCTCGTAGAAAATATAGCTCATCAAGCTGCTAAAACTAACAGCAACAATAGCAACAACAACATCAAGATGAAAAACACGTTCGAAGGCGGAAATTCACAAAAATAGAAAAACAACGAAACGAAAAAATAATTCTAATATATTCGAAAAAATGCAAACAAAAACAAAATCAAAAAATAACAACAAAAAATGTTGTCTGTCTGCTGTAAAGCTGATGATGATGACGATGATGATGATCATTACGTGTGCCAATGATGTTGATGATGATGATTATCATGATAATGACGACGTGTAAACAAACAGCGTATTTGTAACTGTAGCAGCAGCAACAACAACAGTGCATTAGAATGTGGTCTGACCATAAAATATGAAGAGATATTACCAATACACTCTCACACACACACATACACATTTCGAGGTGTAAATCGATAAACCCGACGATAAATAATTAAACTCAAGTAAAAAGCAATTACAAACAAAAAATGTCATTAAACTTTAATACGAAAAACATGACACGCGATTAAATGTGTGTCATACACACGAGAGACAGACAGACAGACGGAGACAGAGAGATAGCAAGAGTGCAGTGTTGCCATTTTAGCTATTTTAAAGCTAGACTTGGCTATTTATTTGCAATTGCAACAGCAAGAAATTGCAATTAAGGTAATGCTATTTATTGGCTATAAATCTAGCTGTTTTTTTTTAACAATTGACTATTTTTTTTTTAGATTGTCAGTTCACTTTAATAAACTCGTTAAGATCGATAAGACAATGAAAATGCATTTAAAATTCTAAAAGCGTTAAGTAACTCAATTTATTCGACAAATATAAAAATATAAAGATAATGTCCTTTTTTTAAGTTGCATTTTTTTATTTATTATTTTTTATTCTTTATTTGAAATACTTTTTTTCTGCTAGCTAAATTTTTTTTTTTTTTTTTTGAATAATTTGAATAATAATTCTGGCAACACTGCAACAGAGAGAGGAGGAGTGAGAGAGAGAGAAAGAGCTTTGTCAGCTAATTTTTGACCACCGGCAACAACAACAATACACCAAGTGCAAGTGCAAGTTCATATGAATTTATATATGTGTGCGTGTGTGTGAGAATTGTGTAGGCGTGTGTCAGTATGTTAAAATACAGGGTGCTTCAATACATACATTTCAGCAATGTGGAACTGGAACTGACAGCGGCAGCAGCAGCGGCAGCGCTGCCAAAGCGCGAGGACATTGTCGCCGCTGTTGTTGTTGTTGTCTCGCAGCATTGTGACATTATTATTATTATTTATATTTTATTTTATCTCTCTGCTGCTTGCAGAGGCGCAAGACGCGCAAAACTCTTTTCTTAGTTGCTTTTGTCTTTCTTTTGTTTTGTGATGCTGCAGTTTCTCTGCTTCCGTGCAATTTTAAAACACACAACAACTTACACAGTGGCTCAAAAACGTAAATACACGCTCACATTGGCACTGACAGGTACGTAAAAAAAACAAACAGAATATTTATATTTATTTATGTGTGTATGTAAGAGAGAGAGAGAGAGAGAGAGTATTTGATCACGGTAGCACGCACAAAAGGTAAACGAAACGAAAGTAACAACGAAATTTGATCAGACCGTCAACGCGCACAAATGCGTTCCGCACACGTCGCTTGTCAAAATAAGAATGAGCAAAAGCAACAGCAACAGCAAAAGCAAAGGCAAAAGCAGCAACAAACGGCACGCGAGCGATCGCTGCCGGCGCAAGCAAAGCGACGCCGCCGGCGACAACGTTGACGTCGCTGTCAAGCAGCAGCAGCAGCGTCAGTGTTGCTAAACAAGTCAGCTAATAAGAAAAACTACATTTAAACTGCAGCTTAATACAAGCTAGCTGCAAAAATAAAATGCTAATTTTGACTTGTAGCTATTTTTGCCAGCACTAGAACGTCGACGTCGACTGCGCAGTCAAAGCACCCATAATGCGTGGATTATGAACGGTAGCTGCTGCGCTGCGCTGCTTTGCTCTGCACTGCGTCGTTACCGTTATGAGAACGAACGATAAGAATTGGCGCAACGCGTGTCCCATGACAAAAACAACAACAACAAGAAAAACAATACCAATTCAAATTCCACTTTCAATTCCAATTGCAATTGCAATACACGTATGCGTGTTAACTACAAAAACAAAGATTTGCTGGATTTATTTTGTAATTTAATTAGCAAATTTTATTTTCAGTAGTAGAAAGAGATAGTGATAAAGGAAGAAAAATATAGTCATAAAATATCATGAAACCATGAAACCACTGTGCGATGAAACGTTATTTTCTCGTTATTTGATTTGTTTGCCAAATTACGCAAATCGATAATGAAATGTTATTAAAAAGCGGAAAGAAAAAAAATAGGTGCGCAGCATTCTAATAAGAAATGTAAAGAATGAGCTTGGAATATGTTGCTTTTTACTCTCTTCTCTTTTTCCCCTCTTCTACATACGTATGTATGTATGTATGTACATATGTATTAACAATTATAGCACGTGTCAGACAACTGTAAAAAGCAACAACAATTTTGGCCTTGACAAAATTTGCAGACAGAAAATACAATAAACCTTTTTATTCACAACGCTTACTGCATTTACAGTTAGTCAAAAAAGTGCTCCGACATAAATTAAAGCATTTTTGTTATATTTATTAATTTTTTTTTAGACATTTTAGACATTATTATTCTTGGCTATGGTTCCAAGAACATGCTAAAAAAATAAAATTCTATCAAAATACTTTATTGACTAACTGTATGTGTATGTATGTGTGTGTGTGCGCGTGTGTGTTAATCTCGTTCGATTTGTCATCTGATTTCAGATAGATAATGTTCTTTGACGTCACAGAAATCGAGCAATCGTAATCGAAATCGATAAGCACCGTCTGCAAATCACCGTTGCTAACTGATAACTCTGTTCAAATTTAAATGTATCAATTAAATTGTCAACGCAAAATGTTAATTATTATAATTGTCTTGCCGCCCATTCAAGGGTGGCGAAATGATAATAAATTTTCCACACGTTTCAAGCGTGCAAAGCACAAGAAAGACTTCATAAATAAATGAGTACATACATACAAGCAAGTAGAATTTTGCGAAAATTTCTGTTTATTGGTATTTATTACATTGCAAAAAGTATCCATTGTAGCCAAGTGAATCCTGGCGAAATTAATTTTGATCTCTTAACGCAACTAGAAACCGGCTATTACTCCCTGGTACCGGTTTATTCATTTCAACTATATTTGGTATATTTGTTGCTAAAAAAAAAAACGGTAAACAAAACTGGTTTGCGCAGCAAAAAAAAGTAAATAAATTTGTGCCGCGCAAAAACTTTAAAAGGGACAGTAACAGTTTTCGGTCATGTTAACTTAACATGACCGTTTAAACGGCCAGCATTAACATTGCCCGCCTAAATGCAACACTGCTAAAGCTCTCAATGTAAACCTTGTATGTGTGTGTGTGTGGCTGAGTGAGTGAGAAAGTGGGAGGGAGAGCAGAAAGATAAAAATTACCACGTACAAAAAATGAGAGAATGACATAAAACCGAAACGAAAAGAAAATTGCGTAAAAATGTATATTTTAATGAATTAACCAAGCAATTTTATGATTTAATAGAAAAGCATAAAATAATATATATGTATTTATGTACATTGAAAAGAATAAGTTGGCACCGTTGATAGTAGAAAAGCTCAAAGCTAACAGAGAACAGACCACGAAGCAGGAGCACAAAACAAAGCAAACGATAAATGCACACCAGCCCCAAATGAAATGAAGCAAAAGTAAAAACAAAAATAAAGAGCGGCACGAGGCAAATTTACATTGAAGAAATAAAAGAAAATACGTGCATTTCTAATGTGTTGTTTATAAATGTGTACGAGTGGATTTGTATGCGTGTGTATGTGTGTGTGTGTGTCATAGTAAAATAAAAGAATTTGGATGCAACTCTTACCTTTTCTTGCTGTCTTTCTTTCGTTCACAGCGATTCTATAAAAGCTGTTGCTGTTTTGCGCGAGTGTCAAAACTTAATGCGGCGCTCTCGCTCTCGCACACACATACACAGGCGCAGCAGCCACGCAGCGGGAGAGACAAAAAGTTCTGTCCTTTACTTTATACTTTTTTGTATTTATTAATGCACAATTATGTTGTGGCGTATTTTTTAAGTTGTATAAACTTTAACACGTTTTGGTTTGATTTTTGCTGCTTTTATCCAATTGGGGGAGGGGGGTTTAATATATATAGCACGCTTGTTGCTGCTGCTGCTGCTTTGGCCAATACTTTTTTGGCGAGTGTCTCCGATGAGAAGATATCGACTCAACACAACTCGACGACTAAACGACGAAAACGACAACGACGAAGGCAAAGAAACGAAGAAGAAGCAGCAGCAGCAAAAAGTGCCGCCAACTTTATTAGTTTTCCATATATAAGAACAACCACAACAAAAACAATCACACATGTGAACATACTCGTAGAAACACTTGATAAACGCACACATACTTGAATAAATATGGCAAGTATGCACATTTTTGTGTATGTTCATACGTTTTCATTTTCGTCAGTTTCTCATTATATTTTAATTGCACAAACACTTTGTTTAGCAACTTTTCAATGAAATAAACCTAAACATATGACTGTTGTTGTGCTGTTAAAAAAAACCAACATTTAACAGTGCTCGCCGCTGTCATTTACAGAGCCACAGACACAGGCGATGACGATACACAAACACATACATACATATGTATGTACGTACGAATGTATGTGCCTCTGTATGTATATACTTATGTACATACATACGTTTTATTCCTTTGTAAAATATGCTCAAGTGTGAGAGCTAACTTAAATTTAATTTAAAAGTTACATCGCTTCCCTTACTCTTCTAACTTAAGAGAGTTGAATATGATTATTTTAGTGAGCACTTACCGCTATGCAAGTGCAACCGGAGCTCCTGAGAGTGTCAACATGACGAGTGTGTGTGTAAGTTGCGACTGTGTAGTTGTAGTCCTCTTATTATTGTTGTTGTTGTCGGTGGCTGCCTCTTTTCTCACTCGCACACAAATACACTCAAAATTTACACTTGCACACACACACACACTAGCGCCTCAGCGGCTAGAATTCTCAACACAAAAAAAACGCAACGCGGAGCTCACACACACGTACCCACATGTACAACAAACAATATGTACTTATGTGTGTGTGATATTACCGATTTTTATATACGAAAAAATCAACGAAAAGTAAAAATGTAGCAAGTATTACTTTTTTTATTTAACGAGCGCGCAAGTTGCTCTGCAATATATACGAATGAGGGGCACAAAACACAATTCACTAACAATGGTTTAAAACGAACGAGCAAAGAACTAAATTCCTTGCGTTGAATGGCATTACTTTTTATTTTTTTGTTGAATTATTTGTTGTTTCTTTTTATCTCCTTTTTCTCTTTAATGTTGTCGGTCAATTTGCGGATTTTCAACTGTATTTGTATTTAAAGTTGAACCGAAAAACGAACGCTGCGCTTTTTATGTGCATATATACAGCGCACACCGACGACACACACAGAAAGTGAGTTTTTCTTATTTGGAATTGGAAGACACCTTTAACATGATTACAGTTTTAATTCATGAGTTTGTTTTTTGCACAAGTATCGTCTTTCCAATTGACAAAGGGCTCTGTAAATCGACGATCAAATTACAATTGCCACAAATAAAAGTAAATTCCCGCAGCGCTTACAATAAAAAAAATATTACACACTGCTGTTTCTGGCATGACGTTGCCACCGCGCACAAAATAAAGTGGACATTTATTTTAACGTTGCCAGATCTAGAAATCCAATCTAGATAATTTTCTATATATTTTTTATTTTTTAAACACATTTTTGCAGCAAATTTTGTCGTATTTAAGACTTTTTATTATCTCAATTTTTAACTTCTGCCGATTCTATAATTCATCTTTATTTTATCTAATTTCTTTGGATTTTACATATTTACTTTTATTGTTTTTTTTTTTTTCAAGCAATTGTTTTTAGTTCACAATTTGAGAATTTAAATCACGCGCCACTTGAAAATCTTACCGTGACAGTGCTGCCACATTGAATTTCAGCCCTGGTATCAACTCGCTGCTGTACCGACAGTGTGAAAATCTGGCAATCATGCTATTCAATATTTTTCCGTATCAATCAGCAAAGTGTCGACGAGCAATACAGCTGTTTGTCTAACGAAAAAACAATATCAACGAGCAAAGTGTCAGCGAGCTGAACAGCTGTCAACAACAAATTTTGCGTACGCTTCTGTTCCGAAATTTTACGTAATTTGTATTGTAATAGCCGCCGATTGCTTGCAAATTGTCCACAAAATGTCGCTAATACGTCAAGTGCTGTGCCGTGCGGCACCCACATTGCAGTTGTAAGTGTTTGTATCATTGATTACCATTCGAATTGATGTTGAATTTCATTTGGCAGCACTGCACGCTTCGCATCCTCGAAAGATATTGCACCCATCGATCCCAGCACGGCCTTGGCTCGTCCCGAGGATCTCGAGCAGCGCAACAAGCTGAGCGGCAAGATAACAGTGCCCGTTGCCGTTAATTTGAGCGCCATTTCCGGTGTGCCCGAGGAGCATGTGAAGGAGCGTCGTGTCCGCATCCACGTTCCCCCAAAGAATGCGATGCAAAGCGGCACCGATAACGTCCACACCTGGCAAATCGAGTTTGATAACCGCGAACGCTGGGAGAATCCCCTAATGGGCTGGGCATCCACGTAAGTATTGGGGAGTATAAACTGATTTGATACCCTGTACAAATGTGCATAAATTTGGCATAATGGAATATGCTCTCTCTCACTCCCTCTGTCTCTTTGTTATTAGTGGTGATCCACTTTCCAACATGAATGTGGAGTTCGGCAGCAAGGAGGAGGCAATCACCTATTGCGAGCGTAACGGTTGGCGTTGGTACGTCGACGCCGAGCAGAAGCCGAAGAAGGAGCGCGTCAAGAATTATGGCGTCAACTTTGCCTGGAATAAACGCACACGCGTCTCCACCAAGTAAACTACTGCCAAGTTGCGAGGCTCACAGCAATAACAGAAATTACGCGTTATAAATACTATAATTACAATTGTTTTTTTTTTCGCTACTATTAAAACTGAAACTATATATGTGAAATTAATTAATTATAATTAATTGTAATGAGATCGCTTGTGACGCTGCGAGTGCGAGCGAGAGCGGGAATGAGAGCGAGAGCGGGAACGTTTTTTATGTCGCTCTTGGCTGCGACTGCGCTGTCTTCGTTTCCTGCTGCGACTGCGCTGTCTGCGTTGCTCACGGCAGCTGGAATGTTGCTCACTGCGCTGCTCTTGGAAGCTGGAACGTTGCTCGCTGCGCTGCTCTTGGAAGCTGGCGCGTTTCCAGTGCTCTGAAGTGCGCTCGCTGTGCTTCTCTCTGGAACTGCTGGCTCTCGAGTGCTCAGGACTGCGCTCCCTCTGCTGCTCCCGGGAACTGGAGGCCTTCCAGTGCTCAGAACTATACTCTCTAGTCTTCTCTCGGGAGCTGGAGGCTTTCCAGTGCTTAGGACTACGCTCTTTGTGCTTTTCCCTGGAACTGAAGGCTTTCCATTGCTCAGGACTACGCTCTCTGGTCTTCTCCCTGGAACTGACGGCTTTCCAGTGCTCAGGACCACGCTCTCTTTGTTTCTCCCGGAAACTGCTGGCTTTCCAGCGCTCGCGACTTCGACTGCGCTGCGTCTGCTGACAGCGGCGTTGCTGCTGCTCTTGTTGTTGCTGTTGTTGTTGCAGTGCCTGCATTTGCAGCTCCACCAGCTGATGCATCTCCTCGTGCAGCGTCGGTTTGCTCTTGCGATGTCGGCGCTGTTTCTTTTGCGCTCTTTTGGTCACCGCCACCAGCTCCGCAAAGTTGGAATTCTCCTCGATGCTCACTTTCTGCCTTGGCGTGCACTTGAGCACATGCTCATAGAGTATTAACTTTTGTGAGGCACTGTAATTCAACTGGAGATCATCAAAGGTTTGTGGCGCTTCTTTAACTCTTTCTTCACCCAACAGCTGTTGCAACAGCACAGCGTCCAGTTGCACGCTATGGTCTGTTGCATTCATACAACTTGGCGGCAACTTTTCAAACTCTTCTTCAGTTTTATGCTTCGCCTGCTTAGGTCGATGTTGCTGCTTGTGGGAAAAGCATTAAAGTTGATAACCAGCTAATTAATCAAGTAATGTTTAAGCTTGCCTGGAGCACACCTTGTTCGGTCCATTGCAGACGCTGGAGCAACTTTAGTAAGCGCTCCTTGGTGCTGTTCACATAAAGACGCAGTGCGTCCTGTGCAGCGGACATTTCCGCCGGTTCCATTAAAGTCGATTGTTATTCTTTCAAAAATCAGCTGTGTTGGCTAGTTTCTTAGCTATTTTGTTAAGCAATTTCAGCTATTTTTCAGCCAGAATCTTTTATTTTATTCCTTAAAAAATTTGGCAACACTGCGCTCAACACACGTAAACAAACCATAAACATTTAGCAAATAAACTCATTTTAAAATTTATATAGAATAAACATAGAAAAATAACACATGATACTCCAATTAAAACTACTTTAATGTCATGTCATGCAATCCAGTATTTATTTAGCTTAGAAATAACACAGTAAACGCCATTATCAGACAGGCGGCACCAACCCAAGGAGATTTACGTTCGCCAATGCGCGCCAGCTTGTAAAATGTGCCGAGCAAACTGCAAATGCACATAGAGCGGAAATTAAATGTTGTTTATTATATTTTATTATAAAACAGCTGCTTACCCGGTTTTATTGCGATCAATGATGCTTGGAAACAGAGACCGCAAATAAGCGCAGGTGCATATCATCAACAGAATGACCGACAGTAAGCTTTGAAAGTTAAATAGCGCACTCTGAAAGAAAACAAGCGCTTATAAATTATAAACCAAATAGTCTTAGACGCAGTAGAATACCATTTTATGTCTTTTCTCTTATTGGCAAAAACCGTGAGCAGGAATGAAAACAAATTAAACAAACTAATGACGTGCCGTGTTCGGTGCAGTGCTGTCAAATTTTTAGAGGAAATATCGCTATTCCTGGCTAGAAAGCGTACAAAAAGTAGCTGAACTTGCGGTGCAAAATAGCTAGACAGCTGACTTCAAGGCTGCCAGACAATAAGGGCTGCCAGAATTTTAAGTTACCAATTTTGTTATTCGACCCAAAGCTGTGCATATTTCCAGATCGTTGAATTTAACAGGGTGGCAACCTTTCGGTCGGGTGGCAACATTCGGGCCAGGTGGCCAGGATACAACTCTAGTGCATATAAACAGTCAAAATTTTCAGTGCAGAAATTGCAGCAGCAAACCAGCAAAAAAAAAAGACGAAACGCGTTTGTTTTGTCGTTTTTTCTTTTTTGTTGCAACAGACGTGGCAAGGACAGACCACAAACAATTGTGAAACTGTGCTTCAATTAAAAACAACAATAAGATGGGTGTACCAAAGTTTTTCCGGTATATTAGCGAACGCTATCCGTGTCTCAGTGAATTGGCGCGTGAGCATAGCGTAAGTATCCCTGTGTGAGTGTGTGTGTGAGTGTGTGGGTTTCCAAAGAAAAGGCTGAGCTGTGGGAGGGGGGAGGGGTGGTATGCACAGAGAGCATTCTCGACTAACTTTCTCCTTATATATGCTATATATTGACAGATGCCCGAATTTGATAACCTTTATCTGGATGTCAACGGTATTGTGCACAATTGCTCGCATCCCGATGATGGCAACATTCATTTCCATTTGGAGGAATCGCAAATATTCCAGGACATTTTCAATTATATCGATAAGCTATTTTATCTGATCAAGCCAAGGAAGTTGTTCTTCTTGGCCATAGATGGCGTTGCGCCACGTGCCAAAATGAATCAACAGCGCAGCCGACGCTTTCGTTCCGCCCGCGAAGCGGAGCAACTGGAGGCGAAGGCGATGCAGCGCGGCGAGAAGCGGGAACACGAGAGATTCGATAGCAATTGCATTACGCCCGGCACAGTGTTCATGGATCGTCTGCAAAAAGGATTGCGTTTCTTTCTACGCACCAAAATCTCCACAGATCCCATGTGGAAAAAGTGTCAAGTGATCTTGACCGGCCAAGAGGCACCCGGCGAGGGTGAGCACAAGATCATGGATTACATCAGATATTTAAAGGCCCAGCCCAACTTCGATCCCAATACGCGTCATTGTCTCTATGGTCTGGATGCGGATCTCATCATCTTGGGACTCTGCACCCACGAACTGCACTTTGTGGTACTCCGGGAGGAGGTGAAGTTTGGCAAGAATGTGAAGCGTCTCGGCTTCAATGATACACGATTCTTTCTACTGCATTTGGGATTGTTGCGTGAGTATCTGGAATTGGAGTTTGCTGAGCTATCGACGCCGGAACATAAACTGGATATAGCGACACTGATCGATGATTGGGTGCTGATGGGTTTTATGGTGGGCAATGATTTTATACCGCATCTGCCATGTCTGCACATCTCCTCGAATGCTTTGCCCTTGCTGTACAAGGCGTACATTAATTTGTACCCAAAGCTGGGCGGGAATATCAATGAGCATGGCAAACTCAATATGCAGAGATTGGAATTGTTTATGAATGCACTGAGTAAGATTGAATTGGATTTGTTTGAGGAGCATTACGATGATCTCAAGTATATGCATGCCAAGACCGAGGCATTCGATGTCGATGTCAATGAGATCAAGAACGGCGCATCCGATAGCTTCAACAATGATCTGGCTGCACTTATCGATAACAGCATGAAGGTAAGTTATCACTTTTTCTCTTTATAAGGGGATTCCGGATTTTACTCATCCAACTCTGTAGCACTAAAGTGACTCAGACAACAAACTTGCCTTTCATTTCATTTAATTTCGTTTATAAACGCAAGAATAAGAGCTTTTCAATTATGAGCTTTTGAGTACAACTGAACTTATGTTAATTAACAGTAGGTGTAGTGTTCGCAAGTGCGATAGAGCGATAGAGATAGCTACATTTCTCATAATAACCATCCTTATCAAAGTCCCAGCTTTGCGAACTGATCTCTTAGTGAAGCTAGCTTCCTGAAATTTGTTACAGCTGTTTTTATCACACTAGTAATTATAAATTATTTATTCTTTATTAAAATAATATATATTTTTCAATACGAATAAAATTTTTTTTTTTTTTACTTTTTAAGCAATTGTTCTACCTTCTATAAATTTAAATCATCATTGAAAATATTTTTCAAAATTTATTATTAACAAAACTTGGATTTATATCCTTTGTAATCTAAATATATTTTGTATGTTTTGCCAGCTCTATGAAGACGACAGCGAAGTGGATCTAAGCGACGATGAGACGGCCATGAAGAACGAATTCCAGAATTATAAGCGGAATTATTATCGGAACAAGTTCAAGACGGAATTGCATGCAGATTTGATTGCAGAATTGAGCAATCAATATGTGATGGCATTGCAATGGATACTCGATTATTATTATCGTGGTGTGCAGTCATGGAATTGGTATTATCCCTATCATTATGCACCGTTCATCAGTGATCTGACCAACATACGGAACATCAAGGTCAATTTTGATCTGGGCAAACCATTTTTGCCCTTCCAGCAGGTGAAATACAATCAAATGTCATGTCCAGGTGTGTTTCGTTGACCAACTTGTTTCTAGTTACTGGCTGTGATGCCAGCGGCTAGTTTAAGCCTCCTACCATCGGCCTATCACGATCTGATGCTCAATGAGAACAGTCCCCTGGCCGAGTTCTATCCCAAGGAGTTTGAGAGCGATCTCAATGGCAAGAAGCACGATTGGGAGGCAGTCGTCCTCATACCCTTCATCGATGAGAAACGTCTGCTCCATGCCATGCAACAAGTCGAATCCATGTTGAACGATGACGAGCGTCTAAGGAATCAACATGGACCCATGTATCAATATGACTATAGTCCTAAATCGTTGGGTTCTCTACCAGCTGTGGCGCCTCTCAAGGCACTGCAACATGTCTATTGCTCGGAGCTGGCCCGTTGGTCCGATGAGATTGTACTCGACTTGCCGCAAACCGTTTGCGTCGAGCTGCCCAATGCAGCGCGTCATGTATTCTTTCCGGGATTCCCCACCATGAAGCATCTCGATTTTGATGTAAGTTACACATATTTTATTCAGCAACTTTTAAAACAATTTAAATCCATATATACATATCTAAATATCAAATATTGTCTACAACTTTTGAATTTCTTTCAGTTTGAGCTGCGTAATGATCGCATACGAATTTTCGAGCAACCCTCGCGTAATCAAAGCGTTGTCCTGCTGCCCAAGAAGCGTTCCTTCGAGGACACGCTCACAGCGGTGGCCAGTCTCTATCTGGAGCAGGTGGTGCACATTGGTTGGCCACATCTGATCAAAGCCAAGGTGGAGAAAATTGCCACAAAAGACCAAACTGTGGACAAAACGGGCATTAGGGTCAACAATGAATCGCGACGCTTTGAAATGGACTGCAAATCTCTGCAGGATCAGTTGAGTCTAGCTGGAAATTGAATCTATGATGCATTATTTATATATTTTTCTTACTCTCTTTAGCTTTGCTTGTCGCATGGGCATTCAGTTTGACAATTATGAGGTGATTCTTTATATACGCACATTTGCTGGCACTGCTGTGGACTTTGGCCCTCGTGGCAATGTCTTCATGAAGGATATATGGAGCAGTAAGGTCACACCGTATCCGGCTCAGGGTGTTGTTGCCGATATTCAGGTGCAGGATAACATGCGGCGACAGTATAATAAAATTGAGGAACTCTTTCCGGCCAGCTCGACGATCTTTTTCATTGGCAATCAATACTATGGCAGCCAGGGTACGGTTTTAGATCCAATGCTTGTCTACAGCTGCGGACGTATACAGGGTATGTCTATTTATAGCTACTTCTATCTACCTATTTGTACTATTTTTGTATCAAAGTTCTATTTACCAGTCACAGATTCACTTTAATTCCAATTGCTATAAAAGTGGAACTTAGTGAATAGTTCTATATACAAATTATATTTTCAAAACTTTCTATCATTATATTTTCTATATGGAGTTTTTAATTTTGAGCGTACTCTGTTTCCAGTAAATATCGGTCTTATGAAATAACTATTTTTATAGCAACAGAATCATGCTAATTATTTGGAAAAACACTTTTCCACTTTAATATATTTTTTTTAAATATATTTTTTCGAACATAACATATATTTATTTATTTAAAAATTTTAATCGAATTGAATTGTAACTTAATTTAATTGAATTTAAATTAATCTTTTGCAGTTAGCATTTGTGTTGTTCCGGAACCCGAATTGAACTCAGCGCGTTTGCTGCAGGAGCAAAAGGATCGGGATTATGTGAATGCGTATGCGGTGTGCAGAGAGTTGAATATGTCGAGCAAATGTCTGGGTCGATTGACGGGCACCGTTTTTGTGGTGTTGGGACCACGTCGTGAGAAAATGGAAAATGTGTCCAAGCACAATATTGGACTGCAATTGAAGTATCCGCGAATGAATGAGGAGAGAGCTGGATATTGTCGTCGCATAAATAATCAATGGTTTTACTCCGAAATGGCCGTTGATTTGATCTACGATTATTGCAATCAATTCCCAGAAGTTATTGATTTCTTTGCGAATAGCAATGATCGCAGTGAATATATCTTTGAAGAGGATTTGTATCCCAACGAAGTTGGCCAGCATCGCATCGAGGATTTGGCCAATTGGGTGCGTCAGCAGCCACACATGAAAGTGGATCGCGTCACCTGCGGTTCCCGAACCATTTGCAAAGAAACTGTCGAAATGCTGCTCAATGCCGCCGACGAGTTGCGCACGAAGCCCGTGAAGACAGTGAAATTGCAGGTGAAACCGCATCTGCTCATCAAACCAAATGTCACACTCCCGGAGGCGTATAAATCATCCCGGGCTGTCAAGCTCTTTGATCGTGTTGTCATTGTACAAACGGTTTTCCAAGTACCCGTTGGCACCATGGGCACTGTGATTGCCGTGCATATCATCTCTGATCCGAATCCCGTGCGCTTGGAATGCCTGAACGCCGTGGAGACCATGTGTGAAGTACTCTTTGATAAACCAATACCAAACTGTGGCGATATTTATGGCATTGCCGAGGAGCGTGTCTGCAAGGTGCCCGAGAACTCTTTGTTGGTCATCGGCTCTTGTGGTGGGTATCTATAAACAATTTAAAGTAACAATTAAATTTAAACTTTTAATTTAAATGCAATAGCTTTTTGTATACATATTAGCGTTATATTTCTCAGCTGAAAAGATATTCTATCTAAACTCTGTTACTAAAATAAAAAGCTAGTTTTAAGCAAAATGTAAAATCTAAAACGGCAAATAAATCAATATTATTATTATTATTATTATATTTATAGACGAAGGCGATAGAAAGCAGCAGCAGCAATCGCAGCCGCAGCAACGTCAGCAGAGGCAACAGCAACCACAACAACAGCAGCAACAAGCAACGCGGGATGATCAAGAACAACAACATCAGGTGCAACCGCAGCAACAACAACGGCAGCAACAGCGACAGCAGCAACAACCACAGTTGCAACTGCAGCAACACTCGCGACAACAACAGCAGCAACAGTCGCGACAACAACAGCAGCAACAATTGCCGCAGACGCAATCGATGCGTCAAAATTGGCGAGAGCAACAGCAGCAGGAGCAACGTTATGTAACAGCAGCTGGCTCCAAATATAATCCGATTACAATGAAAACGCACATTGCCGATGAGTTTGTCGATCCAGGCGTGTTGTCCACCGAACCAGCAACATCAACAGCAGCATCTACATCAGCAACAGCAGCAGCAACCGCGCCAGCTGTAGTTGCAATAGAAAACTGGCGTTCAATGTCAACACAGGCGCCATTGAGTCAACAACAACAACAGCAGCAACAACAACAGCAGCAGCAACCGCCACAAGAGCGACAGAGTTTGGAAATGATGATTAAACGCAGCCAGGCTGGCAGTGAGACACCAAATGCACAAACTCAAGCATTGAAACTATTGCTGGGTCTGAATCCAGCTGAAAAGCCGTCAACAACATCGCCATCGGCAACGCCATCCACATCAGCAGCTGCATCGCAATTGCAACTGCAATTTCCGGCCAAGATTCCGTCCCAGGCCAACAATAGTCCGTCCCAGCCGCAAGCACCGCAGCTTCCTAGTCAAATGCCAGTAAGCATTAGTCAATTTCTAATTTACTAAACCCTCTTAAATACTATTAAGGTTGTCGGCAGGGAATTTATAATTTTTAAAATAAAACTTATTTGCTGATTTTTCTGAAATAGTTGAAAATTAACTATTAATTTCAATTTTTATTTTAAAAATTAAAATTTTTTAACCTTAATTAATATAAAAATAATCATTTTTATTTATAGAAACTGCCGCAGCCGCCGTTATTCTGGCAACGTGAGGCACAGGAGCAACAACAGGCGAGGTTGCAATCGGATCTCATTAAGACGCAGCAATGGGATCAGAGGCCGCAGTTGCAGAACATGAGGTCGCCACAGTTGCCGATGCCAATGCCACCGCCGGGCATGATACGACCACAGCAACAGCAACAATTGCAGCAGCAACAACAATTGCAGCAGCAGCAACAATTGCAGCAACAGCAACAATTACAGCAACAGCAGCAACAACAATTACAGCAGCAGCAACAATTACAGCAACAGCAGCAGCAACAATTGCTGCAACAGCAACAATTGCAGCAGCAGCAACAATTGCAGCAACAGCAACAATTGCAGGAACAGCAGCTCCAAATGCAGCCACAACAACAGTTGCCACAGCAATTTATGCCGCCACCAAATGGTTATGGCTATCAGCGTTACAATAACAATGCCAACTTTTATCCCACCATGAACAATTTCAACAGCATTGATCTGAATGCTCATCCCCAACCCAATCCCAATACTCATCCCCATCCCAATGCGAACAACAACAACATGCATCGCTACAACAGCTATGAGCCAAGTTTCCCTCCCATTCAAATGCCCAGCAGCAGCAGCGGCAACAACAGCGCTCGTCGCTCCTTCACATCCATCCAGGACTTTGTGCCCATTCAGGCATATCGTCCCAAGAAAACACAACGCGACGAGCCACCGATGGTAAGTGGCAAAGATAAAGATACAAATGTATCTATAAGATGCTAAAAATAGAAGGATATATATTTATTTGATGATTTAAATGACTTCAATATTTTTCCCGTTTATTATCATATATTTTAACTTTAATAACTTATTTAAAACAATAAATTTGCAAGATAAAGATACATATGTATCAATAAAATGCTAAAGATAGAAAATACATATATTTATTTGAAGCTAAAAATAGAAGATATACATATATATTTATTCGATGTTAAAAATGGAAGATATATATATATATATATATATATATATATATATATATTTATTCGATGCTATAAATCACTTTTTTATTTTATTTATATAATTTAATGCTCATTTGTTAGGAAAAACAGGAGACAGGCGAAACATTCGCCGATTCTCAACAGACAAGTGAGTCTAAAGAGAATATACAAAGCGACGAGGCAACTAATAAATTAATGGAAACGCTCAAAATAGCGGTAAATATTAATATACTATATTTTAAATAAGAAAAAGTAGAGATTACAGGAAAATATTTATTATTTTAGCCAAAAACACAGGCCGAGTCCCTTACAAGTCCGAGCACTGTCAATACTGAAGAAGCCACTGCTAATAAGGTAAGTTTTAGATGATGACATATTTCCCATATATCATATAATAATTTCTCTCTCCCCCTCTTAGCCAAAAATTATAAGAAAGCCGCGAGTTCCACGCATTGGGGCCAAATTTGATCTGGAATACATGCCCTAAAGGGAAATATATTAGAGGAAATGCCCAATTAATATTAAGCAAACAACTAATATAAACCTATTTTCTAATTTCTTTTTCTGAACAAAAAAAAGTAAATTAATAATTTGAATGGACTTAAATATTTTTTTTGTGCACAGCTGTATATACCTATAAACCATATACAGACATTTATATACATGCAAATGTATATATATATATTAATATTAAGATCAAAATACCTTAAATTATCTTGATATCTCCAAAGAGAATCTGTAAAGAGAAACTTATGAAAAACAAGTGGATTATGAACAAATTTGTCTACCACAAAATATTTATAAAAACTAAAAGACGTCTACGAATTAGAGAGAATTTTTAGAAAGTGATCTTTCTTTAAGAAAAAAAAAAACATTGTTTTAATGTATTTCAATATAAAAGATATGAATAATTCAGAAAATTGATAATTAGCGAGGTTCCATTGTGTACTATAACCTCAAAACTATTCAAGTATTTTATAGAAATACTATTAATATATAAATGTGAAAGAATTTGAAACAAATAAGCAAAAATCCTTTTAAATATTAATTGAAATATCATTGTCAAACATCTAAATGTAAAATTAATTTGAAATATATACTATATTAAATGGCAAAAAAATAAGGGTAATGAAATCATTAGTATATTTTTTTCCTACTGAATAATTATATAATTACTTGTATTTTTTTGGTTTTTGTATTAAATTAAGCTGTATAAACAGCATTGTAAAGTTTATTTTCTTTTTAGCACATCAATTTGAGGAGAGTGAGCAGCTACGTTGCAATTGTAATCAGCTAGCTATGCTGCTCTAACGCAGTGACAGTCTGGACTAAGCTTTTGGACAGGCTCTACACTGGCGTCCCTTTATAATAGGCATGCTGTTTTGGAGTTATGTAGGACATCACTTGGGGAATCACTTGTTTCTCTACAGTGTCGTCTCTTAATATTAGGCTGCTGCCTTAGAGTTGTTTCATATGGGGAAGCACTTGTTTCTCTACAGTGTCGTCCTTTTATATTAGGCATGCTGCTTTGGAGTTGTTTAGGGAATCACTTGTTTCCCACACATTGGCGACGATGACGCAGTATATCGATCTGCGACAGCTTTAAGGAGCGTCCACAGCTCTCACAGTGATAGTTGGCATCCCGTGAACTGCTGCTGCTGCTTGCTGCAGTTTCCTTCGTTTCCGGAGTTGCATATCGTCGACTTTCCCGTCGTCCCTGGCATTCCAAGCGATGCAGCAGCTGGTCGGGCACATCGTACTGTTCCAGCTCAAAGTCACACTGAGGACAATGCCAGGGCTGCTGCTGCAGTGTGGCCTCCATGGCCAGTGTCCAGGGCAGCTCGGCAAGACAACCATAAACCACATGCTCGGATACATTGAATCCTCCCTTCTCGCTGTTCACGCTCAGCGGAAAGTCGCCGGCAAAGGGATTCGTTTGGAGCCGTTGCAGTCGCTCTGGCGGAGGAGAACGTGTGTACAATGTCTTGAGATCGGCGGGCAGCAGCCGCTTGATGCTATAAACAATGTCCAGACTCATGAAATCTAGAAGATCATGCCACAAAGTGTCGTTTCTGTCCGGAGCAGCAGCTGTCACACTAGTAGACTGACTGCCATTGAGTTCTGGGAGGAAGGAAAGGGAAGAATTTTTATAATAAAAATATACTTGTGACAATTGAAGCACTCACCATTCAGTTTGTCATAGAGGCGTTTGCTCCAGCGTCGCTGCAGTTCAATGGCGCGGGAGAGCAACTGGAGTCCACTGCCCGGCTGTGGAAAGTCCAATCCCAGCCAGCCATCGCAGACGACGCGTGTGACGCCCAAATTGGTATCGATGGCATAGCCAAAAAGGAGGAGCGTCTGTGCCGCCGGCAAACGGATGCAGTTCATCAAATACGGCTTGGCAGTCTCCAGCAGAGATCTGATAAAATAGATTTTAAATGGCTTAGAATCGAAAAGTATCAAATTTTCTAGATGATAAAAATTTAAATGCAGAATGAATATAGAGACCAAAACATGATCAAAATGACATTCCGCTTGAAAACCGGTTAATTTTTGATGAAGTTATGAGAGATCAAAGTTTTTGAAAAAATGTCAAGGGGTAAGTATGGAAAATTGGATGATAGATGGCTTAGAATCAAAAAATCAAAAATTTTTCTGGATGATAAAAATTTAAATGCAGAATCAATTTAGAGGCCAAATTATGATCAAAATGATATTCCGCTTGAAAATCGGTTAATTTTTAATGAAGTTATGAGAGATCAAAGTTTTTGAAAAAATGTAAAGGGGTAATTATGGAAAATTGAATGATAGATGGCTTAGTATCGAAAAATTAATAAATTTTCTAGATGATAAAAATTTAAATGCAGAATCAATTATGACGGCAAATCATTATTAAAATGACATTCCGCTTGAAAATCGGTTAATTTTTGATGAAGTTATGAGAGATCAAAGTTTTTGAAAAAATGTCAAGGGGTAAGTATGGAAAATTGGATAATAGATGGCTTAGAACCAAAAAATCAAAAATTTTTCTGGGTGATAAAAATTTAAATGCAGAATCAATTTAGATGTCAAATCATAATCAAAATGATATTCCGCTTGAAAATCGGTTAATTTTTAATGAAGTTATGAGAGATCAAAGTTTTTGAAAAAATGTAAAGGGGTAAGTATGGAAAATTGAATGATAGATGGCTTAGAATCAAAAAATAAAAAATTTTTCTAGATGATAAAAATTTAAATGCAGAATGAATTAAGATGCCAAACCATGCATAAAATGATATTCCGTTTAAAAATCGGTTATGTTTTGCTAAAGTTATGATAGTTGGAAGTTGGTAAAAGCCATTGCAAAGTAGGTTAAACTCACTGATAGCACAACAGCTGATGGCGTTCACTCAACGGCTGTTTGGGCGTATAGTAATCCGGCTTGGGATGCAGATCACTCTCGGCGAGCTTGAGGAGCTCATAGCTCTTGGCGAAGTGCGCATTCGGATGCATGGAGATGAAGGGCTTGAGCTGAGTGTGAAAGAATTGCTGGCCGGCGCCTTTGCAGTAGTTGAACTCATCGGCAATGGCCAGCTGTGGATAGAAGCCGCTGACCAGGAGTAGCTTCAGCAGCATCACATCCCGATGCCGTTCCAGACGCGCCGAACGCTCCAGCAGCGCCAGCTGACGAGCATCGTGACGCAGCCGAAAGTCCACATCGCGCATATCCTCGCCGGGATTCTGATCCAGTTCATCCTCATCCTGCTGTCCATGCTGATGCTTGAGCAGCTTACGCTGACGCGGTTGCTCGTAGCGTTGACGTCGCTTCAGCGCCTTGAGCTGACGCAGCTCACCATGACGACGAGCACGCTCGGAGCTGCTGAGGGAGCCGGCAGCACTTGGTGCCGCCATGCGACAGCTCTCAAGGATGCGCTGGAACTGCTGACGCAGCTTGCAGACCTCGTAGAAACGCTGCTCCTCAATGCCCAGACGATGACACCATTTTCGCGTATTCTCCCGCGACATCTTCAGCTGCAACCATTCACGATAGGCACGCATTAGCGTAAAGAGATCACCCTGATCCGATTCCAGCGGCTGACGTTCCCGCTCGCAACGTTGATCCGTGTGCGCGCGTGTCGTCAGCGGATTCTGCACGCTGAGCATCGCGGCCAGCGTGAGCAGCTGCTCCACATCCGGGAAGACACAGCCCATGAGCAGCATCTTGCCAATGGACAGCTCCACGGGCAGATTGGCCAGCGAGCTGCCCAACGGTGTGATCTTCTCATCCACACTCAGTGCGCACTGAAATGGAGGATAAATTATGGTTAAATTTGAGCATACTCGACTGTCGGCGACCCTGTACTTAATATGGAAGAAGCTAAGACTGGTAAAAATTAAAAAATACTATGAGAACTATATGGTATAGTTGACTGATTTGAACCAACTTTGTTCGGGATATATAAAACCAACTTACATGCATATTGTATCAATTTGGTTACGATATCTCATAAAACAAAAAAGTTTTTCGTACTAAAACTTGATTTTCGACCGATCAATGCTGTTCAAGAATATATGGACTTGTTACGATCTGCCACGCCTACTTCTGCCTGTTGCGCACATATTCTTTAACAAACTTAATAGACTCGTGTTCTTTTTATAACTACAGGGTCAATCTTAGTATTAAATGATTCAAGATCTCAATGAAAATTTACATGTTGTTTGAGTCCCAGTATCGTCTGCTCAATGCGCTCCGTTTCCGGTGCCTCGATGAAGGGAAAGGCGCGCACATCCGGCAATCCCATGGACACCATCTGCAGCAGCATTGTGTCCAGCGGTACACGATAGATCTCCGGCGTGGGATACGCCTCGAAGGCATCAAACTGCTGCTGAGTGTACAGGCGAAAGCAGACCTATTTAAGAGATGATATTAAATGATATGGTTACTTTTTAGGTATTCATGAACCTACGCCTGGTCCAGTGCGTCCGGCGCGACCTTTGCGCTGTTCCGACGATGACTTGGAGACCCAGAACTCCTTGAGACGCTGTCCCTTGCAGCTGGTATCGTAGCTCATCTCCTTCACCTTGCCGGAGTCGATGACAAACCGCACTCCGTCCACGGTCAGCGATGTTTCCGCAATGTTCGTGGACACGATGCACTTGCGCATGCCATCGGGTGCATAGTCAAAGACCTTGTCCTGCTCCGCCAGTGCCAATCCGCTGTGCAGTGGCAGCACCAACCACTGCGTCTGCTGAGTCGCATATTCCCGCACAGCTTCGCAGATGCTGTCGATCTCGTTGACGCCGCTCACAAAGATCAGCACATCACCACGCTCCGTAGCTGTATTAGGTTTGAAAAAATTAAGTTAAAATCACTTTTTTTTGTCAGTTATTACTGCTACTCACTGGGATACTGTTGATCAATCAGGCTGAGCACCTGAATAAATGGCGCCGGATCGAGACGGGCACTCTGCGCTCGCTTGGAGCCAGCGGTGGCTTGTCCCGCCTTCAGTTCCAACGCTGGCGGCGGCATGTAACGCAATTTGATGGGAAACAGTCGACCTGGCACTTGGAGCAGACGTGCGCCCTCCTCTTTGAAGAAGCCATGGAAGAGCTCCACATTGATGGTGGCCGACATGAGGATTAGCTTCATTTGGGGCTTGGCACGCAGCAGACATTTGGTCACGCCCAGCAGAAAGTCACCAAAGAGATTACGCTCATGAATCTCGTCCAGTATGAGCACATCGTACTGCTCCAGGTTGGAGGCCAAGGCCAACTGACGTAGCAGTAATCCCTCCGTGATAAAGAGTATATGCGTACGCTGTGTTTTGTTGCGCTCAAAGCGAATCTGGAATCCCACCTTGCTGCCGTAATCATCGAGCAGCTCGTGGGCCACACGCTTCGATAGCGACACGCACGCCAGACGACGTGGTTGGGTGCAGGCTACAAGAGATTATATTGGAAAGGATTTCGGTTTAGAGATTTACACATGGATTCAGGGATCGTTAAGACTATAAGATTTTAAATTAAACAATTGTTCCTATGACAGCTATATGATATAGTAAAGCGATTTTAACGAAATTTGGTCAGGATGTATAATACTAGCCCAGATTCTTATTCTATAAGTTTGGTTAAGATATCTCAAAAATCAAAAAAAATTTCCATACTAAGACTTAATTTTCGATGTATCGTTCCTATGGCAGCTATATGATATAGTAGACCGATTTTAACCAAACTTTGTCAGGATGTATAATACCAGCCCATATACATATTCTATTAGTTTGGTTCTGATATCATAACAAACAAAAAACTTTTTCATACAAAAACTTTATTTTCGATGTATCGTTCCTATGGCAGCTATATAAAATAGTGGTCCAATCTAAAAATTGAAACAAACTTTATCTGTCTATGGTATCTAGGAGCCTACATAACAAGTGTGAAGTTTCTCGCTCTTATAGTCTCTGAGATCGATGCGTTCAAGCAGACGGACTGAAAGACAGACATTGCTATATCGACTCGGCTGTTGATCCAGATCAAGAATACATATACTTTGGAGGGTCTGCCCCGCCTTATTCTACTTATAACTCTATTTTAAGCTGCCTGTGAGTAATACATATACTAATAAAATAAATAGTAATTCGCTTGCCAATGCTGCGATAGCCGAACTCATAGAGAAACTGTGGCACCTGCGTCGACTTGCCACACCCTGTATCGCCAGCCACAATGAGAACACGCGTTGCGTCCAAGGAGCTGCGTAAATCCTGCTTGAAGCGTGCTATGGGCAGAGAGCGTTGTGCCTGACGCAGTTTCTTGATGCGCTGGAATTTTTCCTTCTGCTTAAAGTCCAGATAAATGAGCACCAACTGTTGAAACTGCGACTGCAATTTATCTTTACTGTTGTTGCTGCTGCTGCTGCTCTCGTGACGAAGCGACTTCTCGTCCAGCTGCAGCGCCAAGTGTTTGCTTTTGTGATATGGCTGGTCCTGGAGATGTTCCCGCTCGCTGAGCAGCGACGGCAGCACCGGTTGTCCAATATTTCTTAGCATTGATTCATATTTGTTAACAAAGTGCCAGAAGTCCGCTTCGTTCTCAACGAGACTCAACTGATGGCGACTTTTCACTTGCAGCAGTGCGCTTAGTTGCGCTTTGTGATCCAGAAAACTAAAATCCACTAGATTTAGTGGCTGCCGTTGTTTATTACTTGATTTTCTGCTCATTTTGTGCGAGTTTTAAAGAAGTAAACAAATTCACCGGCAGGCACGTAAACAAACTGCCTATCGTGAACGATAAGCGATTCACAATAGTCATGAGCAGCTGTGCTGCGAGTTATCGATGGATTTCTAGTTCAATGTGCTAAATAAGTTCACTCGTTCATTTCAATAACCTGCTCATTTGAACTTTTTCAGAACCAAGTGACCCATCTCTAATTGATATGGAACAGCTGTGACATGATTTCAATTTACATTTATTTTAACAGGTTTTAAAGAATTATAAATGAAAGCGAGGCTTAAAATCTACCACATGGCACGCTGAACACCCGACAGCTTATTGTAATCCGCCAAGTGACGCCACACAATTCTGCTCAGACGATATTTGTGGACAACGCCGCGAGATCGTGACGTAAGAGCGCAACGCTCTCTCACTCGCACCAACGACGAGTCCCTGGGGAATGCGGCAATCTGAGCGTCGGCCACTTCGCGCAGTTCAATCGGAAGAATATCATTTTTGCGTAGTGAATTCACTCGCAAGCGATCCTTGGCATGCTCGGTAACACATTTACGCCGCTTCACATCCCGAATCATGCGCCAATCGGCGTATTTTGTGCGCACTTGCTGCAACTGCAAACGAATAATAATATAATTGAATTATATGAGTTACTTGAGCTATTAGTTCAACTTACGCCACATCCAGCGATTTGCACACTTTGGCAAACGTAGCTTCCAAGTCGAGCCAAGGAATTCATGTTGTTTACTAAAAGCACTATTGACTCGTTCACAATAAGTTATGTTCGATTAAACTACTCCTCGATTACACTACTCCCTGTAAAAATATCGATTCATCGTTATTCCAGACAATGTTAGAAAACATCTATGATTTTCGAAAAAATCGACATATTAAATAATGGATAATGCTCTTAAAATTTGTTTTTTTTTTTAATTAATATTTTGATACACTTTATTTAAAGAACAGAAAACTTATCCAAGGCAATTTGAAACATTTACAGGAACTTCCCTGAAATGCGCAAATTAAACGATTGCAACGCGTATATATATCGATATTTCTAATAAGAGGTTGCAATATGTTATCGATATGTTATTTCAGATTTGACAGCTGATGTGCACGCCTATTGTGTGAATGTCAGTTTAGGTAAGCAATATTATTTAGAAAATTGCTATATTGTCTTATTAAATGTGTTGAAAGAACGTGTGTGTTAATATTACTACATTAAATACTTGAATTGATTGAACCATTAAAGCGCATTACATTCATTTTAAGTAATAAATCGAACGTTTTATATAACAAGTGCATGTTCGCTTTTGCTGCTGCTGCTTCTTGAAACTTGGACAGTTTGCACGGCACAGCTGTGATTCTTGTGCAAAAATAAATAGAAAAGTATAATTAATAAAAACAGAAAATTGTGCTGAAATTGTAAGTTTATTGTGTAAATGCTGATATGTACATTTAGTGCGCAAACAGTAAGTTGAAATTATACGGGCAGTGCACAGTGATAAATCGAATTGGTTTGCTTGCCATTCACAGCGATGCGCAAGCACATGCTGCATGTGTATAATTGCGTTGATGTTGCTGTCTCACCGTCAAGACGAAATTTTGCTCGTGCTCGCGGTGTATTTTACCCAACGAAAATATATATACACATATATATATTTAACGCCGTGTGTGTGTGTGTTTTTTTTTGTGCATGTGCCTGGGCAAAAAAGAATTCGTTTCACACGCTGCAGTAATTACATTAAAATAACGTGTGCTATTCCCCTCTTAGCGAACGGCGGAAGCATTTTCAATCCGGTGCAAAACTCAGCAGCTGAATAAGAAGAGGCCGAACTAGAAGAAGAAGCAGAGCAGTAGCAGTAGTAGAAGCAGAAGCAGCAGCAAATTAAGAAGATGCCTTCCAGCGACCCACTGCCGCAAAAGGAGGCTGCGCTCTTTCGTAAATTATTGGTAAGCCAAACAAAATATGCAAAGTATTTTAAGCAACAATATGGCAATGCTCTAATTGCCGGCTAAAATTCTAAGCGCTCGCGCTGTCATATGCATGTGTGTGCGCACCACACACATACACACACATGTTATCATGTGCTTTTTCGTTGCGCCTATTTTTGGCATTTGGCTGCAACAACAACATGCAGAACAACAAGAGCAATGTTGGTTATAATTCCAATTGGGATTTAATAGTGTTATACTGCAAATGTTATATTTACTTACTTGGTTGTTTTGTGCTACGCTTGTGGCATAACCTCAAAAACTTGGTGAGTCTGCCTGTGTGGGAAGTGGGAAAGAGTGGGATTCGATTATTAATCGATCAAAGTTAAATCGATTGCGTTGTAATTGTAATTTGAATTGTAATTGTTTATCTTTTTTTGTAGAAATGTTACGAAATGAAGCAGTACAAAAACGGCCTAAAGCTGGCCAAGCAGATACTCTCAAATCCCAAGTATGCGGAACATGGTGAGACTCTGGCCATGAAGGGATTAACCCTCAACGGTTTGGGGCGTCGTGAGGAGGCCTATAAGTATGTGCGTTTGGGTCTGCGGAGAGATCTTCGCTCCCATGTGTGCTGGCATGTGTATGGACTGCTGCAGCGCAGTGATAAGAAGTACGATGAGGCGATTAAATGTTATCGCAATGCCTTGAAATGGGAGAAGGATAATCTGCAGATATTGAAGGATCTGTCGCTGCTGCAAATACAGATGCGTGATCGCGAGGGCTACAAGGAGACGCGTCATCATCTCTTTACGTTGCGTCCCTCGCAGCATGCCTCCTGGATTGGCTTTGCCATGAGCTATCATCTGCTCGGTGACTATGAGATGGCCAACAACATTCTAGAGACATTCAGTCAGTCGCAGACCTCGATTGTAAGTGTTGACATCTTATATCTAATCAAATATATATATTAATATGTAACTCCTTACTTAGGAGGCCCATGACTATCGTCATTCGGAGCTGCTGCTTTATCAGAACCAGATACTCATCGAATCTTCGCATCTGCAACAGGCTCTGGATCATCTGCTCAAGTATGAGGCGCAAATTGTTGATAAGTTGGCTGTACGCGAGACCGTCGGTGATTTGTACATTAAACTGGAGCAGCAGGAGAAGGCGGTTCCAATTTTTGAGTCACTCATTCGTCGCAATCCGGAGAATGTGCTCTACTATGAGCAATATATGGCTGCACGTCGTGTCACCGCTTCCAGCGATATTGTTGCCGTCTATCGCGAATTCCAATCGCAATATCCACGCGCTCTCTGTCCACGTCGCCTGCCCCTGGACATTGCCAGCGGTGCGGAGTTCCGTCAGGTCGCCGATGAGTATCTGCGCCGTGGTCTGCGCAAGGGAATTCCCCCGCTCTTTGTCAATGTGCGTAGTCTGCATCAGGATGCGGCAAAGGCGGCCGTCATCGAGTCCCTGACGCTGCAGTACTTTGAGAATCTAACACGTTCCGGTCACTTTTCACGCGAGGATGCGGACGCGGGTGTGACTGTGGAGCCGGCATCGGCACTGGTCTGGACCGCATTGTTTCTGGCCCAACATTATGATTATATGCGCGACACAGATCGTGCATTGGAGTACATCAATGCGGCCATTGATCACACGCCCACGCTCATCGAGCTGCTCATCACGAAGGGACGCATCTTCAAGCATGCCGGCGATCCCGTCGAGGCGTACGTTTGGCTCGAGGAGGCACAGAGCATGGACACCGCCGATCGGTAGGTCGAACGATCCATTTGAACTTTAACTTGCCTAGATATATACAACATACAACAATATCACAGCTAATGATATTTATTAATGATGATATTTTCAACATTTAATAGGTACATCAACTCGAAGTGCGCCAAGTATATGCTGCGTGCCAATATGGTGATTGAGGCTGAGGAGATCTGTGCGAAGTTCACCCGGGAAGGCGTCTCGGCCATGGACAATCTGAATGAGATGCAGTGCATGTGGTTCCAGACGGAATGCGCCTTGGCCTATCAACGCATGTCGCGTTGGGGCGAGGCGTTAAAGAAGTGCCACGAAGTGGATCGTCATTTTGCCGAGATCATTGAGGATCAATTTGATTTTCATACCTATTGCATGCGCAAGATGACACTGCGTGCCTATGTGGGATTACTTCGTCTGGAGGATGTGCTGCGTCGTCATCCGTTCTACTCGAAGGCAGCCAAGTGTGCCATCGAAGTCTACATTCGTCTGTATGACAAGCCTCTGGCATCGGAGACAACCATTGAGGAAATTGATATCGGTAATAACAAATCCTTAAAGTCGCATTGTAACAATCCTAGTATAAAAGGTCGATTAAGTTTGTAGAAAGGGAAAAAGGAGCTTCACACAAATGTAGGAAATTATTATTATTTTAGTATTTATCCTAAGTCTAGACAGATCAGCCAAGGCCCTCAGGATGTAAATAATATATTTATTTTGCTTTTACAAAATTAGAAAAGTTATAAATATTAAATCTTATAAAATTGTATGCTTAAAGTGTTAGTAACTAGGACCTTCGACTTTAAAAAAATATATATTTTTAAGCAGCATTAACAACCGAGTAGATATAGATATATGTAGATATAGATATAAATATAGATATAGATATAGATATGGATATAGATACAGATATGGATACAGATACAGATACAGATACAGATACAGAAACAGATACAGATACCGATACAAATACAGATACAGATATAGATATAGATCCATTTTAAAATGGAGTTTATTTATTTTATAATATACTCAGGGTATATATTTCTTGAAAGCTTGGGTTGCAGTCTAATTTAAGTATTATATTTGTAAAAGATAATATTCTATCAGCAATAGAAAAATACTTGACTCTTGACAAATATAATAACTATCCAAGTATCTTAGAGATCTTTTTTGTGTACAAAATAAGTAGTGTCTTTTCTGTCGACTGTAGTCTCTGCCATTTTAATATATATGCTTATTGACATATTTGCAGAGAACCTGCCGCCATCGGAGCTGAAGAAGCTGCGCAGTAAACAGCGCAAGGCGAAGAAGAAAGCCGAGTTGGAGAGCGCACAGGCAGCGCAGGCGCAGGTGAAGCGGGAACAGCATCAGAAATCGAAGCAGCAGGCGAATCAGGAGACAGATCCCGATGCACCACAATTGGATGAGCTAATACCGGAGAAATTGGAGCGCACCGATGAGCCACTGGAGAAGGCGATTGAGTTTTTGAAACCGCTGCAGGAATTAGCCAAAGAGCGCATCGATACGCATTTACTGGCCTTTGAGGTGTATTATCGAAAGAATAAGCTATTGTTAATGCTACAATCGATACGACGTGCCCGTTCATTGGATGCCACACATCCGGTGCTACACAGTTGCATCATCCGCTTCATGAAGGCCTTGGATATTGCCAAACAGGAGCAGCCATTCAATGCCCATGTGCAGCAGGTGCTCGACAAGGCCACCAAAGAACTGATAGGCAACAAGACGCCACAGCAGCTGAACGATGAATTCATTGCCAAGCATCATACATCTTCCATACTGCATTTATATGAAGCCGCTCGTGGTCTCTACGAACTCGATGCCAGCAAAAAGGATGCGGCCATTAAGCTCATCACTGGCTTCAATCTGAGCAAGATGCGATTAGAGGTATGCATTTAAAGTCTACTCTTAATCCCTTTTTTTTCGAAGTATCTTTATATTATTGATCAGAAAATCCATAGATGAAAACCCTTATTATACTTTATTATTATTTTAATTAAAAGCTCTTTTTTTCTTTTGATTAATTACTCTATATTACTTTTAGGTATTTATTGGCTGTGTATTTTTAATAGATACTAATTTGATGATTTTTTTTGTAATTTCCAGGAGGCCATTAAGATCTACACGGCGTTGCGGGACGGCGATGTGTTCGGCGACTGCGAGAAGGAGGCGGATGAGTACAAGCTGAAGTGTCAGGAGCGTTTCCAGTATGCCCGCATCTTTCGCAATATCGAGGAGCTGGAGGCACAGCTGCAGGAGAAGGAGGCAGCCAAGCTGCGGGCCGAGGAGGAGCAGCAACAATTGAATCATTTGGACTCAAATGAAACAACAACATCGGCAACGGCGGCGTCAGCAACACCAGCGTCGATTGTAGCAGCGTCTTAGAAGCAACTAAGCGAACAACATGACTGCAACAACAGCAACAGCAACAAAAACAAGAAACCTTACAACAATAACTATAATTATAACAACAACAAAAGCAACAACATTATGCCTAACTCTAGGAAGAACAACAACTACAAATACAAACACAAACAGAACAGCAATAACAATAAACAAACACTATTCACTACAAAAAGAGCAAGATAACAAAACTACAACAATTTGAAATGGAGCTGGAAAATCTCGTTCCGAATCCTCTGGGGGTCTTTCCTGAAAAGATTTTTCCAATTTTTTAAAACAACAAATCAACAGATATTGTGAAGAGAAAGAGAGAGCGAGAATGAATGGAGAGAGAGCGAGAGCGAGCGAACAGAATTAGTTACAGCGAGCGAGATAGCAACATGCTTCACATGAGACACACACACACATCAAAACAAACACACAAACACACAAACACACACACACACACACACACACACACACACACACACACATACATATATACTATGTATAGTTAAAGAATGAATCAAAGAAAGCAGGAAAGCAAAAGCTTCAATAAAAAGAGAGAAAACAAAAAACAAAACTAAAAAACTGTTATAAAACTTTTTACATTTTATAAACTACAATTTTATTATTTTTTTTACCTATTTTTTTTTTCTTAAATTTACTTTAACGAACGAATTGTATATACATATAATATCACAATTAATTATACGTATTCAAAAAAAAAAAACAACTAATAAGAAAATAATAATTAAATTATGTAATAACATGAATGAAAGCAGAGAAACCAAATGTATTCCACAAACTGAATACAATAAGAGATGAAACAAACTGATTTATCATACATATACATATATATGACTCTATTCTAAAGTATTCAATCTCCCAACCTGTAACTCTATAAAGACTGATCTGTAAAGCATCAGCTCTTCATCAGTAGAATTCCGTATTTGCGATCGACAAACATAATATCCTAGCTCTGTAAAACTCGTCCAGTGAGTTTCCTAAATTTTAAAGTGCACCATATAATTCTCAACTTGTACCATGCACTATAACTATAATTACATATTTGTATGTGGTTAAATCAAATCATTACGAGATAACGAGCTCAGCGATAAGTTAAATCAAAATACAGGTGCCTATAGCTTCTGATTCGATTCGTTTCGATTAATTTTAACTTTTATATTTTACTATTTTTTGTCTAACGTTTAACTTTGTCAATCAACTGAATCGATGACAACGGATATAGTTTATGTAATAATATCAGCATCGGTTCTATATGTCATATAGTTGCCGTGGAAATGATCGCCCCAATGCAATATACATATACATTTGTATCCCAAATTTCATTAGTTTTCCACCTATGGGAAAATATTAAAAAAAAAAAACAGAACTGTTGGAATAAATAACGATAAACTTTATAAACAGAGTAACGTACATAAATAATAAATAATAGGGTGATCATTTTCCAGCTAAAGGTGTGCATTTTCCAACCAGAGATGTGCATTTCCACCTAGAGGTGTGCATTTCCACCTAAAGGTGTGCATTTTCCATGCTCTTTGAAACTTGTGTCCCTTTTATTTTTAGGGCATTAAGTTTTAATTGATGGGATAGAGAATAAACAAACCTATAACAACCGCGAGTATTATAACTGGAAAATACTGATTTATCTGTCAATCTGTCAGTCTGTGAATCAGTCAATCAATTAATAATTTGTGTAATTATATACACATAAATTTAATAATTTGAAGATCGTTATAAATACATTAATTTTTTTTCCTTTAAATTGATTTTTAGGTTCTCTGAAAATTTTAAAAAATGAAGTTCCAGAAATATTTTTTCTACATATTTTATCTCAATATGATTTACAAGGAATGCAAGGAAAATGTGTAGTATCAGAAAATATATATCAACATAATGCTGATCCTGGAAACAGTACGATATTTTTATCTGAGACGCAGAGGCAAATCTTGGACTATTGGTATATTATAGATATACTTAAGTGTCTGCTTCTTCATAACAATTGGATCCCCACCGGATGTTTCTATATACACAAGCAGCTATGGATTGTTATGATATTTTTTTTTTTTTTTTTTAAATATAAAATTTTATAAAATTTTATATATATTTATATTGTTGTTCCTTTGAATCTATTGAAATGCAAGCTTTATGAATATATGATGAATATATATTCTTAAGATTTTGGAAATGAATGGAGCATAAAGTAAATATACGTTTTCTTTGTTTGGAGGTTGTTGTTGGCTGTGGTAAAAGAAAGGGGCACAATTGCGGGCGGTGGCATGTGGCATGAGGCATAAAGCAGGTGCAGCCAATGCTCAAAAGCATTTAAAACATGGGAAAACACTAAATGATTTTCGCACGTGCCAAAATAAAAGATAAATATGCGACATGTCTGTCTGGCAAGTCACAGTGGTATGAAGTTAACGGAAACTTTGTAAAATTTAATTTTTAAAAGTAATTAAAAAATGCACATTGAATTTATTAATGTTAATTTTGATTACTTAGTATTTTTTTAAACTTAGTTAAGTTATTCAATTACAAATGCATTTTGTGCCACTGTGCATTTGCGGTGGTTACCTGCGGCAAGTGCCACTCATTTTGTGCTGCATGCCCCTGCGGCATGCCTCCATTTGCTTCTCCGTCTCCGTCTCCGATTCTGTCTCCTTGCAACACTTTGTCTACTTTGAGCGCATAATAATTGCAGACACCAAATGGAGTTTATGCGACCTACTAAAGGATCTCAAGGAGCCAGGATCTAGACAAAACTGTAATACTCACTTATATCCCACTGGATTGTAAAAGAAATAACGATCAACATTTATAGATTTGCAGGATTTAACAAAAAAATGCATTTCAAATTATTGCAAGGGTGTAACCTAGAAAAATTGTACCAAAATCACAAAATTCGCTATATCTCACTCCTTTTAAGGACGATTTTAATATCCTTTGGCACAATGATGGACATCATTTTAAGGCTTCAGAAAATATTTTAAAATCCTTGATCGTCCTTTAAACAGCCAAGCTACAAGGACTTTTCTGTATAGAGAAAAGTAGCTATAGCTTCGAAGTCCTTAGCAGGATATGATTGAAAGTAATACTAAATAAATTCTTTGAGTCAGGGCTACCAACTGGTAAAAGGACATTCAAATCGTCCTTGTAGTTTCGTAGATATTGAGAATTTTCAGTTTTTGGCCTATAAAATAGGGACTTTGGAGTGCAAATTTCCAAGTGTAAGATTTTTAGATGACCCCATAAAGTTTTGATGTCAATCGATAGAGTTTTTCCTTGTGAGTCTAACGCACCGGGTCCTGCCAAAATGCGTAAGGATATGGCTGAATAAAAGGAAAAAATAGGATGCGTTTGCAGCTTGTAAACAGAAAAAATTACTGCTGCCTACTTTTCAGCGTGTGCTGGCAAAGACAAATACTAAAAGTTGTAGCATACTTTTGGTCGTAAGTTAAGTGTGACTGAAAACGTACGTAAAGTGTAGCATACTTCTAAGCTGCATAAAATAATTTATGGTTACGACGACTACCCAAAGATGGCGCCAGTCAACAGTTGTTAGGTGGCGGCTTACAAAACGACTAAAGATGATTTTGAGATAAATGTCTCTCATTTTTTATTTCAAGGATATTTGTTAGTCGAGCAGTTGGGCAATTTTTGGCCGCTGCCACTTGTTTTTTAATGCTTGTGGTTTTTTTTTTCGAGCTTTTAATCATTATTAAACAACAACTCAAGTGGCGCGTCTGCACACACACACAAGTGTTCATGTGTGTGTATGGGTGTGTGGGTGTGTGTCAAAAGCCAAGAGCTGCATATGCAAGTGCCACTCAACACACAAAACACACTCACACTCACACATACGCACGCTTGCAAGCCAAAATAAAAAATTGTTGCATACCCAAAAGGGGCCGCCGTTGGCGTCGCTGTCGCTGTCGTCGTCGCTGTCGTCGTCGTCGGCGTCGTCGTCGGCGTTGCAGCCACAAAAGCACTCGAGAATTTTATTTTTAACGCATAAAGTGCAATGAGTGGCCGTCTGACCGACGAAGCAACCAACCAACCAACCAAGCTGAAGCAGCTCCTTTAGTTGCAACTCCTTCTACAACCCTCTACCCCTCCCCCTCTCTCTTTCTCTCTCTTGCCAGTCTGTCTGTCTGTTTCTTTTTTTCTCGTGCGGCAATTTTCATAATTTTCTTTAATTGACGCCGGCATTTGACTGAAATTTAGCCGAAAGTGAACTCCATAAAAATGCTGAAAATTACGAAAATTTGGCATGTTGATAGTTAATTGACATTTAGCCTGAAATGGAAATTAATGGCATTAAATTTCCAAATGAAAGAATGCCAATAAAATGTCACTATCAAATGAATCAGAAATATTTGTTATGAGTCTTAACTGCAAGACTCAAAAATATCTTAGATAGATACTTTGACAATTTTAAAAATATTTAAACAAAGCTGCTAATAAAATTAATTATAAAAAATGCGATATAGGTGCGATTAGGCTTGTTCTGTATTCCAATTATTACTTTTATTATTTATTTTTTTCTAAAATTATATTTATTGCATTGAATGCCAAAATCTTAATTTTACTATAACAAAACATTGTCCAACTTCTTTAAGTAATTTTCTACTTTAAATGACTTATTTTGAATTTAATTTAACATTTTAAGTCAACGATTAATTTTATTGTTTTCAATTAAATGTGCTAGTAAATTAATTGTGTAGCAAAAATAAATGAAAGTAGAACTTGTGATACCCTCTTTTATATGTACATACAAAGATGCAACAAATTGCATGTTCTATTTTTTTTTTTTTTTTTTTTTGGTGGTTGCAGCTGCTATAAAGTTGTAAATCTTTGAAATGTGCACTATAAAAATTCGCTGTTGTTGTTGTTGTCGTTGTTGTTGTTGTTCTTTCCATTTTGGGGCGCAACACGAAAAGTTGCGCTAGTTTATGAAAAAGTCTTTGAGCTGTCAAACTGTCCAATTTGTAGATAAAGTTGCGTGGCTTCTTCTTCCCTCTCTCCACTCTCCACTTCACTTTACTCTCCACTTTCTGCTCTTCTCTCCTCGCTCCCCACTCTCCACAGCATTCTCCCCTCAAGCAAGCTCTCAGCATCAATGCTGCTGTTTGAGCTCTCTCTTTCGGTTCTTCTCTTTTGCTTTGCTCCCTCTTCCCTTCCTTTAGCCAACTTGTTCTTGTTATTATTTCGAAATTCTGTTGTTTCTTTATTTTTTTTGTAGTTGCTGTTGTTGTTGTTCTTGTTGCTTCTTAAAGTTTGTGTCTTTAAGGCGAAATAAAAAGTTTTGGGGCAACATGTTGTCAAAAAAGACGCAGCATGCTTTTAGGCGCTGCCATCAAAATGGCGACTTGTACTCTCACTCCACTCTCTGTCCTCTCTCCCTCTCTTCCTCTCTTTCCCACACACACACGCATACGTTGCGAGCCGAAACATTATAAAATAAAAAAAGCTTGTTGAAAAGTTGATTTCAATATAAGTTTCTCATTTTGTCCTTTAAGTTGCATGTAATGAGCCGAGGCATGCAACGTGGAGAGAGAGAGAAAGAAGGAGAGAGAGAGAGATGGGTATGTTCTCTAATAGCTGCTGGCCATTAAACTCTCAAACTTGATTAAACGCCATAAAAACTTTATTTTTTCAGACTCGTTGCCAATAGTTTTACCAACTTCGCAACAGCTTGAAACGTCACCAATAAGGCTTATTAAATAAAATAGATCTGGCTATCAAAATATTAAACACAGTTGGTCAAGCAAGTGTTTTGACAAAATCGAAAAATTATATATTTTTATATATTCTCATTATTCTTGTCTATGAATTATAGAACAATTAAAAAAAAAAAAATTTTTACTGAGTTGAACTATATTTAAAAATAATGAAAATAAATATATGTATAAAATTCTTTGTCCTGACTGACTGATTGATTATTATACAGCCCAAACCATAAGACCTAGGAGGCTGAAATTTTCACATAATGTAGCTGAGACAATAAATAATAAAATAACAATGAATTTTTATTTGGTCAAAATATTTCTTGACTGACTATAATTTCTAAAATATAACCTCACAACTAATTAGAACATTGTGCTTATAAAGACCTCTAAGATACTCTCTCTCTCTCACTCTCTCTGCTTGGCATATGTACTCACTCACTTATACACTTACAAAAAATCAAAGTGTTATTTAGCAAAAGTTTGCAAGCATTTCCAATAAGTTGGTAGCACCAACAATTTTCGGTTCTCAAACTTTTGCAGCTTCTAGTTTGAGTTCTGCTTCTTCTTCTTCTTCATCTTCATCTTAGTCTGCAACTTTAATAATTTGCGTAGCTCATTCAAAACTAGTTTTTGCATGCTATCTCTCACTCTCTCTCTCTCTTTCTCTCTTACATTAGCAGCAGCAGACTCAAGTCCTCTTCATGTTATACCTGGTACTCGGAGAGCATCGGGTATTTAGAAATCAAATAATTATAATTGTATTTAGTTCATTTTTAGTACCAGAACCGTAACCGAACTAAAACTTTGATCTTCCATAACTTCCCCAAAAATAAACCGATTCTCAAGCGGAATGTCATTTTGATCATGATTTGGCCTCTTAATTGATTCTGCATTTAAATTTTTATCATTTAGAAAATTTGATATATTTTCGATACTAAGCCATCTATCATCCAATTTTCCATACTTACCCCTTGACATTTTTCCAAAAACTTTGATCTCTCATAACTTCATTAAAAATTAACCGATTTTCAAGCGGAATGTCATTTTGATCATGATTTGGTCTCCAAATTGATTCTGCATTTAAATTTTTATCATCTAGAAAATTTGATATATTTTCGATACCAAGCCACTGTATACTTAAATTGAGTAACGGGTATCTTATAGTCGGCTACTTGACTTAAAAGTTCTTACTTGCTGTTGTTGTTGTTGTAGTTAGTTGTTGTTATTGTTGTCGAAGTTAGCAAAAGCAACTTGAGCAAATACTTGGCACAAGTAATAATTACCGTTTTGTATGTGGTCCGATCTTTAGCCGCTTCTCTGCCGCTTCTCTCCCACCTGGATGTTCTCTCTCACTCTGCTATTGTCTCCCTCTCTCTCTCTCACTCTGTTGCTCTCTCACTCTTCCGCTTTAGTCGCTCTGCCGTTTAGCATGCTAAATACTGATAGAAGCTCTGCAATGTTTGCCTCACAGTTTTTGGACACACTTTTACACACACACACACACACATGGACAACTGTCCTGTGTTGTGTGTTTGTCTGTACACTGATAAAAAAATGTTCTTGAATCAAGATTTTGGTCTCGAAACTAAGAATATTGATCTGAAAAATGCGTCAAGGATATGAAATTGTTAAATTAAGAAAACACATCTTGACTTTAAGAAAATTTAAAATTAAAACATAAAATTAAAAAATAATTTTTATTTTTATAAATTTGTATTCTTTTTTTTTTATTTCCTAATAGTTTCCGTTATAGTTTCCTAACAATTTAATATTTTTATTCTTGTTTTAAGAACTTTGATTTCGTAGATTAATTTTCTTAAAATTAGGAATATGGTCTTAAAATGTTCATTTTTTAAGAAACAAATATTTAAGTTGCATGTTCTTGATTTTAGAATTTGGCCTTTTTTTTCAGTGTATGGGTGTGTGTGTGTGTGTGTGTGCTTCACACACAGCTGCTGTGCATAAAATGGACGTTGCTCGCGGCACTTATGTTGCTGCTGCTGCTGCATCAACAAATTTTAAGCAGTAAACTTTGATTATTACACACACACGCACACACACACACGCACACACACTCACAGGCAAATTTTGTAAACGGGGCGTGGCAGTCATAAAATTGTGTGTCATGCAAAATATGGATTTCAAAATGAATTTATGCGCGTTTGTATCGCTGCGGCTGTTGTCCTTCCTCCTTCCCCTTTCCCTTCCCCCTTGCCCCTTCCCCATCACCTTTCCCCCTGCCTCTTTCACCTACACTCAGAAAAATATATTGAACCATGGACAGCTAAATAGCATAAATGAAATACTCAAATAAAATACCTTTTTTTTAACAGAAATTAAACTTTACAAAAAAAAGTAAAGTAAAGTAAGTATATAAACTTAAAATCAAAATAGTTTGTACTCTAAGTAAATTTTTTTTTTTATTTATTTATTTTTTTTATATAGTTTGTACTCTAAGTAAATTTTTTTTTTTATTTATTTTTTTTTTTTATTTCGGAATATGCTCAAATTATGTTGAAATGTTTTCAAATTTTCCGGGCTTGCAAAAAGCGAACTTTAAAAGAGATTTCAGTACTCATCCTTAACATCATTTGTATTTTTTTTTCTAAGTGTAACTTCCACACTTCTCTTCCTTCTTCTCCCCTCTTCTCTTCCCCATCGTGTTTAGCCGCATTTTGATAAATTTTCGCTTCATTCGCTTTTCCTCTGCGGCAGCCACTGAAATTTGACCATATTTTAAAGCTTGTTGCGTATTTATTACAAATTTGTATGAATATTTGTTATGACAAGGGGATCAAGGGGGAAAATGAGGAGAGGTTGGGGGAGGGGGATGGCATATACAATATGTAGATAAGAGAGGTCGAGCGCTTAATGCAGACTTAACGGTTCACTGGCCATTGAGGTAAACCAAATGAATACAAATACTCTTGGTACAAATCGCACAGAGAGCGAGAGAAAGAGAGAGAGAGAGAGGAAGAGGGACAGGGAGAGGAGTGACAGTCAGTCAAATAAGTAATCCCCCTGGTGGTCATTGAAACTGAAAATGGGACAAAACGGATGCGACAGGTTCAGTTTTATATTTGTGCAACATGATATCCTATTAGCAAATCTGTAATAAAATATATTTACATATTTATAATTAAAAAAAGATGTGCGTAAAAAGTTACGCGATAGAAGTGAAACTTCCTAAGAGTGCATACGGTAGTGGCCTGTTTTTTTTTACTTCAAGATGACAATTTTTCCATTTTTCTTTTGCACACTTCTTTATACAAGTTTACTTGTCACTAGAATTCTCGCTGTGTAATTGAAAACTGTCGTCGTGTGAAGATCAAATAGATCTTACAAGACATAGAAAACAAAACACACTATATGTACTTACTTTATAAATAAACATATAGAATATGTACATATACATACTTTCATTCATACATACGACTTAAGTACATGCATACATACATATGCTTAAACACAGAGCGTGCGAAATTTCTCTTGCACAAATTAAGCACTCAACTAATCCATTCTTATACATATGTACATACATACGTTCATACATACATACATACATACATGTTAAAATGACGCGCAAAACAAACACGTGAGGAACATGCGATAACGTAACGGGAAACAAGCCGAGCTTAGAGCTTTTGACTCAGAGTAGAAAGAGCAGCTTAGAGCTTTGCATACACATACATATGTATGTATGTACATGTGTTTATGTATGTAATTAGGAGTAGCAAAGTCAGAGCTTTGATATTCCAACCTAATAATAAATCAGTGCTGAGAGCATCTAAGAGAACATATTAAAGCTTTATCAAGCTCTCTTTTATTCTGTCGGTTTTTCGTTACACACGCGGTCAAGCGTATTTTCGATTCACTCCCAACGCGCCTAAAGAAGTTTCACTTCAAAATATTTGTCTATCGATAACGATACATATTTATAATTTGAAAATAACTTGTCAACTCTCTGTCGTTAGTTTTAGCTTCGATAACAAGACCGATAACAAAACTTCCCATCAGAAAATCTGTACTCAAAAATATCTGTAAAATAAATATATCGATAACGATTAATTTATCAGCAACCCAAGCTGTCATCGATAACAATAACGTTTGTTTATCATAAAATAGAAAACAGTTTGTTTTTTTTGTTGAATTTGTCTTTTTATTTATATTTATATTTTATTTTAATATTTTATGTGTTAGGAAAACAATGCAAAATTATATGAAACTTATGTATAAGAACTCGTTTTTGTTTTTTCTTCTTTCATATCTTTTATCGATCGTAATTGATTACAGTTAAAATGTGTTAAAATTAATTGGTTTTATTTTTGCTTTTCTTTTTGTTTTTGTTTTGTTTTTTTTTTTTTTTTGATTTAGCAACTTTTCGTTTTTGCAAAATATTTTTAGCATTTGTCGAGATCCTTTCTTCCTATATTTCTTTCTTTTATTCTTTCTTATGTGGCGCTTGTAGAAAATGCAAACGAACTAAATAAAATAATTATCAAGAATATTTGTAAAAAAGAGTTACGAATTAAATTTAATTAATTAGTTTACATACACAAAGACGAGCTTGACAAAAAAAAGAGTACATAAAAGAAATTGTATAATTAATAAAAAATTTTTATAAAATATTTAATACTTTTTGCTTATGCGAATCAAAAAAAAAAAAATAAAAAAATTAAAAAAAATTCCTTGTGATTTTCATATTTTTTTTTCTCTTTTTTGTTTGACTCTCATTAAATGGGGGGCAAGCTTGGGGCTAATTGATGAATTAATTAATGAATTAGTTCATAATGTTAATGCACTACACGAATTGGTTTAACTTTTTGTCAGTTAGACTATTTAGTGCCACCTTACTGAGCTTTTTCCTATGTATGTGTCCCTGGCTTAAACTAATTCAATGAATTTCACTTAATTTAAACAACTAATGTAAATCAAATGAAATTAATAATTAATTGGCTCTTCGTGTGTGTGTGTGTGTGTGAATGAATGTGTGTATGTGTTAAGCTCATTTAAAATGTGATTTCTCTTCATTTGTTTTGTTTCTTGCGTTTCTCAATTCTTTTTCGATTAAAAATCATGCAAAACATTAGGGTGTCTCGTGCTGCAGTTGAAAATGGAGAACTTAGCGGGAATTGTGGTGTGGCAACTGTACCTGTAACTACGTTAGCTATGCATACAAGTATAACTATTATTAATGCATTATCGATATCGATTTTCGATTTTCAATTGTTTTTTGTTTTGTTTTACTCTTTGACAATTAATCAATTAATTTTTTAAACATTGTTTTCTTTTTTCTTTTGTTTTTGCTCATATATTGAAATCTTGTTACTTTAATTATTATTAATATTATTAGTAATAATATTATTTTTATTTCTCTGTTTGCTGCAGTAGGATAGTGTTGTAAAGTGTGTTGTGTAGTGTCGTATTGTGTGTTGTAGTGTTGTTCAGCACACATACTTATACATACGTGTATGTAATCATGCTAAATACAATATAAGAAGTTCTTCTTTAACATTTAAATTGTAATTAGTTGTAACTGTAATTGGTATAGATTAATGTAAATGTATTTTAGTATATATATTTATATATATATATGCAATTAATATTCTCTTTTGCTTTACACATACACATAAGGGGAATACACACATACAAATATATACATCTATCAAGATGCACATATGAATATATAAGTATATATTGTAGATTTATAGTTAATCCTATAGAAATCTCTATTACATCATTCTTTGTTTTAGTTGCGAATGCAAATTAGTACATAATACATTATATTACATCATTATTACATTACATTGGTAATTACATCTAATGTACTTAGGATCTTAGTATAATCCTTAGTATAATTCTGCTTCGATTTTCCTTTTCATTTCATTCATTAAAAAAAAACCATACATTTTCTCTCATTCTAAAAAAAAAAGATTTATATATTGTGGGATTGATCTATGCCTAAGTATTTACTTGCCATTTAGTATTTAATTAATATATGTATTGTATAATATGCGTATGCTTTAATAATTTACAATTTTATAAAATTTCTAACATTATGCAAATACATGAATTATTTTCTTTTTTTTCTCGTTTTTCTTGCGTCTTTTGAATAAACTTGTTTTGAATTAAAACTTTTTTTCATTCTTCCTTCCTTCTTTCTTACTTACTTTCTTTCTTTATATATATATTCTTTTTATATACTTGTATATAGATTTTCTTAGCTTTATATAAATGTTTTTATATATATAATTTATGCATTTTGTACCAAACTAACTAACCTACACAAAAAAAAAAAGATTAGTATATGGTTTATTTAGTATTAAAATGGGATTTTTACATACTGTTGTGCTAAATATGTATTTGGGGATTTATGCTTTACGGACTTGCTTTACTCTGTCCCTCAATTCTTTATTTATTTTTCATGCTTGGCTCACCCTAACGTACATACATTTATATCGTAGTATTTTTTTTCTTTTTTTAGTATATACTGCATGCATATTTTCGGTTTTTAATCTGTTTGTTGTTTGTTTTGTGGTTCGTCTTGTATGATTTTTCTTTCTTTCGTACGTTTTCCCTCAACGATTTAATTACTAAATTCTACATCAGTCGGTTTGGCACACAAGTCACGCTAATTGCGCGGGCGAGATAGAGATACATAGATAGTTAGATAGTGTGTGAGAGAGAGAGAGTGAGAGAGAGCAGGAGTGACAGACAAATAGAATGTTATGTTAAGTTTAACAGCTGCGGCCGTAACTGCATTGCTTTTACTTTAGCACTGTTAATTAACAGTGTGCTGCAATTGGTTTAACAGCTGCAGCTGCTAATGCAATACAGCTGTCAATTAACAGTGAACTGCATTTATTTTAGCTTGCCACAGTAAATTAACATAACACTTGGAATTAACAGCATTCGCTGCCAGGGCTGCAACGCTTCGTGGGTTTTTCTTCATCTGTTACTGTTACTGCTTCTGCTGACTTCTTTTTCTGTTACTGTTACTGTTTCGTCTAAAAAGGCAATTTGAATGAATTCGTTAATTGCAATTACTTGTGCTGCTTTTTTTTCTTTATGATTTGTTTTTTAGATGGGTAATTGCTGCAACTAAACCTCGGTGCCATCCTCGCCCTCATCATCGAACAGCTGACTTGTGCTGCCCTGGCCGCTGCGCGTTGCCGTCACCGACATTTTCTTCTTGGGCTTTGGCGGCGGACGTGGCGGTATTTTGGCGATTTTCGGTGAATCCCCGCTGTTGTTATTGCTGCTAGCAACATGTGTTGGTGATGCGACAGCAACTGTTGCTGCTGCTGCGCCTGGAGAACCCAAACCAGCACCGCTAATACTCGAACCTGGCAATATCGTTATACCATGATGTCTGGCTGCATAAAGTGGTTCCGTTTCAGTGTTGTACAACTGTTGCTGTTGCTGCAGCTGCAACTGTTGCTGTTGCAGCTGTTGCTGCTGTGCCTGCATTGCCTGTTGCTGTTGCAGCAACTCGTGTATTGGCTCGTAGATTTTGCTCGCCGATGCCGATGCCACCGATGTCAAACTGGGCGTGGCCGGCAATGGGCGGTCCCGCATTGTATACTGTTGCTGTTGTTGCTGCTGTTGTTGTTGTTGTGCGCCCTTTTCTAGTACCTTGTGCAGATTTAAGGTGGAATTCCCTCCGGCTGTGGTGCGTAATCCCAAATTATCGTAAACCGGCTCCGCTTGCAACTCGGCCGTTGTGGCCGTACCGGTTTCACTGGGATTTGGTGAGGTCGGAGACTGAAATTCACTGACATGATGGGCGGCCGATGCTGCCACCGAAGTGCTGGGCGCCCAGCTGGGTACACGCGGCTTCCTCGGTATTGTCATGTAGCCCTGTTTCATGATCACCGGCTGGGCAGGTGAGTAAACAACGGGAGCGGGCAGAAAAGGTGATGCCGATGACGGTTGCTGATGTTGCAGTACCAATTGTTGTTGCTGCTGTTGCTGTTGCTGCTGTTGCTGCTGATGGCGACTGTTGGCGGTGGCAATCAGTGCCAAATTGCGTGACTTTGGATGTTGCAAGGTCATAAATCCGTTATGTGTAGCAGCCGCAATTGTTGTAGTACCATAAATGCCGTGTGGCGTCATGTGTGCGTAAACCGGACTTGTTAACGGCGGTGGGGAACGTATACCGTAGATCACCTGATCGGGTATGTTCGACTGTGACGATTGCATCGACGGTGAGGTGGGCGGTACGCGTGCGGGGAATGCCAATAGATCTGGGGGCAGACTATTGCCGTAGGTATCATCCACATAGGTGTGACGGGATCGCGGTGTTGTTGTCGTGTCCGATAAAGCCACCGAATGCGTCTCATCATCGCGCGAGTGATTCGCTAATGCCAGGGATACAGAAAATACAAAAATAAAATATAAACAGTTAGACAAGCTACTTTGTGACTTAAACTAAAGCTTAATTTATTGGGGAAGTTCGGAAATTCATTCGAGTACTAATTTCAATAACTTAGGTTATTCTAGAGAAGATATCTGACGAGAGACTGAGAGAGAACAATGAAGTATATCTGAAGTAAAAATAAAGTATATGCAGAGAGAATGGTTTTAAGAAATACAGAGTCCTCTGCATCAATTTTGATTGAAAGAAAGTGCTAGAGAATTTCAACTTCCCAGACTAAGAAGTTTTTGGAATTTTCTTAAGAAAAATGCATTTAAATTTGGGTTTTCAAACTTCATGCTTAACACAATTCTGCTAAAACTTTTCATTTATGCAACTAAAAGATCTTTTTGAAATCAATTTCCTTTCTAGATGATAAACTAACTCATTGAACTCAGCGACTATTCAAGTTAGAGTTCTTAAATTTGGTATGCAGCTCCTCCATTAACTTCTTTCTCATAATAGATATTTTTGAAATCCATTTCCTCTTCAGATGAAAGAATAACCCAACGAACTTAACGTCTATTCAAGTTAGTGTTATTAAATTTGGTATGCTGCTCCTCTATAAACTTCTTTCTCATATTTTGTCACAATATTTTACACATATGCTACTAATAGATCTTTAAGAAATCAATTTCCTCTTCAGATGAAAGAATAACCCAACGAACTCAGCAACTATTCAAGTTAGAGTTATTAAATTTGGTATGCTGCTTCTCAATTATGTTTTCTATCATATTTTATCACAATATTTTACATATATGCCACTAATAGATCTTTATGGAATTAATTTCCTCTTCAGATGAAAGAATAACCCAACGAACTCAGCAACTATTCAAGTTAGAGTTATTAAATTTGGTATGCTGCTTCTCAATTATGTTTTCTATCATATTTTATCACAATATTTTACATATATGCCACTAATAGATCTTTATGGAATTAATTTCCTCTTCAGATGAAAGAATAACCCAACGAACTCAGCAACTATTCAAGTTAGAGTTATTAAGTTTGGTATGCAGCTTCATAATTAAGTTTTCTGTCATATTATGTCACAATATTTTACATATATGCTACTAATAGATATTTATGGAATTCATTTCCTCCCCAGATGTTAAACTATCTCATCGAACTCAGCGACTATTTAAGTAAGAGTTATAAAATTTGGTATGCAGCTTCTCTATTAACTCCTCTCTCAAAAAGTGTCGAATTGGCGTCTGTCTTAATTTGCTGAATGATTTGTTTTGGCTTGTGCTTTAAGCTCGTGTCATTGGCACAATAATCGCTGTCAATTGAGTTGATAAATCAGCGTGGTCAATTGATATGCTTGCTCTGATAGCTTTTTGGCACATGTCGTCGATTGTTTTTGCCAAAATCTGCAATAAACAACAACGGAGCAACAAATGTAACAACAACAACAAGAACTATAACGAAAAACAACAAGAACAATAACAACAACAATAACAGCAACAATGAAGTACATCAATTGCATTCAATTGGCTTTTCAATTGTCATTGCAATTCAATTGCCAACTGCAATTGCCAATTGGAAATTTAAAGCAAATATCCGTTGTTGTTGTGGATGGTGTTGTTGTTGTTGTTGTGGGTGTTGTTGAATGTCGGTTGTGTTTGCTTTTGTGTTTATCCAAGCTGGCGGCCAATGTTGCCAAATGCGGCGGAAGTAATAGATACAAATGTATCTACAAATGTATCTATATAGCGTATATACATTTAGACACGTATTTGTGACTGTATGTGTGTGAGTGTGTGTTGTTGTTGTTGTTGCTGTTGTTTTTGGTGCAAAAAATGCGAATGCGAAGCTAAATTTTCAAACTGCTGTTGCACTCAACTGGAAATATTCGACAAATAGATCAAATGTGCAATTTGCACTAACACACACACACACACAGCACACACACACACTTAGTTGCACAAATACACACACACACACACACGTCGCTCTGTCGTTTATTGTGAATGGACAGAGCAAACAACAGAAACTTAAGTGTCATGGCTTCAAATGCTCCACAGACGCCATTTTGAATTGTTGTAACTGTTGTATTTGTTGTTGTAGTTGTCACAGTTGTTGCTATTATTGTTGTTGCACTTGTAACATGCCGAAAAATTCGCTAGAATTGCAAATTTGTCTCGATAATTTACATTCGCACATGAGCAACATCAAGAAATGTATTTCAATAAAAATTGTTTAAATTCCATTCGCACTAAATGCATTCCCTGTAAATGGCGATAACACAAAGCATTTTGGAAATTATCGATATACAAGCTGTAATCGATAAATCAACAAATTAACGCATGTTATCGAATAAGAAACTTGTCTTATTAATTGCATTCATTGTATATGGATGAAAAATTAAAAAAGTCTCTCTCTCTCACTGCGCTCTTTCACTCCGCTCTCTGTTTCACCCTCACCCTCGCCCTCTCTTCCTCTCTTTCCCTCTTCCCCTCTGCCCCTCTTCCCCTCTTCTCCTCTTCCCCTCTTTCCCTCTTTCCCTCTTTCCCTCTTTCCCTCTATCCCTCTTTCCTTTTCTCGCTCTTTCATTCTCTCACTCTCCCCCACTCTGCCTCTTTCCATTTCTCACTCTTTCACTCTCTCCCTCTCTCGTTCTCTCTCCAGATCATTGTCATTGTAAGCTTCTCTTAGATCTCTAAAAAAATCTTATTTAAGTTGAAATAATTTATTGTAATCCTATCTTATATCTCTAAAAACTAAGATTTGTATATAATACTTTATTAACTTTCTGGAATGCCTTTAATATGGTTTTATTTAAGTATATATAATTAACTGGTCTTTACTTTTATAAAAAAAAAAATTTCCTAAGGAATCAAAAAATGTACAACTGTCCATTTGGAGAACTATTCACATTAAGATAATAATAGACAATCTCTTGATCTAGATCTAATTTCTGGTCCTTCTTAAAATCACTTATCTATAACATAAGCTCTCATATTTCTCCACTTACCGTATGCGGTCTCATCGAGTAGGGTCTTCTTGATCTCATGTCCATCGTCGCCGCCATCGACGCTCTCGATATCGGTGCGTCGGGGAGGTTTCTCCACGGGATTAACCTCATTGAGGAGGCTCTTTTGCATCTCCATGATGACAGAGCCCTCGAGCATGGAACTGTTGTGGGTCTTGTCCAGTTTGCAGGAGATCAAGCCATCGCCAATTGTGTTATCCTTCTGATAGGTCTTGATGCGACGACAATACCAGAAGAGAGCGAGTACCAGAAAGATCAGTAGGACGAGAAATGTCGTTGCAATCACACAGATGACCAGGAATAGACTTGTCTGAGGATCACTGGTGGAGGCGCCAATGGCACCGCTAATTCCCAGGCTGAGACCATCCGAATTACTCGTAATACCCATATGATCACCATTGATCATCAGTTGAAACTCCGCTTCAGCTTTACCTCCCCGATTATCGGCTATACAGGTGTAGACACCCTTATCGGAGGTGCGTACGCCATAGATGCGTAGTTCCGAGGTCATGACCTGAGCAGGTTGTTGCTGTACATTCAATTGTTCTACGGAATTGAGTATACGTATGTGCTGATCATTAATTCCCGGATTCAATTGACGCTTATTATAGATCCAGGTGACGTTTGGCAGTGGAGTGCCCATAAAGCGACACGGTAAAGTTATATTATCCTGATTCCCTTCAATATAACTTCTGACTAATCCCAATATTCTCGGACGACAGGCGAAATTCTCGGATGGTACTTCACTCCAGAGTTTGCCACGTAATTGTGCGGGTTCCTGACAATCCGTCGGAGGAGTGTATAATCGATGGGCGATGGTAAAGTCCCGGAATTCCTGTAGATCACAACTGCAATTCCAGGCATTACCCTGCAGTGATAGATAATGCAATTTCGGCAGATCGGCAAATGTATCCTTATTCAAATATGTCAATTGATTGCGCTCCAAGCAAATCGATTTCAGCAGATCCAATCGACCAAAGACATTCGATTGCACCTGTTTCAATCGATTATTGTTGAATTCCACTCGCGATAAATAATGCAATTTGGTAAAAAGATCACTCTCCAAAACCACAATCTCATTATTATTGATAATCACATTACGAATCTTCTCGAGACTCTTGAACGTATTTGGATGTAATTCTCGTATCTGATTATTGGACATATCCAGTTCGATCAGTATGGTGAGTCCTTTGAACGCATCGCGATTTACCTCCTGAATGGTACAGTTGCGCAAATAGAGCTTATGCAGATTCTGTAATTCAGCCAATTGAAATTCTTCGCTACGCAGTTCGGGTATTTGATTCTGGGAGAAATCAATCACTTGCATTTCATTGCTCATATTCTGTGGAATTTTTGTCAATTTCTTGCCCTTGCAATCGGCACTCTTTTTGCCCGAATTCCAATGACAATGACAATTACTGCAATTTTGTATCCAATCTCGATGTGTTCCAATTGCTTCCTCTGCTAGCGTTAACAGTGCCAAGCATGTTAACAGCAACGTTAACAGCGATTGCGGCTGTCGCATTGCCTGCCTCATTGCAGCAAAGGCAAACATGTTAAGTGAGTGTGCAGTGGATGGGAATGTTAACACACACACACGCGCACGTTCCACACAAGTGGAACGCCTCTGTCTCTGTCACTCGCGCTCAGCCGTTTACAGCTGACGCACTCAATCCCAACTGTCACTTGCACACGCTCTCTGGCTGTTAATCCTTTTGACGCGCTGTTAATTTGATTCCTCTGTTGTTCTTATTCTTGTTGTTTTTTGTTTTTAAGCTGTGATTAATTAATGCTCCCTTTTTTTATATTTTGGTTTTGCTTTTTCTTTTTCGTTTTTGGCCTCTTCTGCTTAGCAGATTATTGTTTGTTCTTGTTGTCTTTGTGCGCTGGCTCTAAACTCGCAATTAGCAGTGAACTTTCTAGCTGAAAAGAAACAAAGCAAAAAAAAAAAAACAACTTGTTAGTATACGTGTGTAAAAGAGATGACAATATTTGCTACACAAAGAGAAAAAAATTCGGGATTAAGGATTAAGTTGTCAAAAAATTACCAATTTATATATCGAATACTTAATTGGAAAATTTACCAATTTATATATTGAAAACTTGATTTCAAGTAATATTTTCTTTTATTTGAGTATTTTAAGTATCGTTAAAAGATTTTGTTTCGTCAAATATTTTGAGCTAATATTAAATTTTATTTTAATGCTGAGTCATGTTTCATTTATCCATAATTTAATTTTAAAAATCTTAATTTAGCAATTATATCATAAATACTTCAATAAATACTTTAAAAAATCGAGATCTGTTTTCAGTGTACTCTACTTAAAAAGATGAAGCATTCAAAAATTAGGGTTCTGAAAGGTAAGCAAAACACCTGAACGATTGAACAATGGGCGCTAAAAAAATAAAGGGATCAACCTTGAGGCTGACAACAGTTTGATATCATTCACAATCTTAATTATTGCTTTGATAAAATTTAAAAATTCACATACATTATGTCAAGTAATCTGAATTTTATTTTTATTTTATACTTATTTTATTTTTATTTTTTTTCTCGTGTTTCTTTATTTATAGAAATTTAAAAAAATGTGTAATTTTATTTATCTGTCAAAGCAATTACTTGACCAACTGTACGATTTACGGGTAAAGTCAATTAGCTTCTAAAATTGCAGTTTTACGTTGCGTAATTGAATACCGTAAGTTGTGCCCTTTACGTGCTCTCTTTGCTGCCTTACGTCACAAATATTTTTATTACGTATCGCGTGCTTAGCTCATTAATTGTGACAAATGGCGTTAAGCTCAGTTTACGTACTTCATTACGTTATTCAATTAACGTCACGCGCTGAGCAGTAAATGATGCGGGAGAGAGACAAGAGAGAGTGAGAGAGGGAGAAGAGACAAAGGTAAGCAAATGACGCAAAACCGCAACTGACAATAGCAACAACAACAACAACAACAACAACAACAACAAGATGAAGTAGGAGAACAAGCAGAAGAGGAAGAACAATAGAAACCGAATCCCCGCAGTAAAGTGAGAGACAAAAGGATAAAGATGAAAAAAGTTCACTTCTGTTTGGATTGTTTCTGTCTCAGTCGCTGTCTCTGCCTCAGTCGCTGTCGCTGCCTCTGCTCAGGTTGGCAGCGACTTGATTAATGAAAATGCTGTTAAAGTGTGACACTTTGCGGTGCCTAACTGTCTTCTGCCACGCCCACCTGCTGTGCGAATGGGAAGGCGGCTGGATTTAACCTTCAAATTGAGTGGGCCGCTCTTTTGTGCACGTTTCTTTTTCTTCTTCTTCTTCTACTTTCTTCCTTCTGTTGCTCATCCTTTTTTTTGTTCATATGACTACACTGCTAAAAAAAATACGGTTGCTACAAAGAAGAACATTTACTTAGACTTAGTGATAAAATACTTCGAAATATCGACAGCTCGATTTTTTAATATTCGATTTGTTTTGACGATCAATTGAAAAATCGACAATTCAATTCAAAGTTAATTCTGCATCAAGATTAGATAAATTCAAAAAGTCAAACTTTTAAATTTATTTTAAAAATTTCTTACGAAATGTCAATTTTATCATTATTTTGCTTCTATTCTGATTCTGCATAAATATTAAAAATTTTTTCCGTACTTTCTTTTCCCATGGCGCTTTAATAAAAACTTCAAAAAGCCATGACTTATTTAAGTTTAAGCCAATTTCATTGAGGAATTCTACCATTATTTGGCCTTAAATTTAAATCAGCAATAACACTTTTTTTTATCAGTGTAGTTGGCATTTTTTTTCGATTGTGTGAAAGTGTGAACGAGACTAGAAGAAGAGGAGGCAGAAGAGCAGAAGACACAACAACAATCTGTGACCCGTCGACCCCCTTCAGCATTTATTTTGCTTGTTGGCCTTAATTAAACAACGTTATTGTTGTTGTTACCACAACATTTTTTGGGGGCAATTGCCACAACAAGGCAAGCACAACAACAAATAAAATAAAAACATATTCTCAAAAGTGCCAAGACATGAAAATGCTCAAAAACAACACGCAAAAACCAATGAATTATTTATTAATAACAATTGCAGCTTAAGCAGCAGCAACAACAACAGCAACAAGAAAAAGGTGCAAATTAGTGTTGCAAAATGCTGCAGAAAACAACAACAACTGCATTTGCAACTGCATCAAATGAAACTTGCGGTTTTTTGTCGGACAAACACAAAATATAAATACAACAGCCTCTTTTTTTCACTCTTTTCTTTCTTCTGCCCACTGTCCACATATCTCTGTTACTTTCCTCCTCTTGCCCTGTCGCTGTCTCACTCTGTTTCAGTGTGTCTGTTAAGCTTCTGTTAAGCTTTACTTTTGCCGCTCTGTTGGGTGTGTGTGTGTGTGACTGTGTGAGTGCAAGTACATGTGTCTGTTAGTTTAATATATGTAATTCGTATAAGCATACCCTTTAATTGGAGTAATAGGGTAACTAAACTCCTATACATACGAGTGTCTAATAAAAGACTTGATTTTTCGCTTTCTTGCTACTCAAAACCTTTTCAACTTTGTCACTAAAAATATAGCATACTTTTTTGGGTCATTTTTTTCTTGCATATTAATTTCTTATTGTTTATTTAATTATTCTGTTATTATCTACAACAACTTTAATTCAACTTATACATTTTTTTTTTATATTTAAATTATTTATTATATATATGTTCGGGCCATGGGCTAAATAGAACATCTGACAGTCGTACATTCATAAATGCTAAACAATTGCCAAGGTTCTTACTTGTTTTATTTTATTTTTTTTATACACAGCTCATGTTGTAGTCGCTCTTGTTGTTGTTGTAATTGTTTTTGTTGTCAGCGCTTTTCTCGATTTTTTGTTTCGTATTTTTTTGGCGCACTGAGAAAAAACCTCAAAACAAATTAAATATGCAAATAAAAGAAAAATGCTGCAATTTTGCGCTTTGTTAAATATTTGCTCAATGGTTTTCTCCTTTTTGTTTTTTTCCTGTATATTTCGTTTGTTATTGCTGTTGCATAGCTTAAGAGCAACCCTCTTTCTCTCTCTCTCTCTCCCTCTCTCGACTACCCCTACTCTGTGCAGTAAAAGAAAAGATACAACTAGGAATGCGGCTAGTTGAGTGTGCCTGACTACGAGTTACCCTATATCTATATATATATATATAAACTTGTTAAGCTATTTTTGAAAATTCCCAACTTTGCATATAATATAATTATTTATTTAATTTTTGTAATAAGTGTTTTTATTAAAGTTAAAATTTCGCCCTTTTTTGTTATATTTTGAGCGAAAAAGAGATATTATTTATAATCATTCTTTTTGAGTTTTATTTTTTTTAATCAAAAATAATTATTTTTACTTTTTTGATTAAAAATAATGATTATCGATTAGTTTTTTAATTTAAAAACAAAAAAAAACATTATTTACGGTCGCTGCTTTTATTCACTACCTTAAACTACCCGCTTTCATAGCTACTTATAATAAATATAGGGTATAAAAAGATGAAAAATCATAAAAACAAAACTTCCAAGACCTTTTTTTAATTTTTTTTGGAAAAGCACTTTGTCTATTCTGCTATTTTTTTCTATATATTCTCTGATTTCTTTTGCTATTTTATTCGTCACTTGTCTCCGTTTTGCGCTTTGTTTGAGAGCTCTGTTTAAATGTTTACTTAATTTAAATGTTATTTTTGTTATGCTTATCAAATGGAACACAATATTATGTTTAACCAATGGCAATAGAGTATTAAAGTGCTTTGTGGGGATCTCTGATATCTTTTTGGGGGGCGTGGCAATGGGATTTCGCCTTCTCTTAATTGTGGCGACAATTTGCGATAACGATTTGGGTGCCAGTTCCTAATGTTCCAATTTGTGTATTGTTTGTGGCGCCCTCTAGCGGCCAGCTAACAATTCTGCTGCTTGACACGCCCACTTTTGCCTCTCCATTTCAAGCTAGATTGTTGTGTGTGTGTGTGAGTGTGTGTGTGTGTGTGTGTGTGTGTGTGAGTGTAACGATTGTTACATTTTACTCTGTCATTTTATTGCCATTTGCGGTTGTAATTGCTATATAGTGTCACGCCCCAACGCCCACAAGTATAGCACCCACTTACCACCCCCTTACCTTTCCCTTACCACCCCCTTACCACTCCCTTTCCCTAGTCCCTGCCATTGAGATCTTTGCATAGGGTTTCGTGCTGTTGTCTATTGTCAGCTTAAATCGATTTGAACAAATTTAATTGCTTTGGTTTTGGTTTTTTCTGTTGTCCATTTTAGTTTTTTAATACCCTGCAATTATCGCAATGATCTCTGAGGGTGTTCTCGACTAATGCATCGGTTTGTAACAATCTTTTTTTATAATTTGAACTATATTTATAATTGTTTACATTTTACTTGATTTTAATTTTGATTACTTGACAAATTATAACAATTAAATATTTTAGAAATGTCAGCACTCTCTTGAAGATTAAAAAGCTTGTTTTTGCATGCTATGCATTTTTTTCTTGAGTGCTGCAATATGATTTAACTTTACAGGGTATCTGTTGATTGTGCAATTCTAATTTTGCCAACATTTTTAATGCTCTTCGTTGTATGCCAATTGCCAATTGCTTTTTAAGTGTTTTTTTTTTCTGTGTGTGTTTTGTTGTTATTGTAGTTGTTATTGTTGTTGTTATTGTTGTGTGTGTCAAAAGTTGTTGAACCGTCAACTGTAAGAACAACAACAACAAACAACAACAAACAAACAACAAAGATTTCGCACTGACCGAAGCCGTCACAACAATTTGTTGCCAAATGAAGCGAATTTCTTTCGTAATTTTCCATTTTCCTTTTGTTTTTTTTCATATATTTTTTATTTGTATATTTTTTTTTTTCATTTTTATTTTACTTTTTTTTTGCATTTTGTTGTTGTGTTTTTTAATGTTTCGCTTGCTTTTTTATGGCTGCCCCAATATAAATATTTAACAATGCGTTGAATATGGTTATTGCTTTTTATGAAGAACCCGAAGAAAGCGAGAACCCGAGAAACTGAAACCCAAAACGTAACTTGAAACTGTCAAATAAAAAGCAACAGCAACAACAACAACAACAAATAATAATAATAACAACAACAATAACAACAACTTGTAACTTTAAGCTAAAAGCCTATTTGCAAATTGTTTCATGTTACATTTGTTGCCCGAGTTGCGCTCGGTTAATTCAATGGTCAATGTTCAATGTTCAATGTTCAATGTTCAATGGTCGAGCGACAATGTCAATAGCAATGGAAAGGGAACTAATTCTGAAAAAGGGTATAGCCAGCTGTGTAATATGATAGAAAGCCAGACAGAAACAGAGATAGAGACAGAGAAAGTGAGAGAAAGCGGTTATTATAATTGAGAATCTTCGATTTGCTTATCAATATTACACAATATGACTAATAATATTATAAAGCATTTTAATCTTAAAATATAGAGAGAGAAAAAAGTAAATAATTCTTAAAGATAAGATGAAATTAAGGATCTATTGATTCCTAGAAATTTAAACAGAACCAGAATGAGATGCTGCAACTCTATTATCATAAAATATTTTTTATATATCTTGAAAATACCCAGAAGCATATATTTATTTCAAAATAAAATACAAAGAGTATAAAAATCTTTAGTTTTCAAAGATATAACAATAAATAACATGTCTACAAAATTAAGAATACGTTTTTAGAATATTATAACAAAAAATTGGGTTTCATCAACACTTTTTATCATTTTCTTTTCTCTTTATTAATGTTAAATTAAAATTTTTATTTTCTACCATTTTCTTTTCTCTTTACAAGTTCATTCCAACATCCAACATCTACTGTAGCTACTAGCTACTTATGTATGTTTATTAAGTTTTTAAATTTCATGCCGTTTATTCACACGAAAATAATATGCATCTCAGCTCTGAAGTTAATCAAGAGCATGCTTGAACTGTTTGAGAATTTTAAATGAAAACTGAAAAAGTGTATGTGTGTGAGTGAACTTTTCTATTGTTGTTTCTGTTGACATCAGCCGATTCTATGCTACACTAAGAAAAATCAATCCAGAATTAATTTGGCATTTAAACAATACCAAAAAGTTGTCAAAAGTTTGCCAATATCAAATTTTTTTGAAATCAAGTACGATGTTCCTAAATTCATTATATTGTCAGCCCATATTTTGAATATCGTCGTTCTTAAAATATATATTCTAAAACTTTTTGCCCATTTAAATGTCTTTTTATCCTGTCTCTTTATTCCTGAGTTTTATTTTTTTCCTCAAAAGTACTCAAATACAAATACAATGATCATTTCTTGAGTTTTATAATAAAACTTATAATGATTACAGTCCCTTATTTTAACCATATCATTTAATTACTAAATGCTGCATTTGAAATAAAGTTACTTCAAAACTGCATGTTATAGTCATGTTTTCTGTGTACATGCCACAAAAGGTAGCACGTTGCATATTCATGTAGGAAATTTGAAAACCACAACAACAACAAAAACAATGGAAGTCACAAACGTGTTGCAAGCATCACATTTCAGAGATAGTGTGTGTGGCAAGTTGTCATATGCCAATCGGAGAGTCAGACAACTGTCGAATCTCCATTTCCATCTTTTTCTTTGTCTACTTCTCCATCTTCTTCTCCATCTTTTCCTTTGTCTACTTCTTCATCTTCATCTGCATTTTGACGCGTTTCGGCATTTTTAGCATTTACTCCATTGAATTCAGTTTAAGCAACTTGCAACTTGCACTTTGCAATTCCAATCATTGCCGCATGTTGCAACAATCATTGCTTGCCACACACCCCCTTCCCCTCCCCCAACACCTCTTCCTCCCTTTCTTTCACCCCTTGGGGGCATATTCTGTCTCCCCTTCAGTAAGATAAAGAAATAGAAGAGTTTCGCTGCTGTTTTTGACAACTTGCCACAGCTGGTTGCAAGTGGCAGGTTGCAAGGTTCTAAGGTTGCAAGGTTGCAACTTCTGGCGGCTGCTGCCACAATCGCGAATTGTTTATCTGGACTCCTCTAATCAAATATTCAATTTCTAGCGCTGAACTTTTGAAAGCAAGTTCGAGAGGTAGAGGGAAAATAAGGGAAGAGGGGTAGGGGTTGGGGTTGGGATAGGGGTAGAGGTTTCAGGGGGGTCAGCTGACCTAAAAGTGGGAATACGCTGGATACGCCCTTTTCAATTTGCAGCAGCAAACGCTGCAAGTGTAGCCCTGGCGTCTCTGACAAAGTTATTAAAATATAAAAATAATAAAAAAAATATAACAAATGATGGCAAAATAAAACAAAATTCAACTCAACTTGCAGATACCCTTCTAGCAGTCGTAAAGGAATCATTAAAAATAAATTTATATATTGTAATAATAATATTTACACAAAGTAATAATTATATTGTATTCCATTTTTTGTAGCTTAAAATATTAATATTTGATATTTTTTTTTTTAATATTACACCGTTTGCTTATTTTTTTAAATATGGTGAAATAATATTGATAATTCTATTTTAGTAAATGGGTATTTTTTCAGTTTAATTAAAAAGACTATTATAGATTCTAAAATACTTTATCTTTTCAAGTTGACATTATGAATAATAATTTATAAGATCAATACATCCACATACAAATTAATTAATAATAATTAAGAGAAATGTTAAAGAATTTTTTTTTAATATTTTATATATATGTATATATAGTATACATATATTTTTATAGAGTCTTTTATCAAAAGTTTTAAGTTAATAAAACGATGCTAGCGAAATGTACAGGGTATGTGGAGAACACACTGCAACGCAGTAGAGGACAAACTACAGACACACAACTAAAAGGAAAGAGAGAGAAATGCAGGGTGGAATTAAAAAATAATTCTTAACATTTGCGACCCCATTTTGAATTGCTCTGTTACAGGGTATTTCATAAAAGTAAAGGGCATTCTCCCCAACCAGCAACAGGCGACGCTAAGAGCAGACAAAACTTTCACTCTCGCCCAAGGTTTCCTTTTTTTTTGCTGGCTCTTCAAGCTCCCCTCGAAGTGTTGCCCCCTCCCCCTCGCCACCACCTCTGCTCACCCCACCGCACTTGGGAACTTGCCGAGGGGGTGTGGTTAGTGGTGTGGGGATGCGGGGGAAAGAGAGGGAGTGTGTAGACGACAGTTTTACTTGGCTGTGAACTTATTTTGCGCAAATTTCATTTGAGTTAAGTTCGCGCCCTCGTTCAGCGTCCAAGTGATTGAAGTGAGTGCCGCAGGGTGGCTAAAAAAAGATGATGATGAAGCAAAAGCAGAGCAGAAGAAGCTGAGGGAAGAAAACGAAGGGAGGTGGGGGAAATTGTCGAGCAGGTGGCTGGCAAAACTTTGAATTTAATTTGGCGCTTGTCTAGACAACACTGCCAGTTGCTGCAAGTCCAGTTTTCTTTATGTTTTAACTCAACTACGTGGTTCGACTTGATTGGAATTGTCTTCTCTGCTCTTCTGTACTTCTACTTCTTCTTCTACACTAAAAAAAAAAAGAGAACAACTTCTAAACTCAAAAACATTCATCTTCAATATTTTGTTCTTAAAATAAGAACATTTAGGACCATATTGCTAATCCTAAGAATATTAATCTAAAATATCAAAGTTCTTAATAACATTTATTCTTAAATTAGGAACTTGGGTTTAATGTTTTAGTTCTGAGACCAAAATCTTAATATTAGAACATTTTTTTTTTCAGTGCACTTCTTCGTCATGCCCAACGGTGGTCAGCTGCTGTTCTTAACTTGGTCCACTGTTCCAATTGAATGGGGCCCGACACTTTGATTGCAGCTATTTATGACGCTACTTTGACTCCCCAGAGTATTTCGTACTCTCCAAAAAAAGAGTCGTTGTGCCGCATGATGTGATGATGAACTTAATAATTTCAGAGTTTCTTATATTCGCTTTCATTTCAGGTCAAAAAAGAAAAATATATACAACAAGTTTTTCCCAACTGAATAAAAAGCAAACAAACTGCAAACTCGCATTAACATAATGCAGTTACAGCTCTGTTAAGCTAACAGCAATGAGTGTGAACTTAACAGAATGCCAGCATAGTTAAAACAATAGTCATTAATGTTACTTAACAGAATGATAACATGTTGCTGTTAAAGTTAACAGCTGAAACTTATTAAAAGTCTGCAATTAACACATTAAATTTTGACTAATATCTAAACGAGTTTTAATTTTTTTAAGTTTAATTGATATGTTAGTTACTTTACAGAGCGCTTACATTTTAAACCAAAGTGTATATCCGTTTATAAAATGTCTGCAGCTGTTATACATTTAACTTTTGAAATATCTACTGAAGAAAAAATCTCTAAGGTTCATCGCAGAGAGCTTTAAATTTATTTCATAAAGTACTCTAGCTGTGGCTTAATAATTTATATGTTTTAGCATAAAAGTAACTTTGTTTTTTTTTTTCTTCATGAGTTCAATCTGTTTAAGTAGCTGAAAACGCAGCTGTTTCATTTGTCGCCACTTTTGCAGGTTGAACTGATGAACTGAAGAACTGAAGAAGATGCTATCTTGGGGAAACGACACTCAGCACATGTAGCTGCTTAAATTGATTGATTGATGAGCACAGCAAGGGAGAGAGAGAGGGAGAGAGAGTCAGAGAGAGAGAGAGAGAGGGTGGGAGAATCAGTGTTGCCATTTCAACTGTTTTATTGCTAGATTTAGCTATTTTATGATTGCAAATGACAGAAAATTTAAAGAAATATTTTTAGTTAGAAATCTAGCAATTTTTAAACTATAAACTAATTTATAAAAATACAAATTCATATTTTTATTTAAATAAATAAATAAATTAATAAATATTTAAATAGGCACATTTTTGTTTTAGCTATTTTTAGCTATTTTCGGCTGCTCTCAATTTAGCTATTATAAATAGAAGATAATAAAATTTAAAAATTTATAAAAATATAAATTAATTAAAAAATGTATTTTTTTTAGTTTGAATACTAAGTATTTATTTTTTAAATACATATTAGAATGGTAACATTTTTGGTTTTAGCTATTTTTAGCTATTTTTTGTTGTTGTCAATTTAGGTATTATAATGTTGTGGCAACACTGGTGAGCACACGTTACCCACAAGTCCCAGCAATCATTACCAAAAATTGTCTACCTGTGCAACCAGCTCAATTACTCTCACCCACACTTGACACCCCCTATTTTCCTATCTATCTCTTGCTGCTCTCTTTCCCCTCTCTCCCCTCTCCATACTCTCTCCTCTCTTCCATCTCTCTCTGTACTCTGTCGTAGCCTGTCGAGTGCTTAACGTGTCAACAGGCTTTTGGGTCCCATCATTTTGTGCCCATGGTCATGTGTATGTATTTATGATGATGCATTTACTGACCCGCCACACATTGACACACCCTAACCCCAGACCAGCCCTATCACATATGTCACCCCAGCCCTGGTTTTGGCATTGTGTGGTTGCGTTACACGCAATTGCGTTGCCATTTCGCGCGTCCAACAATTTTTTTTATTTATTTATTTATATTTTTTTCTCTGTTTTTTTTTTTTTTTTGTAATACACTTTAATTTGTTTTGCGTGGGCATCTTTATGGCGTATACTTAATATTGCGCATACGTCATGTGCGCCAGGCATATAACATGTCATGACATGTGCTTAATATGCATAATAATAAAAACTGTTGAAAGTGATGGAGTGCACACTGATGTAGGTAGGGGTGTTGTCTCTTTCCCCCTCTCCCTCTCTCCACTCTCTTCCCTCTCTTTCCTTTTGCCACTCCTCTTTGGCTGTTGTTGATCGGTTTGCGTTGAAGCTGCGCACGTAGCGAGGCATGCAACATTGTCCAGCAGAAAAAAGTTCATCAATCATATCATATTGGAAATGGACAACATAATTTCTTGTCCACACACACACATACACACACACACATACACCTCCCCTTTTGTCAGTTTGCCACGCCCACATTGGCATTGATATGACCACAGTTAAGTAGCGCACATTGCGGCCTATGAATTTATTTATTTATTTATTAATGATGGCGTTTGCGAGTCGCCAATTTTATGTTACATATAGTACATGTGTACACTGTTCAAAAAATATTGAGAATACTGTCTGACATGTTTATTTATGACATTATTTATTTATTTTCTTCAACAGAAAAATACAGAACAACACAATCTTAGAGTCAAAATGTTTTTTTTTATGTTTTTAGAATGCTTTTCAAATTTATATATTTCTTCTAAGTTCAAGCATTGTTGTATAAAAAATTGACTGGGAGTAAACCATTTTTTTCAGTGTTTTTTCTCTCTTCTCTATACACTTCTTATGCCCTTTCTTTTTCCACAGCGTTCGTTAAGTTCCTTGGCATAAAATATACACCATAGGCAGAAATTAATATATTAATGTATTTCATTAGGTCATTTATTATAAATTTTCTCGCGTTCATGTATAGCTTATGTTAAGCGAGATCTTATGGAGTTATGCCATATATTATGCTTCAAAGTTTCAGCTTCAATATATTATTGTAGAGTAACGAATTTTTTCCATTCTTTCTAATTTCAGTTTGGGGAGTTTAGTTTCTTGTTTCTTGTAAATAGATAATTGTAATTTCTTATTTAATTCCTTAGATCACTTTTAATGTCTCTTTTTGTTCACTTTTGAATTTGATATTTTTTTCAAGTGAGTGCGTTATTTATAAATTCTTCTTTAGTGCATTATCCTTAAACGCTTTCAAATCATTAATTTTTCTTACAGAAATGTCCTTCTTTCATTTTCTGTTACTTGTTATTATAAATTATAGTTATTTTTACTCGTGTAATGTCAAATTTATTCTCACTAAATTCCATTTTATTATCTCTGCTATGTGCTTTAATTCTTAAATGTTTTAAAAGTATCACACCGCATGCAATTTGCTTAATTAATAAAACTGCAATTACAATCTTAACAAAGTTTACATCACGTTGTTTAATTTGTATTTTTTTTATAGCCACGCTTTCGATTTGTTCCCATTTACAAATTGTAACAAATTGTTGTCTACGTTTTGTAATTTATTTATTTATCTATGTTTCGCTTTTTCGTACACTGACGTGCCACAAATTAGGCTGCAAGTGGAGGCGACTCAAGCCGGGAAGAGAGAAGAGAAGAGACGAAAAGAGGCAAGAAGGAAATTTCGCGGCATTTTCCAGCGCTTCGTAATGCAATATGCAGGAATCTATCTGCATTCAGCTCAAGCAGAGGAAGAAGAAAAATAAGAAGGAGGAGGATATGGTGGAGTGAGAAAAAGGGGGGAAAGGAGGAAAGATAGAGATAAATTAGTGGGTCAGTTGTATGGGGCCGTTTGTGGCATGTGGCAGCTTTGCTTTTGCCTGTTTTATCTTTGTATCTGTTAATTTCCGCATTTCGTTAGAAGCCCCAAAAAATGCATTCGTTTTTCATTTTGATTTTCATTTTCATTAGCAGAAAAAGCAGCACTTGCTTTTTCGTTACATTTCTCTTCTCTCTTGCCACAAATTTAAATGCCAACTAAATTGACATTAACATCAGTTTGCAACAAATTAACCATTACAATGTACACTTGTTTAATTTTTGGACTTTAATTGAGCTCTTTAATTTTGGAAATTGAGTGAGAATTACTTACACTGCTATCTATTTATTTTATATATCTTAGTGTGAGATTTTAAAAAGCTTTATAAGAGCTCTATCTGACACAAAGAGAGAGAGAGAGAGAGAGAGAGAGAGAGAGAGAGAGAGAGAGAGAGAGGAGAGAGAGAGAGAGAGAGAGAGAGAGAGAGAGAGAGAGAGAGAGAGAGAGAGAAAAGAGAGTAAAGTAAAACCTTAGTGGTGTACTCTCTTAGCAGAGCATTTTATTTAATTTTAATTACCTCCTCGCGCTTACTCTTTTAATAAACTGTTTTTTCGTCCGATTTATTTTTGTAGCACATTCTTAAACGTTTCACTCGGACATTTGTAGTTAGTTTAAGCTGCAACTTTTCGCTTAGATAAACATTTACTCTACCACACACTTTAATACGTGTGCTCTCTTGCGAGAGTTTTTTATTTTTTTGTTTCCTTTTTTGCCTGCCATTCGTAAACGTTTTACTTGAAAACTTTTATGCAGTTAAGTTACATATTCGCTTTCCTCTTCAGCCTTAAGCCATTACTAGCAAGTCTGATAGTTTTTATTGATTCCTCTTTGTACGTCATTCTTAAACGTTTTAACACTAGATCTACCACACCAGTCAAAATGACTGGTTTTACTTTTTATTTCATAAATATTGACTAAGTGTTTTTATTTTTTTTTTTTGATATTATGTTATGACTTTTTAAATAACCACTAAATACATATAATTTGATAAGTTAATTTCATTTTGTGTTCATAGGAAAAAAGATTTTTTTTGTTTTTGGCACTTATACCGTAACCAGTCATTTTGACTGGATATATGTTTGATATGCAAATGCTTTATATTTTGCCCTTTTAGGACGTTCCCTTGTTTGAAACATCACTGTTTGTAAGTTTGTTTACACATCCCTGTAATAATCAATTAGTGTGACAGCATATTTTTCGGGAATTCCCCTATTACAAAAAAAATTTTATATCAGGAATTTTGTTATGAGACACCATTTATTCATTGAGTTCAATTCTGTTCAGTGAAAAACGTATACAGTCAAAATGACTGGTACTGTAAACCATGTAATAAACATGATTATTTTGATTAAAACTAAAACACAGTTGATGCATTTTTATGTTTTTATTTATATTTTTTTATTTCTCATCAATTCATTTAAAGGATTAAGAATGTTAATATAAAATAATAGGACTTTTCTTAACCAGTCAAATTGACTGGCTCTGGTATAAATAGGTATGCAAATTTCTTGGTAAATCTAGTGTTAATACAAATTTTTCATGCTGTTGCTAGCTTATTTTTTATAGCTAGTTCTTTGCTTATTCCCATTGCTTGCCAATCACTCCAACTTCTTTGTACTTTTTTGTACGAGTAATAAATACTCCTATTTGTATTTTTCTCTTTCTACCGACATTCTTAAACGTTGCTCATTTGGCGTCAGTTAATCATTGACAACTGTGAAAGCGATGCGGAAGCATTTCTTTGAATTTCTATTGCAGTCGATGAGTTTCATAAGATGCACTAAACGTTTTTATGGCTAAAAGCTGAAACCACAAAAAAAAATGATGCCAGAAGGAGACTTCTTCACAATATTTGCGTCGCTTTGTTTCTGTTTTGTCTGCTTGTCCATTGTGTTAAATATTTCCTTTTGTTTTCTAGTTTTTTCAATACTTTTTGTTGCTTGTTTTCCTGTTCCTTAGTAGTTTTTTTTATATATATTTTTTTTGTTAGTTTTTCGCTCGTTTGCTGCTTGGCGCCAATAAACAATTCAATTGAAATTTGTCTTGTCTGCTTGGAAAGTCTTTTGAAAGTCTTTTGCGTGAAATTAAAACAGCATTTAACGCCACGTTTGCCAAAATGGGCGGAAGGTTGGTCCCAGTGAGGGGGCGTGGCATGACAGGGTGGCACAAATTCCTTTGTTCTCTAAGCTGACTAAGCCAGGCCAAGTAAATCGCTACCAACTTTAGCTTCAGCTTCAGCTTCAACTTCTCTTTTCACTCTTCTTACTATATTTTTTTTATTTATTTTTTTTTTTTTTGTTGCTGCCTCTTACTTTGGGGCATTGTTGCTGCTGCCACAATTACTGCAGCAGCAAGTAAAGCAGCGAGTTATACTTAGGTGAATACCCTTTGAATTGGCTGTGCCAAGAAAAGTTTTCAAAAAAAAAAAAAAAAATCGCATTCGAAAACAAAAAAAAATGTTGAAAATATATCAGTAACTTTTAATTAAGAATTACGATAGAGATATCAGAATTGAAAATCATACAAGGTTTTTCTATAGGCAAATATTATAGATAGTGATCAAAAATCTTTTGTTAATACCATCAAAAATGTTACTAAGCCAAAGAGGGAAATCTTTTCATAAGCAAACTATGCCTAAATATTCAACAGAATTATTGAAAATATTTAAGAACTATTGAATTTTAATTGAAATAACTTCTAAAAATTTGAGAAAAATGCCTGCAAATCTTAAAAAATATATAATTTGTTGGTCAATTAAATTTATAATAATTAACATAAAACTATTATTGAAATTTTTTTAATGTTAAAATTTCTAAGAAATTAAAAAAGATCTCAAAAAATAAAGGATTTGTTGAGCACTTAAATTGAGTGAAAGAAATTGCATTATGGAAACTTTTGCTGATCAATTCATTTACATAAAACTATTATTCAAAATTGTATTTTAAATTTAAAAAATTGCCTAATATGTTAATATACGCTGAACAAAAATATATTTTTAATTTAGTAAAGATTTAACATAAAAAACTAGAAATAGAAAAATGTTTGAAAGTTTTTGGAGTACAGGTGTCTTCTAGTTGGTAACATATTTGGAGCTTGTTTTTTTGGGGCAGCATTTGTCGCAAGTGTTGTGCGTTGTTTTCTGTGTTTTAGTGTTCTGTGTGCAACTTTGTGTGTGGCACTGTCACATCAAAGCAGCGCCGTCGAGACGCGACAAATGTCGGCGTAGTCTGTAGTCTGACTTGTGTGTGTGTGTATGTGTGTGTGTTTGAGTGTGTGTGTGTGTGTGTGTGTGTGTGTGTGCTAGTTTATGTAGTTATATAGGCCCAAGCTGTAAAAAAGAAGTGCTTAGAAAAATAGCAATTTACTTTTGTTTTACATGCTGCGGACTCTCAGCAGGGGAGCTAAAAAATGGCGGAAGGGAAAGTTACGAAAAAAAAGAAACTATAAAAAGTAGAACTAAAATTTTATGCCATAAAAATTATTGTCTCGAGATTTGAGCAAACAGCGAAAGCGTAAGAAAGAGAAAAAAGGGTTGAGGGTTGCCAAGTAAATGAGAAAAAGGGTGGAAAAGATTCCAAGAAACTACCAGAAAGTGTTGAACTATGTAGGAAACGTGTAGGACGATTCCCAAAGCGCGCTAGCGAAGCGTAAATATAGCTTTGACTTGGCTAAGAAAACCATTGGCCATGTCACAAGCCAACGATTGAGTCCTTAGACAAAAGCAACAACAGAAACAGAAACAGAAGAAAAGAACGAGTGTTTGATACCCTTGCAGAGTCCTTTAATTAATGTTGAACTGACAGCTATATGATATAGTAGTCCGATTTAAAAAATAAATTGTTCAGAATGTGAAAGACAATATCAAATTCATATTCTGCATTATTAGTTGAGATATTTATAATAACAAAAAAGTTTTTCACACTAAAAATTGATTTTTCACCGATCGTTCCTATGGCAGCTATATGATATAGTAGTCCGATTTAAGCCAAATTAAGTAAGAATATGTAAGAGAGCATTTTTTTCACATCCTGTATGTTTGGTTATGATATTTATAAAAACAAAAAAATTTCGTATTAAAGATATATTTTTTAACGATAGTTCCTATGGTAGATATATGATATAGTACTCCAATTTAAGCCAAACTAGGTGAGAGTATGAAAGACAGTTATATTTCGTATTCTATAGGTTTGGTGAACTTTTTTATAAAAACAAAAAAATCTTTTATATTAAAGATTGATTTTTCACTGATCGTTCCTATGGCAGCTATATGATATAGTAATCTTAGATATAAGTTTTCATAGAAATAAACGAATATATAGACGGACAGACGTAAATGATTATATGGACTCTTGTTTAATACATTATACATTTCGTGACAAATTAAAATACCCTCTGCAAGGGTATCAAAAAAGAAAACCCTTAATTTTTCTGGGGATTAGGGGGCAGGGAAGGGGAAGGGGGATAGGGGGAAGACTGGCTGTCAGCCAAATACGCTGTAATTGTCGAGGCGCGCTGTTAAACGTTTCATCAAAATAATTTCGCTTAATAGCTTAAATAACTTAACGTCGTAGCCGCAGACGATGTTGCCATAGCCACAGACTTGGGTACTCTATTCTACTCTTTTGCCTTCAATCTTCCCTCTTCTCTTCTCTTCTCTTCTCTTCTCTCTTCTGCTTTTCAATTTTGCCTGGCTTTTTTTTGGGCCTTTGGACTTCTGAGGGTGCATTGACCAGACGACCAGGCGACCGACAAGGTTCACTTGCTCACCTTTTTTTTATTTTTGCTTATTGCTCATACGCAGCGTAAGCCGCAAGGCAATTTGTAACCGTATCTGTAACGGTATCTGTTACGGTCTCTACAGCTTAAAAACTTGAGCTGTCTGGACAGTCTCAAATCTCCTGTTGCTCCATGGACGCCATATTTTTGTTGTGCTCCTTTTATTTTGTAGTTTAAATAGATTTATCGCTTTTATTTTTGTCTCACCAAACAAAGTTTGATTGCATTAGTTTGGGTGCAATTATTAATTTATCGCATAGGATATTTTTCGATTAAAAGTGTTGTCAGGATGACAAGAACAACAACAATAGGCATATTTCAATTATTTATTTACGAAGCAGCCTTTTTTAAAGTTTAACAAAAACTAATAACTAATAAAAAGTTTGTTAGCTCAAAAGTCGGATCAACTTCAAATTTCCATAACTTTGGCATAACTTAACCGATTTTCAATTGGAATATCATTTTGTTCATGATTCGGCCTCTAAATTGATTCTGCATTTAAATTTTTGTCATATAAAAAATTTGATATATTTTCGATTCTAAGCCATCTATCATCCAATTTTCCATACTTACCCCTTGACATTTTTTCAAAAACTTGATCTCTCATAACTTCATCAAAAATTAACCGATTTTCAAACGGAATGTCATTTTAATCAAAATTTGGCCTCTTAATTGATTCTGCATTCAAATTATAATAATTTCGTAGAAATAATTTTTTGGTATATATTCATATTTGCTTTGCTCTTGCAATAATTAATTTTCGTGGCAAACTTAAAACTTGAAAAGTGCACAAAACTAGTGGAGAAGCAGTCAAACAAAACTTCAAGTAACTTGGCAACTCTACAAGAAAAGTCCATGAATAAAGGCTGATAATAAAGCCTATTCAAAATGCGAGTCAAACTTAATCCAATTCTGGGAATTAGTCGTCTCAGTTTCTCATGTAATATTTCAGCTATTTCAGAGAGACTTCTGACAATGCTGCCAGTGTTGCATATGCCAAAAAAAAAAAACAAAAAAAAAGAAAAGAGAAAAAAGAAAATCAAGTAAGCTGGCAATTTATGTGCATATGCATTAACATCTGGCATTTTGTAGGCCCAGAGACGATTGCAGACTGCAAACTTAACAAATGAGTGCCAGAAGCTCATGCCAAAAAAGCAAAGCTGGCGCCAAAACATAAAAATAGAGGAAGCTGGCACAGAGAGAGAGAGAGAGACTGAGAGAAAAGCGGAAAGAGGAGTGCAGAGTTGTGTAGACTTGTGCAAAAAACACAAAACTCAAAAATAAAACTAGTAGGAAAGGCTACAGAAGAGAAAGAGAACCTGACTCTGAAAGACCCTGTAGCTTTTTTTCTAAAATCAAAGAAACTATGCTATTTAATATTTTTTTTCTGATATAAGTTTTGAGGTGATTTTCCGCACCTAATGAAGACAATATTTATCATTAAAACAAGCCTTAGCTTAATATTTGCTCTTAAAATGAATTTTTCTTTAAGATTTTTTTTTTTTAATATAAATTTAAATTATATATAATAATATTATAATAAATTAAAAACAATCACGATCTGCCTGCATATATAAAGAGACTACATACCAAATTTAGAGCTTCTAGCTCTAACCATCTCAGAGATTGAAAGACCCATGTACATTTTAAACTACAGGGTGAAAGAAAAAATAGTTTCCACTCGACACTGCGTCCAACAAATGTGGACGAAGGGCACTACAAAAACTTCTGTTGCCCAAAAACCCAGCAATACAAATATGTAGTCCACCACTTTACTCACTCTCTGGGATTCCTCCTTTTTTTTCCTGGCCAACTGTGGAGCGTGCTTAGGCAGAGACCAGGCTAGTTAGAAAACAGTTTGAGAGGCAGTTGGAAAAGTTCATTTGCCAAACATCGTTGCCTGAAGCGCAAAACCTCCAAACAATGTGCACTGCACTTTCCTTACTTCCATTTTCTGCTCCTTTTTCTACTTTTCGTACTTTTCGTACTTTCCCACTTCCTCTTCAGTTTCTGTTGTTCATCTCGTCTGGTTGTTGTGCTCACAACTCCTTTGACACTGTGCAGCAGGCTTGACAGCAGGAAATATATGAGTTTGGTTACCCTGTGGCCTCTGATCTCAAAACTCCACATAGACAAAAGGGCAACGGGGCATGAGAGAGGGGAAGGGGAAAGTCACTACCAGACTCTGTGGTTTGTAGGCGTTGTGTCTGCCTTCGACTGCCATAGAGTGTAATGGCAAAAGCCAAAGGCTCGTTTATAACTGAGTACTTGATGGCAGGAAACTGACGCGAATTGTTTACAAAAAAAAAACCAAAAAAAAAAAAATCAAATGATATAAGCTTGAGTATCGTAAGGCAGTCGTGTCACGAGTTATACACAAAGTGCAGATTATAATCATTTTTATTTTATTTTTATTTGATTTATTATCTGTGTAAGATGAAAAAATAGTTTTAAGGCATTCATAGCACAAAGTGGAGATTATAAGCTGTGAGTTATGGGTAAGTTGACGGCTTCGTGTCACGACTTAGGCACGAAGCGGAGAGCGCTGATTGTAAAAGTGAACTTTGACCGCGTATTTAAGCCCACTTCCAGTACGAATATTGCAAAACTCCGTCTGTTTGCACGATCTATTTGTCTCAGCTATGTTGTGTGCAAATTTCAGCCTTCTAGCTCTTTCCGTTTGAGCTGCACCAAGATCAGTCAGTCAGTCAGGTCAAACAGATTTATTAAATAAATGAAATATATTTACATATATTGATTCAAATTAATCGAATCACGACTAATGCGCTCAAAGATCAGTCAGTCAGTCAGGATACAGAATTATATTTATACTCAATCGAAGATTAGTCAGTCAGTCAGGACAAAAAGATTTATTATATAAAAGAATTATATTTATATTGATTTAAATTAATCGAATTATGACTTACGCGCCCAAAGATCAGTCAGTCAGTCAGTCAGGACAAATGATTTTATTATATATCAGAATTATATTTATATTGATTAGAATTAATCGAATCACGACTCACGCGGCAAGTTCATCACTATGCAAGTGACATAAAGCACTCAACTGTGAAATAGAACGATGCGCCGCGCCTCGTAAATTGTCTTGGCAAGTGGCAAGTGGCAAGTGGTAAGTGGCAAGTGGCAAGGCATAAATTCAATGCGTCAAGTGTGCAACACAACTCGTGCAACACACAACACACAACTCACAACTCAGCTTGAATTTCTGGTCGCAGATTGACGGCGACAAGCAGCGCAATTAGTTGGTTACATTCCTCACTTGTTCCAATGTGCAAAACGACCGCAGACCGATATGACCATTAACCCATTGACCGTTGAACATTAACCCATTGAACATTAGACCGCTGACCATTTTGACCGATGAATGTTGACTGTTCACTGTTGACAGTCGAACGCTGAATGTGGCATATTTCCCAACGTTGACAGTCTAATTGTCAAAGCTACAAACATGCTAAAATACATGTGCTTTGTTATACCCAGCAAAACAGCAAGGAACTTAAGTTGGGTGTAACATACTATGAGATACATTTACATCTATTTATGAATTTAATCTTAAAAGTGTTTTAAATCTGCGTATAAATTCATAATTATATTTTTGTTTTTTTTTTTTAATTGTGCAGGGTATTTTCTAGTCGAGTTGTTGTTTATATTTTTTGGTTTAGCTGGCAACTGCGTGTGCTTAATGTGACACCAATGCGGCATTTGCAACTAACAACGTGGCTTCAGATCAATTCACGTATCTGTATCTGTATCTGCACAATTTGCATATGAATCTTGCATTTTATATGTATCTGAAGATGTGTCTAAATGAGTATGGATCTGAATATGTATCTGTATTACTAGCTGTATCTATAAGTAGCTGTAGTTGTCTTTTTTAGTATTTGTTTATATCTTAATAAAACTCTGGTGCATCTTTATAAATGGCTTTGATAGATGTTTTTGTAATTAATTTGTAAAATATTAAATGAATTTTGATCCGAAAATTTATCTGTTATTGTTATGGTAACTGTAGCTGTAAATGTATCTTTATTCTCAAATATATCTCTGTATCTGTAGCTGCAAATGTATCTATATTCTCAAATATCTCTTTATGCATATGTATCTTTTGTATTTGTATCTGCACATGCAACCATATCTGCAAATGTATCTGATGACTTAAATGTAACTAAATCTCCACATGTATCTATATTCACAAACGTATTTATGTGCAATAAATATGCAAAAGTACATCTGCTTCTGCAAATGAGCATATTCATGAGTTTAAGTGAATGTATCTACATCTTCATATATCAGTAAATGTATTTATATCTTCATATATCAGTAAATGTAACTAAATCTGCAAACGTATTAATATATGCAGAAGTACATTTATATCTGCAAATGAGCATATTTATATGTTTAAGTAAATGTATCTATATCTTCATATATCAGTAAATAGATCTAAATCTGCAAATGCATCAGTATCTGCAAATGTATCTATATCAGCAACTATATCTATATACTCTCAAAAATATTTAAATCATCTCAGTCAATGTATCTATATGAGTTTCCTTAAATGTATCTGTATCTCAAACCCGCGTGCAACTGCAGCCAAGTGTCTAAAAGGGGCGTCACTCGCCCTATGGGCGTGGCTCTAAGGTCGACAACAATAAAAAACAAGTTAAACAATAGCTTAGGCTTTGTTTACACGCAACTCGTTTCATATGCATGAGATTCACGCACGAGGCCACGCACCTGCCTCTCATCCGTCCGTCTGTCTCTCCGTCCGTCTGTCCGTCCGTCCGTCGTCTTAAGTCTATTCTGCACGTGGCCGTAATGAGTTGGCAGTTTTGTTCAATAGGGTTGCCACATGTTGTGTGTGTGTTTGTGTGTGCACAACAGTAAAGCCAACTTAAGTCGAAGAAACGCCTTAAAAAAATATCAGCTAAAAAGTAGGCAACACTTTATAGCATTGCAAGTTTTTGAAGTGCTAATGACAAGTGAACTTGAATATTTCATTTTAATTGCAAAAATATAGATAAAGCGAGAAAAAACATTTACTATAGAATAACATATAAAAAAACAGATGAAAGCTCAACAAAAGAGCTTTGAAATCAGCTGAAAAGCTGAAGTGGGAACTTCAAAAAAACATGATAATAAATATTTTAATAAATTTCAAGTAAATTAAAAAGTTAAAAATTGAAAAGTCTTTTTAATTCGTATTTTAAATATGCATGTTCGGCTTGAGATTAAAAAGTAAATAATATTTTATTATAATTATTGTTTAAGCAAAAGCTGAAAGCTCAAAAAAACAGCTTTAAAAGTATCTGAAAAGCACATGGTAAGTTAATAAAATTTTTAATTAAATTTCCAGCAGCTTTAAGTAAATTAATAAAAATAAGAAAGTTAAAAAATGCAAACTCTGTTAAATTGCCTTTTTAAATATGCATGTTTGCTGCGAGATTAAAAAAGAAATAATAATTTATGATGGTTATTGTTTAAGCAAAAGCTAATGCACATTTATGCGTATACATATTTGCGCATGGTAAATAACTAATAATATTTTCCATAATTTTCAATTTCCTTGGAATTTTCGCCTTGGGGGACAAGAGCAAAAAGCAAAAGCAAAAGCAAATGAAAATGATTCAACGTATTTGCGAAGCAAACGGAACAAAACTGTTGAAATGCGATTTCGAATATCAAGTTAATAGATATAGATTTGTGTGTGTGTGTGTGTGTGTGTGTGTATTGTATAGAGTTATTTACATTATGATATAGAATACATAGAATATCAATAGAAAGCGAGTGAGGGAGAAAGAGAACGGGGGAGAAATGTTGCATTTCTTATGCATAAATATCAATAATATTGGCAGGCACTGTATGAATGCGAGAATTTTGTTTGCCTGTTTGTTTATTTCGTTGGCACTAGACTTGATTTGATTTGATTCGATTCAATTTGATTTGATATGATTCAATTCGATACGGATAGGGATATCGGATAGTGCTCTGTTATGTATATACTATATGTACAAATATATATATATATATATATATATGGAGAATAGGTAAGGTTGATTTTCCATTCAATGGGAAACTTGCAATGCGGTTTGAGCTTTACTCTCTGTCTCTCTTTTACACTTTGAGCCTCTTAATAAAGTGCAGCTCATGGCTGCACATAATGTGTGCCACACACACACACACACACACACTCGCACACACACACACATTTGCACATTTATATATATGTACAACATACAGTGCATGCGAAAAGTATGCAAATCGAGTGCAATTTGCATGCAAAGTGGCATCAAGAGAGCCGCGTCAAGTAAAACTGCAGCAGAGGCTGAGGTTGAGCGGGTAGAGAGGGGTTAAAGAGGGTTAGAGGGGGTTAAAGGCGGGCTGAGAGAGCTGCTAAAGTTGCAAGTGGCAGGCGCAGCTCATTAGCAATGCCAGCTTGTAAGTGTATGCTTACTTTTTTACAACACTGTGGCTAGTTATGATCGCAAATGCCATTTTAAATTTTATTGTTACTTTCTCTGCACCCAAAACGACTATTATATTAGTATTATTATTATATAGACTGCTAAATTAACAATATTTTATTTTTATTTATTTCGTTAACACAATTTAAAAAAAATTGAGTAAAATCTAATTTTTACATTGAAAATATTTATATTTTATATTTTATTTTTATATTTTTATTTTGTTTTATTATTTTGTTAAATTACACAATCCTAAAAACATTAAAGAAAAACCAAATTTTTACCTATAAAATGTTTTAATTATTTTAAAACTGTTTGGTTCTGTTGTATCTTTTATAAATTTAACTGATCAATTGTAATATATTTCTCAGAAATCTACGAATTCTCATTTACTTCTTTCTCAGTGCAAATATACCCTGTAAATATTTTGTAACTAAAAAAACGAAACATAAAAATTATCTACTTAAAACACGACAAGTTTAATTTTTCTTATAAATACTTAAGCAAATATTTTTTCTAGGGTATTTTAAGGTCGCTACCAAATAATTGCAAATATTTTCATCGTTGCCACTTCTTTCCTCCTTCACCACATATACTGATTTCTAACACATTTTTGCAATTCCAAAAATATAAAAAAGAAACCTGCAAAACTCGGAATGGAATTTCTTCTGCAGACTCCACAACTTGACTCCAAGTTATAAATAAATTAAAGACTTCAGAAACATGTGTAGATGTAATGAAAATACATAGCTAGACATTGTCAGAAATGCCAAACGCAAAACTTGCATTGAGAAATGTTTGGAAAATATTTGAAAATCATTTTCAAAAATTCACTTTGCAAGAAGGAAATGTGTTAAATGCCTTGAAATGAAGTGTGAAGAATGCGCAGAAAACTGAAAAAAAATTTCAGATACTTTTAACAGACACAATGATGGACTTATGTTAAGTGCACTGTTTGAAGTCCATAAAATATTTGACGAGAAAACTGCACAGAAATGTGTGTGAAAAATTTGCGTCTGTCAACAAGTATTAAATCATTTTTGAGGTATGGCAGATATACAAATTTAAACTTTTCTCTATATAAATTGGTTTATTTTAGCAGTTACTAAACTTCGAACTATCATAACTTTGTCAAATCTTAACCGATTTCCATGCGGAATACCATTTTTATTATTACTTGGCCTCTATATTGATTCTGCATATAAATATTATTAACTTTATAAAAAAAATTGATTTTTGAATTTTTTCCGACAAAATCATGTGACTTTTTTGAAAAAATATTTTTTTCAAAATTTTAAATCTTAAGTTTTCACTTTTAATCAACTCCTGGTGCCCCAATTAGTATAAAACAGCACTTTAAACTTGATTCTGAGAGACTTCATTATCTTGTAAAAAATCATGTCGAAATTGACAAAAATTTTGACTTGTAAAGTTGACAGTCTAAGCAATTACTAAACTTCGAACTGTCAAAACTTTGTCAAATCTTAACCGATTTCCTTGCGGAATACCATTTTGATCATTATTTGGCCTCTATATTGATTCTGCATATAAATATTATTAACTTTATAAAAAAAAATGATTTTCGAATTTTTGCCGACAAAATCATGTACTCCCCCCTTTGACTTTTTTTAAGTTAAGTGTGAAATGTGGTCAACTTACCCCTTTGGCTTGAACAACATGTTAATCTGCAAATAAAAGAAGAAAGAGAGAAATATGTGTGAGTAGAATTGCGATAGAATGATAAGGAAGTAGATCATGAGATTGCTTAACATGCAGGCAATAAAAGAGGGTTCCAAAATTGGAGGTGGAGTGATTTTAACTGTGGTATCAAGAGGATTTTCGTGGCAAAATTGATGTTGGCTTTATAATCATAAAAAATTCAATTCTCACCAAAATCACACGAAATTTGTTACACAGCATTTGGTGGCTGGAAAGGAGGGGGGGGACTGAGGGTTTCCAGGGGATTTCGTTGGGGTATTTTGAATGTTTTATGGTTTTGAAAACCGAAATAAAATTCATAAAATCGACAGGAATTCGCGCGCTTTTGGCTTTTTGGGCTGTGTGGCACAGACATTACCACTTGCCACTTGCCACATGCCACATGCAAAATGCTACGCAATCAAACAATAAATCTTTTTTTTCGTTTGTTTTTTTTTCCTTTTTTATTTTTTTTTTTTGGTTTTGCCGTTACATACACTAAGCTCATTTAGATTTATATATAGGGACTGCCTTACACTTCTCTCCCCATTTTTTTGGTAAACTGTTTGGGGAATTCGCATTTTGTGCTGAAAACTTTTTTTGTATTTTCCATTTTCCATTTGTTCTTGTTGTTCTTGTTGTTGTCGTTTTTGCATTTAACTTTTTTATGCTTATTTTTTATTATCAGTTCCGCTTAGGTTTCCACTTCTTTTTCGCACTCGAAGTGATTTGAAAAATTATTTCAGGTTTTCTTTTTTTTGGTTTGCAAGGGAATACCATTGTCATTTGTTGTTGTAAAGTTTATTTTCGATTTAACGCTCTGCACATTATATGCCTGAGATTGTTTGTGTGTGTTTGTGTTATTTTTCAAGGAATCGAAAACCCCCTACCACCTTCTTTAACATTAGGCATTTGCTAAGATCTGCGTTTCCGATAACGCATCAAGGAGCTTAAGTGTGGCTTTGGTTTGAGCAATTTGTCGATATGAGTGTGTAATAAATATTGTTCGATTCATGTATGTTAATCGATAGTTATCGATAACATTCGATAACTAACAATCAATGGCATTATCGACTCTTAAGAACTTAAGCAAATTTATGTACAAGAACTTTCAATTTATAGTTATATTCAATAATAATCGGTAATCGTTTATCGATTGGTAGTTACTTAAAACAATCACTTAAGCTAATAATATTAGGAACAATTAAAGGTTTCCTTTATTCATAGTTTTACTAAAGTTATCGATAACATTAAATTAAGTTATCGATATCACTCAACTTTCTCATCAACTTGAGTTCTCTGCAGCGTTTTAAGTCTTTAACTAATAAACTAATGACAAATAAGCATAAGCCCACACAACAACAAAGCAAACAAATAAGCTATCGATAACAAACACATACACACACATTCAAGAGAGTGTATATAAATCCCGAATGAAAACAATGCGAACAGAGGTAAACATTAACAATAACAAAAGCCAAGTCACATTTGTACCCAGGGGCAACATGTAACTTTCGATATAATTCATGTCATGACAAATTATCGATAAATTTCTAAACAAATATAGCAGCGAACAGAGGTACAGTGAAGCATAATGCATTGTTCTAAATAAATGAGAAACCAAATGCGAGTGAAAATGCGAATGAAAATGAAATGCAACTGCAGAGGGAAGAGCGATAAAAATGCAGCAGCAAATGACAAAAGCAGCGGCAACAACAGCGACACGAACAACAGATAAACCAATAACCAGCAACAACAGCAACAGGACTAAACCACAACAACAACAATAACGTCAACAACAACAACAACAATGACAAGGAACAAGAGCTAAAGCTAAAAATCCATTGAAAATCGAATCGCACGCAAAATGCAACGCAGCTTTCCAATTGCTTTTTGCTGTCAGTGGAACAAGGCAAGCGGAACTAACCCCAAAACCACCTTACTCCCTCTCTTATTCTCTCTCCCTCTCTCCCTCTCTCTCTCTACCCCTTGTGGCAAACACCCAACTTGGGGTTAATACTTATTGTCAGGTATATGTTACTATCCGCCATGTCGTGCCATTTATTTGAGCAATATCAGCGATTTTTGTTTACTCTTTTTTCTCTTTTTTTTGTTGTCTCCTTTTCATTTTCATACCCAGCATAATTCATATGCAAGCGGGGTAGCATAGATCTGAGCAACAGTCAGAAGCGGAGCACCAAAAAAAATGTGTTTAAATTTTATTTAAATATATTTCTTCCTTTTAAGTTTTAAATTTCCTATTCTTTTATAATTACAGCGTATTTATTATTTGGAGTTCTCAAAATTGGGGTATCTACTTTTTATTTAAATACCCTGTAAGCAAAAATCATGCCCAAGCTGTTTAACAGGCGGAATAAGAAGAAAAATTTTGTTTTACTGGATATGTTTATTTTAGTAATATAATTTTTTTTATGACCCTTAAATATTTAAATCCTCTATTTTTTAAATATATGCTCAAAGATTACAGCATATCTACAAGTCGATGATTTAGATTTCATTGACATTTTCTTGATGATATTCATACGTAAATACACACGAGTAGCAAGAGACCAACAACAATTACCAACAAGCCAAACAAAACGCACTGTGGGGAAATATCTTATGAGTACAGGGTATAGGGCATAGGGTATACACCGGGGAAGAAGAAAAGGGACAAATATAAAAGGGTGTAGAGGGAGTGTCAGTATAATAACAATTCCATGAATGCGCAAATGCCAAACAAATATAGAAAACTGATATCACAACTAATGGCAAGAGTTAGTTAGTATTTATGTGTGTGTGTGTGTGTGCATGTGTGTGTGTGTATCTGTGTGATATGCGAGTTATGCTAGGTCTTCTTTATAGAGCTAAAGATAGCAGAAACTATGCCTGTTTTGAACTTTTGATGGAACTCAAAATCGTCAGACAATTTCGCGTTTGATGTGTGGACGCGTCTTGTCAATCAAATCAAATCTATAGAGTATCTGATATATTCTACATATATAGTATGTCTTTATGTATCTATAGAAATATTGAGTGTGTTTAAATATTCAAGTATTTAGTGTTTGTCGTGAAAAAAGGAATTAAAGGAATAAGGAACTTGATTTACAGTTTGTTGCTTAAAAATTATATATAGTACTTAAACTTTTCTAAAGTACAATAAAAATTAAAATTTTTTTAAATATTTCTTTACTGAAGTTTTTAGATTCCCAGATTTTTTTATTATATTATTTCAATGCTTTTAATAACATTATTTTCCTTATATTCTTTAAAGTCTTATTTTTTTGACTCTTAAGTACTACACAAATAGAGATTTTTTTTCACAGCTTAAAAGTGTTTTAGCTGTGAATAAATATATATATTGTAAATGTTGACTCCAGTTGCATGTGGAGTTGACTATTCCCTCGCTGCACTCACGCGGTACACATACTATTGACAGTGACTGTAGTTGTCTTTCTGATTGTTGCAATAAAAAAAATAAGAAATAAAAATAAGAGTCGCACATCAACGTCAACAAGCATTGAAGCATTTGTCATATTGGGACATTTAATACAACCATTTGAATGGTGTGTGTGTGTGTGTATGTGTGTGTTAGGGTGTGCATCATGGGGGTGTCTATACATATACATATAGATTTCATATTTCAAATTTCACATTTGATTTAGTTGCATTTCATGTTTTGTTGTCGAAGTGCATGAATAGATTTGATAGTGTTGTTGCCCCGGGGAATGCGATGTGTTTTTTTGCGTGCAGGTGAAATTTATTTTCTGTTATACATATAACAATATATGACAGTAGAGCAGTTGCAATATGTTCATATTTGAGCTAGGGCATTGACTTCTTTTTTGGGAATGCGGGATTATTATAAAAGTTATTATTATCAAATTTAATTCTAACTAGAGTTGAAATATGACTGATACATAAAAGTTGTTTTATATTTAAATTTAATTCTAACTAACGATGAAAAATTATTGATATAACTAGTGATGAACAACATTTTACTATTAGAACTCGATGTTTTTTTGGCGATTAATCAAGTAAAATTAATCAAAAATAATGAGGTATCTAACTCTTGGTAATCTCCTAGAGTTCTTTTTTTTTCTAAATTTGTCTGTCGTAAAAATTATAAAAAAATCGAAAACTTTCGAAAACTAGAGAATTAACTGTTTCATTTTTTTTTATTCTTTTTAAATATTTGAAATTTTTTTTATAAAAAATCCATGAGTCGGACCATTTAATTTTTTCATTGGCTTTAAATAAAATCCAAATTTTTATTCGTTTTTTAGTTTGGATTTCTATCATTAATTGTAAGCTTTTTTTAAATTGAATTTAGAGTCTTTAGAGAGTTTTTTCCTGGGAACGATACTAGCTGACATTTGAAAATATTAAAACAATTTCCTCGCATTTTCTTGAGCAATTTTTTTTCTGTTGTTGTTTTCCGGAATGTCAAATGACCGCAGAGAGCATCTTCAAGGGCTCGTAAATAAATGAAAAGCAAAGCCGTGCTAATTAGTTAAGAGCAGATTTTACCTGCTAACAGATTTTTTGGTAGCACCTTCTGATGTCTTTGTCTTTGCATCTGCCTCTCTCTCTCTCTCTCTCTCTCTCTTTCTTTTACTCGCTGTCTCTTTTCTGTTTGCTTTAATCCACTTGAAAGCAGCTGCCGTTTTTGTCGCTTGTCATTTGTCGTTTTCTTATTTATTTCACTTGCCAAAAGTGTCAGTGATAAATTTTGTTCATAAGTTTAGCAGGCTTCGGTGTACTTGTTTTCTTTTTTTTTTGCAACTGATGAGAATCGCATAGGGAGGTGCGCTTTAAGCTGCCGTCTACAGCTTTAAGCTGCTTGTCTCCTCTTTCTCCTGCTTCTCTTCGTTTATCTCTCTTCTCTCATCTCTCTTTTTTCATTTCTTCTTGGCTTGACAGTTGTCAGATAGCTGCGTGGTCAGTCTACTTTTACTTCAACTTGGACTATACGATTAAGACACAGAAACCAAAGTATTCCAATTGCCAAAAGTGCCGTTTTCCTTTCAGCTCCCTTTATATTTTTTTTTCCTCTCTTTCGTTTTTTGTGTGTGCTTTTTTGTTGTGGTTGTTGTTGCTGTTTCCCATGGGGCTATGAGCTGCCAACAACTGCCACACACAAAACTAACAAATCGGGTGCCGTTCTCTGGTCTCTGCTCAGTTCCCCAAACATTCCCCGAATCAGTTGTGACATTTCCAAGCTCAGCCACTCAGCGAACAACTCACAACTCACATTCCCCACAAGTTCCCTAGGGAATCTAACGCACATACAACCAAAAAAAAAAAAAAATTAAGAAAAAATAAACAAAATGAGAATGTATACTCTAATAAAACTGACCAATCCAAATATTTCAGCATAATATGAGAAACAACAATCAGTTTCAGAGTTCTAGAAATTCTTTATCAACTTAAAATATCTTCATAAAAAGCTCAACTTTAAAGCTATTACTTTGATTTATGACATGAGTAAATATTTTGATTCCATCTGTATTTTCTAAAACTTTTAGAGCAATCGACTGATTTGAAGTCTATATAATTTTAGAGTAATAGAGCGTTTAATACTAAGGGCTGTCTGAGTTTTTATGTTATACTTCCCCAATTTCAGATATATGAATTTAAAGCTTTCTATAAAACAAAAGGCTTTGATTTCTGACATAATAACATATTTAAGTTCCTAAAATTCTAAATATTTCAGAACGATTGGTTTAATTATAATGTAGGATCTAGGAATAAAAAGTACTATTAGTTTTCTAACTATTTATGTCTTAATTGTATAGATGAAGATTTCATCTTAATATTTTAAATATTTCAAAAAGCTCAACAGTCTGACTATCCCGCTGATTTCAGAAAAAAAGCGAGTTTTCGCGCAACTTTTATTCAATTTTTAAAATCCCAATTGTATGCTCAATTTGAAAGCTAAAGCTTTGATTTTGGCACTTTAAATATATTATGATACTGTTTTTATGTTTTGAAAATTTCAGCACAATCGAGCGTTACGTTTAGTAGTCAAGTCCATTTACATGCTTGGTATAAATGTGTCTCATATGCTTGCTGTCATTGAGTGCGTGTTGTGTTGTTTTGTGCGTTGGTTGCAAGGCTCATCACGTAACGTGTTGTTGTTGTTGTTGCCCCTTGGGGCAAGGGCAACACAACACAAATGGTGACAGCCACATGACTCCCACTTGGATACCCAACGCTTTCTGTTTGTTTGTGGCCAAGAGATTCGATTCGACGCGACTCTCAGGGCCAACATTTGCCCTCAATAGCCCACCTATCACTTCCCCACTTTTTTCTCTGCTTCATTCCTCCCTCTTCGTCATGTCCATCTCCCTTTTGTGAAGGTCTGCCTTGGCGCCATGGCACATGTCAAGTTCGCGACTCAACGCACTGACTCTGACTCTGAGTCTGACTCGGAAAGGAACCTCGTGTTGGTTCCTGTCAAATTTCATTTTCACTTTTTCACTGCTCTTAAATAATATTTATTTTTACGCCTGTTTCACTCGTTTGCTTGTCTTTCCTTATTTTTTTTTAACGAAAATACCCTGTAAAAACAGTATGCAGAGGTAAAGAAAGCAAGTTTCTAAAGTAAGCTCATTGAACTGTGAAGTATTTAAGAGCTAGAGGTATAACTTTCAGAGCTAGATGTATGAAAATGTACATATTTTGCTTCCCAAATTTTTTCTACTTCATAAGTTGTCTTTTTCATAACAAACTGTTTACAGGGTAACTACTAGTCGAGCAGTTAACCAGCGTAAATTGTTACATGTGTCTCCCACACTTATTTTTAATCGCTTTGCCGGAATTTAATAATTTTAAGTGAAAAGAAAAGCCATATGGATCGGTTCTTAATGATTTCCTTTCAACAGCTTTTGCACCTGGGCTCAACTGCAGTTGTATCTCAAATTTCAGCTTGATTGGCTCCATACAATACTGAAGAAAATGGGAAACTGGAGGAGCGGAAAATAGGTAGCCGAATCTTCAAATTTGCCTTGGTTCGCTGCTATATTTATGTGACTGTCTGTCTGGACTTAGGAGTTGTTTTCTCTTTTTTCTTTTTGTCATTTTGTCTCTTCTCTAGAACAAAACAAATAACAATAATAATAAAAACAATAACAAAAATCAAAAGCCGCCGGCAAATTCAACAAGAATTCAATAAACAACATTCAGTGCTTATATTCTCTAAGTACAGTGATTCACAGTTTATTTGAACCACTACAATTTGTTTAATATATTTGGTTTTTATTGCTTAATTAATAAAAAATAGTTATTTATTAACATTTATTTGTATATCTTCCTCTCATTTAAATATAAATTCGTTTAAAATATTTATTATGTTGGTGTAGTGGGTCAATAAAGCTTGCAGCCACTGTATGTGTGCTTAGCTTATAAGTAATCATATGTAGATACAAAAGATTAATGCTTCCTCTCTAGACAAATACAAATATTTTTGGCTCAATCTCAATGTCTGCTCTTAGTTCGATTCCTTTTCGATACTTGTCAAGAAAAACTCATTCTCTAGGCAGCAACCCCGAAATTTTAATCTTATTAAACACAAATTATTCTAGTTTCGCTTCAAATATTTTGGTAAATATACAAAGAGTTGGTAGAAAAGAATCCTTCTTATTTTGAATTTAATTTAATATATTAATTTTTATTTTATAAGCCTTTTTAGTTTATTTTTTATTCATTAAAAATTGACAAATAATTTTTATTTTGGGGAGTGAGGTATATGCAACAAATGTTTTCGCTTTCAGTTTGACTGTTGGACTTGGAATCGCTATCGATATCGATATCAAAGTCTAATTCGAAGTTGCATTTGAAAGCGAACTCGATTTGATGCGTCTGCGATTTGTAGTTGCTTGTACAAGGCAGTTGACAGCTGCAAGTGGCGAGTGGCAAGTGGCATGTGGCATGTGGCATGCGGCATGTGACAGTTGCAAGCTCAGTTGTAGACGCGTTGAGGACGCGTCAAGAGGCTTTCAACCAAATGCGAGTTGAACGGCAAATGGACAGATCAAATTCAAGTCGACGTGCTTGCTGCCACAACAACAGCAGGCGGCAGGTGGCAACAACAACTACAAGAATTGTGGCAGCGCCCATGCAAGTGGATGAAGATGAAGAGGCATTCAAAGTTGCCTCACAACGTCTGCAGCAGTTGCAGCTGCTTCAAGAAGTTGAAGAGAGTGAGCAAAGGGAACGGATTGAACAAAGAGACAACTTGCAACTGCCCAGCATGCCAGTGTTGCATGATGCAGAAGTCGATAACAATGCCAATTAAGATCGTTATCGAAATCGGAATCGAAATCGACACTGACACAAATACAAATCCAAATAAAAGGTGAAAAAATCCAAGAAACATGACAAAAAGCAGCGATAACAATAACGATAACAATAGCGATTGCGATAACGATTACGATATTCATATCGATAGCGATTATTAGCAGCAATAGAAGCATTTAAAGCGGTTTTGTTGTTTAAGTAAGTGAACTCTGTCTCTCTCACTCTCTCTCATTTCTTCTTTAGCATTTTTCTATTTTATTAACCTCTCTTTCTCTCTCTTTCACGCTCTCTTATTTTTCCCCATCTTCTGTCTCTTTCTCTTTTTATAAGTCAGTGCTACTGAAGCTATCTAGGATTCTCTACGCCTCTCTATCTTTCTTACTCTCTCCTTCTCCCTCCCGCGCTCTCTCTCTCTCACTCTCTCTCTCTCCATCCCGCTCTTCCTCTCCCAAGACATTCACCACCAATGACTTCACCCCCAACCATTTCCTCCCTCACTCCCTCCCTCACCACCTCTTTCTCCCTTCCTACTACGTTTCCCTCTCTATTGCTCGCATTGGCAATTATCTGACAAGCTGACCATAAAAATGCTCAATTACAATATCACGAGTTTAACAATACACGATATACATATTGAGGCATGCACACACGCACACACACCCCCACACACACATACACTTTCACACACACACACTTCCCTAATAACTTTTGCATTTTGCATGAACTCTATCAAAAAAAAAAAAACAAAAGAAGCAAAGGGTTTGAGATCAGAACTTTGCAGATAACCGATAAGAAATTAATGAGGTAGAAAATAACAAAAATTAAGAATAATAAAAAATTCTAGACTAAAAGACACCTTTTAAAATGGGAGATTTAAAAAAATAACTATAATCGTTTTTTTTTTTTTTTTTTTGGAGAAACTTAGGAATTCAGATTGCATCCATTTTAAAACTTGTAGTACAAAATATTATCTAAATAAGATGCTTTTGCAGGAAATAGGAATAAATTTTTTTCACATTCTATGTCAAACTCCCACACTATTTCAGTTTTTTCTTACTTCTCTTTAAATTCCATAATCATCTTTATTTTACAGGGTATATGCTAGTCTATATAGCGAATTTGCATTTAAAATTTGATATTTGAAAACAACTGTTTACAAAAAGGTTTAAATTGAGATTGAAACGTTTTCTATTGTCTTTCATGGAAACAACTCTATATGTATGCATGTTGTTTACAGGGTATATCAAACAGCAGCAATTGTGTATATGTGTGTGGGTGTGTGCGTGTGTGTGTGTGTTGTGTGTGTGCATTTCGTAATCGAAACTGATGAAAAGACCAACAACTAAAAACGAAACGAAAAACTGTTCCAATTTCAATTTCAATTTCAATTTGAATTGAAATCAGCTACAGAAATCAGAGCACTCAATTGGCGTTACACACACACACACACACACACACCTCCCACACACACACACACACTTTAACAGAATGCAACTAAACTATGTGTGTGTGTGTGTGTTTGAGAATGCAAAAAAAGCATTTAAATGGTCCGAAAAACAGGACAAAACGTAGCATCAACTAGAGAGGAAAAAGGCAAGGAAAATACCAGGAAAGAAGAAGAAGGGGTTGAGAACTGTAGGGGCAATAGCTGAGAGAGAGAGGTAGGGTATTATTTTTTGGAGAAGTCTATAGCTTGATATTGTATGGAAGCTGGGAGACAATTTAATGCCGGAAATAGTTTTTCAAGCTATGCCTAAAGAGGCGGAGGCGTGGCAAGGGAGGGGGTTAGAAGGGGGATGGAAGGGGGTGCAGTTCCTGTGTGACTGCAAAATAAATTTACTAATAAAATGCCAAATATTTTGCTAGCCGTTTAACCCACTTTTGGCCCCCGAAAACTTTTTTTTGAGTCCTTCTCAAATGGGGAAAACAGAAAAAGGTTGTTTCATGGCATCTTTGACCTCTCTTTCTATGTGTGTGTGTGGGAGTGTGTGTTTGGGTGTGTGTGTGTGTGTAAAGGGGCAAAACATTTTGTAATGAACATATTTTAAATGCATGCCACGCACCCGAGCAACAACAACAACAACAATTTGGGTGTTCAAATGAATCTGAAAATGAGCGTAATTTAGGCTTTGACCTTGACAACTTTTCCCTTTACATTATTATTATTTTTTTTTGGGCGGAAGGAGTAGACATGGAGTAAAGAATCAGACACAGAGATATTCCTAACATACATAAATAATAAATAAATACCATTCAATATACCCGATTCCGACTAGAATAATACATGATAAAAATTGATAATGATTTCAGTTTATAAATCAAGAGAAATATCTTAAGGAAATATTTGAGAAAAAGAAGACACAAAAAAAAAACGCAGGACATATTGATGAATAAAGATCCGGGAAATCCGAAAAAAAAAACACAATCAAAATTTTAAATAAAGATGATATTAAATATTCTTAAATCTAGTATCAAATTCATGATTTAAGAAAGTTTTTTCATTTCACTCTTAGCAAATATTTTGAATATAATTCATATCTATCAAGGCTTTATAAGAACTTTTTCTTTTTTTTATTTGGACTAATGTTGATACAATAATATTATATTCACATATTATATTTTGAGTACCCACAATACTTAAGCAAGTTTATAAAAAAACGCCTGCTAAAATCAAAAAATTTAAAATTATAAGACTTTAAATAAATTTTTTTTTGCAGTGTAGCAACAAAAATTTGGGTGCACGGCAACAGGCACAAGGTCATGTGAAAAGAATTCAAAAACCGGACCATCAAGACGAGACGTGTGAATGATGTGAATAAAAATGCCAAAAAGATCAAAGCAATCGATATGATACCACGAGCCAAAAAGGAAACAAAGCCAAAAATGGGAAAAAGGAAAGGAATAGGCAGAAAAAAGAGAAAAAAAATATTAGACAATAAATCGAAAAGAAATCGCAAACTCATGTTCCATAGAAGTGCAGATAAGCAGCTGAATAACTTAAAGCTGCCCAAGTGGAAAATATATGGAAAAAAAACTTTAAGTAATTTTACTTTACTTTAGGTTTTTCGCAAAAACTTGCCGACTTTAAGTTGGCACTTTAGTGAAAACTCTAATAACTAAATGTAGAATGAAGCTGTAGTAAGTTTCATTTTGATAACTTCACTAGAAGCTAAGTTTGCATAGGTTAGGAATTGACTTATATGATTTAATTAGTTAGGAACAACTAAAGTTTTCTTTAAATAAAACTGCAGAAAAAAAAATTAGTATGACATCTAATCTATAAGCTGAGTTTGCATAGTATAGATATTAATACAAATGATTATATCTTGATTTAAATTAAATAATGATTCGAAATTAAACAGTTTTAAGATTTGGATGAACTAAATACCTTCTCAACTAACTATATATAAATTTTCAGCACGATATTTCCGATATTAGCTGAGTTTGCATAGTTTAGTGATTAATTAAAATGTTTATATCTTGATTTACAAGAAATTTGTACTGGAAATTAAAAAGTTTTAATATGTGAACTAATTTATTACCTTCTCAACTAGCTATATACAAAATTTCAGCATGATATATCTATTATAACTGTTTATATTTATTATTTTAGATTCTTTCGAAAGGTTGACATATAATACGACATTGCTGTTATACCCATTACAGTGTAGGGTATTGGACTTAGTTGTAAGCTGTTTATTTGTACATGTAAATGCGTAATACCAATTATAATTATTGGATGTTGCCATGTCAATTCTGACTGATGGCAATCAATAAATATTTGCCGTTATTTATGTAGATTCTTTTAATTACACACGCTCTCTCTCTGTCTTTCAAGGAATGACCATTCAACATCAAAGGCATTTGCCCCCAAGGAGGAAAGAGCAACAGCCAGAGAGAAAGGGAGAAGAGAGATGAGAGAAGAGAGAAGGGAAGAAAGCATGCTCAAAACTATGAAAGATACTTGAGGGCATGAATTAATTTAAAGCTAAATGCGAACAACAACAACAGAAACAACAGCAACATCAGCAACAACAACAGCAACAACAACAACACAATAAATTGGGAAAATCTTTTTGGCCAACGGCGCAAACAGAAACGGAAAATGCAAAGTGCCAACAAAGGGAAATCAGGAGCAAGAAGAAGAGAGCGCGAGAGAGAAGAAGAGAGAGGAAGAAGGAGAAAAAAGGGGGCAATCGGTTGATATTTTCAATTCGAATGAAAATTGCTGCCACGAAATGATTGAAGAACTTTGTAAAGTGCATAACGAATGAAAATGGCGAACAAAAATACCAGAGAAAATACTTAATACCGTTTCAAATTTAAAGTCAAGTCGCTATAAAAAATACTCTATGCCAATTTCTTTAAGAAAACATAGAAGTAATGTAAATTCTTTCGAATGTGAACTTGTTTCAAAAATATTTAAATAAATAAAAAAACAAAGAAATCACGTAATGAAAAACAAAATGAATAATTTCTTGGTTTTTTATATCTATAATCTTATTTTTTTTAAAGTTTCAATTCCTTCTCCAGTGAAGATAATTTGAAAAAAAAACTTCTTGAAAAACTGTATGTTATTTTAATATAGGAAATTTCAATAGCTAAGAGAGAGCGAAAGAGAAGCACCGTGAGGAAGTAAAACTGTTTTTAAATGCTGCTCTTAATGAATCAAATAATATAAAGTTAAGTATTAGGGATGTACCAGAAATGTAAGTCAACCAAAAATTAAGCAATAACTTATACATTTTAGTGTCCAAAAAACCCTGTATAACAGCAATATAACAGATTAAAATTTGTAGCTATAAATAAGCATCTAATTCTTTGAAAGGAAATAAAAAAATAGTTATATTTCCAATTAGCTAAGGATTTCTATAACATGACCCCGCCTTCTTCTTTGCTCACTCAAAAAAATAAAAGTTGATAAACTTATGCTCAGGAGAGAGCGAGAGAGAGAGCATATAAAAAGTTCACGCTAAAGTAAGAATTTTTTTTTAAGTTTTTACTTGAATTTTGTTTTTTATATTTTGCTAGAAAAGTTTTGGGGTGCAATTAAAAGCGAAATATAATCAAATATGTATGTATATATAAAATATATATGTACATAAAATATACATATCTACAGATATACGCTATATAGTATAAAGATAAAGTTTTGCAAGTCAGAGCGAGAGAGAAAAAAGAATGAAAGAAACTTACCAGCTGTTTTGCTGCTGCAGCTGACGTTGACGTCGACGTCGCGACGCTGACGCTGACGTTCGTTGTGAATCAAAATTGAAAACAACTCGCTCAATATTGATGATTGGGGTGGTTGTTGGGGGTTGGGGGGGATGAGAGTGCAGTTCAATTTTCAGTTGTTGCTGCCGCTGTCGCTGCTCACTTTAAACTTTGACCGTTAGCTGGCGACAACAACAATGATGATGGCAATCTGAAAAGCGTTGAAAAAAAGAAGAAGAAAAACCATGAAAATAAATATGAAAAAATAAAAATTTGTATTTATATATATAAATTTACGCGTACATATTTTCATAAAATTGACGTTAAAATTGCATTGGAAATTGCGTTTATTGTGCAGGTTTTTAATTAGCTTTCGCTTAACGGTGATTGCATATTTTCACAGCTGAAAATTGCATAAATTCCGGTTGAAAATTTGCATAAAAAACCAAATGAATTAAATTTATATTTTTACATGAACATGTAAAATTAGGTAGCAGGAAAAAAGAGAAAAATGTAAAAGAAAAACGTAATAAAATGAAAGAAATTAATTTGCAAACTTGTTGAGGTTCTTTTTTTTACTTTTTGAGCCGACCTGTCGGCAGCGCTGCTGCTGCTCTGTCGCTGTCACTGTCGCTGCTGCGGCTGCTGCTTGAAACTTGTTGATAGCTTTTGCGCTTTGCAATTGCACTTGAGTGCAACTGTTAGTGCTCGCTCATTAGGCGCCTAATCGACTCAATGAGCAGGCGAACGAGATGATGAGCGAAACGAGCGTATAAATGAGCGCGTGTCTATGTGAGAGAGTGAGTGCGTGCGTGCGTGCGTGTGAGAGTGAGAATAACTGGTGTTGTGACCATTGCCTCTTACCGCGTGCAGTCAGTCAAAGACTGGACACTGTTACGACAGAGCAGAACAGAACAGAACAGAACAGAAATGTAAGGGAACGATTCGTGTTGATTGGCAGATGCAGCCAATTAAGTGTTCTCTCTTCTCTGCTCGCTGCCTCTCTGCTCTCTGCTCACTCCTCTCTTCGCCTCTGTTGCCTGTGCGTGGCAGCATTTTCAGCTGCAGGCGAATTGTCCTATTGCAAATGTTAACTTCGCTGCGTGTGTGTGTGTGTGTGTGAGTGAGCGAGAGGGCAATGCTGATCAGTGCTTTGTGCATACACTCAAAAAAAGATTCCGTTTTATTAATTTTTTCTTGATTTATAGACAACTAAGAGCAGTCATATAATTAAAAATTCAAATAAAATAAGAAAATATATAATATGTATTACAAATTCACTTCAAACACTCCGACTGTTTGCAAGTAAGTAATTTAGGATTTACCAAAAATAAAATCAACTTATAATATTGTACTTTAATCAAGATTTATAGGGACAGGCGAAATTCTGACACCGTTTTTACTTAATTTGAGTACAGCATACTTGATTGTTTCTCTGCGTGTATGTGTGGTAACTGCGTGTGTGTGTGTGAGTGCAATACAATGTCAAACATTTTGCAGCTGTCTATGAAGTGCATTGCCAATGTCCACCCTCCCCTCCTCCACCCCCAAGCCCCTAACAGCTGCTGCAATTCTCTATTTCTCTTTTTCGCTATTTTCCTTACTTCCTTTATTATTTTTTTTTTTTGCCATGTTAGGAATATGCAACATCAGCAGCTGCCTAGCAACAACAAAAACAACAACAACAACAATAGCAACCCTATAGGCAAAAACAGAGAAAAAGATTGTGGTCAGCTCTCTCTCCCACTCTCTCTCACTCTTTCCCTCTCCCTTCGCCATGCCACGCCTCCCTACAATTGCGCCTACTGCGCCACTTCAGGCAAACAAATTTTATTTCACTCTCTGCTGCTGTCGCTGCCTCTGTCAGCGTCGCTGCTGCTGCTGTTGTTGCTGCTGCTTTTTGCTTTGCGGTTTTCCGTTGTTGATTCTTAAATGAGCGACAGCAACAACAACCACAACAACAACACTTAAATGAGAACCATTAGAAATCGAAACGGATGGTAGTTAAGATCTGACGTTCAAGATTTCAACTTAACGATTGTACGGGAGCCACATGTACAAAAGAAATTAACTTCATACACTACAAACAGGGTAACTTTAGTTTTCATATGCCATATGTAACAAAAATCAAACCTAAAAAAAATGCATTCAAATATAACTCAACATTAAGGAAATTTGATGATTTTCTAGAAACGTCATAAATCTATCTTTTTAAATATTATCATACTAACAATTCAATGCAAATTATTCAAGCTCAATAAAAATAAATTTTGATATAAAACATTTAAATTATAAATATTTACCAATTTGATCAAACTCACTATGTGAACTCAGTTTCCAGTAAAAATTGGTACAGTTGCTGCTTTTAAGGTCAGCTGCGATATATATTGAAATCAAGCACATTGCTACACTGCATTTTTCAAAAGATATTTTTTCTGAGTTCCAAAATAATTTATAAGTATACTTTTTAAAGAAACATATATACCTGGAATATCAGTAAGTGTATTTTCAAGCAAACTACAGTTAATTGCTCAATTTCTTCGTATTCCATTGCGTAATGTTATTCTTAAGCTTTTTTGCGTGCCTTATAACTAATTTGAGTATTTCTCATGTCGTTCATCTAGTTTTATTATTATTGTGATTTTCTTATGTTTTGCTTTTAATAATTTTTTTCTTGGAAAACATTTTTTAGATAGATTTATTAAGAAATATGATCTTTTTTTGCTTATATATATTTTTTTTAAATAAGTTTATTCCTTAATCAATTTTAATGCTAGGAACTTTTCTCCATCTATATATACATATGTTTTTAAAAACTTTGTTACTTGTTCTCTTCTTCTTTTTAGAATGTTGTTTCCTTTAATGCTTCTCTAATGCTTCTGTTTATTGCTTTTTTAGCATCAACATATTTTTGGTATCCTCTTCTTCTTTGTATGCAACACACCTTTTGGCCCAAGTGCAACAAAGTTGTTGTTGTTGTTGTTGTTGTCTAGCAAATTGGTACAAAGCAAACGCCCTAAAACCGTTGACTCTCGATAATGTCAATGCCAAAGGAATGTCGTCGCACAGTGGTACTCTTATATAATTTTAGGTCGAATTAATTCAAATAAAAAACTTTTCAATAATGCCAATATTTTTTGTTTGATCGATAATTAAAAGAACCTTGAATTTGTATAAAAGTCGTTTTTACATAAAAGTCGACCAAACTAATTATTATTTCGCATTAAGGAGACCAAAAGAACCACTGTGGGTTGCTCCGAAATAAAGCTGCAGATAAAGCACTAAAAGGAAGAAGAATTAACCAAAGGAGAAGAAGAGGTTGAAGAAAGAGAGAGGTGCATAAATCGCAGTGGAAACACACGTTTCGGTGACAACAGTGAAAAGTAGCAAAGTGGCAACCCTCGACCAGACAGAGTTGCACTGTTGACAATGTTAACACGGCATCCTTTAGACCCCGTAACACCTTCTCAATCCCTATACCTACATCTAGAAGTGTTCCTATTTCTACTACTCTTTATGCGCTTTCTCTGTCTCGCTTTTTCGTAATTGCTTATGCAAATTTCCTCCAGCTGCAAGTTGGAACCCGGAACCTGAAGCTAGAGCATCAGTAGGAGGTCTTGTTCTTTCTCTTGAGCTGTACCCTCTACAACCGTTCTCTTTTTCATCCCTGTCCCCTTGTTCTCTTACTTTGTCTTCATCGTCTCTTTCTTTTTGGCTGTGAGCTTACCTTGTTGCCTTTGCCCACTTCTTCTCTTCCTGTTGCATCACTCTCTAAGCAAACCTACCCCCTACCTACCCCTATTTCAGCACTCTTTTCTATCCGCTTCCCCTATTTTTTTTTCGTACCTGAATTTCTCGCGACATTTTCATTGTCAACGTTGTCGTTGTCGTTGCATTTTGCACCCTACACTCTCTCATCTACATCATCCTCTTAGCACCCTCTATTCTTACCCCATCCCCTTCCACTCGCACTCCCACTCCCACTTCTCTTCTTCCCCTTGACTTGCTGTAATTTTTAATGTGCAAAACAAATACAAATTAAAGCAATGTAAATAAAAGTGTTGCGAGTACTTGGGCTAAAAATTAAAATAAATTCCAAGTTGCAATGTTTTGTGGCAATGTGGTGGAGTAGGGGGAGGGATACAGGGTGTAGGGTATAGGGTGGGGGTTGAGAAGTGTGTGTGTGTGACAAAGCCAGCAGCTTCCTCTGCCCCAAAATTTGCATATTAAAATGTGCTGGCCAGTTCTCCGAGTGTGTGTGAGTGTGTGTGTGTGTATATGTGTGTGTGTACATTGCACTTTTATAGGGTGCACTTGAAGGGTACATCAGGGCATAGAACCAACACTCTCTGCATATAACCATAAAAATTCCTCATTCTTGCCACAAAAAGTTGCACGTTGCACACAATCGAGATTGTTATACCCTATGCAGAGTGTATAACAATTCGGTTCACAAATAAAATTTTGTTATAATATAAAGATATTTTAATGAAATCGGACGACTATATAATAGGAACGATCTGTCAAAAATCATTTGTCGAAAAATAATGGAAAAAAATTGAATTTATATATTTTTTTTTAATACTTGTATTTTTCGACGAACTTATATAAATCCTGCTTCCCTGTAAAAATAGTTTATTATCTACAGGGTATTTAAACTTCGGCATGCCGCATACAACTTTCATTCTTTTGTCTTTTTTGTGGTAAATTCTAGAATTTAAAGTCAAATTCCATTGGACGTTTTTGGTCTAGGTGAATTTGTCATTGCCAGTGAATGTGGCAAATGAATGTCATACGAATGTTGACCGAATAATACGAATATTCGAATGCATTCAGCCATGAAATGAATGCTTGAATAAGGCTTTAAGTTGAAAGTTGAAATGAAATTACATGAATTCCCCTCTCTCTCTCTCTCTCTCTATCCTTCGCTCTGTATGTTTCAACTAAATTTTTCTAGGCTGAGCATATCCAAGTCGAGCATGCTTCATTTCTCAGTCCAATCTGCTTCAAAGTGGCAATTTAAGTGTACAGTTTATGAGGCACTGTAAATTGCTATGACGGTCAGTTTGCTGTGCCTAAAATGTAAGAGAACCTACACAGGGAGAGAGGGAGAGAGACAGAGATAGGGAGTTAGAGAGTGAGATAGCGTTGCCACAAGTTGCAAGTTGCATGTTGCAACTGCTCAAAACTCGACTCGAAATCATTTTGTTTGCTGCATTTCATTTGCTTGTTTGTTTTGCGCCTAACGCCAATTTTATTTGGCCTGTGTGGACAGTGGGCGTGGCAACAGTGGGCAGACAGACTGGTGAGTGGGTGGACAGTGGGTGTGTGTGTGGGGGAGGGGGGAGTGGAGTTGTGCTGTTGTGGCACTTGCAACTTGCAGCTGCGTTTGCCACCGTCGACTTGATTTATGGCCAACGGGCGTTGCTCGAGTGCCACGCGAATCTTCTCTCTCTCTCACTCTCTTACCCTCTCTCTCTCTCTCTCTCTCTCTCTCTCTCTCTCACCCAGCCAACAACCATGTCCCTCAGTGGGCGACATTTGGGGGCAAGAGACTTGCATTTAGTCGAGTGCAACATAAAGCGCATTTTCTGCTTCAATTTACAGGCATTTAATGAGAAGACAACGAGCGAAAGAGAAGAAGAGAGACATATAGAATGAGACAGCGAAATGTATAAAGATAGAGAGATAAAGCTAGGTGTAGAGTCATTTGGTTAAACACATTTATTAACCTCTTAAAGCAAACGGATGAAAGCATAAGATAGTAGAAAAACGCTACTGTCGAGCAAACTCTACTATCTTATACCCTGTACTTATTCTGTTATCTGTTATAATCAATTAAAAAATTAATAAAAATTATACTAATCATAATACTTAAAAACAATATCCCTTCTCAACGTGTTGTAAATCTAGACGAGTTTAAAATTAAATTGTAAAAATCGACAAAAAAAGGATCGAATTGACGAGTTATCGACCGATTTATCGATTCTTTAATTCATTTTCTATACATAAGTATATGAAACATAAAAATGTGGTTTTTAATTACAATAATTCTTTATGTATATAAATTATATGTAACTTTGTGGACTCATTAAAATCACTGCTCATTTCTTGACAAATTTAATAGACTCTTTGTACTTTTGCAGGTACAGGTTCAAAAAATGAAACATTTTCAAGCAAGTTGGCAGCTCCTTGGCTACAATTTTACTACCTGTATTACAAATGAAGTAGTTCAAGAAGCTAGAAACAGCTTAAACTTGATTAGAAAAGTCAACAAAGTTGTTTTTTTATGACTGTGGAAAAGCTTCACAATTGTAAAGTAGTTCTTTAAGTGAGGTTAGGTCAAAGGAGTTTATGGGGTATAGCTGAAGTAAGAAGTAAAATCGAAAGAGTTACTGCTTAAGATAACAGAGTTGCCAGCTTTTAAAAATGAGTTAGTTAAATTGAAAATATATTAACAAGTTTTAAAGTGTAAGTTTATTAAAGTATTATTGCTTAATATGAATATAAAATGATTGGTTCGACTTATATTATCTACATATTTGACCCATTTTTGCTTATTCAAACTTTTCGCTACTTTATAAATTTCCTAACGACTTTCTAAACTGACTAGTTTCATTAAATTCAAGTTAAATAAGGCAACAATTATATGCTAAGTTTTAATAGCTCTCAGCCTATTTGGCTAGTCAATAAATTTACTAAGCATGTCCAAATAAGGGTCGGTTAGGACCTCTGTAGGGTGGGTAGGGTTGAATTGGGCTGGGTTGGGTTCAGAGACTATAGACAGCAATTTTGGGGCTAAGCCCACACGCCCCCGCACTTCAACCAATTGCCAGTTCATAATTTGTGCAATATTCTGGCAAAATGCAACCCTTTTGGGGATGAGAGAAAGGAAAGGACACAGGGGGTAGGGGTAGGTAGGGGCTTTAGAATGAACGGTGTCCGGTGGCAGCTGTTGCCAACACCTAACCATAAGGGGATTGACATGACTAAAATCGTTTGGCAAAGCACAATACGAAAAGGGTTAAGGGGTTGAGGGTTGGGGGTTGGGGTTTTTGGAGTTGAGGTTTTGGGGTTGATTGCATATGAAATTAGCCAAAGATTGCCGCCACACATGCGTTAAGAGGGAAAGGTATAGAGTTTGGGTTTGGTCTATTTGTGGGGCATTGCAATCAGTTAAACAATGTTGCATATTAACAGGCGGCTAAAACACACGCCACTTCAGGGCAATTCAGAAATCAGTGTTGTCACAACGGCTTTATTCCCGACAAATGAGTATGTTTTTTAAGCACCGAAAAATGTGGATTTTTTATAAATTAAATGTGAAATTGAAACCGAACTAATTTAATTGATATGTGATCATTACATTTAAATATAGTTCTATTGGAACAAAATTAATATACAGTCGAAAAAAAAATTCGGAAAATTTAATGAAAAAATTTAAGAAGATATTAAATATTATTTAAAAATATTTCTTGAGATTTTAAAGATAAATGCCGTAAAGCAGTGAACTCTCGATGTTTCGGAAATGACAGAGTTTAAGTTTTAAGTATATATTTATAGAGTCGCAGATAATTATTAGTTTTTTCAAATTTTAATAAAAATTTAATGGTAGGCTCATTTAACATAAAATAAACATATTTGATTTGGTTTTAAAAATTTAAAAATATATTATATCAATCAAAAAATATTTTTATTTTGAGAATATATTAAATATTATAATATTTAAAAATATTTCTAGAGATCTTAAAGATAAATGCCGTAAAGCGTTTTGTCGATGTTTTTGAAAAGTCAGTGTATAAGTTTTAAGTAAATATTTTTAGAGTCGCAAATAATTTTTATTTTTTTCCAAATTTCAATAAAAATTTAATTTTTGGCGTATTTAACAAAAAAAAAAAAAATTTTTATTTAATTTAACAAATTTTAAAATGTATAATATCAATCAAGAAATATTTTGACATTTGAGATTGAAAAGAACGATGAAAATTACTAATCAAAATGAACTAATAATGTTTTTTTTTTTTTTTTAGATATTTTCATTTGGAAATTTAGCTATTTTTCGATTAAAAACAGCTTTGATTGTTTGCTTGTCAACACTGTTTTGGAATAGACTGGTGCTAGTGCTCTGGACAGTACCAATTCCCAGCCAATCTGTGGTCCTAGCCACGAGGGCCGCCCGCAATGTCTGTGCATAAATAAGGCATAAATAACCGACAGGCAACTAACTGTTCGGACCAACTGTTCGCTACGTTCCGTACGTCGGTCGGCTAATTAAAACACTTGATGGCCTCTTTCAACGAAAGCGCCACCTGTCGTTTAATGGATGGGGCGCTACCAAACACTGAACTCAGCTACACTGAGTACATCAAATGCGGCCTGTCGAAAAATTGTCGACCAGCAAATGTTGTACATTGTAAATTGCAAATTTCATATGTCCCCGCGGCAATTGTTGCTGTCGTTGTTATTGTTGTTGTTGTTGTTGTTGTTATTTTGAAACACTTCCCCCTAAGGGTATTACCTTTTGACAGCCCCCTAAGGGTAGGCGTGACTGCTTTATTGACAGGTTGTTGCAGGTGACAAAAACAACAGACATTGTCCGTTTTCTCTCTCTCTCTCTCCCTCCCTCTCTCTCTCTCTCTCTCTCTGTCTCTCTCTAATACCATTGTAACTCGAGCTGACTGCTAAACTGAAGCCAAATTAGTTTGAGTTACCCCTTTTCTCTGGTTAGGGGTTGCTCTCATTTTCTTCTGCAAATAATTTATTGATATTAAGTGTTATTAATTATGAGGCCTGAGGAAGTCGCTACGAATTGAGGTTTTCGCGCGGGGTTAACCGCAAAATCGTATCAAGTGCCAAAACCACCAATGAGCTCAATATTCTGGTACATATATTTGTGGTAGGGTGTTCAAAGAGGTTGTTATTAATGCAGTTAATTTAATAATTTGATTAGGCAGCAATTAATGCAAACAAGAAGTTTGAAAATGTACTTAAATAAATACTTAAAAACTACGGAAAATGTGTTAATTATTAATTAATAAAATTTTATTTTTGGATCGGATCACTATATTAGATCGAAAATGAAGTTTTAGTATGAAAAAGTTTTTGGTTTGTTGAGATATCAGAACCAAACTGATAGAATACACATGGGCAAAAAAAGTGTTGCCTACTTATATGGTCAAAAATAGTGTTGCCTACTTTTGTGGGCGAAAAATAGTGCTGCCTGCTTATATGGGCAAAAATATTGTTGCCCACTTATGTGGGCAAAAATAGTGTTGCCTACTTATGTGGGCAATGAAAAGTGTTGCCTACTTATATGGGCAAAAAATAGTGTTGCCTACTTAGATGGGAAAAATAGTGTTGCCCACTTATGTGGGCAAAAAAGTGTTGCCTACTTATGTGGGCAATGAAAAGTGTTGCCTACTTATATGGGCAAAAAAATAGTGTTGCCTACTTGAGAAGTTTTAGTATGAAAAAGTTTTTTGTTTGTTGAGATATCAGAATCAAATTTATAGAATATGCATCGGGGCTGGTATTATACATTCTGACCAAATTTGGTGAAATATACGTGTATTTATATTTCAACACTAAGATTCTCCTTAAATTCTTTTCTATTTCAACATTTGTTTTATTTTTAACTCCTTCGTTATTCTCTTTAGAATTTGTGCACTTCTTCCACTTAAGCTTAACTCTCCCATTTACTTTAGTTCTTTTGCCATTACATAATGATCTATTATTGCCATAAGTTTTGCTAAAAAGGATTTTGGAGTTGAATTCAAACGCCAGATGGCGCCAGTACAAACATTTCAAGTGTATGTCTTCGTTTTCTGCTGCTTCTTCTTCTTTTCTTGGCCAGTGTTGCCAAATGACAAATTGAACACTCAAGAGACACTCACAAGACGATGTCTGGTATTTTTTTTTTTTTTTTTTTTTTTGGGATAAACGTGAATTTTTACGATTGGCAAGCGGCACGTTTACTTTTAGCATTACAGCGAAAGAAGCAAACGAAAATCGCGAGAAGCGAAGAGAAAAAGAAGATGTAGCAACATTTTATGGTCTGCAATTGGCCCTCATGTGGGAGAGAGAGAGAAAGAGAGGGAGAGAGGATTGGAATATGTGAATAAAATAAAAACCGAAAATTTAAAACAATAAAAATTCGCACATAAAATGTAACATTTTCATTTTTTTTTTGTCGCTGTTGTTGTCGCTAGTCCTTTAATGCATTTGCCGAAAGCCAAAAGTGGCCAAAGGCCATTAAAAATCTGCACTTCAGTGAGAGAGAGAAGACGAGAGAGAGAGAGAGCGAAAGAGTGAGAGAGAGAGAGGGTAGACAATCAGAGTCAATGGCAAAAAGCTGAACAAAGAGCGGAAAATGAAAAGGAATTGCGATTGAAATAAACACGGAAGAAGGAGTGTAAAGAGTGTAAAGCGGAAGAAAGGGAAGAAGGGGTTGCAGGAAGAAGGGATTGTAGGGTAGTTGGGTAGTTGGATTGGCAGAAGAAGACTTCTCTGCAGAGCTTTTCACTCGGTTTATCTGTGTTCAAGTGACGCTGACGACGACATCGACATCAAGGAACGGCTTAAGCCGTTAAATCCAAGCGGATTTCAAGACATTGAAATCGTACAACGGGACTCGGACACGGCGGAGTGGAAAGGGGTGGCAGTGGGCGTGGCAGGAAGGGAGGGAAAACAACTTGCATGCCAAGGCGCCACTTTCAACGCAAACAACACGATGCAGCTAAATTGTTATTATACCAACATTTTTCTCAGCTCTTGTTTTGCCTTTTGTTGTTGTTGTGATTGTGTTGTTTGTAGTTGTTAATGATTGTTGTTGTTGTTGTTTATAAATACATTTCGAGGTGAAAACCAAATGACTTTTATGACCGCATATTGAGGCAAAGGCTTTTGGGCTACAACTTGACTAGAATAGGGGTAAAATTGTTGGGGAAGAATTTAGGGCTAAGTCTAGAGGGTAGCGATATCGCTAGAGAAGGTAGAAGAAAGAGTTAGGAGCACGAAGGAAAGAAGAACAGAAGGAAGGACAGGTTTAAGGCATGGAAAAGACTAGGGGTAAACTATGAAAGAGACTAAGGGAGAGAAGTGTAGTGCAGGGGTAAAGATAAGCGTAACACTAAGATGGGTCTGAGGTAGAGCTCAAGGTACTGCCAAAGCAAGGACTAGAGGTAGTGTAAGGACTAGATTTTCAGGGTAGCGATAGCGGACCAAGATGTTAGGAGAAGAAGCGAGAGGTAAGAACAAGGGTAATAGGTAGCATTTAGGGCTAGAGGAGATAGAAGAAGTAGCGGAGTAGGAAAAAATAAAGGGCCAGGATAAAAAAGACCGTACAACTAAGATGAAGAGAAAGCTTGAGGTACGGCTTAAGCTAGGACTAAAGGTAGAGAAAGACTAGACCTCCAAAAAAAGTCTTAGTTGGCGGTAGGGCTACAATACGAAGGTGGTAGGAGATGGAGTAGGTGAAAAGTTTTGAACAGGAGAAGGGCTGAGTAGTGGTCGAGCCGAGTCAGAGGAAAACCGACTAGAGGCGGAGGTACCTCTGCCAGAGCCGTATGACTAGGAATAAAGGTAAAGGCAAAGATACGGTTAAGACTTGGAGAAGGAGCAGTCATGCTTAGAGTTCAGTTAGAGCTGAAGACAAGACGGTAGTGAAAGGGTGCAAGGCTAAAGGTAGTCTCCAAGTAAGGCTAGGGATAAAGGTAGAGCTAGATGAAGCATTAGGACTAAGACCTTAAATAGTTAGGAGTGGAGATTGTTAAGCTACTCCGTTTGGAATTTACAAAATAGCACAAAATATTACACAAAGCCACGCCCTGTCACACATGCCCTAACACACACACACACACACACCCTAACACACACACACACACACGGTCATCGGCCCAGTTGGCGCAACACGCGGCGCTGGTTTGCATATTTTGTCGACGCCTAAAAATATGCAAAGTAAATTACAGCAGCAGCAACAACAAGAATAATGCGAGAAAATATTGCGGAAAATCTATTAAGTGAAAAAGTGTGCAACAACGCGACAAAAGGCCCAGCAAATAGCTGCACCTCCAGTAGCTTCATTAGAGGCCCCATTTTGGCCTCGTTAGTGCCACAGTGGCCACATTAATGATGCTGGAGTGACAGAGAGAGAGTGAGATAGTGAAAGAGAGAGAGAGAGAGAAAAAGACAGAGGGAGAGAGAAAAAGACACAGAGAGAGAGAGAGAGACAAAAAGGTAGAGAGAGAGAGAGAGAGAGAGAGAGAGAGAGAAAAAGACAGAGAGAGTGAGAGAGAAAAAGACAGAGAGAGAGAGAGAGAGAGAGAAAAAGACAGAGAGAGTGAGAGAGAAAAAGACAGAGAGAGAGAGAGAGAGAGAGAATAAGACAGAGAGATAAAAAGAAAAAAAGACAGAGAGAGAGAGAGAGAGAGAAAGAGAAAAAGACAGAGAGAGAGAGAGAGAGAGAGAAAAAGGGGGAAGAGCGATTGAAAGAGTTATAGAGAGATATATACGCATTTATTGTTGCTAATCTTTTAATTCAATTTATAATAAAATTTGATAAAATTTCATTATTTACTGTCCCTGTTTTTTTTTTAAATTTTCATTAAAAAAATATTTCCTATTAATTTGCAAACTCGTATATCAATTTAAGATTTGAAAGTCTGAGCACAGTGTTGCCACTTATGCAATTAGTAGCTGCCAACTTGACGTCCTAGAGTTGCCACTCACACTTAACGGACGTTTTAGATTATATTTTTTGCTACATATATAGTAAATAATAGATTTACAAGAATTCATTACATTGGTTGCACCATTATACAACGGGAGTATATAGTATGTATTTAAGGAGTATGCAAAATAAAGATTGCAATCGGCGACTTGTGCTTTATTTAAGGTTTAATGGCTCCCCGTTGATGATGACGACAAGAACGAGTAAAAAAGTCGGAGTATGAGAAAGAACTAAAGTAAAAGAAGTACGATAAACGACGACTCTATGGATTTTTCGATTTAATCAAGTTAGTTTCAGTGCACAAGGCAAACTCCCATTGCGTGTGAGAATATTCGAAGAACGTCCTTGGAGTATGAGCTATAAACTTTGGGCTCAGGGAATTACCGATGGGGGGCCTCCAAAAGAGAGGTCTTTAACTCAACAAATGCGCAACCACATAACGTTTCCAATTAATAAACGAAACCAAATGAAATGAAATGAAATGAAACGCAATGGAATGAAATGAAACGAAATGAAATAAAATGAGATTAATGTAAATCGCATTGTATATAATTTTTATAGTTGCGAGCTGCGTTTTTGTGGGCAATTAAACATTTCGTGCTGTGGCTACGTTGCCCCCTCCAACCCCTACATTCCTCCAACCCCTCCTTACCACCCTGTCACCCACTTCCCCTTTGCCATCGCCGATTTGTGGCAGCAATTGTGCGGTCCAGACTAAGTACTTCAATTTGTGCGTGAGTTTCGGGCCAAAATGGTAAATGGTGAATGGCAAATGCCAAAACGTTATGGCCAAGAATGCATCCCCAAAAAAAAGAGATCACGCAGCTTTCGGCTCTTAAAAATGCAGAGCAACCAACAAATGTGACCTGTTAACATTTTAAGTCCATAAAAAATGCTCTTGGCGAAAGGAAAGTAAGGATAACCAGAGGGAGTTTCCATTTTTTTTCTTTCTAGTAATCATTAAACGTTGTCTAAAAAACAAAAAGTTGATAACATAATGTTAATTAACAGACACGCTCAAGGTGTCATGTAGCTTATATAGTCTACATCTGTTAATAACAGAAACATCTCTTAAGCGCTGTTAATTAACAGTTTTGAGTCTAGTTATGTTATGTTAAGAATTAAAGCCCTCTTTTAATGCTGCTGTTAACATTCTGTTAAGTCTTATTTAAAGGGATAACTTAAAACCAGCTGCATTATGTACGTGATAATTATTCTTTTGTCCTTTTTATTATTCCAGTTATTAAATTTGTTAGAGTTTTCATTTCATTTCTTAGAATTATTACATTTGGTATAGTTTTCATTTAATTGCATTTAAAATAAAATCGAAATCAAAGCTCCAAACTACTGACATCTGTCTGGCTTTTGGCTGTCTTTTGGTCAGAGCGCCTTCCAAAAATTGATATTCATAGTGCTATATGCCACACGAGGCATGCCTCGCATGTCAGCAGCTATCAGTGGCAAGTTGGGGAAATGGAAATAGAAAGGGAACTTGGTTTTTAGAGTAGTTGCAGTTGCAGCCACAGAATCGACCCCAAATCACAGACAGTCGGTCGTGACCCGCTTGTCAGAGTGAGTTGACTGTTGGCAAGCGGCTTTAGGGGCAGGGACGGGGGCAGGGGCAGGGGAAGGGGCAAGTGCATAGAGAAAATCCCAAAAACACAGCGAGAAAATCTCCCCATTTCCAAATCCAAAATCAAAAAAAAAAAAAGAGATGCAGCAAGTGGCATGTGCTGCATTTTAAAGACACGCATTTTGATGCCACATGACAACAACAACAAAAAATAAAAGGCAGGAGCAAGAAGAAAATGAGGGAAAAGGCATAAGGGGAGGAGGCATAGAGGAAATAAGGAGCTACACTGATAAAAAAAGGTGATTGTTATTGATCCAATATTCTAAGAGTTTTAAGAAAAAATATTATTTTCATGCCCACTTAACTAAAAATGAGTCGAGAATCTTAATTTTTCAAATAGGAAGAACCAACTTGTTTGTAAGATTGCTGTTTCTTTTTTTTTCTGTATTTTTAGCATATATATTCCCAAATATTCTTGGGAACAAATAATAATTTTAAAGACTATATTTCAACTAAGTTTCATTAAAAAAATTGTGTTTTTTTTTTAAATTAAAAATTAATTTTGGAAAGTGGACCTTTTTTTCTAAAATCTAGATTTTTAAATTAAGAGATATAAACTTGCCATTCTTGGTAAAATGAGATAATTTTTAAGACTATTTTCCCTCCAAGTTCCATTAAAAAAATTGTGTGTGTGCTTATTTTTTTTTTGTTTGTTAAAAATGTATTTTCGAGAGCGCCTAATTTTTTTTTTCAGTGTAGAGGCTTAGACAGCAGACATGTGCCGAATAGGTCATTAACTTTCGGCTTGACGCAAAAATTTCCTGCGTTGTTTTTATGCGTGGTTCACGCGCTTTTTTCCCCGACTTTCCACAGAAGAAGCTGGTTTTTTTTTTAGTTTTGAAAGTAGAATTTTTTTGCAGCTACTTTTTTTAAGGTTTTTTTTTTTTTTTTGGTACGTCGTTTGGTTTTTGGGAAACGATGGTAACGTTTTTTGTGTGCCATTTCTTTATGCCAATTTGATTTATTTGGTTTGCCAGGCAACAACAATATTTGGAAGTGTTTGTTGCTGTTGTTGTTGTCAGACAGCAACATGGAACACACTTAATATCACATATAGCCCCAATATACATATAATTATAATGGCATTTTGCCAAAAACTTGCACACACACACACACACACACTTAGAGATTTGCATGTCAATAGTGAAAAGCAAAGCTTTCGAAGGAATTCAGAAAATAAAAGAGCAAAAAAAGGATAAAAAAAAATGGAGTCGAAAGAGTAAAATTCTGGAAGAGCTGCAATTGCAACTAGAGTCAAGAGTAAAAAGGTAGAAAGAAAAAAGAAGAGAAAAAAGGAAAAAGGCAACACGGAGCAGTTTTAAGGATAAGAGAAGGGTAACAAAAAGAGGGGAAGAAACACTTCCAAGTGAAATGCAACATGGAAAATGTTTTTCTACCAAAGTTTTGGAGCTGTACAAAATGCACATGTTGACAAACAAAACGATAGAACGAAATAAAGACAGGACGACAGCAGAACAGGAGAAATCCGAGGAGACGAGACTGCAGCACAAGAACATAATCCATTTTTGGAAATTACATAAACGAAAATGAAAACAAAAAAAAGAAGAAAATAACTACAAAAATAGAGTGTAAAAACCTGCACACAAAAATTCCATTTCATTTACAGTTTGAATTGTCGACAGGTGGAAAATAGCAGCATCAATGTTAAAAGTACATACCTGTAACGAGAAGAAAAAGAAGGGGGAATAAGTAAGTAAACGTCTGATTAATGATGGGCTTTTAAAATAGCAGCAAGTTCTAAGAGTGTCAATAAGACAACAAAGACGTGACTAGAAAAGTCGAGTTTCAAGTAACTGTTATTGAATAACATCAAACTTAAAGCACAAGTTAACATTGCTAAGCGCTCTCACACTGTTAACATGCTGTTGAATAAAATAAAATCTTAAAATGTAAAGCACAAGTTAACATAGCTAAGCGCTGTTAATAAACGCACACACACTGTTAACATGGTTTTAGCGTTAAACTTGCTGTTATTCAAATGTTATTCTCACGGCTGCTTATTTCTAATGCTGACAGCAACGATAAGGATGATGCTGAGGATGTTAAGGAAAATAAAGATGATATGGATGATAAGGATGATATGGATGATAAGGATGATATGGATAATAATGATTATGATAGTTATAATGCTGTTGCTACTTTTGCTGAGTTATGGCTGAGAAAGAGTTATGCCAACACTTGCCCAGAACAGACGGTTAACTTCAAGCTGGCAGACACAACAACAACAACAACAACATCAACAACAACAACATTGTCTCGCCAGCCAAGAAAGACGTCGAGAAGATGTAGAGAGAAAAAAAAGGAACAGAGAAATTGCATTTGGAAAAATGTTGCATATCATAAATAAATGTAAACGCAAATAAATCAACATTGTTGACATTTGTCAGAGTTGTGCGGAGTTTTTAGTTGCCAGTTGTTGTTGTTGTCTGTTGTTGTTGCTGTTGTCTGTTGCAGTTGCAATTGTTGCTGTTGCCTCGTTTGTATGTTTGCATTTTTTTGTGTTGTCATTGTGCGCATTTTGTATCGTTTTCATCTTTTGGTCGTTGGCTAAATCCACTTCCTCCCTCTACCCACATTCTCCTTTTTTTTCTCCTCCTTGTCTCCCTCCATCTCTTGGCAAAATCCTAAATCCATTATAACCATAACCCATTGCCCATTGCTAGCGAGCCACGCCCTGTTACAAATGTCAACCGCACTTGGCTGCTGTTGTCTGTCGTATTTATACCCTGTAAATTTCAAAATGACTACCATGGGGTGTGCCTAACTACTTTATAAACTACAACAAACTAACAAAATTATACATATAATTATTGCTAGTAGAAAAGGTAAGCTTACTCGAAGTTTACTTATCATGTATGCCAAAACTTAAGGATCTAGCTCTAATTTTTTTTTGGGTCATTTATGGGTCTGCTTATAATTTATAAAAGTTAAAAAATTTGGAGAATTCTAGTTAATAATTTAAGTAATTTATAACTAATAGGAAAGGCAAACTCGACTTATATCTTGCGTACCAAAACTTAAGACTCTAGCTCTTACATTTTTTTTTTTTTGATTTAATGTTAAACAATAATTTTTAAGCAAAAAGTTACTTAAAAATTCTCTTAAAAAAATAACATTTTACTTAAGATTTTATTCATTTACTTTACAGGATAAATGTGGGTCGTGTTTTTGTCATTTTTTTTCCCATCTGTCGTCTGACAAAGTGCTTCTAACTGCACATTAGGGTTTTCCAACAAAATAAACTATATCTTTCTCAACTTCTCTGCGTCTCTCTGTCTCACTGTCTTTTTGGTATTTGTGGCTCAACAATAAAGTAAATGGCTTCAACATCTAACAAACAGCATGAAGTACATTTGATGGCACAGTTCCACAGTCAAAAGCAGTTGGAAAACTTGGAATAATTCGTGGGAAATTCGTGGGTGGGGGGATTATAGGAAAAGTTAAGAATGTTTTTTTTTTGGGAAACTGTATGTTATATTTGTACAAGTTGATGTAAGTAGACAAGCATAAAAGTCTTTTATTGATTGTGTACTGTGACATTTGCAGCGAGTCAAGTTTTTGCTTCAACATCAAAAACATCCATAAAAATTGAAACAATTTGTCGACTTCTAAATACAGTTCTTTTTTCTTCTTTTTCTCTAGCGCTTTATTACTAACTTGATGCTATTTTTGATTATGTCGCAAATTGCAAACTAAAAGCAGAGCTAATTTAGTTGCATTTTATTATTGTTGCAATTGGTTTTTGAATTGTTCTTTTTTTATTGAAATGATAGAAAAGATAATGATTGTCAAGTCGACTTACGAAAAAATTATTTAAGGCAATATTTAAGATAAAGAAAAGCGTGTTTTTTATCAGTGTATCTATGAACTATAGTAAAATAATATTCATAAAATTTCTAAAAAATAAATTCCTAATTAAACCTCACATTTACTTAAGGCTCTTGCCGCTAAAACTAGTTGCGAATTCTAAAAGTAATGCAGTTAAGAGCAGCTGTAAAATGTCTATAGCCTTTGTTAATTTTACAATTTTTAGTTTAATGAATTGTATAATCAAAATGCTCATGAAAATGAGCCATAAGTTTTTACAGTCAATCATTAAGCAAGCATTATCATAATAATTTACGTCAACAGAACACTTGTGATTCATCTATATTTACAATTTAAGCTAGCTGAACTTGGTTAAGATTGCTTCTATATACAACTTGTGCTTGGTGTTGGTGCTATGTTTTAATTTGATTTGACAGGCAGGCAACAACAGCAGCGAGTCATAAACCATTTACTAGCTCGGCTGAAAAGTTCGTATCGTTTCTATTAGAGGGCGCCAGTAGAATAAAATCTATATCATTTTTGAAGAGTACCAACCTTTTAAAGATATATGTTAAAGTTTCATAGGTGTCAAACTTATAGTTTTTGAGAAATAGCATTTTAGGTGAAGCTACTTTTGGTATTTTGAAAAAAATGGATAGTAAGGAATTTCGTGTGTTGATGAAACATTGTTTTTTCATGAAAAAAAATGCCGCTGATGCCAAAAAGTGGCTTGATAAGTGTTACCCGGACTCTGCTCCAGGAGAAGCAACTATTCGCAAGTGGTTTGCTAAATTCCGTACAGGCCATATGAGCACCGAGGACGATGAACGTTCTGGACGTCCAAAAGAGGCAGTTACGGACGAAAATATCAAAAAAATCCACAAAATGATTTTGGAAGACCGCAAAGTGAAGTTAATAGTGATAGCTGACACTCTAAAGATATCAAAGGAACGCGTTGGACTTATCACTCGTGAATATTTGGGTATGCGAAAGCTCTGTGCAAAGTGGGTGCCGCGCGAGCTCACAGTTGACCAAAAGCAACAACGAGTGGATGATTCTGAGCAGTGCTTAAAGCTGTTCAATCGTCAAAAGTCAGAGTTTTTGCGTCGATATGTGACAATGGATGAAACGTGGCTTCATTATTTCACTCCGGAGTCCAATCGACAGTCAGCCGAGTGGACTGCACGCGATGAACCGACTCCAAAGCGTGGAAAGACGCAACAGTCAGCTGGCAAGGTTATGGCGTCAGTATTTTGGGATGCGCATGGTATAATTTTCATTGACTACCTCAAAAGAGGAAAAACCATCAATAGTGACTATTATATAGCATTATTGGAGCGCTTAAAGGAAGAAATCTTGGAAAAACGGCCCCATTTGCAAAAGAAAAAAGTGCTGTTTCACCAGGACAATGCACCGTGTCACAAATCCATGAAAACGATGGCAAAATTAAATGAAATGGGCTTCGAATTGCTTCCGCATCCTCCATATTCTCCTGATCTGGCCCCCAGCGACTTTTTCCTGTTTTCAGATCTCAAGAGAATGCTCGCTGGAAAGAAATTTAACGCCGATGAAGAAGTCATCTCCGAAACTGAGGCCTATTTTGAGGACAAAGACGAACGGTACTACAAAATTGGTATCCAAAAGTTGGAAGATCGGTATACTCGCTGTATCGCCCTCAATGGAAACTACGTTGAATAAAAAAATCGAATTTTGACAAAAAAGTTAGTTTTACTATTAAACGATACGGACTTTTCAGCCCAACTGTTAACTGCCAGGCGAATGCAATCGTTGCCCATAAATCAGAGGCCCATAAAAATGATATCCTGGTTGCAAGCGACGAACGTCGAACAACGTCGATTGCCACACGCCAGGAAAATGACTCTAAAAATAATAATGCACAGATAGGCCAGATACAGAGTGTGTCTCTATATAGATGGTGTGTGTGTGTGTCTGTGTGTGTGTGTGTGTGCCATTTTCGACGCTTCTCACGCTTTGATTATATTTGAAATCGTTTGATAAAACTTGCTGCCGCTTATTGTGCCACAAAACATGTGCGATAAGCTGCGCATAAATCAATAGGGGGTGAAAAAAACAATAAAAATGCACGGGGAAAATTCGGAAAAACGGCCCCCAAAACAAATGCAACAAATTGTGGCAAGAGTATTGCATGCGAACAGCATGTCCAATGAATTAGTCTTGCCAAATTTGTATTTATGTGCAGTTCTAATGAGACTTTTCTATAAATTTTATATAGTAGTCTGATTTTAGTGATAGTTCAATGCACTTGCTGTTCAAATTTTTCAAAAATTTTGTTTTATTGGTCGTTAAACTTGTCTCATCTATGTTGTGTACAAATTTAAGCTTCGTAGCTCTTACCGTTTGAACTCTACAATGTTTAGTTTATTAGTTAATGATTCAGTCAGTCAGTCAGGACAAAGAATTTTCTATCTTTTACCAATTGACACACAATTTTTAACTTTAGATTTATATTCGTTCATATATCAGCTAACTGATATAGTACCTCGATCTTAATCAAATTTTTTCAGAGTGTAGGCTTGAGATTTTCAAAAAAAAGAATGTTACATTTTTTGTTACAGCTGTTGCTGCTGTTAATTTGCTTGTTGCTACTGCAATTGTTGCTGTTGTTGCAATTACTAAAGCAATGATTGCTTGTGTTCAAATCAACGAACCACAACTTTTACAAAATTTTGGCGGCTTACAGCTTTGGTCAATAGTGTTGTAAAATGATTGCTTAGATTGCTGCCATTGTTGCTGTCGCTGGCATTGTTGCTGTTACCATAATTTTTGATACAGCTGCAATTGTTGTTGTTGCTGCTCATGCTGAAAATGCTGCTGAAAATGCTGCGTGTATTTAGCAGTATTTTGTATAGTTGTTGCTGTTGTTGTTGTTGTTGTTGTTGCTGTTGCTGCTGTTGCTGCTGTTGCTGTTGTTGCTGTTGTTACTGTTGTTGTTGCTGCTGGCTAATGAGCTTCAATTAAATGCACATTAACGTCCCAGCGGCAACTCTCGACCGATCAATCAACGCACAAAGCGCACAAAAGGTGGAGAGAACCAACAACAACAACAATAACAACAACAGCAACAAATAGAACATTCTTCAGTTAATACTCCCACCTCTTTCTCTCTCTTTCACACTCTCCCTCTCTCTCCCCTCTGTCTCTGTCTTTTTGTAACATTCATGCTGTGATTGGCGTTGTGTGCGTGCAAATAAATTGTGTGGAAATAATTTTTTTTATTATGTTTTCTATGGTCGCTTGTTTGCGTATTGTTCGCATATTTATGTATGTTTACACTGTGAGAAATCAATGCATTAGTTAACAAATCTTTTCAAAAAATCTAATAAAATGTGTTTTAAAAATATATGTATTTAAAAAATGTTATAAATTTGTGATTTAACAAATTAAGCGTTTCTACACTGTGCAAAAAGTTGAGTTGAAATGTTGATTTTAGTTAAAGATTTTAACTACAATTTAACAAAAATAGTTATTTTACACTGTTAGCAATTACATTTATGTAAGCTTTAATTTTTTGAAGACTATTTTCGTTTATTTGTAATTTGTTTATTTGCTATGCTTTTTTTTTTGCACAGTGCATGTTTGCTACTTGTATTGCCTATGCCTTTTATGACATTGTCGTTCCCTTTTTATTGTTGGACTTAAGTAGATTATTTGTTTATTAACACAAAAGGCACTGAGAAAACGAATAACAACCATTGAAATATATTTTTTTTTCTTTCTTTTGGTCGAAAAAATAGGCAAATTTCTCATATTTACCCGCCCCCTTTGAGGCTTTCAAATGAGGCGTGAGATAGGGGGAGGGGGTGTGACTTGAAGTTGTATTTATTGTTTGCTCGACTTGCTGACATTCTCATTTAATGCGCAGCAGCAACATTCACAGCAACAACAGCAACAGCAGCACAGCAGCAGCAAACATTGCTGCCAGCAAAATATGTAGGCAATCAAAAAGGGCAGAGAATGGGCGTGGTTTATTCCGGGCTGGAATATGTAAATGCCATAAATCTATTAACTGAGGTCATGGTGTGTGTGTGTGTGTGTGTGTGTGTTTGTGTGTTGTTGGTCAATGGCTTCGTCACGTTAGTCCAAAAAAAAAAAAAATGGCATAGAAATAAATAAAATAGATATGTTTTTTTCCGCAAAATTGAAGGGGAGTGTCTGCGAAATGAGGAAGAAAGTTATACAAAGAGAGAGTGAGAGCTTTATTTGCATTAAAATCTTCAAGACTTGTCCATTCGTTGGGTCAAGTACTTGGCAAATTGTGTGACTTAAGTGTGTTAAGCGCCTTAAAGGTGTCACAAAGTACTTAACAGTTTGCAACTGACATTAACATTTTTAACAGCATCTTAACATGTTGCTGTTAGAGTTAACATTTGAAAAGCAAGAGCTGCATGTTAAGGTTTGAATTACTCAAACGTTCATAACTTTGTCAAAAGTGAACCGATTTTCAAGCGGAATATCATTTTGATCATGATTTGGCCTCTAAATTGATTCTGCATTTAAATTTTTATCATCTAAAAAATTTGGTATATTTTCGATACCAAGCCATCTATCATCCAATTTTCCAAGGGGTTACCCTTGACATTTTTTCAAAAACTTTGACCTCTCATAACTTCATCAAAAATTAACCAATTTTCAATCGGAATACCATTTTAATCATGATTTGGCATTCTAATGAATTTTGCATTTAAATTTTTGTGACCAAAAAAATTTGATATACCTTCGATTTTTGTCAAATTTTCTATACTAACCCCTTGACATTTTTTCAAAAACTTTGATCTCCAATAACTTCACCAAAAATAAACCGATTTTCAAGCGGAATGTCATTTTGTTCTTGATTCGGCCTCTAAATTGATTCTGCATTCAAATTTAATTAATTTTGTAAAAAAAATTATTTTCCTCTAGATCATGGGTTAAAATTTCATTTAAATTTTATTAATATTTCCAAAATAATATTTGTTTGTCTTCTGTCTTGAATAATTGCCTGTCTCTCTTGCACTCATTATGCTTTAGATTCTGCTTAAAAATGTTGTATTTGTATAGAGAAAGCTGAATAGTTGCTTGCAGTTATTAGTTTTAAAACTACTCCGTATATATGAATAGTATTTGTATATCAGATGGATATATAGAGCTCTACGTTATGCACCTGAATGCATTGCCATCGTTTAGATGAATCGCAAACACATTAGCAATGAGCATCCGACGAGTGGCAGTTGTTGTTGTTGTTGCTGTTGCTGTTGTAGCTATTGTTGCTGCTGCCGCTGGCAGTTGCAGTTGCAGTTGCAAGTTGTCGTTGTCGTTGTCGTTGCATTTGCATCACACTTAGTAATTGTTGGGAAAGAGGGGAAAGCGGAGGTTAGTTGCAGGCAATGCAATTTCTATGTTTGCAAACAGCATAAATAAATAAAATACTATTGTTGTTGCTGTTGTTGCAGCTGTTGCTGCTGCTGACAGTTGCAACGATTTCTTTTTGATTTCCTCGACAACGTTGCTGCTGCTGTTGATAAAATTAATGAACATTTAGACCTCTGACCTGAAAAATGAGTTGGCGCAACAGAGTTGTTGTTGTTATTGTTGTTGCTGTTGTTGCTGCCGCTGCAATTGATTTCTAAAAGCAGCAACAGTGCAAAGTCTTTTGATAGATTGTAAGCGTACAAGAGTAAAATCAATTTATTTATGATAAAAGCATTTGTAGCAACAAGAACAATTGAAGCTGAGCAGATATTGCCGATGTGTAGCAACAGCTGCAGGGGCAATTGTTGTCGTGTTGCTGTTGTTGTTGCTGTTGTCAGTTTGCTGGCAGCATTGAATGCGTAAACAAGTCGTGCGACTGAATAATTGACACATCCAAATGAAATCCGTTTATTGCAACTAATTGCATTCAATTGAACTTTGCATATGGATAAAATGACCCCCCAGCAATCCCCCTCCAGCAACATTCCCACCGTGAGCAACAGCCAGCAGCAATTGCAACTTATTGCTTATAATTTATGTAGAAATTTGTTTGCTGACCCAGCAGATTGACTAAACAATAACAAAAGCAACCAAGTTGCTTGAAAAGCTGCAATTGAGCAAACTCGACTGTGATAGACCCTGTATTTAAGATACATATAATTTACGAATAATAATCAAAGTTTAAATGACTATCAAAAATATACAAACATTAATTTATAAATTCTATTATAAAAAAATATAAAAAATTTCTAAAGCCAGTTTAGAATAAAAATATCAAAAAATATACAAACATTAATTTAAAATTAAATCTTTTTTGTTATTTTCACTTAAAGTTATCTTGTTTAAGAAAAAAAAAAATTTTTGTTAAGGATTATATTGTTGAATTTTAAAACTTAATTCAATTTATAAATTTTATTGATATTAATGACTTTCACTCTTAACAAACTCAAAAGAGCCTCTTAATTTTTTTTAAATTACAGTATCTAAGAATCCAGCATTGCAGATGGAAATTGCTATTGTGATTTCTAGTTGCTGTTGCCTGTTGCTTGTTGCACAGTTGTTGCTACTGATTGGCTGGTTGCAATTGCTTGAAGCAATGCTATCAATTCAGTTTGTAGGCAACAAAAGCATCTCAAATTGGCCAGCAGCAATAACTGGCAGCAGCAGCAACAACTGACAGCAACAGCAACAACTAGTTGCAACAGCAACAGCAGCTGTCAGGACTCTCAGCAACTGTTTAGATAGCAATTGTATTCCCTCTTCATTTTTGGCAGCAACAAGACAAGTCGCAAATGCAAAATTTACATTTACAATAGCAACATCATTAACAGCAGCAACATCAACATCAACAACAACAACTTGTGCTTGCTGCCAACAGTTGTCAGTAATTTTGGCCAAAAGGCAACCAAGCAGCTAACCAAGCATAATAGAAGCTGAAATAGCCAACGGAATGACTCACAATATCAAGTGACTGAAATGAGTGAATGAATGACTGAATAAGTGAATAACTGACTGACTGACTGACTGACTGATGCAGGTCAGACTCCACGACTCAGTTAAGCTGGATCAGCGAAAATATTTAACTTCACTTTTTGGCACTTTGGAAATTTCATCATTTCGTTGCTGTTGTTTATGTTGCTGCTGTTGCTGTTGCTGCTGCTGCTGTTGCTGATTGCTGTGGGGCGCGGCAACAGCAAAGCAATTAAATCAGCAGGCATCTTGCGCCTCTCGAAAAAGTGGGCATGGTGCGTATTACATTTGCGATTAAAATTCAAATGGAAATGGCAAATCTTTGTGTGTCGAGCATAATTTCTATGAATTTTGCATGCATCAGCAGCAGCAGCAACTACAACAGCAACAACAGCAGCAACAACAACAACAGCAACAACATCATAGTGTAAATTATTCATTTTGGGCCAGGGCAACAACAGCAGCGACAAGCAGCAAAGTAAGTAAGAGTGTGCACGACTACTACATATCCTAGCCAAGATTTTGAAATACAGAAATAATTTAAAAAAAATAGCAAATCAATTGAGACAATAAAATTATTTGTAGACCCTACGTTTAAAAAATCTAAAGCGTCTTTTGTAGACTTTAAATAATTTATAAATAGTAAAAAGTCTCCAACAAAAAGTGTATACTTGTAGCTATATATGTACATCGTATTCTTAAAGGGTTTATGGTATTTTTTATTCAGCTAAGTAAATTTTTTAATTTAGAAATATTGTTTATTTGATGTTTCTTGTTACTTTTATTTTTGGATCAAAAGCTTTATAAAATTTTTATATTTAAATCATCCCTTTTTTAATATAGACCAAAACTTAAAGATTAACATTTTTTAATATTACAAATTTTTAAACAAATTTATTTCGAAAATTTTTCCATTTTTTCACATAAATTTTTCAAACTCTTTAACTTGATTTGCGGTTGGAAACCTTTTATAAATTTGCTTCATAATTTCTTATATAATATATATATTGTTTTTCTGATGCTATTTATAAAATTCTATTATATATTAGAGTTAATATACTTTTTGTGCATATTCAATGGGTATAAAAAGCGACAACATGAAAATGCAAAATGAAAATCGTTTCATTCTAATTAGAGCAGCAACATTTTGCGCTGAGACAGCAAACAGACGGCAGCAGCAACAGTAGCAACAACAACAGCAACAACAACAACAGCAACAACAGTAGCAACAGCAGCAACAACAGCAGCAACAACAACAGCAGCAACAACAGCTTTGAGGGCAGCGACTGTTGCTGTCGACTTGAGATAGACGACAATTAGGCTGAGGCTGCTAACGTTCCCCCATTTGTTGTTGCTGTTGCTGCTGTGAATAGGAAGAGGGATAGAGAGAGATAGAACGAGAGAGAGAGAGAGAGAGAGAGAGAGAGCAAAGAAATGCCGTCAAATTAAATGAATGTTGCTGTTGCACGTGAAAAGTAAAAGTGTTAAAAACGCTGCTCACTTCAAGGTAAATCTCACTAGCACACACACACACCCTGACACACACACACACACACACCCTGACACACACACACACATACATATGACACTTGTGCGCTCATTTTGTTGCACGCTCCATTTCCATGGCAAAAGGCAAAGGCAAAAAAGAAAACGACTCTCAATTGAAATGTTTGCCGCCTAAGATTGTTGTGCGTGTGTGTGTACGAGTGTGTGTGTGTGTGTGTGTTTGCTGATGCTTGACTTTGTTTTCTGTTTTCTGTTTTTTTTTTGTTTTTGTTTATTGCCGACAACGTTTTCAAAAAGCGCTTAAAATGTATTTAAAAAACAATTAAAGCTGCTGTCAAACGCTTAAGGAATGTTGTGCACACACACCTCGATACACACACACACACACACACAACTAACAATGTGAGCAGTTGGGGTAATAGCTGAATTCCCAGTTTAACGTTAACCATTTGTCACTTGCCATTGCTTAATAAGGACACAAAAACAGACAGCAAAATGAGAATTAGCGAAAGGGTGTTAGAAAGGGGGGAGAAAGAGGAGAGAAAGGGGTAAGAAAGAGGGGAGAGAAAGAGAGAAATAGAGACCTGGTTTTTATCTTCAACTAAATCAGACTTATTCTAATGACTGCAGTTGTTGTTGTTGTTGTTAGAACTAAGTAAGCGGCAAGAAAATGAAATTATTTCACTTTAAATTGCGTATACGTAATATGACAACATTTGACTATAAATTACGTATACGCAATGTGCAACAAATCTTGGGCGCATTTGATGAAAATTAAACTGTACCAAATAAAATTTGATTTCTTGGGAATTTGTTTGGGTTTTAATTGCTTGAGAGTTGGATTTAAAAAAAAAACGATGTAAAAGAAAACTTACTGAAATAAAACATAAATAAATTTTTTTTTTGTAATAAAATTCTAAGGCCCTTAAAATATATCTAAATCTCGGAAAAATAATATTTTAAAAATCTGTTTTTTTTTTAGAGAATTAGAATCGATTAAAGAGAAATTCAAATACAGCAGAGTAAAAAGCTGAAATAAAATAGAAAAATAAATAAAATTCAATAGAATCAAAGAGAGTTAAGCTTCATAGAAAAGTTCAAAGTAGCATTTTAATTTTTTTTAAAAACAAAATCAACCTTTTTAAAAACATAAAAGAAATCCTTTAATGCAAAAGATATTTAATACAGTGTTTTGTGTACATTTTTATTTTCATTCTCATCTTCATAACCAACTCTATTTTTGTCTTTGGATTATGAATTCCATTCGGAATATTTTGCTCAATTGATTTCAATCAAATTTCATTTTTCCAAAAAGTAGACACCTTATGTGCAATTTGTCTCAAATTGCTGCAGATTTACGAAATGAGATAATTTAAGCCACATAAAAGAAAGAGACAAAGAAAGAGATAGAGAGTGAGAGTGAGAGAGAGAATATCCCAAGTGACAATCTGTGGCAAATCTTTTTCGTCTTCTTCTTCTTCTTCTTCTTCTTCTTCTTCTTCTTGTTCTGCTCTTTTTTGCTTTTCTGTTTTTGCCACAACCACAAAATTTGCAGCTGTCGTTTTTTGTTCATTTTGTATCCATTTTGGCAAATAGTCGACTTGTTGTGTTGCGGTTAAGGACAACAGACATTACAAATTTTTGGGCCATTAAAACAACAGCAACAACAACAGCAACAGCAACAACAATTACAACAATAACAGGATAAAGCAATAACAAATTGAACAACAAGCAAAAGCCAATGACAAAAAGTGCGTGAAAATCAATTTGTCTACTTAGCTCTTTATAGTTTTTATGCAGGTCGATTTGTAACTACATGCACATGTGTGTGTGTGTGTGTGTGATGTGTGTGTGTATGTGTGTGTATGACATGTGTGTGTTTGTGTGTGTGTGTGTGCTGTCAGCCTGACAACATTTCATCGGACTCTTTTTCTATCCAATAAGCAGCCTAATGACTTAATTTTCATTAAATGACCACAGAATTGATGTCAACATTATGCTTATACCCTGTAAAAAAAATTAATGCAATGGGATATATGCGCTTAACAGCTAAAAGCTGAAATTTAAGTATTTATTTATATTATTTAATTTAGTTCAATTAACAGCAGTGAACTAAAAATTTATTGAGAGTTTATAAAATGAAATTTAAAAATTAAATTTTAAATTGAGTAATACATAAATTTTTAAATTAAAAAAAGCAATTAAAAAAAGAAAAAAGTAAGAAATATAATTAGACTACAACTAAATTAACCATTGAGAACAGTCGTGTTTTATTTTTTACAGGGTATATTGCAGTTGTTATCCCTTAACTTATTTAGCATATTGTTCAAATGCTGATGCCTGATTATCATGCAATAAATGAAAAGAGCAAACAAACAAAACTGTATCAACGATAAATCGCAACCGCAACAACAACAACGACAACAACAACAATAACGACAACAAAAACAATAAAGAGGGCAACAACAAACAAAATGCCACAAAATTGACTTGAAACGAATACGAAATGAAAATTGCGAATCAAAATGAAAACGATACAAAAATTGTTGCAAAATTTTCAACTTTTCTTTCATTTTAATTTTTTTTTATTATTGTAGTATAATTGTAAGCATTGTTGCTGATGTTGTTGTTGTTGTTGCTGTCATTGTTGCTGTTGGCACATTTATATCTATATGAAATTGCTTAATTTGCATTTTCAGTTAAATTGCGACCTGAATGATTGTTGAATGAGCCACTTAAATGAGAATGAGTCGATTCATAAATTTACTTGATCTGTTTCTGCAGATTAAGAACAAAACTAGTGCTAGTTAAAACCGAATTAGGCAGAGATATAGCTGAAAAATTGCTGACAAATCAAAAATCTGGAGTGTATTCGATGATTATCACTTTGCCACCAAAATTGATAAAAGCTTGATGAGAAATTCCTTTTTATTGCGCATATCAAATTGCAATTTTCATTTTGAGCAACGAGCACAACAACAATAATAAAAATTACAACAACGAGTTAATAAGCTACACTGACAAAAAAAAATCTAATAATTAACTATAAACAACTATTATAAAAATTCGCAAAGTTTGTTAAATTGTTTTCAAACTTAAATTAACTTAAGATTTTAATTCCATATCTATATATTCGATAAAAAATATGAATGATAAAAATATTAATGTCAAAACTAACAATAAACAATAATTAAATTATTTTCAAACTCAAATTATCTTAAGAGTTTAGTACTTTATTCGATACACATATTTATGTCAACACTTTTTCGTATTTAATTTAAAATTCCCAACTGCTTCAAGCCTGTCAGCAATGAAGTTAAGTGCATATTCCTCATACTTATTTAAGAATTCTCAACCGGTTCTAGCTCAGATATATTTACATTGTTTTCGGTTTTCACTGTGTAGCATAAAGTGGACTTGATAAAATTATAAAAGTTTTTTGTTTTTGCTGACGTTTACCACAGCAGTTGCAACAAGGTTTCTTTCCTTAACCCTTAAAACATAACCCACCCTATTTTAAGGTCGCTTACGTTCCCTACTTTCTACTTGCGGAGAGAACAAAAAAAAAAAAAGAAAAAGGAAACTTAATTAAAAGTCTCTTGCCGAAAATTTGGCGAAATGTGAAAAAAATGGCCACATAAAAATGCTAATAAATGCGCGGGAGCATTTTCTTAACTGAATTCCAAGTGCAAGTCACAAGCTGCAGCAGGTGGCAACTAGTAACGTGGCAAGTAGCAAGTTTGGGGCAGGTAAAGCAAATTGCAGCTGCTGCCTGCTTTACTTACTTATTTTTCCTCTACTTTTTTTGGGCTTCAAAAATTAGGGTTGCAAGTGGCGAGACGACAGAGAAGTTGACAAAGAGTGGCAGGAAGGAGGGGGTTAAAAATGTGTGGGAGACATTGGTAAAGTGCTGGGAAGTGCTTGGAAGCAGGGGGATAAGGGGGATAGGGTATATAGGTGGGTCATTCGATTGCCAGCGATTTGGACGATTGTGCACGTAACATGAAATTAAGTAAAATACACGAATTACATTTGCACTTTGCGTGCCATGCGCCATTTGTTGCAAACGTGACAATCGCTGCCACACAGTCACAGTCACAGTTACAGTCGCAGTCACAGTCGCAGTCGCAGTTACAGTCGCAGTTACACTTAACCCCCCCCTTTACCAACTCATTGGACATTTCATATTTCACGCTCTCTTTGCAACTGCTAACCAGGCAGAAGAGCTTGTCTCATGCTAAGGCTGACTGCCACTTCAACCTGCAACTGGCAACTGGCAACCTGCAACTTGCAACTGGCAACTTGCAACAGCGAGTGGCAGTGACAGTGGGGAAAGAGAGACGGGACTTTAGTGTGTCTATAATCTCAGTGCTCATCTATTTGCCATTTCAATTGCAGCTGCAATATCTGCGGTAGCTGTGGCAATTTGCCATAACGATTCGATAACTGGGTTAACCACACACACACACACTTACACACGGTATAAAACAACTGACACGAGACAAAGTAACGAGTGCAACAACAACGAGTAGATTTGCATAACGAACAAAGCAAAACAATGTAACTCAAAGTTTTAATGTTAATTTGACTACATTCTCAAGTAACGAGTAAAACTAACGAGTTAATAGACAAAAAGTAACGAGTAAAAGAATAAAATGCAACCGCAGGGAGAATTTAAAGTAACGAGGAAAAGAATAAAATTCAATCACAGGAAAAATTAAAAGTAACGAGTGAAAAGTAACGATCAAAAAGTAACGATCAAAAAGTAACGAGTACACACTTGTTTTCTTAAAGTCTGTACAAAACATGGATTAAAAAAAAGTAGCGAGTAAAAATTAGCGAGTAAAAAGCAACGAGTAAAAAGTAACGAGTACACACTTGGTTTCTTAAAGAAAACTCAGAAATGTGAAAGTAAGGATAATGAAAGAGATGTTTTAATATTAATAAGGTAATAAGCGAATAATAATCGATTGGTGGTCACTTATAACAACGAGTAGTTAGTCAAAACATGACCCTATTATTATGAATTAAGCAACGAATCCTTCTGTCGAGTTTCCCACATAAATATAGCATATTTGCCGCATTATAGAATAGGGTAAAGTGGGAACATAGCCATAATGAGCTGTAATAAGCTGCAGGCTAGAGAAACTTACCACATTTTTCGCTGGAATTACGTTGCGTAATGCATAAAATATATATTGGCCTTGTTATGTCATAATAAACCAATTAGAAGCTGCACTTTCGACCTGTTTATGTGATATATATATATAAAGTATAGTATAGTATATATAGTATTTTATGCTATATATTTATGTATAGTTCACACTTAACGGGCTATTTACGAGGCAAGCGAGCGAGTTTATATTGGCCTGGACGCGGCGCTTGGCCATTTTCTGGTATTTGCGGCTCAGCATCAGGTAAATAGCGTTGGAAGCTGTAAAAACTGCAGCGCCAGTGTTGTTAAATGCCTGCATATGCTCTAACGTCGCAAAAGTATGCAACGTAGAAAATATTAATTAAAAATACAAGGGAACCAAGCAAAGGAGCAGCTGTAAAATTGGTATGTGGGTGTGTAAGGAAGTGTGTGTGTGTGTGTGTATATGTGTGTGTGGCACACCCAGAGGCCTCAGTCATGTGTGTGTGTGTGTGTGTGTGTGGGAGGAAAGTAAACTTGTGAGTAGGTTTTAAACTGTAATGCGAGGTAATGGAAAACGACAGCGACAACACACCAATAGGAAAGAGCAAATTCTGGAGTCAACTGGGAAAGAAAAGGCAACGAAATGGAGAAACGAAGTTAAGGACAAAGAGAGATTTCGGGGGAGAAAGAATGGAGACAGAAAGAGGCAGTTGGCAGTTGTGGAATGGAAAAAAGTTGAAAGGCACTAAGTAACCAACTAGCAGCAAAAACTCTTGCAATGAATGAATCTACATTGTTAGCTGTATTTAATTAAAACTCAGACGAGGTGCAAGAGCAACCCACACACACACACACACACAAACACTACAGACTCCCACACACACACACACACAACACACACACACCCACATGAAGTTGCCTTGGCAATTTGATGAGAGTGTTAAAAATTAGATAAAATATGCATACAAAACGAGTTGTCTGCGACTTCCATCTTCACATTCTCCGCATTTTCCTCCTTTTCCACCTACACTCCTTTTCATTACTCTACCAATTCTTCCGACAGAGTTGTATTCTGTGATTCACATTCATAAGACAATCACATATACTATCTATGCATATTGTTTGGCATGTGGATTACAGAGTCATTTTAGCTGTTTATACTAACTAGAAAATACAAAAGACTCTGTCCTTAATACTTTCTTTTAGCTTAAAAGTTATTTGAGTAGCTACTCAAATAACTTCAGCAGGGAAGCAGATCCCAAACCTTTAACCGAAACTTATCGATTATTATTATTAAAAAATACCAAAATTTATGAGTGGCTAGGTCAAAGATTTGACCAACTTCAAGCTGTCATAACTTTGTCAAAACTGAACCGATTTTCAAATGAAATGTCATTTTGATCATTGCTTGGCCTCTAAATTGATTCTGCATTCAAATTTTTATCATCTAGAAAATTTGATATATTTTCGATTCTAAGCTGTCTATCATCCAATTTTCCATATATACCCCTTGAAATTTTTTCAAAAACTTTGATCTCCCATAACTTCATCAAAAATAAACCGATTTTCAAGCGAAATGTCATTTTGATCATGATTCGCCCTTTTAATTCATTCTGCATTTAAATTTTTATCATCTAAAAAATTTTATATATTTTCGATACTAAGCCATCTATCATCCCTTGACGTTTTTTCAAAAACTTTGATCTCTCATAACTTCATCAAAAATTAACAGATTTTTAAGCGGAATGTCATTTCATTCAATATTTGGCATTATAAATCATTCTGCATTTAAGTTTAATTAAATTCTTAAAAAAAAAATATTTTCCTCTAGATGTCGATGCTTATATTCTCATAAGTTATATGTATTGTAGTATAGCAAGTTAGTGTCTGTAAAAACTCAAACTCTAAGACTCCATAGCTCTTCCTCTCTGTTACACTCTCTCTCTTCATCTTCTCTCTCTCTCTCTCTCTCTCTCTCTCTGTCACATTTTGTGACGCACTGTACGTGTTTTTGTCTCCCAGTTGTCAGGCCTGTGTAAGTGTGTGTGTGTGTGTTGGTGTGCGTGTGTGTGTGTGTCTATGTGTGTGTAATTCAATGGCATGCCAAAAATGTGCGCTGCTCACGTGGATGCTGTCGATTTATGTCATTTTAATGGAGACTCGCTTCGTAGGCGAGAAGCGTGAAGAGAAGTGTGATAAGTGAGAGCAGAGTGGAATGAGAAGAGACATGAGTAGAGAGAGACAGAAGAAGAGGTTACAGTTTATGCACAAGAAATGCTCGTATGCTTCTATTTTATGTGCATTTTTCACCCTCTTCCCCTCTCCCTCTTTTCCACCCCCTCCTCACACCCTTAGGAACAATTTCCACAATTTTAATTTAAGTCACAATTGTAATAAGCGGCAAAGACAGCAACAACATCAACAACATCAACAACAACAATAAAATGTTAAGTTAAGAGCAATAGAGAGTAAGAGAGAGAGAGAGAGAGAGAGCAAAAGAGAGAGAGAGAGAGAGAGAGAGAAAGCGAGATAGATAAAATGTCAGCTTGACATGTCACTTGTTAAACACAAAAAGCACATAAATAACTTATTTTAACTTATTTTAACGAGTTGCAAAACTCCTATTTTTGTTTAATTTTTAGGGTGACCATACTCTTTCAGCTGCCAGCTCTCTTGCACTCTTTCTATCCCTTTCTCTTCCCGTTTAAACTTTAAATTTTAATGCACTTATTTTTAATATTAAAATCGAAAAAAAATCATATAAAATGGATAATATTGTAAATATTTATGCAATGCCAAAAAAAAGAAGCTCACTTAGCTTTTAATGCACGTTCTTAATTATTTTTACCACAGTCATATTAATATATGCTATAAGTATTACACGTTGATACAAAGCAACAACAACAATGGAATCCATTTGAATATGATGGAAATGTTTTTCAGGCATTTTTTACAATATATTTATTACAAGTATTTTTTTATAAATTATTAACAATTGGGTGTTATGGAATTTTCATATGAAACGCAGCTTTACTTTTTTTTTGGATAAAATGAAAGTTTTTGAGGTACAACCTATCTGATCTCAATCAATTCCTGAGCTATAGTAGTGAAAATTGGTATAGATATTTCCTTATTGATATAATAGTTGTTAACATTTTAAAATACATTCAATTTCCATTGGTAAATATATTATGCATATAATAAAATATTCCTATATGATCTGTGTCTGTTTAAAAAATATATTGATGAAAAATTCAATCAACTAATTCAGTCAGTTCTATAAATATAATATTTCCGTTTGAAATAGTATCTTTAAAATTAATAATTACTTAAGATATCATCAATTCCATACTATATTTTTTATAACTTCTACTATTTTTACATAATCACAGGGTGTTTAATTTTATTCATACTTTTTTGCTTCTCTTTTGTATTTTTTGTATTTTTTGATTTTGCATGCGCGTTAATATTTGCCACACAATATTTATTTATTATTACGATATCATTTTTTCAGTGTCAATGATGTTGTTGCTGTTGTTGCTGTTAAAGTAGCACAACTGTTTACGATATATAAATCAATTTAATTAAATGCTGTTAACTCTTTTTTTGTCTGTAATCCAACAAAAAAAACCAAACAAAATTGCTGGTAAGACTAAAAGATACCATGTAGTTGGGCTTAAATAGTTATACAAAATATATAAATAAGTTTCTTTTAAATTCATATGTTAACTCATTCTTTTTTTTATTTTTATTAAAATTTACAATCAATTTAAACAAATATCTTTTAGATATATGCATAAAAGACATAGTGAATGATAAGTAGTATTATTACAGTTACCCTGGAGTTCATTTTAATAGGCAACAACAAATAATTTTAAGTATAAATATTCGTAACTTTTGTGTTTGCCTTTCGATTATCATGAATTTTTCAGAATTCACAGAGAAACTATTTAAATCAATAAGCGAAAAATATCAAGGCTATAAATCTTGGATTGTATTTAACTATAAATGATTTATGAAAACTCGAGCAAGGTTATTAACCTCAAATAATGAGAGTTTCATAGACTTGGTGAAATAAAATCAAAGACAAACAATTCGCTTATTACAGGGTATAAAAGGTGCAAAAAAATATCTTATCAGTTTTTTATTTGGTCGTTGAAATGTATCTGTATCTGCATTTGTATCTGTATCTGTATCCATATCTGCACTGGAAATTGTATCTGTATCTGTATCTGCAGCTATGTAAATTGTAGTTACACATGTGTGTGTGTGTGTATGTGTGTGTGTAAATAACTGTATTTTATTGGTTTCTCTAGTGTAGATTTCAATTTGCGTGCTTTTAATTTAATGCATTTATTGACGCATTACGCATTTATTTATTGCATTATGCGAATGCCATTTTACTCATTGATTTGAATTTGGTAATTCCCCCTTCCCTCTCCCTTCCTCCACTTACCAACACTGATCCAAATGGTGTTTGAAAATTTATTCGGTAAGCTCTTTTACCAACAAACTAAACGTAATTTCCATTTAGACAAATTCGAATCAATTGCATTTTCCATGCACTTAACACCACTTAATATTATTTATTCATTTTGAATCGTAAACTATGCGCTTTTCAATTGCCATTTCAATTGCCAGCTATTTCAGCTGACTGACAGCTACAGTAAAGTCTGACTAAATAATTTTATGCAAATTGCTTACCATACTATTGTCGATTTTGGATACTAACCTGCAAATAAAAGAGCAATGAAAGATTATTAAACAAGGAATTGGGATTGATTGTATATATATTTTAATTTAAAAATAATTTAAATTTAAAAATCGTTAAATATTTATTCATCAAAGTCTCTGAGATTTTTATCCAAGCAATTAAATTAGAAATTAAATTAAAACATAAATATAGATACCTTATTAATACTTCAAATTTAATATAATTCAATTTCATTTACATAACTAAAATTTATTATTTGCCCAACTTGAAACAATAACGATTATAATTAATTCCAATAATGCTTGAAAATTAATATAAATCCAAAATGTTGGCTTAAGGGTTTGTAAATAGATTTAAAACCTGTTATAAAACCGATTCGAAATGTGGTTTGACAATTGACAAATAAAACAAGAGCGGAAAAAAATTTGTGGGGAAAAGTGGGAAAAATATTGTTTAGCTTTTGTTATTTGTGGCTCATTAAATGCATATTTTGTTTGATTTAAAACAATTGTGAAACATGTATTAAATTTCACGAGTGCTAACCGTAATTAATTAGCGGTTGTTATTTCCAAAACGGGGGATGAAAATTGCGTTTAATTTGCATTTAATTAAACTTTTCAGCTATTTGAAGTGTGTGTGTGTGTGTTTTTTGCTTTATTAAATGGCATTAAAAGTGTTGCGTTAAGCAGCTTAGCAACATTTCAATTGGCTGCCACTTGAGTTGACCAACCTCCAAAATCCACATTAAGCCCAGTTAGTAAAATATAGAGAGAAAGAGAGCAAACAATTAACCACATAAAATGCACAAAATTTAATTATGATATTAATTTAATTGAAAATGCATGACAATAGCAAACATTGCGTTTTTTGTTTTTTTTTTTTGGTGGGGAAGCGGCGCAAATATTAAACCTTTAAATATTGATGGCCAATAAATAAAGTAATAATCTTACAAAGCCCGCAGAAACCAGCAGGCACCAACTTGCAACACCTCGCAGCTTCCCCCTCCCTTCTCTTCCTCTTTCCTCGACCAACTCATCGATACACATACATATATATATATTCATTTATTATATACACTGAGATATTCGGGCCAAGATTGGCGCCGCCGGCCTTTTTGGGGCCAGCAAACCAAAAGAGGCTGTAAATAACGGTTTATGCAGCTGCCAGCCAACATAAAAAAGTCAAAAAAAAAAAAAAAACAGTAAAAAAAAAAAAAATGCCCAACAAAGAGACAAAAACAAATTTATTGCAACCGCAGAAATTAATTTAAATAACCTCTTTGCAACAGTCGCTCTTGTTGTTGTTGCAGTTCCTCTTGACAAAAATGTGAAAAACGAGCTCTGGCAGATTCAACACACACACACACACACACACACACTTTAAGAGCCTTGGCAACAACGACACCCACCAACTTCTCATAGATAAGACAACCCTGCCACCCAAAAAGAAGAGCAAGAAACCCGAGGCTGCCAAACTTCAGTGAAAAGTTTCGCCTGATTTTTGCTGCTGTAGAACAAGAGCAAGAACGAGAGAGACAAAAGAGAAAGAGAGAGAGAGGAGACACAGAGAGAATTGAATTTTTGGGGCGTATTGGGAATTGGTCATAAATAATAACACGTATATTACATAAATAATACAAAATTATGGGCAAACGCAAGCGTCCAGCAAGTGGACAGCGCTCTGATAGCAAGTGGGCAGTGCCACTGACACAACTGACACAAATTGCTGTGGCAACAACCACAAACCATCAGATACTTAATTAAAATCGCTATTGTCAATATATAATACATTTTAAAACGAGTTGGCAGCGCTGTTAGCAAAGAAGAAGCACATACTAAGCTTAAGTTTCTTATAAAAATGTTCTAATTTTAACAATCATTGCATTAAAATTATTAAAAATTTATTGTTTTATAAGTTACGAGAACTTTGACGCTCTTGCAGGATGAATTTTAAATTTGTTTTATTTCCCGATGAAATTGTCATAACTTTGTTGTTTCAAAATTTCTAACTTGTAGCTTAGACTGTGCAATAATAAGTAAATGAATGAATGAATGTATAGGACAACGAATTTGATATATATAGATATGTAGTGTGAAAATATCAGAAACTACTCATCATAGTCATTTTCTTTGATATTTAAAGTTTATGTTAAGTTGACAGCGCTTGTATTTTATAAAACAAGTTGTCAGCTCCATGTATAGAATTTATTTTTCTTAACTTTAACTTCAACAAGTTGCCAGTTGTCTTTTTATATATTTATTACTAACTGAATAGAAAGTATTCCAACCTCACAAAATATGTTCCTGTCTTATCTGTAATTCTCAGCTGACAGCTGTTAACTTAACATACAACTGTTCGTAACAGCAAAGCCACAGCTGTTAAATATTTTATTTGCATTAAATGTATCACTTCAATATGATAAATCCTAATTCTGATTAAGTTCAACTCTCAACGTTGCCATTTCTCACACGCATTTTGTTTTTGCGCGAAATCTTTCTGTCAACAATTTCAAAAAAAAAAAAGGGAAATTAATATTAATATATAGAGGCACATTAAGCTGAATGTTCCGCTGTGTAACTTCCCCTGGGACCTGCAACCTTCATCTGACTGAGCTTCTCATTTAACGGTGTTGCGCTTCACTTGTCACTTCTCATTTATCCAAGCATACACAGTAAAAATACTGCCAAAAAAAGAAGCTCAAATAAAATACAACCACAAGACTTAGACTTAGAGATACCCTTAATTTAGTAAAGCATAAAATATAAATAAAATTAGAAAACGGGTAAGAACCTATTAAATATATTGATAGTATTATAAATGTTTGTATATTCAACATAATTGAAAAAAAAACTTGCTTATCGCAATATTTTATGCAAGACATATTTATATTATCTGATCAATATTTAAGACATATCGATATTATCTAATCAATATTTTTTGCAATACACATCGATATTATCCGATTTTTAGATATATTTTTACATTAGATATATTTGATTTTAAATCATTCTTTTTTTTCTACAGATTTGTTATTATTTTGCATTAATTTTTTTTTTATTTATATGAAAACTAATTCGAATTTTACATACTATATTTTCTATACGAATTTCCTTGAAATTCTCTTAGCTAAGCAAAAATTTGCTGACTTTATTGGCTCGCTGTCTGGTTACAGGTTTATCGAAGAGTGCAAAAAACAATCATAAAATTGCTGTCCAAAATCATGGCTTTAACTGTCAATTAGCCCTGTCTTGTCCCTGTCCGCTTACTACCTACTCTTTATCACTTTCTACGTTACACCTTGCTCTTTCTAACTTGTCGCTTTTGTTTTATCTTTCAAAGTCATTTCCTTTAGCTATTTTGGCAGACTTCAACGCCAATGTTAGCTAAATAACTATAGACATTCACCTCGATGCTTAAGGGCACATATCTATATATATAGGGTATATCTATATGTATATTTATAAGCCAAGCAAGCCAGCTAAATCTGTTGTCTTAACGCATAATAAATCAGCCACAATTTCAATGGAAACTCTTAGAACGAAACGATATTGAGTTGTATTCAGATTCATGAGCTTGGACTGCAGGCTCTTAACTTTTTCTCTAGGTGTCAAGATAGTCCAGAAGAGAGAGAGAGAGAGAGAGAGTGGGGCAAATCAAATATGCCACACTTCAGCTGCCACTCAGGCAATGCCTCAATCAATCAATCAAAGCCAACAGCTGCCTTCAGTCGTCCTTAACGGCAAACATTGTTGCCAAGTGTTGCCAGAGGTTTTTGACGCTGCTGCTTTCTCAACGTTGTTTGGCTAATTAAATACGCTCATAAATTCAAAAGCCGTATCTGCCCCCTATTTTCTTCCTCTTCCTCTCAAGTTTTTCTTGTTGTCGTCAAACAGTGGGAAAAATCGCTAGAATTGTTATAGTGACAATTTTACTGTCGTACCATATTTCGTATATTTTTAAAGGAATTAAAAAAAAAAAATACTAAGAATAAAATATAAGGAAACCAAGAAAAGGACAGAAAAGAAAAGAATCTTAAATTGAAAAATTGATTTAAAAAAATTGTAAATTGCAAAAATTAAGAAAAAAGACAAAGAACTGAAAAATGTTTGTATGCTGAAAAATATATTTCGATAATCGTATAAGGAATTTTTTTTGGGTCGTTTTTTGTGCACTTATCATCATCACACAGCAGCAATACAATGTTTAAAAATTTAAAATTAATTGCTTAAATTTATGTTGTTTTTTTTTGCATTTGTCCCACTGTGCGTCTGCTTTATTTGAGACCACATAGATGAAAAAGGTCAAAGTCAAACGGTTTCGCATTTCTGCTTTTTCTGTTTGACTAAAGCGGCTCAAGAGTGTTGCCACAAAGGGGGAATAGGTGCTTAGAGGGGGGAAGAGGGGGGTTAGGTGAAAGAGGCTTCCCGCTTCGACTTGTTAAAATCGCTTTTCAATGCAAAGTGCTATTGTTGTGGCCACAATGCGCTTTCAACTCGCATTCAATTGACTATTCGCATTCGCATTCGGTATTTTTTATTCCTCTCTCTCTGATTTTCACAGATTTTTTATGCATTTTCTGTTTTTTTTTTTCTTTTTTCGTTTAGCATTTGTTATTTGGTATTTGGTATTTTCTTATTGAAGCTTATGTCGATTCCTGTTGTGTTCTGAATTCACATTCAGTGTTGTATTGTATTCAGCCTGTTGGACGTCTTAGGCTCAACAATTGTTTGCCAAAGCGCCTTACAATGCAGTTGAAAAGTGCTCTTAATACCCTGTAAAATTAGGCAGACTATTGAGAAAAGTAAAGAGAAAGAGTGAGAGAGAAAATAGAGAGAGGAGCTGATAGACTTGACTATCTATTGTGCTCTCTTTAGAAATTGTTTTGAATAGCTGAATAGCTCCAGACTATTAAATTTTTTATCCTTCCAGACTTTAGTTGAATACTTATATTTAGTATTTTTTTTCAAATCTTTGTTCATATTAAATAAATAAAATAGAAAATCATAAAAATTTACAATCAATGATTTTCATATTAAGGAGACATTTTAAATTGTAGAATACGACTTGTATTTATATTCAAAAATTTCGGATATATATATATATATATACATATTTTATAATAATTATTAATTTCTAAATTGACATTAATAATATACGAATATATCACGAATTTTCCTATTTTTAAATGTTTGATTTCATAGACATTAATTTTTATATAATACTAGCAAACAATACAGGGTGTACATTTGTCTATTAACTTTATATGCTGAATACTTCAGAGAGATCAACTGACAAACACTTGAGGGAAACTATGTGTTAAGTGTGTATATACCATGAATGTTCCTATTTTTTGATTCCTAATAATTTATTTATAATCGTAGCAAACAATACAGGGTGCACATTTGTCTATTAACTTTATATTCTGAATACTTCAGAGAGATCAACTGACAAACACTTGAGAGAAACTATGTGTTAAGTGTGTACGCCGGGTATTTAGCCGATCGAGCAGACTCTAAGCTATTTACTCATATGATTTATAATGGCTGGCAATTGTGCTCAATTTGTGCAACTAAAGTCCATTCAGGACTTTTTGTCTTGGCTATAAATTGATTTCTATTGCAGTTTATAAAGTTTCTCAAGCAGAGAGAGAGAGAGAGAGAGAGAGAGGGAGGGAAATAGAAATACACTTTCGCATAGTTGAAGAAATCAACTGTCAACTGTCAACTGTCCGGCAACTCTGGCAAGCTGGACTGGGCGAGTTTTGAAGAGCTCCCATTAAATTGAACTTGGAGCAGCTACAAATTTGATATCAACCACTGCAATTCAGTTGGTAGTTTTTCCCTTAGCTTTGAGTTGGCAATTTTCACAATTTTCACATTTTATTTTCTATATTTTTCATTTCATTTTTTTTTTTTTTTTTTGGTTTTGTAGACCGCAAATTTAATATTTTTGCAACATCTCTGGGCAAAAGTTTTGTGCTGTGCGAGTTGGCAACGATGGATGGTGGTGGTCAGGTCGCAAAGTCTCTCACAAGTCCACTTGACACTAATAACAGATTTTGCGGTTGCTCCAAAAAGTTGTGTAAACACTGCAAAAGCAACAACGAACAGTTTCCTCCCCCTTCCACACCTCCTTCCCCTCTTAGACAGTACTTAAGTCCAACCCTTTTTCTCAACCCCTTTTTACCCATTTGCAGTCTCATTTGTGGCTGCTGTGGAGACTGTCCATCAAAGGGTTAAGTGGCTTGTGGCAAGCAACGAGTTGCCAACTGGCGAGTGGAAAGTGGCGAGTGGCGAGTGGAAAGTGGCGAGTGACCAGCATGGCAACAACTACTACTATATAGCTGCCACTATAACTGTGCTCTTTTGTGATGCAACATGATGCAACATTCAACTCTTGCAACTTGCAACGGCAACGTTCAACTTGCAAGTTTTACAAAAGTTTCTGGCAACTCCAACTATATTGATTCAACTATAATTTAGCAGCATCAATCAATCAATAAATCCTTTAGTCAATCAATTAATCAATCAAACCATACAGCAAAATAAAAGCATAGTTTTAACCTCATAACTCTTTCTTTATTGCCAAACATAATACGAAAGTAACGAGTTTAAAGTTTATCGACTGCACTGCATACACTAAGCTGTTTGCTATGAAACTTTTGCTAAGCTAAACAATAGCTGGCAGTTAGTATCTAATCTATCAAAGACATAGTCTACAAAAATAGCGTTCTATATATTCTATTGTGAATGTAATAAAATATTTTCGACTTTCGAAAGAGTAGAAGAGATAGAATAAATAAAATAAAATAAAAAAATAATAGAATAAATTAAATATTTTATTTTATTTCTTTACAAAGTTTTATTTAAATATCATACGGTTCTGTGAAATAAATAGTTTAAAAACAACTTTTCTATTTCTTTAAGCAGCCAAAATATTTTTAGTATTCATCTTTTAGCATTTCTATTATATTATACTTTATTTGCATTTATGATAAGCATTTACTTTCACATTTCAACTGCAAATTACAAAAGTGTAAAACTGTTGCGAAAATTGTACTTTACTTAAACTTGTGTCGAAAATCAATTGGAGCATCTTTTTAGCGGTTTTCAAGTGTTTCGTGTTTGCGGTTTTGTTGCTGGGGAAAAGTGAAAAGTTTTTGGCTGCTGCCGCCGCCGGCTGACCCATAAGTTGAGCTTTACGACGGCCCAGAAAGATAAAATATAAAATATGATAAAAGTGTGCAATATTTCTAGAATAGACTCGAGGCCGCTAAACAAGGAAGAAGGCAGAGCAGAAATATATAAATGCCATACAATATGCGTAAATAGAGAAAACGTCCAATTCACATAGACATAAATATATATATAGCTGCGAAAACTGGAAAACTTTATCCATTGACCTTGGCAACTTTTTATGCAACCGCATAAAAATCTCAAAAAAAAAATAACAAAGATCCCCAAGTCGCATTCATATTCCACACATAGTAAAAAAAAGGCCCCACTCTTAAATGAAAATGGGGAAAAGTGCGAATGGTTTTTAAATTGTACAAGCAACAAAAATAAGCGATGTCATTGGCGCCATAATTCAACAAATCTCCGCAACTTACAGTGGAAAAAATCGCTAGAATTGTTGTCATTAATTTAATTTTTTTTGCTTGTAAAATTTGTTTTATTATATGTTTGCATTTAATTCGTTTAAAATCATATTAAATAAAGTTTTTATTTTTTTTTATTTTTAAATAAAAAAAAAATCGTAAAAATTGTAAATATATACTGATAAAGGTTTTCGATTTCCATAAAAAATATAGCAAAGAAACAGACGGAAGATATCTTGGCTACATTTGGAGATATGTATTTAAAGCAGCTATTTTAGTACTTTTACCCACTGTGCAACTTATACATAGGCCTAAGGTCTGTTTTCTTTCTATCCCTAACGAATTCTATTCTCACCCTGTTGCATCCCTGCACTACTCTTACTCCAGCCCTGGGGTCTTCGGTCTTTCACGGGGATCTTGAGGCTTGACTGTGTCTATAATTCATATGGAGAGTCTCACAAAAAAGCGACTAAATTATTTTTTTATTGCCTGCAAAGCACCCGAGAGTGGCTGGCACACAGTGGCGTAGGTGAGAGGGGTGACAGGGGGTAGGGGGTAGGTGGTTAGGGGATGTGAGGTTTGCCTGCAATGACAGTTAGCGTGAACAAAGTGAAAAGTATTGCCAACGGCCAACAAGTTTTGTGCCACACACACACACACACATATACACAACACCCACGCATCTCTTTCACCATTTCTTCCCCCTTCCCTTTCATCCCTCCCCCCATTCACCACCCTTGTCACAAACAAAGCACTTGAAGTGAAAACTTTCGCTAGCTTTTGTCGCTTTTGTCTTTGCTTAACTTTGGCGCGTTGCAGTTGCCAACTGCAGTTCTAATAACAAGCTGACATTCTACATTTGGGCATGCTCGACTTTTACATACCCAGTACGATTAACGTATTAAATTAGAATTAATTAATTAAATCATTATTTTCTCTTATGTTTGTTCTTATTCAGTTTATTTACCTTGAGTTAAATCTCTTCCTTCATTTTTATTTTAAAACAGAAATATCTTTACTCTCTCTCCTTTTCTCTTGCTAAATTTGTTGTTCTCTCTCTTTGCCACATCATTGCATATTTTCTCTTCATATTTTCTATAAAATACTTAAAATGCCTGCATTAAACATATTTCTATTCAGTTTGCCATCATTTTTCGCATTCTTGTTCTCTCTCTTTCTATACAACATTTCTTATGCTAAGGCATTTAACATACATTATGAATTTCAACTCACTCCTTCTAAATCATGCACTTCACACACGTTTCTTTGTGTTTATCCTTCAAATTTTATAGATAAGTAATATATATTTTCATTCCATTTTTTCCTATACCTCAAACTACAACTCTCTGTCTCCTATCCTTGTAATTTTTTAAATTTTCCTCTCATTCCCCAACGTTTTATAGACTTTCCCTTATTATATTTTTTCATGTGTTTCTTTTTTGGATTTGTTTACAGATAAAAACATATTTTCTTTGCACTTTTTTATTTTTTTAAGCCCGAACTTCTATTCTTCCTTTTATCATATTTCTTTGTGCTGCTCATTCTTAAACGTTTTACGGGCATTATATTTTTAATTTTTCGTTTGTAAACGGCTTAAGGATTTTTCGTTGTTTTTTTTTCTATATTTCCTTTCAAAAGTCTTACAGATAAAAAAATCATATTTTTTGAACAATTGTTTTTGATTTAACTACTTTTCTATATTATATGTATTTTTGTAATATTTTCTTCTTTTTGCATCATATTCTTAAACGTTTAAGTGGCATTTATTTTCCTTTTTCTCTGAGAGCGTTTTTTATTACTCAATTCAATTTTGTTGAGAACTTTTTAAATAATACTCTATCAACATATAGTGAATGCAGGGTATTTAAAAGAAGACAAAACTTGGGCTTAATGCAAACATCATCATCTGTGCATTATATTATATGGCAACGTCTCTATGTCTGTATAAGTATGCGAGCACTTTTATATATCAACCTGAAGAAAGTTAAAAAAAGAGAGAGGAAGAAAAAAAGTTTTGTGGCAAGTAGAGTTGCAGTTGCTAGTTGCAAGTTGCAGTTAAGCACACATTTAAAGTGTGAAAGGATGAGTTAGTTAATTTGCTTGTTTGCGGTTTTATAGGTATATGACAACAACAGTCAGTGTGCAGGCGACAAAATATTATCACTTACGCTGTTGTGATGGTGGCAACTCTGGCACAAATGCGGCTTACGTTGAGCCCTGCAATCGAGAGAGGGAGAGAGAGAGAGTGGAAAAGAGAGAGGGAGAGGGAAATGATGACGAGGCCTGTTACTAAGCGGATTTATGTCTTAGGCGCATACTTCTATTTACTATTCGGCATTTACCACTTGCCACTTGCCACACGGCCACACGGCCACTCGACCGCTCGACAATGACCAGACACAAAGCTGAATGCGGGACAGACAGAAAGAGAGACAGGCGAAACTAAGAGGGGGGATTTATTTCAAGTTTCAGCGGCATTTGTGGTAATACGCTAAGCTTCATTTCGATTGTTGATGCTCGATTGTTGATACACACGGTGCTCAAGGGTAAACATACCCAGGAAATACTCTATCTACCTGGCTTAATAACAGACCGGAAATGTTCAGGCCATTATTAGAGCTTAACAAACGGAAAGGTAAGGAAGGAAGGAAGCGCTAAAGCTGACAGATAATTATGCCACTCTCTACAAACTTGCGACATTTTAATAAACTTCTGACAGAGCTTAGTCAACTATTTTGTGTAGTGAAAAGAGAGAAAGAAAATTCATTGACACTATTTATTCTTCTCGGTTAAGTACATTGATATTTTTAGGCATTTTTAGCATCTTTTGATTATATTTAAAAAAATTTTCCAATAAATTCATCGAATTATCAAAAAAAAAGACTGATTCATCAATTTATCGATAAAAATTTTATATAAAAAAATCGATTTATCAATGAAGACTGATTCATCAATTTATCGACAAAAAGTTCCTATGAAAAAATCGATTTATCGGAAAAAAGACTGATTCTTTAATTTATCGATACTTTATGCAAACATTACTAAAAAAAACCCTAAAAATATTGCAGTTCTTTTCTCAATTCTTTTATTTATTACTGGATTGATGGAATCATTGAAATTTATATAACAGAAAAATTTAATAAAAAGATAAAAAACTAGTCAATTGCAAAGTTTTTATCACAATCGATTTATTTTACACGATTGATCGGCAAGAAAAACATCGAATTTAAATACATAGTTCAAAATTGCTGACGAAACTATCGATTTAATTTAATTAGTTTTTGTTGCAACTGTACTAAAGCTGTGAATTGTTTTCATAGCATTAATAAGTAATGTTCCTTTTGTTATGCTGTGAGAATCACACAGAAGAGAGCAGACATTTTGACGTGACTGTACGTCGCATTCAACTGCATTCCGAAGTGCAAAACAGAATAAATGTGTGGCAAATGTTGTTGTGTAAATACGATAAATGAATGCCCATCAATTATTCAAACAGCAAACTGCAGACTGAGACTCAAAAACGACACAAAAAAAAACACAAAAACAAGAAGCAAAAACCACAGACAAATTAAATGGAGAGCAAGAGGAGAGAAGAAGTGAGGAGGGGAAAAAGAGATGCTCTGAAAGCGTATGACTTTCATTTTGTGTACGGTTACAGGATATACCCATATCAACCGTCATTCATAAAACTGACCGCAAACAACAGCCAACATATGCACATTACAGTTATTACAGTTTGTTGGCCAGTTTTCTGCTTTTCTGTTTTCTGTGTTGTGGCCCTGATGCGTGGTTACACTGACAGAAACAATGTGACAATGATAGATCTTTCATTTTACTATTATAAATTGAAATATTTGTGAAAAATTCGACGTTTTTCTAGCTCTACCTTTATAATTTCAAAGATAATCAAATAAAATGCATAAAATTTGAAAATTTTTCTATATTTTTAATTTTTTATTCAAAAATAAAAATACAAAATTTTCAATGTGCAATCAAAAATTTAATTTAGTTGGAATCTTGTCTAGCGTATAGAGACTTCGCCTGCGATTTGGTTGATCCGATAAGGAACCCAGGAAAAACCGTTTCTTGTATTTTATTTAATCTATCTATATATATGAAAATCTTTGTCCTGACTGACTGATTGATCATTGCACAGCCCAAACCATAAGAGCTAGGAGGCTGAAATTTTCACACAACATAGCTGAGACAATTTTATCGTGCAATATGACGGCGTTTTGCGATATTCGAACTGCAAGAGGTTTAATTCGGGGTCAAAGTTCACACTTTGAGAAAATTGCTTACTATGAATATATATAAAACTTTTTGTCGCAACTCACTCACTGAGTGATCACTGCACAGCACAAACCATAAGAGCTAGGCGGCTGAAATTTTGACACAATATAGATAAGATAAAGTAGTCGATTTATAGCGCTACCAATCAAACTATAATAAATCAATAAAATAAATAAATAAAATATTGAATGATTTAAGTGTGGATTGACCACATCAAACTGTAACTATTTCAATCAATTGTTTTGTTTGAATTGATACACACTTGATTTCAGATCAAACAACAGTCGATTTTAAAAGTTATGTGTGTCAATTATATTGATGATTACACACATACAAATATGCAATTTTGCTCAGTTGTTATTCTGTTTTAGAAATTAGTGTGGGGATTTGCAGTCATACCTTGTGGCAAAACTGGGAACTCGGAACATTATGAATGTGTTGTAAAGCTGATGGATTTTGCCTGCCACTATCATTCAAAGGGTGCGTAAATGAGAAAATTCCTTTGGCCAAGCGAATGAGTTTCGGGGGAGAAGGGAAAAATGGGGAAAGGAAACGAAAAACAAACAAGCAAACAAGTTGTTTTCACGGTTCACTTGACAGGTTACCCAGTTACCCTGTAGACAGATTTTAAATTATTATTTAAGCTGCAGACTGGCATAGAAATCTTTGGGGAAGGCATTTGTGTTTTTTCTCCACAGAGAGATACTCCTTTTGAAATGTTTTGTAGGGTATATTTGAAAGCGATTAGTATCGTATACCTATTCAGTAGCTACGTTCGTCCTTTTTCAATGCACAGCATTTTTCATACAAAAAAAAAAAACAGAACAAACTCAGTTTCGTTTCCCCCTTTTCAGTGACTTTGCTTTCAATGCCCTTTTGAACTGTCAGTTGCCAGTTGCCAGTTGCCAGTTGCCAGTTTTTTCCATTCGTCATGCCATATTAGTTATAAAGTTTTTCGGTATCCTCAACTCACGAAAAGTTTGTCGCTTTTGTACGAGAGCAGGTATTCAAATATACTCAGGGACAGGACAGGTTACAAAACACAATTCGCAAAACTCACAGGAGTTTTTCCCCCTCTTTTTTACCTCCATTATGTTGATGTTGTTGTGTAGATTCCCCTTGAGGGGGTTACTACAGTTTGCTCACTAACAAGATAAATCATTAGGTTTGCCTGTAACTCAATTTAACTGCTGTCAATTGAATGGAGTTGTATATGTGTGTGTGTGTGTGGTTGTTTTGTTGTGTTCTTCTTGTATGTTGTGTGTTGTGTCATAATCGATTTTCAATTTGTTCTACATTTGACAGATTTGTCATGTTTTCATATTGTCCTTGTCTAACTGTCTTTTAAGGATTCTTAGTTTCAGCATTTAGTTTCCCAGAGGGCAAAAACTAAACATCAGACATTCAACAAATAAGTCAATAATAGTTGAAAGTGCTCGACTTAAGGTTACCCCTGAGATTAAAGTGATGAAAACAAATGGATTGCTGAAATTATCTTTCATTTTTAAGATATTTAACTAATGACTTTGCAGAGATTTTTAGCTTTTTAAAGCTAAAGATGGTTTTTTAAGACTTTATCATCATTGTTGTAGAGATCTTTAACCTTTTTTTTTTTGATAAATTACCATTTATTAAAATGAATATTTGTTTTAATATTTATTATCGAGTGGTTATATTTTATTTCAAAAGGTTAATAGCTCTGAAAATTAATATCTTTCAAAATTTTAAGTCATTCGAATATTGGTTTCCTGTAAATTTCTTGATTATGTCACGGATCTGTTAAAAGTATGAAGTTATTTAACATTTACCGATCAGTTTTGCGACAATTTTGTGGTAATTGTAGTGGTAATAATAATTTTTTTTCGCATTCATTCATAAGTATGAGCTATAAACATTTAAGAACCCTGCGGTTACCGTTAGATGGCTCTTCATTTTTATGACATACTTGGATCTATTAAGGATACCCGATATCAAAAGCAACAACAACGAATGTTGAGAATACTTTGGCCAACACGTACAAGAGCCGTAAATAGAGTCGTCATTTGGCTGATTACACAGCAATACAGCAAGACAGTACAGTGAGTCAGTCCAGTATCGTCCTCTTGTTCTAACCGACATCAAGCTAAATGCAATGAAATGTTAAAGCTTAATATTCTCCATCTCCTTTGCACTAATGAAATGCATTTGCGTCAAATCAGCGAACAAAACGAAGCCAACCTCCCTCCAAAAATTCTTTTTCTCTTCCTCTTCCCCAATCTCCGGAACTCTCGCAAAACTCTATACCCAATTCCCTAAGATGTGTATTTTGTTGTGTGGCGGTAAACGCAAGAAAAACGCCAAAACCCATTGGGAAACCAATAAAAGTGTAAAGCAACAAGACAAAAATATATATATATATACTATATATACAAACGAAAAACGAATAACCAAAAATAAGGAAAAAAAGTAAAAAAAAACTACAAGGCAAAAGACGAAACAGAAAATCATAAAAACGATATGAAATTTATGCGCATATTTCATTTCCGTTTGGCTTTGCCTTTTGCAATGCAGCATCTCAGAACTCAGAACTGATGAGAGGAGTACGAAGTATAGCCCCAAAGGTGAGGTAGAAAGAGAGAGAGCAAGAGAGAGAGAGAGAGAGAGAGAGAGAGGGACTGTACAGCAGGTCGAGTAGAAGCATCTCAAGCAGCGCTTTTTCTTTTCTTTATGTTAGTTTGTTTCTTCTGACGTTTTATTTGGAAATTTTCTGCGAGATTTTTTTTTTCGGTCTTTTTCCCATCAATAGGTTTATAATACTTCTATATGCATTTAGTGTTGCGCTGTGACATTTGTTTTTTATTTTATACTTGCATTTGTTTGCCGAAATCGTTGAAACTCAAGCAATTTCAGCATTAAGTTTAATGTTTCTTGAGATGAGCACGTGATGCGATTACAATGACGACAGACAGAGAGAGCTTACGGAAATTGAAAAATATAAAGAGTGCACAGTAGAGTGCATCGATTTTTTCCAAAAAAAAAAAAAATGGTACCCCATATTCGTAAGCTACGAACAATTCTAAGATTTTTTTTACCAAGTTCTAAAATCAATTCCTAGTTCCCGCTTTTTGATTGATATTAAAACAGGCTAAAGATTTTCACTTCCGATATGTCTTACCGTAAGTAAAAACCGAAACAGGCCTGTATATAAAATTAAAATTAATTTTAGGAGTTCAAAATATTTAAAACATGTTGCTGAAGTAAATTTTTATAATTATGCAAACTGTTAATCAATTTGAACCAACTTTAAACTATTATAACTTTGGTATCCAAATTCGTTCTGCATTTAAATTTACTTAAATTTGTTAAAAATATTTTTTTCTTTTAAACTAGTTATTTATTTCGAAGCTAAGGGTTCCCCCTTTGAAATTTTAAATCTTACAACTTTCATATCTCAAGTTACTTATACTGGAACCGAAATAGTGGTTTCATATATTTGTTTCGATTTGAGTCCCTACTTAAGACTACTTTAAAAAGTCACTTTTATTTGATTTTACAGCTCATGCCAAATTTATAAGAACGTAGTTGTTTATGGCGCCCAACGTGGGGATGATGGAAAGCACATATCATGGTTAACTTTGATTGATTTAGGCCGCTTCTACGCCCCCATTTTAAGCATATTGCTGGGATATATTTTGGCATGCGGTTTGCCCCCAAAAAAACCTGATATGACTTGAGTAGATTTGACTTGAGTTTAAGTTGATGTGGTAAAGGTGGAAGTGGTGAAGCTTAAGGTTCCACCTGACCTTTTTGCTGCCGTCAATATATTGATTCAGCTTTTCAATGCTGATAGCATGGTATTGCTTACGGTCTCTACCACCTTCTCTCTCTTTCTCCCTCTCTCTTTCTCTTTCACTCTTTAAGTGTCTGTCTATTGCTATTATACATTTTGCAGAAGCAAAAGAAATGTGTGTCCTAAGTTGGCGGACATTGCAGTTTATGCCGTTAACATCGTAAAATGTTTGTGTGTAACCCACATAGACATGGTCACGCCCATAGCTATCGTCTTTTAGTCCACACACACACACACACACAGATACACACACACATACAGATACTCACACACACACTTATACACACATATACTGCGTTATGGATGCAGCGCTCGTTTTACAAAAGGCTTCACAGCTGCTGCAGTTATTTTGCGTCCTGACACGCCCACCCGCTGCCTTCTTTTATGCATTAGATATACACACGTGTCCAAAATAATAAGAACACCAAAGTTATTTCAATAAAGTGCCTGAATTACGTATCTATATATACATATATAAAACTGTTTGTTCTGACTGACTGACTGACTGATATTCATGGAGTCCAAACGGTAAGGCCGAGAAGGTTGAAATTTGGGCACAACATAGCTGAGGAAATCTTATCGTGCAATAAGACGGCGTTTTGCGAAATTCGCACTGTATTTCTAATATTACTTTATTATATGAGTCATTTAACATTAACATTTAACATTTGATTATATAGTACAACTTTAGGTGCTTTTATTTAAAATAAAGAAGCTTTCTTATTTTATTGGTCCTATCATTCTCTACCATTTTGACACATTTTATCCTTATAAAAGCATTAAATATCCGCATCTGAAAGTTGAATAAATTTTTCAGTTCTCTTAATTTCTTGACATATTTATTTAGCATTTTCTGTTAGATTTTTAAACAACTTTCCTAAAATCTCTTTACTGATGCTCCATTGAATAGTAATATTTTGCTAAGGTGTTCTTAATATTTTTGCACACGTCTGTATGTAGTAGACGAGAGAGAGAATATGAGAGAAAGAGAGTGAAATGGCAAGTAAATTTTACGTTTATGCGGCACTAACAATAACCTGACCAGCCATCGACTCGACTCTTGGCTCCAGCTCCAGCTCCAGCTCCAATTTCAGCTATGGGCTATGGACTATGGACTATGGACTATGGGTCTGGGGCTTTCGAGGCTGTTTAACTTATTAAATTAGATTGCCTGTGGTGCTGCGGCTAGAAACCAGAGAGAAAGAGAGAGAGAGAGAGATAGAGAGAGAGAGAAACCCATACACAACCCAACATTAAGGCATCAAATTGCTGCCATATATAAAGCGCGATTTACTGTCCCACACACACAGAGAGGAAGGAAAGCAACTTATTTTGGGGGCACATTGTAAAAAAAAAAAATAAATAACAAAAAAAAAAAGAAAATAATGTTGGCTAATTTCAAGTTGCGCCCTCAGCGTCGCACAATGACGCCCAAGGTGGCCAAGAATCATTCCAGAATGAAATGAATGAAAGAAGTATGCAATAATTTACGCCACAATAACGCATAAATCTGTCAAAGTTGCTTAAAAATTAAATAAAGATAAATAAAATTCACGACAAAGACGCGTTCAAGCGCATCAAAATGATGAGTCCGGGGAGTTGGGGAAGAATCGGAGACCGGGGAGAAGAATTGGAAACTTGAAACTGTCGAGCAATGCGTGAACAAAATAAACAAATAAAACCAAAAGTGTACAAAGCAACAATGCTTAAGAACAGCAACAAAAAAGAAGAGAAGATGAGTGGAAATAAGCAGATGAGCACAGACAATAGAATTGTATATATATACTATATCCGTAGTAATAAAAAATTGAATTTTATTTGCTTCGCTCAGTTTTATTTTTTTCGCAGTAAACAAATTAAATTATTTGCCGTTAATTGTTTTCTTCTCTCTCTCTCTCTCTTTTTTATGCGTTTTTATGAATGAAATGAACAATCCCCTAAATCAGGGAATAAGGGTAGGAAGACTGAAACAGTCGACAGCTCATCAAATTGTCTAATTTGTGTTGATTTAAATAGTCTTGGTCGTTTGTCATTGGGAATCGTCGAATGAGTGAAAACCATTAAAAAAGATGCCGCCAAAAGTTTTTTGTGAATTACTTTTTTTATGGGCCATATTTTTGAGTTCGGTCTTTCATCTTGAATGTGTTTTCGTGGAACGAAAGAGTTGGACACAAAACAATAAAAAATCTTTATATTGTCATAAAAGAGTTGAGAACTTTGTGGCAAATAACACAAAAATATTCTTACAAATTTTGACAAAATACAAATATTAAAAAAACATATTCAATTTGAAGAGGTTGAGGAAATTTATAGAGACTTTACTATAATAAAATGGTAGAAAATTTATCTAGAAAATGAGTTTAATATTAAATTTTAGTAAAAGAAAGACTAAGGAATTTACTAAGAAAATTTTATTCTTATTATTCAATTTAAAGAAATTTATAAGGCTTGACTAGAATGGTAGAAAATTTAACTAAAAATTAAGTTTAATATTAAGTTTAGTAAAAAGAAAGACTAAGGAATTTAATTAGAAAATTTTAATCTCAAGTTTAAGATGTGTCTCCTTACAATAAGATGATTTATAAAATTTCAAAAGTTAGTAGAACTATTGATTAATTTTCAAATGACAAAAATTTACTTATATTGCCTATTCTATTGTCTTACCTATTCCCAGGTGATCTTAATAAATTAACTGAGTTTTGCTCAAGTTTTTCAGTTGATTTGATAACTTCAATGAAACTCAGTTTTATAATTATTTAGCTGGAGTTGTTCACGACAACAATGCGAACTTTTCAAATAAAAAACAGAAGGAAAAAAGCGATATCAAAATCAGAGCCAGCTTAAAAAAAAAAAAAGAAGGAAGAGAAAAAGAGAAAGAGAAATGACCAACATCAAGGCCAAAAAAACAGAGCCTGCGGGCCTTGTCGTGTCCAGAACAGACCAGACCAGACCAGACTCCTATGAATGCTCTTCCCTCCATTCTGAAACTGAAACTGAAACTGAAACTGGGCCCCGTCAACTAATTAGTTTTGCATTTTTAACTACCGTATTGTGCCCAGCAGGGGATGGGGGGGAAATGAATGTTACTCAGACCAGGGCTGCAGAGAGAGAGAGAGAAGGGTCTTGGGTAGTTTTAGGCGCTACGAATGCGATTTGGGGCTGGTCCTTATACACGCATGGGCCCCATAAAAATTCAACAGAACAACAACAACAACTATGCGAACAACAACAACAACTATGCGAACAATAAACAACTGCGTGCAACAACTTTTTGCGAGCAAGAGGAAAAAAAAATATAAAAACAAAAAGAAATAAGAGAATAAATGAAAGAACCGCTAAGAGCGTGCTGTCAATCAAATGACCAGACAGTGCTGTATATAAATATGCGTACGCAATAAACAAAACTAAAATACTCAAAGCAAAACAAAACAAAAATAAGAGAACTCAGCAAGACTTCATTATTACATTTAATCACTGTGCTTTTAAATAAATTTTAAAATATTCAGATGTGAAAACATTTTATAATTAATTTTAAGTGACAATAGACCTGCCAAGGTAAATTATAAAAAATTAATATTAAACCTACAATTAAATTTAAATAAATCAGGAAAAATATAATATTTTTTTTTATCAATATTTTAATAAAAAGTCGACTCAATAAGTAACAAATAATAAGCTTTAACTCAAAAAATGATTCAACTTTATAATTACTTTATAAATATGGGGCTGAAATTTGAGAAAGAATTTTGGAAGCTAATCATCTAAGGTCAGATGAGAGGCTGAAAATCAAGATTTAAGAGAAAATCATATTTTGTATTCACTGTCAATTTAGAAAGAATTTAAGCTGTCAACCTTTAATTTAATAATAATAATTTAAAGTTGATCTTAAGAAGCTTATAAACTACTCTAAAAATATGTTTAAAATTGCTGTTGAGCTTAAAGTAAATTTATTTAATAAAATTAAGTTTTAAATAAATTATTATAAGCTAGTGGTCGTCGTTAATTCGAGCTTTATTAAGTTTAATATGCTCTACATTCAGCCATATTTGCTTTTGGTCTAGACTCTAGACACGTGCCTTCAAGACGTCTTTTTTTTTTTTGCTTTTTCCGTTGAGTCGCCTCGACTTCGACGCATTTTAATGTAATTACATTAAATGAAATTACATTAAATAATAAAAGTAGCAAAGGCGCCAAGTTCTCGCATCTCTGGCAAAAAAAAAACTGTGAGACATCAAATGACAGCCAATTTACCAAGGGAACTACTTGCTGAGTGGGCAAGGGATCGAGGGGCGGAACTAGGGGGGCGTGGCAAGGCGTGGCAACTTGTACTGGTCTGTGTTAAGTTGTTTTCTTTTTTTTTTATTTCACAAAATTTGTCATTTGAAGTCGAATAAATAAGTTATGACAGCAAACTGTGGCCATGTAATGGTTCAGCTGCTGAATTTGCTATGGATTTGGTAAGCAGGGGAAACTGTAAGTTACATTTTTGCCTCTTTGATGAACCGTACACTGATAAAAAAAAATGTTCTTAAATCAAAACTAAGAATTTTGGTTTAAAAAATGCGTTGAGAACATTAAATTCTTGAATTTAGAAAACACATCTTGGTTTTAAGAACATTTTAAATAAGACCAAGTTCTTATTTTAAGAATAAATGTTCTTAAAATTAAAACCAAAAAATAAAAAAATTAAAAAATATTTTTTAAATTAAAAAATTTTTTTTATTTTTTTTTGATTATTATACACTTATTTTGACTTCGAAAATTTATAAATGTTATCTTGGTTTGTTACGAGTGGGACTCGAACCGCCGCCTACTGTTGCAAAACTGATTTTTGATTTTTTAGAATAATATTCTTAGTATTAGTAATATGGTCTTAAAATGTTTTTATTTTAAGAACAAAATATTTAAGATGAATGTTCTTGATTTTAGAAGTTGGTCTTTTTTTATTACAGTGTAAGGAATGTAAGGACTTGTTAATAGCTGTTGATGTTATACAGAAGCCGGAATGTTACAACAAGAATGAAGAAAGACAGGAAGAGAGAGGGAGAAAGATGTTAAGAGGGTATGAAAAGAAGAAGCTTGAAGCAAGGGAAAGTATTTTCTGCTTCGGTTGAGTTACGAGCTTCAGTTTTGTCATCGTCTACATCTCTAGGTCTTTTCTAATAATGTGCCTTTTTTTGTAATGGGAATAGCTCCTCACTCTATCTCTCTCTTTCACTCTCTCTAGATGTTGTGCTCAAGGTGTTGCCATTAAAAAATGATAAATACTTGCAGCACGGAATGAAATGTGCGGCTTGACTGAAACCAAATGGTTTGGGGTTCTTTATTTTTTTGAGGACCATTTTCAAAGTAACAACAACAATGCGAATTTGTCGTTGTCATCGAGCTGTTGTTGTTGTTGTGGTTGTTATTGTTGTTGTTGTCGCTTGTCCCTTGCCAATAAGCCAAGTTTGCCGAGCAGACTAATTTTGAAAGATGATTGGACTGAAGGAGCATTGAAAACTTGCCAAGCAGGATAATGATGTTGATGATTATGATAGTTATGTAGTTGCTGACGATGATGATGATGACGATGAAGATTAAATGGAAACTGACTTGCGGAAAGAGAAGCGCAAGTGAATGAAATTAAGTTATCATTCACACGCCAGTGCCAGAGAGAAAGAGAGAGAAATAGTAAGAGAGAGAGAGAGAGAGAGGGAGAGAGAGAGTGAGAATGACTTGAAGTCATCCGTCATTCTGCTTTTGAAGGAACATATCGAGGAAATGTCCGCTTGAAAAGCTTTTCGCTTTTCCCTTTTCCTAGCACTTAATTCTATTAGTTAACTCTTTAGAAATTCTAAGCGGGCGAAAATAAATTAACAGCTTAACATTCTCGCTGTCACGCTGTTATTAACAGCATTTAACAGCAGTCATCTTGATGTTATTACCAGAGTTGATTTCTTTTTATATGATTATGTTGAATGCGGTTTAGAATTATCCGCAAAAGTTAAAGTCTGTTATCTGATTCAACAAGAGCTAGACAATTGAAATTAAATAGATAAACGAGTAAATTTGTTCATGTCTACGAAAGTTAAAATCCAATTCACTGACAATTTTTAAGATAAGACGTTATTTTTGGTATGAAATGTACCGATTTAGTACTATCAGTCATCCTACTTAATCGCATAAATATTAAATTTCTATAACGATAGTTATGGCTGTTTTAGATAAAATAATTATATTTTTTTAAATTGAGAAAGTGGCATCTTGATTGCTAAAATAATAATTCAATATTTCCATTTTTATATTAAATGTTAACTACAACATGTTAGCAGTCTCGCTCTCTCTCTTTGTCTCTAGCTGTTGACAGCATTTAATTTTAGATAAAATTAATATATTTTAATTTTAATAATTAATATTGTTAAGAATCATATTCTGTTATTTCTTTTTTTCAATTAAATGTTAACTGCAACATGTCAACAGTCTCTCTCTTTCTCTCCCTCTACAGCTGTTAACTGCATTTAACAGTGCTTAGCTTTATGTTACTGTGAGTTCTCTCTCTCCAGCTGTTAACCGCATTTAACAGTGCTTAGTTTTATGTTACTTTGAGTTCATTATTTTTGTCTTCATATCAATTTGAAGTTCATTGAAATTTAATTAGTTTATCTTTGATTTATGGCTTACAATTCGGTTGAATGTGCAATCAGCTGCTGTGTGAGATCTTTTAATTGAATGATTCATGAATTATTCGATTGCCCCAACACGGCATGGTGCATATCAATTGCCACTTCCCTGTGTGATACAATAATTGACCACAAGCAACTGTCAATGAGTCTCAAATCGAGTCGAGTCAAGTCGAATTGAGTCTGATTCAAACGTTATGGTATTGATAATGCTCCCAATAGATCTATTCCGACTTGGTTGTTTCTGTTCGCTGTCTTTGTTGTTCTTGTTGTTAATGACACACATCAAACGTCATGCTGCGACACATTTGGCTTCTAAGTGGAGCAGATAAAACAACAAACATATGTATGTTGTGCACCAAACGAGGCAACAACACCAAAGCTTTGTTTATGCCCCCCACACAGAGAGAGAGCGGAAAGCATCAACAATTCCCAATGAGAGGAAGGGAGGACAAAACAGGCGTTGCATTTACAAGGCATTTGCTTTGAATTACACATTCGGTTAGACAACAGCACGAGGAGACAACAACGCAAAACCAGTCAAAAAAAAAAAAATACTTTTAGATACCCTGTAACTTTGGTTAGTAATAACTCTTCATCACTTTTCAATTTTTCAAGCGATTTTTATGAAATGTTCAGAATAGTTCACAAAAATGTTAAGAAATAAATATATGGAATGCCAAGACTGTATTCACTATTACTACAGCTTTTTAATCAAAAACGACTCAAGATCGTAGAGGAAAAAAAGCGAATTTGTTGACTGTATTTGAAAAATTACAATTAAACTACAGCCTATTTTCCAATTTTTATGCAGATTCAAAAAAGAGTCCAATTAAAGATAAAATTGACATTCCAGAAGGAAATCGGTTAAGATTCGACAAAGTTATGATAGTTTGAAATTTTTTGAAAAATTTGTTTTTCCAATTTTGATGCAGAATTAAAATAGGAGCCAAATTATGATAAAATTGACATTCCACAAGGAAATCGATTGAATTTTGACAAAGTTATGATAGTTTGAAATTAAAAAAAAAAAATTGTTTTTTCAATTTTGATGCAGAATCAAAATAGGAGAAAAATTATAATAAAATTGACATTCCACAAGGAAATCGGTTAAGATTTGACAAAGTTGTGTTAGCTTGAAGTTCATGAAAAAGTGACAAGGATAAAATTGACAGTGATGCAGAATCAGAATAGGAACAAATTTTGAGATGTAAGGTAAAAGGTAATTTGTACTTTATAGGATCGCAATCTACTTCTCAAGTTGTGCTTTACATGGTATAACAGCAATGACATTAAGCCTGGGGCCGTGGTGCTGTGGGAAAGAAAATGGGTTTCGGGAATATGGGGAAAATGGGAAGCAATGACTGCGTCCATTGGGAACACACATGGAAAAACAAGGCAAAACACGCAACGCAACAGCGAAATGAAAATTGATTTGTTATGAAAGTCGTTGCGCCATCTCTCTATATATCTACATATCTACATACCATATATACATATATCTATCTGAATCTCACACTCTCTGGTGTGCTGTTGTTGTAGTTATTATTTTTGATGAGTTGATTATGATCAATGCGTGCTTGGCTTGTTCTGTTAAACATTTAACATCTACCAATTCCCCTCTCTATTCCTAACCCTAACCCAAAACCCAAACCCAAACCCATATCTATAACTATTTCTATTTCTATCCCATCACTCTCTCTCTATCTCTTTCTTTCTGTCGTGTCGTCTGCTCGTCGCGCTAATGAACTTAATTGCTTGCAATGGGACTATTAACAGTTAACTACGAGACTCGCACAGCAATAATGACAACAAACCTAACCAAATCGTTCACACATTCGTTCACACACACTTCAAATACAAATGAATGTCATTACAGCGTATGTTTGTTTGCTTATACTCATTTCTACTTCTTTTCTATTATTAGTTATTTTCGTTTTTCAATACTGCTGTTATACCCATTAGTTACAGTCAACCCAAAAAAGGGGTAGTCTGCTAGAAATAATTTGAAAAAAAACAAACAAGTTTTCTAGAGAAAAACTAATCGTTAAATAAAAACAGTAATGCTAAAAATTTAACAATTTCCAAATTCAGAAGTCTGAATTATTGTCAAAGGATTACATTTAAAGAAGAAATTTTATGATAAAGTTGATAGACGCTAACTGACTCTCTGAAAACTAAACTAAGTTCAAAAATTTTAAAATCTGAGTTGAGAAAAAAAGATTTCCTCTACACGCATTGTTTATACGAAAATCAGTAGTTTAGTTTAAAAAATATAATTAAAAACAAAAAAATACTTTAGAAAATCAAAATTATTCGGAATTTTTTAAATATAGTTTCTTCATTGTAAAAATTTTTGAATATATCCTTTCAAATTTTCATATTTGAATTTGAAAAAAAGGCTGAGACTAATGTCATTTTAAAAATAGTTCTTTTTCTGGACGGATAAGGATGGGCTTAAGCGCTGTAATAAAACCTTTAGGAAATTTATATTATAAGCTAGAAAAATCAGATTGGAACTGAAAATAAGCACAGAATATTTTTTCTAGAAAACATTTACGTGGCAACTTCTAGCTGTTGCTCATGAAACTTTAAAGTGCATTTTAGTTGATTTTTTTCTGTTGTTAAGTTACATGAAGCGTGCATTGTAAGCTCATTGAAAATGCCAAACATGCAACGCATCAGCATTTAACATTCAACATTGAACATTCAACAATGATCCCACCACAAACCCAACCACAAACATTATTTTGGGGGAGGCGCCACGCATGCGTGCCTCGAGCGGTGCCAATAGATTATTGTCCCTAACTAATTTCGCTTTCGTTATGCATTGCGACGAATAGAGGAGAGTAGGGAAGAAGAAAAAAAAAAACAGAAAAGGAGTGTAGGAACAAAAGCTACCGACATACACCATTGGCAGTTTCAGTCTAAATGGCTTGTAGTTTTAGGCTATTATGTATAATTTACTGGTCATTAAATGGAGTTGGCATAATACCAAAAACGAAACGGGAATTTGAATGGTAATCGTAATAGCACCCCAGTAATGGTAATGATTCCAATATTAGTTTGTTCTAAAAATGTCGGCAATATGCTAACAACTATACATACGAATATACTTGATACATATTCACAAATTTATAGTTATCTGTTAGATCCGATAACCTCAATTCATATGTAACAATATTCAACTGTCAATCGAAGCTCATGTTTGAGCATGAATCAAGTGCATGCAGCTGTAGAGAGCACCCAGTTCAACAGAAATTCAAATATGCTTTTCATTTTACGCTATACTCTGACAGAGAATACTTCTATTTAGTCAGAGAATATGTGACATGTTTAACAGTCTATGTGAACTCAGCTTTTAGTGAATGTATCTGGATGAAACTTGGTACACATACTTCTTAGAGTTTAAGATTTATATTTTTTGTTGGAATCTCAAAATTTATAAGGTTTTCTCATCTAACAGTCTATGTGAACTCAGCTCTTATTGCATATATGTTGATGAAATTTTGGTACAGATACTTTCTAGTGTTAAAGCTTACTATTTTCAACTGCATTCACTTTATTATAAAGGTAGCTCTACTAACAGTCTATGTGAACTCAGTTCTCTTTGCATATTTCTTGATGAAATTTGGTACAGATACTTTATAAGAAATATGTAATAAATTCAGTAAATAAAATGTTATTCAATCTTAAGTCTGGTTGAATTTTAATCAAAATTTGAATTAATAATAGAAAGGGTATTTACTGTTGTGCATAGCTTGATCAACCTTCCTTTTATGTCATTTGAAACTTGTATATTTCTCGACAATTTTCATATCACTAACCCGTCAATTGGGGCCGCTACAGCTGAAGGTCAGCCAGAAAACAGACACAAGACTCTGACTGACAGACGCTAATAATCAAATGAAATGCATTGACAAGCCACCACATAGATGATTATAAATAGTCATCATCATCATCATCACTGAGTCTATGATTAAATGAACAGGCACATACTGTTTAAAGTCTCACGTTTCAATGGGCGGGGGAAAAACGACTCCAAGACATATGTCAAAATACAATTCCAAACTCGTACCTGCAATGAAAGAAAAAAACAAAATAATCGAATGAATAAAATTGATTGTTAAATATTAAAGAGACAGCTAACATATAGACGAGGCATCAAAAAAATAAAAAAAAAATTGATGCGGTAATTGTAAGTACAAAAAAAAATACACTAAGCATGGCCTAGTTAAGATGTTGCGACTAGAAGATACCCTGTGCATAGATACCAATTAAATATTTCGAATATTTGGTTAATATTCTAAAGTATTAAGCTATTTAATATGAATAGTATTAAAAATAAATTTACATTGATTCGTATGAAATATACTTATTTTTTAATTTTTTAAAATACGTAATATAAATATTATAAATTTTAATAATTTTTTTTAGAATATACAGCTGACATTTAAAGACACAAATATTTTAATATCAACATCATATATTTGATTTGTTTCATTTTGCACTAGTATATACTCCTTTTCCCACATTTCCCTGTGTGCTGGGTATACAGAAGTTGATGGAAAGGGAAACATGAAGTACTAAAAAAAAAAAAAAAATAAAATCGAATGCTAAATTGGAAAATAATTTAATCTATGCGCTGGCAAGCATGTAATACTTGTAGATATTTTCATAGCTTTTCGTTTTCATTTTCATTTTTATTGGCTTTTTAATCAAAAGACAAGCGGCCGGACAGCAATACACACTTAGATTCACTCCCTTAGATGCGCTATGGGTGTGTGTGTTAGTGTGTGTGTGTGTGTGTTAGTGTGTGTATGTATGTAGGTCATCTATGACGGACATACCGTAACCGTAATCCGTATCGCAGGGTTCAAAAGGTTCACGCGGCATCGTCACGCCATGTTCAAGCACACACACACACACACACACACACACCCATACACACACTCTTACATGAGTATCAAAGGGCGGCAAGCTTAACACGCCCACAAAATGCCCAGCCCTAGAACTAACGGCCTTTAGGTGGTAATACCCTTGTAAAGGTCCCTCGATTTTGGCAACGTTTCTTAAATTTTTAACTTAAAAACTGCCTCAAAATTATTTTTTTTTTTAGATAAGAGTTGATTTTTTCAAGTTATATCGTTATCGATAAATACCATAATATTTAGCACATCACTAAGTCAATCTATTTGCAAAAAGTATACTTCTTAAATGAAATCTTTAACTTTTATAAGCTAATTCTTTTAAGTTATATTGTTATCGATAAATACTACAACATTTTGTACATCACTAAGTCAATATTTTTGTAGTGTAAGGTGTAGACTACTTAAATGCAAGCTTAAACTTCTATAAATTGTTTTTTAAAGTCGAATTTGATGAAATTTTTAATTCAAATATTTATTATAAAACTTTTATAGAGTATTTTCAATTCGTTGTTTTGAAAATTTGCTTTTATCTACTTGTATTTTCTCACACTTTTCTCGGTTTTTCAGTTCAGTTCAGACTTTGATTGCAATTCATGTAGCGTCATGTTGCACGTTGTACATCAGTTTGTCCACCTGACACTGAGAAAAGCACCTTCAGTTTTGAGGTCTCTTTATTCTACTATATATACGTGTGTCTGTAGTTGTAGCTTAACTATTGTCTTATGTGCATTTATCGATAGTTGGAGATGTATCTTTACGAAATTATCTGTCAATAATTACTATTTAAATCTTCTCTTCAAACTGTATTCAGTTTTTAAATTTTCTTACGTCTCTTTATAGCTATATATTAAGTTTTATCTATTCTTCTATATCTTTAATAAAAATGTTTACCTTTATTGATCTATATTTTTTAATAGAAATATATCTAATTCTTTTTGTATTTTTATTTTTTGTACTGTCTGCATCTTTTTTTCTATGATTTTTTATTATTGTTTTAGTGTTTGTAAGTATCTCAATATATTTTTATAGCTTTATTTATGTCCCTATCTCTATCTATATAATTATTTGTAATTTATTTACATTTTGTACATATTGTGCTTTTCAATTTTCTTTTTTTTTAACTTGATTAAAAAAATTATATATGTTTATTTAAATTTTTTTTTATTTTAAGTTTTTTGTATCTAAAGCCCTGTTTGTATCTGTATCTATGGTTGTAAATACACATATCGTGTATCGTGTTACATTGGTGCAATCAAGTGCGCTGCTTGTTGTGACCTTTGACACGACGAGGAGACCAACAACTGCCAATTATGCAATAAAAAATGCTAAATTAATAAAAGTCAAAAAAGGGAAAAAAAAAAAAAAAATACAAAATACAAAACACAACATGAAACAAATGGCGAAAGAAAAAACAACTATTAAAAAGCCTTCTCGACACGTTATTTACGGTCGCCGAATTCAAAACGTGCTTCGAACGAAAAACAACAAAAAAACAAAAAAAAAAGAAAGGGAAATTTTAATTTTCTGTGAAAATTGCCGGGTATAAATTACATATTGCTAACTGAGAGCCGAGACGAGACGCGGCGACGGTCAGGAAACATAAAACAATTTCATGTAGTGTCGTGTAAATGGCCAGAAATCCCCTCATTTCCCCTCCACAACCATTGCAATGGCCATTAGATGGAATGAATGAATGAATAACTGAGTGGGTGAGTGAATATGAGTGAATATGAGTGAGTTACTTGTAGTATATTAACGAATTGATAACCTTGTCACACAAACTGGATTGAGCTATCGACTGGCAATCAAATAGTTGGCATTAGAAATTGATAGACAGGGAGAGAGAGAGAGAGAGAGAAGAAGACGGAGACACAGAGGCAGAGAGAAAGAGTGAGGAAAATTATTAAATTGAAATCCGCATCTAAATTAACTCATACGTATTTAAATTCTTATTCTCTTATCTGAATTTAGAAATTAAAACTTATTTTTGTTTTATCTAAATATGAATATATAAAAATCTTTGTCCTGACTCACTAACTCACTGACTGATCATTTTTATAAAAAAATTATAGATCTATATATGAGTATATAAAACTCTTTGTCCTGACTCACTAACTCACTGACTGATCATTTTTATATAAAAAATTATAGAACAACTATTATTTTTGATAATTTTTATTATAATAAACATTAAAAATGATTTAATAATACAAAAAATTCATTAATTTAATTATATGTAATTGTTTTAGATCTATATGGTAAGTATGAACAAAAAAAGTATGTATTCTATAATTCTTAGACTCACAATGCAATAAATAAATTTTACAAAGATTTGTTTACATGATTGATTAATTACTAAAATAATAAAAAAAACTTCTTAAAAGTAGGTCCTACAATCTAATATAAGATTTCACTTGTACTCTTAATTGATTTTACAACTGTTTTCAAACTTGTCGAAATGTGTGAATTGATTTATGTATTTTACTCAATCCTTTATCTTTATTTATTTTAAGCCTTTTCTCTCATTGACTACTGTAACTTTAGTTTTCCCAAGCTTAACAAACTTGTTGACTAATCCCTGGCCAAGTAAACTAAGCAATCGTAGTTTAACCTCATCATCAGTTTGTTTTTGGGGTTATTTGGGTTTATTATATTTAATAGTCATTGGGCTTAAGTGATTGATAGTCTTGATTGATTGAAAGAGCATGCATTTGATATGTTAAATCAATTCCAGTTTCAACATGATGTCTAGTAACTCTCAAACGAAATCTCAAACTTCTGGAAAATCTCTATAGATTTGATACCAAACAACATTGCTTTGCAATTTGATTAATGTGATATATTAATATTATTTCCCCATATTTATTCCACATTAATTGCATATCGAGTGTTCATGAGTTTCTCTAATTGCCCATTGATTACAGACGTGACCCGAAAACGACTGAGAAAATGTGTTTGGATTTGTGTTGAAATGGTTTTGAATAATCCATAGAAAATAGGTAATCATATGACCAAAATCTCGCATGTGGCAAATGTTTACTCAATAAACATAAATATACATATATATTCCCACAGGGACAAATAATCTGGCAACAAGTGGGGAATAAAATACGTCATTTGAAGTGGCTGTATTTTTTTTTTTAAAAAAAGGGGAATTTCCCCCCTCTAAAAGAGACGGAAAAAGAAAAGCGCAGCTGTTGCTCTCTTGCTCTCAGACTGGAGTGTCCCTTGAGAAAACGATGAGCTCAGCGAATTAAATATACATACACACACACACACACACAGACAGACATTTATACACACACACATCGATACGCCCACATAATTAACACTTTGGTTGGCTGGTAAATAAATATTTAGCATGTGTATGTATGTATGTATATAAAAGGCAAACTTGAAGCTGTCGAAGCTGGCAAACAAAATTTATAACATGCTACAAATAATAGAGCAAGTTGATGTGGCAACAATGGGCACAACTTGCCACATACTCAGAGTATACTATACTATACAACATGCCCCACTTTATAGCTGTTCTTCTTCTTCTTCTTCTTCTTCTATTGCTTCCTCTTCTAGTTGTTGTTTTTATTGTTTGAGTAACGCCTTCGCCTAGTCTAATCATTGATTAGTATGCCCCTTGGCCTGGTCTTCTACATAGCTGCCAATCAACGATGCTGCCGACTCAAGCATGCAACTGCCACAAGCACACACACACACACACACACACACACACACACACACACACAAATACTCAGGCATATTAATAGGAAACATGTAAAAACCGAAAAAAAGAAAATGCAACTTTGCTTTTGTGTGTTGACGTTGAAATATCCTTTTGTGTGAATATAAAGTGAAGGTGTAATTACATAATTCGTAATAAAATGTTCTGTTTGTATAGTATAAAGATACATGATATCTGTGTGTATATAAAACTGTGTGTCCTGACTGACTGACTGACTGATATTTGTGCAGCCCAAACGGTTGGAGCTAGAAGGCTGAAATTTTGACATAACATAGCTGAGACAAATTCATGGGCGTTTTGTGAAATTCGAACTGCAATATGATATAATATCAACCAGATTAATACTTTATGTCTCTATAAATTAATTATTACTTCTGTTTTTACAAAATTCTATTTAATGTTAAATTTAATTTAGCTATCTTTTCATATAAAATCTCCAAATAAAATCCAACATTTCTATGACTGCTATAAGAAATAGTGCACTAATAAGTCCGATTCGTATATATGCACACTTTGCAGGCTAAAGAAACATGTGTAGCAAGTTTCAACCATGTGGCGCCACAAAATCCTCGGTTCGCATAGCACATGGCAATTGAAGTAGCCTCAGGAGGTCAGTGAAAAAGAAGAAGGAAAATTTTCGATGGGAGCAAATGTTGTTGATTAAACCAAAGTTTGCGTTTCGCAATGAATTGCGAGAGTCCAGACATGGAACTTGGAATTGGTAAAGAGGCTGCCACATGTGGCAACTTCTCCCACACAGCAAGCTATTGGCTAAAACAAAAAAAAAAAAAAAGAGCAAGTCAAGAAACTGAAACTGAGGCTGAGGCTGAAACCAAAACAAGGCAACTGAACCGCAACGAATTGCACCGAACCCAAAACTGAACAGAGCCTGAACCACATGCGTTGCATTTGCCCAACTTGTTTGGCATTTATGCCACAAACCCTTTTTTTCTTTTCTTTTTTCGTTGCTCCTCTTTTCTTTTGCATCGCTTTATTTTCCATCTTCATCTTGTCTGTTTTGTTCTTTCCTTTTTTGGGCTGTCAGTCGCAGTCGGCCACGACTTTTGACTTACAAGCTTTGCCGCAAATATTTCTTTTGTCTGCCGTATCCGGCAAAAGACAATCGCGGACAAAGGCACTCAAAATGTACAACTCTGATAACAGAGCAGCAAGAAGTCTACCAAAATGTTGCAGTTACAGTTGCTCAAAGTTTAAAGCTGCAAATTGATCACAGTTTAAATGGGGAGTTCGAGTGAAGAATAGATCATAAAGAAAAAAAACTCTAAGCGAGGTAATAGTCTATTGAAGAAAACACTTTCATGCTCCAAAAATGTTGGGGTTACATCGAATGCTCAAATCTGCTATTCATGTTAAACTTAGCTTAATTTTTTAACTACTTCAGTGTTGCAAAACGCAAGAATATGGAAAAAAGTCGAGCTGATAGGCACGCACAACTTGTACGAGAGAAGTTTGTGTAGTTTTGTGGCCTACACATTCTACTGCGAATACTGTGCCAATATTTTAGAATGTTGTTGTGCAAATTCCAAAGCTTCGTATGTCGATTGGCTCAAGACGGCATGCGGAAAATATTTGCATAAAAAACGAGAAAAAGAAGAAGAAGAAAAAGCTGAAGCTGAAGCTACTTTGACTTTAACACTGTGGGTGGAAAGTGAGGAGAAAGAAGTCTGTCGCTTTTCACGTTTTGTCTTGAATTTAACCAAGTTTTCTTCACCCATCAACAATGCCTGCCAGCTGTGCGTGTGTGTGTGTGTAAGTGTGTGTGTACGAGTGTGTGTGTGCGAGTGTGTGTGTGTGTTTATGCAAAGTGACTTCAAAAAGGATTTCAAACGAATTTGTTATGCGCATTTTGATGTCATTATCCTTAAAAGTCATTGGCCTGCCTTGGCTGTCATCATCATCATCATCATCATCATCATCATCATCATTATCATTATCATCAATTGTCGTCATCATCGTTTAGTCTCGCCCTATATCAGGTTATATCCATACATACATATGTACAGCTGAATGATTATGCAAATCTATTTATATGCCAACTACTTATGTGGCTTTCTTTTGGGCAACCCGCTGAGAATGTTCTTTCAACTCAACTTAACTCAACTTGAATCGACTCAACTCGACTCGATATACGACTTGTTTAGGCAATTAATTTTCGAGCTTTTGCAGATTGACTCGCCTGTCGTCCTTTCTTTATTATGTTTTGTATTCCTGTTTTTTAATACTCGCAGCAAGCTGTTGAAGCGATTACAGCGGCTAAGTTGGGTTAAGCACGGTGCCATGGGTCGATGTCCGTTGTTCTTTACACTATCATACAGGATTACGAGTGTCATAGGCCTAACACACATGTCTCTGTGACTCTGTGTGTGTGTGCCTGTGTGTGTGTGCCTGTGTGTGTGTGACCGTTGGTGTCACAGAAGGTCACAGCTAAGCTCACATATTGCCATTAAGCCCCTGACAGTGTGCATATTTTTGTAGTTGTCAGCTAATAGTTTTAGAACTGCAAACAAATAAATAAAGTCTATAAATTGACTCACTACTCGTTACCACATTGTTTTACTAGATATAGATTTATTACACCGTTTATTCAAACTTGTCTAAATAATTCCAAAGGGTAGTGTTAAGACTACAATCGAACCCAAGATCTAGAGGAGAATATTTTTTTTAACGAAATTAAATAAATTTAAATGTAGAATGAATTTAGAAGCCAAATCATGATCAAAATGACATTTCACTTGAAAATCAGTTCATTTTTGGTAAAGTTATGGGAGATCAAAGTTTTTGAAAAAATGTCAAGGGGTAAGTATGGAAAGTTGGATCATAGATGGCTTAGAATCGAAAATATATCAAATTTTCTGGATGATAGAAATTTAAATGCAGAATCAATTTAGAGGCCAAACCATGATCAGAATGACATTCCGCTTGAAAATCGGTTTAGTTTTGACAAAGTTATGAAAGTTTGAAGTTGGTCCGACTTTTGACCCAACAACTTTACATGTCAAAATTTTTGTCCGATTTGACATGATTTTTAACAGAAAAATGAAAGGTCTCAGAATCAAATTTAAAGTGTTGTTTTAAACTAATTACGATATAAGGAGTTGATTAAAAGTGAAAACTTGTCATTTAAAATTTTTTATTTTCAAAATATCAAAGGGTCCCCCCTTAGCATAAAAACCAAATTATAACGAAATCAATTTTTTTTTCAAAACCCATTTAATTTGAATGCAGAATGAATAAAGGTGAAAATCCATAAACAAATTGATATACCGCATTAAAATCGGTCATGTTTTGACAAAGTTATGAGTATTTGAATTTGGTCAGAGCTTGGAATTAATTAAGTATGAGTATGCAAATTTTTGGTGTTTCTAGAGATATCTTAATCAATCTTATAGATGAAAAATTTTCTGTTATTTTTTTTTGTTTTAAGCTACTCGTAACTATATTTAAGCTAAGTGTAAAATTCAGCGCACATTACTTGTTAAGTTATATGTACCAAATATTCGTTGCTTTAAGCATTTGTTGTTTGCTCTAGACATTTAAATATAGCTGACTGAGTTTGTCTTGTTTTTCATCTCATTTTCATACTCATATGTACACATTCTCAAGTATTCAACATGTTGTAGTTGTTCTTGTTGTTTTTGTTGTTGCTGTGCGTTGAATTCGTCTGAAAATTCACAGTACTTTGTAATATTTGCTTTGCATGCTTGGCTCAACATTGCGAATTCCGTTTAAGAAACCGACTTAAGAGGACGCTTTGACTCTTTCCACCTATTCTACTCTATTCTATTTCTCTTTTTTTTCTATTTCATTTTTCGTGTTTCTTGTCTTATTCTTGGCCAAGTCGCTATTTATAGCCAAGGTTCAGTTCGCAACGCACCTAATGAGCTCCGGCAATAAGTGGAATGAGCAAGACAACCAACTATTTAAGCTGCTTCACTGAAAAAAAAGACCAACTTCTTAAATCAAGAACATTCATCTTAAATATTTTGTTCTTAAAATAAGATTATTTAAAGACCAAATTACTAAAACTAAAATTATTAATCTAAGAAATCTTAAAATCTTAATATAAGAATAAAAATCTTAAATTGTTAGGAAATTATAAAGCAGTAGGCGGCGGTTCAAATTCCACTCGTAACAAATAAAAATAATATTTATAAAATTTCTAAAACAGAATAAAATGTAAATAAATCAAAATTTAAAAACAAAAAAAAAAATTATGAATCTAAAAAAATTATTTTTATTTTTTAATTTTAATTTTAAGAGCATTTATTCTTAAAATTAGATGTTGGTCTTATTTTTAATGTTCTAAATATCAAGATGTGCTCTCTTAATTTAAGAACTTTATGTTCTCAGCGGATTTTTTTTAGACTAAAAATCTTAGTTCTAAGATCAAAATCTTGATTTTAGAACATTTTTTTTTATCAGTGTAGGGTTTCTTGACATCCACATCCACCATCGACATCCACATCGACATTGACTGGAAGGAAATGACAGCGTCATAGAGCGGAAGTAAATATTAAGAGCGACTGAAACGGAAATGCTCTCATTGCTTTTTATATCAGTATCAAATGTGCATAGATAGATACACTTGACATAGTCTATACTCAAAGACTTGAATTGAAATCGGAGTCGGAATCGGAATCGGCATCGGAACTGGACTCGATTATTAGTTGCGTGTTAAATGTCAATTGTCATAATTAAATGTGACATCCCATATCTAGTGGGGAGCATTTGAAGCATTTGGAAATTAGAAAAAGCTTTTAACCAACTGCAAAAAAAAAAACAAAACAATAAACGGGCAAAAAAGAAATAATAATAAAGTAAAGAGGGAAGCAAAAAAAAAAATACATAATACTAAAACATGGTCAATTCCCAGAGTGTCTGTCTGTCTGTCCCCGAGCTGTCTATTTAGTTATACGAGTGTGATATGAACTTTTATCTCATCTAAAGCGTGGTGCTAATTGTATCGGCATTCGATTCAACTCACCAACCAACCCTCGGTCTCATTCATTTTCATTAGCGCACACATTGATTTTTGTAGGCTCTCAAATTCAGCGATATCAAATTCTTAGCTTTTCTTTTTCGCCTTATTTATTTTTACTTTATTTTTTGTTTTTATTTTATTTATTTTTATCACAATTAATTAATCTGTTTAATGGCATTGGCTGGCTCGATTGATTGGCTGAATGCTTCGCTGACTTATTGTCTACTCTCTGTCTCGCTGTTTCTATATATTCAGATAAATATCTACTCTACTCAACTCTACTCTATTCGTCTGTCTGACTCAGTCGAGTATGTGGCATGCATAATACCATCAATCAAATGCAATTATAAACTCTTTTTATGCGATTGCTGTGGGACTCTATACAGACGATTATATATAGATATAGTATTGTGTGTGTGTAGGAGGTCAAATTGTAGACAGTTACGGCAAATAATGATAATGACGGTGTAATTGCCACTCACGTGCTTCGCTCTGTCCATCATCCTTTTCCCATACTCATTCTCTCCCTGTTTGTGGCAATTTTATGACGGTTAACCAAAGGGCTGCAACCGTAACCTGCTCAGTCATTGGGCTCAGACACCTCTGATCGAACACGCATCAATTATCAATATGTTTATGAATAGTTAATGTCAATTGTTTCAACCACAAGAAGGTTCAAGTTATAAGTTTATTAGTTCAAGACAAGCATTATCCTTTGCCTAATCAGATAATATTGTTCATACTCGTTACAATTTGATTGTGACGAGACTAACAAAAGAATTTGAGATTTATAGTACATACAACTCGCTGAGTTCGGAAAAAAGGGAGTTACTACTCCACGCGTGACTTTTGCTCGCTTTTCTATTCGTTACTTTCACTCGATTTACTACTCGTTAATTTGCTTGCTTTTCTACTCGTTACTTTGTTCGCTTTCCTACTCGTCACTCTTACCCGATTTGCTACTCGTCACTTTTCCTCGATTTTCTACTCGTTACTCTTACTCGATTTGCTACTCGATACTTTTACTCGCTCTCGCTACTTGGCTTTTAATTCTACTCGTTATTTCCAGAAATTTTTCTTTTTGTGAGCAAATTTTACACTCGCTACTCTCACTTTTTCTTACGCTTTTCAATTAATATTTACACGTTTCTTGCCTTATCACATTACTCGTTAGTTTTATTCGCTTTTCTACTCGTTACATTCACTCGATTCATTTACTCGCTCTCGTAAATCGTTATTGGACCTTTCAAAAGCGAAGCTCACTCGATTTTAAGTAGACCTAACGAGTAATAGCTTTCTACTCTTTACTGTCACCTAACTTAGTCGTTAGTTTACTTAGTCTAATTGCAATATTTAAGTAAAGTGTTGGTTTATTTGAATATTTACATATTTTACAACAAGCCACTTTTCGAAACCAATTCTTTCAAGTGCTCTTACTTTGAGCTCGTTGGTTTACAAAAACTAACTAGTAACTAGTTCTGAATTAAAAAAGCAAATTGGTTTCATTTAACGCAATGTTTTTTTTTTTGCTCCAGTATTTATTTTTGTACTTCTTTTGGCAAATAAATAGAACCCTTTGGCATGGTTTCTTTTTGGGCTACCTTTATTTTAATATCTAACACTGACCCAATTCAAAAGCCACAACAGCAACTAAAAGTTGTACGTGACTAAACAGCAGATTTGAGTCTCTTGTCTCTGTCTCTTTGTCTTTGTCTCTTGTCTCTGTCTTTAGTCTATTCTCATTTTGATTGCCCTCTTTGTTTGTTGTGTCAAATAAAATAACAATTACGTTGCAAAAATTGTGCAAAATGCAAGTAGCATTAACTAAGCATTTTCCAATTTCCAAATACATATTTAGCCATTTAGAAGCTAAAACCAAAGCTATTCAAGCTAACACAAAGTGCTTGTGAGCGACAGAGAGGTAGGAGAGAGGGAGTGTGATAGAGATAGGGGCATATTTCATTTCTATTCGTAAAAGTTTCTAATTAAAAACCCAAAAAATGCCTTTAGCAGTGGGTTGAGTTGAGTTGTGTGTGGCTCTTGTGTGTGTGTGTTTGGTTGGGTTTTTGTTTTCGGTTATTATTAAAATGATAATAACCTCAAAATCAACATGGCCCCTGTATAAGCCACCCTCCTCTTTTAGCCTCTTTTTTAGTACAACAACAACATCATGGCCATGCGTAGAAAGTCCTTTCATGCCATGTTTCATGTTTGTCATTTATTTGTTTGTTGTTTGCCTCCGCCTGCTACTGATTCTCTCACAGCATGTTCATCATCTGTTTTTTAGTTGTTGCTCTGCTTTTATTTTACATATATATATTTCTTTTTTTTTTGTATTTTTTTTGGTGCAGCTCAACGCATTCAAAGGGAACCCGAATCTGTACACAGTACAAAATTTGCATAAATAATAAATGCAGAGGCAAAAAGCAGCCGCCTTCTCTTTCTCCAACTGACTCCGATTCGCTGTCTCTGTCTCTGTCACTGAGCCTGTGTCGAAAACCCTTAATCAAAAGTTTAAACAATATAAAATATGAAAATATATATGCAGGCAGACAAAGAATAAGTAAAGAAACGACAAGCAGCAAGCAGAAAGCAGAGACAGTCAGCAAATCCGTCGCGCACACAGAGATATCATAATAATGCATGATATAATGCCCCGAAAATAAGCGTAAAAGAGCGAGCAAATAAGAGAGAGGGAGAGACAGAGAGACAGAAAGAGAGAGAGAGAAAGAGATAATCATATCTACTACTGTTGGCCACTTGGTCAACGTGTCTCGCATTAGCCACCAGCTGCGATTTTCCTTCTTTTTTTTTTGGAAGTATCACCCAAAAATATTCACTACTCCAAAAAAAAAAAACGGGTACCATTCTCAGCCTGGACCAGGAAGACAGGAAGAGCACCTCTCACTTGTCCTGTCCAACATTTTTTTTTTGCTAATGCAAAGAGCCTTGAAATTGTATTTAGTTTTTACGTTATTCTTTGTGTGCCTTGGAGACGGGCCATTTTAGCTGGTCTCTGGATGGACCAAACAAAAAAACACTGTATATAGTCGCTTAGTTTCATTTTCATTTTCATCTTGTCTGGATTTAAGCTGGCAAATGCCTGCTGTGTATATATGTGTGTTTGTGTGCGTGTTTTCAGCTTTAAGAGCGGCAAATCAACCTTGTCTTTTAGCTGAGACTCTATCTTCTCTTATACACATATATTTCCAGTGTTGACTCTGGCAAATTCCTGGAACAGTGTGACAGGTCACTCGTTATATAGCTACTACTCGCTTTTTAATTAAATTTCACTCGCTACTTTCAAAGTAAATTAGATTTAATTCATTTCATGGTCAGTTTATTTATAACTTATAGGTGCCTCAACAGTACATTACTTATCTTGATATCAATTACTTTTATTACTCGCTACTTGTTACTCGTTACAAGTTTTTTGATATCAAGTACTTTAATTACTCGTTATTTGTTATAAGTTTCTAATTCCTTTTAACAACTTGATTTTGGGCTTGTATCTTCGTTTAATTAAAATATAGAACCTAAGTTTCATGTTCTCGCTCCTCATAAAACTTTTACTCGCTACTTGTTCTAATTTCTTCTTCTAAAAGCGAGGCGTTTATTTACTCGATACTGGTTAAAAGTAAATCGTTATTCTTTACAGTCTAATAGTTGTCTATCCTCAAATATTTAACAGACATTCATTAGATATACTCGTCACTTATAAAACTCATACTCGTTACATTCTTAGTTTAAATTTTTAACTTCTTTTGCTGTTTTGATGATTTTATTAGTTACTTAGAAGTATTTCAAAACCATTTAGACCATGTTATTAGTAACGTTCGTCACTCGTCACTCGCTACTTATTACTCGTTATATTAACGTTTTATGCACTCGCTATAAATTATGCTTTCTTTGATTTTTTTATAAAAGACTCGCTGTGATGCTTTTACTCGTTACTTTTTCATTAATCATCCTACTCAAGCAGTAATTAATTAAATTGAATCATATGTTACTCTACAATAGTTTACTTGCTTTTTCTTGTAACTTGCATATCAGCTCTTATAATAATCAAAAACTTTTCACAAATTTTGACAGTCTGTCTCTTAAAGTAATTTCAATTTTGAAAATGCATTATGGTGCTACCGTCAATACCGAAAAACGCAAAACTTGTCCATAAAATATGCATCAAATTCAATGATGGAAAAACCCAGTGCCACAACAAACAACCCAACATTGAGGACTCTTCACTGTTGGACAGCATCGCAAAAAAAAAAAGCAGAAGCAATAGACAAAAACCTCTAAAGAAAGAGACAAAAAAAAGAAATTGAAAAAGAATTTGTGTTGTCAGTCAAAGCGACACGAACAAAAAACACGGGACACTGACACGGACGTGTATCCATGCGTGTATCCTAGAGATACAAAGCTATTCTATCTGCTGAGAGCTGAATATATTTCGCTTTCTTTCTCTTCTTATTTTTATTTTTATTTATTTATTTATTTATTTTGTGTGTTCATAACATTTTGCATTTGCTTGTTTATGGTCAGTGAGAGGAAGATTTTGTCACTGCTGACACACAAAATGGCACAAACTTTGTCCAAAGATGCGTAAAAGAACGAAATTGGAATGAGTGTGAGTACTCGTATGAGTACTCATATGAGTACTCACACTCACACTCTGCACTCGGCACTCACACGTTGAATTGCTTTGGCCACACACACAAAACAGATATATTTACAGTTGAGCTGTTAGTCACACATGTCGCACAGCGATCACAGAAACAAGAAACAATATGCTTCATTCATTGCCCTGACATCAAGAAAAAGAAGAAGATTTTTATTTGGACTGCGTCTGTGGATTGTAACGAGTATTTTTATACTCTGCAGCCCATTAAAGTGGCAACAAAGGGTAGCCATGACTTTAAGCGAATTGTGTTACAATTTTAACAATTTCTAAACGAGCTTCAACTTTAGATAAATTCAATGCTTTTACCGAAATTTCAATTATGTTGAAAGATACTTTAAACTTATTTTTATGCTGTCAAATATTACTTAAAATTGAACTAAAATAAAATACTGAAAATATGAACATTTTTAAATAATTTTAGATCATTTAAATTTAGTAAAATAAAATTTTTTTAGCAGTGCAATATTACTAAAAATAAAATTAAGCTTACAGAAATTTAATTGTATGATACTTTTAATTTATTTTTATGCTGTCAAATATTCCTTAGCTAAATTTACTTAATTAAGAAAAGACAGATGGTATTAAAAAAAAGTTTATTAAAAAGAAAAGCATATTTTTTTTTTTTTTTTTTAAATATGATGAAATGAGGTAGTTCAGCGTAAGGATGCTCATAATTTTGGTCGAAGATCTTCACGTCAAGACCCGGTTGAGGAGGTCTTGAGTTATTTTTTTTTAAATATAATTAAAGGTGGGTTTAAAAGGTGAAACTAGGAAGATCATCTAAATCGGATCATGAAACTGGGAAGGTCATCTAAATCTAAATCATCTAAATCGGATCATCTAAATCGGAGATGTTCATGTCAAGACCCGGTTCAGGAGGTCTTAAGATTTTTTTTTTATTTTTTTTTTTAGGGTATCTTCAAGTACATCTTTGTCAGCTGAAGACTTTTCTACAGACATTGAGCCCATAATCTGTGCGAAATACTGTGCAATTCTGTTCAATTGGGCAACCCACACCACACCCTACATTTCTACAGTTTTCTACAATTTCCAGAGAGAGCTCAGAGAGAGATCTCAACTCTCAACTCTGTGGTCATGTACACGACACATGCTTGTCTCGATGTCATCATCATCCTGGAGCTTTTGCCTTTTGACAGCATGCATGCATGCACATACCGATTATATATATGGATTTGTATCTGTGTATCTGTTAGATACACACATACACACACTCACACAGCATGTAACTACCAGTGTCCAACTGTGGGTGGTTTATTGGGCGACTCGCACTGACAGCCATGATGTATGGTTTTTGTAATATTTTGTGTCACATCAACATCAACATCAAGCATAAAGCATCAAACAATGAACCAACAACTGAAACCAACAGGCGCGTCTAAATATTTAACTCGAACTGTGACAAGACTTCCCCCTTCGCCTCCTCCCACTTCTTCCCTTCCCAACATGCTGCTTTTTCTGCACCTCTGACGCCCTTTTGACCGGTCATTGGCTTGATGGATGTCGCGGCCCTTGACCATAAATTAAATTTGGATTTTGATTTGGATATATGGGATTTGCAAAAAAGGTGTCGTTTTACACATTGCGAATTACGTTTATATTTTTTTGGTGTTTCTTGTTATTTATTTATTTTTTTGCCGGCTGTCACGAAATAAAAGTGAATTGTGTTGAAAGTGAATTAAATGCGAATCAGGTGTCAATTAAATATATTTGTTTCTTAACTTCAGTCATTAATTTTAATAAAATAATAAAAAATTGGTTATATTATTAATTTAGCTTATAAGCTTAACTTTTATAGTTATTCTTTATACAGCTTACCAGCTTACTCCTACTACTCATATTATTATTTCTTAAGCTCATTAGTTTAATTTCATTTTACTTAATAAATGCCAAATTTATCTCGAATTTTATTTATGCTTAAGGGTATTTACAGTCGCAAATAAATAAATATATATCAGACTCGACTGCAACGTTCTCATGTGTTTTTATATATTAATTTCAATCAATTTCGGTGCTTTTCATTCATTTTAATATGTCAAAGAATTCGCAGAGTCCCAAAAAAAAAAAACGAAAAAAGGCGAATTGCTTGAATTATTTATTACAGTAAAAAAGTGTTGGACATATGTAAATGGGTAGCATTCGCAGTGACGCATTCTGAATAACAGAGTGGAGTTTTATATACTCAGCTGGACAGCTGTCTGAAATTATTTGAATCAAGCAAGCAAGCACACAAAAAACTCTTAACTATTATTCATTGTGTATATAAGTTTTTTATGGCATCTCAAGTATTTTTTTTTTTTGTCACACCAAAAAGTAAAAAGTTTTTGGGAATCGATTCAGTTGAGTGAATTATAATAAATAATTCCAAAGGGTGTAAACTGAGATTCTTGAGTAATTTTCTTACCCATTCGGTTTTGGTTTTTTGGGTGAAAAAGGAAAGGAAAGTCTGAATTTATTTTGGTGAATGGTATGCTCAGTTGACAGCTACTTTATGGCTTAAAATCCGAGCATAGAAATGTGCGATTTAAGTGGTTTTATGCACATTATGCGCCCTTAGTCTTAATGGGCAATCTGGCAACATTTCCTACCAAGTTGCCACTTCCGTTAGCAACACTATATTTATGACACCACACACTTTTACTCTCTCACACTCCATCTCCATCTCACTCTCTCACTCTCACTCTACCTCTTTCTGTTGCTGTTTCTCTCTCTCTGTTAATGCCAACAAGTTTGGCTAATTAGCTGCGCCTGAAGCTCAACAGTTTTAGGTCCTGCCTCTGACCTACATACGCGTTAAGTAACGAGTGCGAAGAGAATTTACTATTACATCTACATATATCTATATATATATCAGATATACATACTTCTAATATTATTCTGTATCCTGGCAACTTTAAGTGCGTTTAAACTATTTATGGGGAATGCAGAGACAGAGACAGAGACAGCTGAAGCAGGACTTCTAAGCCTCTGGCAAAAGTTTCATTCGTATGTAGAAAATCAGCGAGTGTACAGGATAAACAGCCGCAGGGATGGTAACCACAGTCAAACAGAGTCAACTTAATGGGCGCGTGGCTCTTATTAACAGATTCAACATGCTGCCATTCTACTACTACGCTTAGACCAACACCCAAGCAAATAAATACACACTCACACACACACACTCACACACATGTGTGTGGTAAGTGTAGCGAGTGTAGAATCTCAGCTGACTCTGACCTATATGCTTTTGCGGCCAACAAAATTACAACATTTTTTGGGGTGTTGCTGTTGAATTTATGTGACAACAACACACGCGCCACCCACACTAAACAACAAAGACAGGGACAGAGATAGAGCCACTGTAAAAAAGAGTGAGAGAGAGCTAACAACACAAATGCGCTGACAGTAAGAGAAATACAACAAAACAAAACAAAATACAAGAAAAAAAATATATACACAAAAAGTGCAAACATAAAATTGCTAATTTGAATAAGTCACGTGACACTCGCTGTGTTAACCTTGACAAAAAAAAAGAGGAAGCAAAATAAAAAACAACAAGAAACGAAGTAGGACGTAGGACGTAGGAAGAAGGAAGGAGCGGGGGCGGGAAGCGGGATTGTGGGCACGGCAAATGGGCACACAAATTGAAACTGGGATGCAGCGGATTTTGGTTGTCACGAGAATGTGACGATAACATTGTGAGCACATGTGCTTAAGGTGGTCACTCGTCAGTTCGCTGCTCTTTACTCGCTACTCGTCACTTTCTACTCGTTACTCGCTAGACATCAATGCATTCGACATTCAAATTTAACCTCACTCGTAGCACTCGTTACTCTTTAATGACTTTAATGTACTAAGAATAGGAACATATGAATACTCGCTACTCGTTATTTGTCACTCGCTACTCGTTACTCGTTACTCGCTACTCGTTACTCGCTTCACATCAACGCTTTCGTCAATTAAATTTAACCTTATATATGTTGTTCATTTGTGTACAACGAGAGCATATGATCACTCGCTACTCGTCATTTGCCACTCGTTACTCTTCTTCCGCTACTTTTCAATTCAGACCAGATTAAACTTATAACCTATGTTTGTTGCCTTTTTATGTATATCGAGAACATATGCTCACTCGTCATTTTCACATTTTAAGACATTTGTATTATTACTCGTTACTTGCTACCCGCTTCAATAATTTGTCAATTACTTTACAGCTCATGATTACTGATTTTTATATTATTAGACACATGAATTGCCATACTAAAAAAAAGTGGCTCTCTTCTCGCCCTTCTTACTCGCTACTCGTCACTGTCATTAATTATTGCGGTTGCCAATTCAATTATAATTCAATATTTTCAAAAATTTTTTGTCTATAAAATATGTTATTAATTATTTAACACTTTCAACTGCATCTCAAATCTAACAGCGAGTGTAGATGATAGGCAGCTAGTGTAATGTCAATTCAATGTCACTTTACGTGCCATAACAATTAAAAACTGCAAATTGCCGTCAATTTTTATCGTTTGTCTTTGCGTACAATATGTGTGTGTTGGAATTCACATTGTTCTTTGGCTTTGTCTGTTTGCATTTTCTATTTTTTATTTTTTCTCTCACATTGCTGTCAACTCTTTTAATACCCTGTGTCCATAAAATGTCCAGTAGCAGGTAGTTTATAATGAAAAGTGACTTAAAACTAAAGCTCATGATTATATTCTTAAGTCTAAAACTAGATTCAATTACATAAAGTATTTAATTATTTATTTTAAAGTTTTCTTTGACATTTAACAGGGTATCTACTAGCCTAGCATTCTCTATGTTAGCATGATAAATTGTTTTCCATCACTTTGTTTTTTTCCAGATCCCACATGCAAGTGCAAATGGCAATGGGAATACGAAATCGGTAATCGCAATACTCGTATACCCATTACCCGCATTTGCCTTCTCTTTCTCATATATTTTTTTTCTGTTTCCCTCTCTTTCATCAGTCATGCAAAGCTCTTCGCTCGCGGCTCGTTGTGTGGCAATATTTTTGTTTCACACGCTTTTATTTACATTTGCTAATTGTTTACAACGAATGGACGAATTTTTCTGTGTAGCAGAGAGTACGATTAGTGTACACGTTTTTTTTTTTTGAAACAAGGTGAGAAAGCCTGAGAAAATTGCAAAAGAGTTATAATTTGCATTTGAGTTAAGATTTAAATACAGAGTCGCTTTTGCCAGTTAAGCAATTGATAATTGGTTTAGGAAACTCTTTCTCTGGTTTATTAGTAAATAAAGAGAAACTTCAGTAATACCTATATAAGATTGATAAGCTATTAATTCGCTAATATTTTAATGTAACTCGCTGAGTTTGTTTGTGATTATGACAGAAACTAAAGTTTTTTGAAATCTTACTTTTTATAATTATTTTTATAATGCATTTTTTGTAGGATTATATAGTATTTTTTTTTTTTAGCTTTTTTTCAATTAAGCAATTTAAGTCTAAAATATTCTGGCAACACTGATTGTTAGTTAACTTGTTACTTAATAAATTCAACGTATATTAATTTCGTTGAATTTCCAAAATAATACCCATTAAATAACTGAGACTTTGACTTTGTTTAAATATATATTTTAGTTAAGCTTTGTTGAGTTGTTATCTTTTCAAAAGGAATTAACACACGTTTAGATGGGGAAAACGAGTGTCTTTACTTTTTACTTTTTTTTAATACTAATTCTTAGCATTTAATTTTGCACTTGAGTGTGCTTTTGTGTGTGTTGACATTTAAATGTTTGTCGCATTTCTTTTAGCTGGTTTTGTTTCACTCTAGGCATGTTTCATGGTCCCAAGTTTTTTGACCAGCCTTTGCTTTTATCTATTTAGTCGACTGTTTGCATTTCCTAATTAATTATAATGCGTGACTCTCATGCTTAGCGTGAACATACAAACACATATTATATATACATGTATGTTTATTATATAGTATGTATATTAATTTTCATGACCAAAAAAAAAAAAAAAGAAAGAAGGAAAATATGAATAAAATACGTCGTGCCCATCTTGTGTTCGTTCTCTTTCCCTCACTTACTCTCCTCTCTCTCTCTCTTTTTCTCTCTCTCTCGTTGCGGCAGTTTGTCAATTTTGCTACTTATAACACCCAAGTGGGTGGTTCAGAGTGGTTCAGTGGTGGTTCAATGTTGGTTCGGGTGCTGCCTTCTTACGTTCATGTAGACAACATTTTAATGCTTCACTCACATGACTTTTGCTTCTACTTATTTTTTTCTCTTCTATGCACATGAGACAATGCTTCATCATACACTGATAAAAAAAATATTCTAAAATCAAGATTTTGGTCTCAGAACATAATATTCGTAAATTAAGAGAACACATCTCGATTTTAAGAACATTTTAAATAGGAATATATTAAGAATACTTAAAAAATAAATATTCTTAAAATTAAAATTAAAAAATTAAATAAATTTAAACTATTTTTTCATAATTATAATTTTTTAAAATTTAATTTTTTTGCATTTTAATCTGTTTTAGTAATTTTATAAATATAGTTTTAATTTGTAACTAGTGGGATCCGAACCGTCGCCTACTGATACGATATAGTACCTATTTATACTTTCCAAACAATTGAAAATTTGTATTCTTATATTAAGACTTTAAGATTTTTTAGTATTTTGGTCTTAAAATAATCTTTTTTTAAGAACCAAATATTTAAGATAAATGTTCTTGATTTTAGAAGTTGGTTTTTTTTTCAGTGTATATACATTTTCTCCCCCTTTAAACCTGTCTTCTTCCTTATGTGCCATGTATTTCACATAAATGAAATTTTGTGGCACAATATTTTTCAGTTTTTTAAGCACAATAACGAGCCTTGGACCTGGCCAAAAGCTAAAAACCAAAGCTGTTGTCGAATCAGCTTCTTTGGGGGCGGCTTTGCAAGCAGACTGTTAAGTGGTTTTTTGATTAGACCCATGGACCATGCGACGCTGCTTTCCCAAAGATTTACGCGTTTCACTTTATAGATGCACAAAAAAAAAAAATGGAAAAACCGAAAAGGAAAAAAAAAGAACTCCACACATATTGAAAGTTATGCATAAGCAACATTCTCAACCGAGTAAAATAAACGAGCATAACGCATAGTTTGCAAAGTAATCTCTGCAAATAATTTCCGACATTTTTTTAACGAGTTAGTACAAGTTATACGCTAGCTAGTCTCTTAGTTTTTGGCTATAACAATCTACTCAAATATTAGTTGAACTTGGCAGCAACGCAAAGCAATTTCAGCAGAGTAGGAAAATAGAGTTTTGCTTTTTAAAATTGCAGATAATTCTTATAGATTTAAAGTCAAGCATTATAAGAGAAATTTTTAAGCGATTCTTAAGTGTTTTAAATTAAAGAAAAAATTAATTTAGCAATCCTTGTGAACATTTTTTTCGAATTTATTTTTAAATTTCCTTTTTTCATGCATTATTAAATTCTTACCTATTTTAACAGTCAACTTCGGCTAAAGTAAATAAAAATATATTTTAAATATAATTAAAACTAATTCATTTAATTTATTTTTTTTTTGAAATAGATATTCCATTTTATTTTTTTTTTAAAGACTTTTTCAACAAGTTCCCCAAAATTGAATGCTACATCATTTAAATGCATTACATCTTTCAACTTGTAGTTTTTTTTTGTAATTTTCTCATGGAATCTTGAGTGAAAAAAACTCCCATGACCCTCATCAGTTGACCTTCATCTGCTTTTTCCCATTTCCATTTCTTTTTTTGCCGCTTTTCTTGGCTGATTTTCACGCACATTTGAAGCGTACAACGTGTCGAAAATTGTAAATGTCATTTTTTTGGAAATTGACTTGAAATGCGGTTTGGCCATTAAGTCAAATTTGGGTGCTCACACCAGAGAGGCAACAAAGATGCTATCTTCCTTACTCTCCCTCTCTCTCTCTCTCTCTCTCTCTCTCTCTCTCTTTCACTCTCTGTGTGTGTCTTTCCCTTTCTAATGGTGTTGACAAGTTGTCGTAAGTTGTAATTTTTATGCTCCATATACAGCATGTTTCTTGCATATTATATAGCTGATTCATCGCACAATGACTCATGTTGAAATCAAGTTGCAAGCCGCACGTACAACATGCAACAACAACAATAACAACAACAACAACAACAAACGAAACACGATGCCAACAATGGCAGGAAAACAATAATTTCAATTTTTCACGCGCATTTTTCGACAATGTCGGAAATAACTTACAAGTTGACAAACATTTTTCATCTTCTCCCCTCTCTCTCTCACTCGCTCTCTCTCTCTGTCTGTCTCTATTCAGCTTATACATATATTTAAGTACTGTGAGACTTTTCTTTTTATTTTTTTTGAGTCTCTTTGAATGATGATGTGGACCATCAGTCGTCAGTTAGTCTGTTTGTCAGTCAGTCAGTCAGTCAGTTTGTCCTTCAGTCAGTCAATTAGACGCCCTCTTTGGGGCTTGAAATGAATGCCACTGGGAATTTCGAGAGTACAGAAGTGAACTGTCAAAGCTGTGAGCTTTAGATGTCGCTACTTAATTTATGAGTCTCCTCCTTCCACACCTTCAAGCCAAAGGGAGCTTGACTTAAAAATCTAATCGTATGTTTTGGGGGATGGAGTACTCGTATATCTAATTTAAGTCAATTGCAATCGAGAATTCACTTTGATTTATGTATCAAACATCTTCCTGTATGTGTATTTCTTAATTTACCTGTACTATCGGTAAGCTATTGCCAATCTTAAGTGTTTCCTATCATCAAAAGACTATATTCTTCCTATTTTACAAGTTTTACTCAGTTATGTCTTGCTTAAACAATACTTTAGCTAAACAGAGGTCTCAGAATCAAGTTTACTCTGTTGTTTTATCTAATATATTTTTTAATATTCTAAAGTACGATACAGAGACGAAAAATTTTTTAACGAAAATAATAAAATTTAAATGCAATGCCATTTGCATCGAAGCCATGATCTGGAGGAAAATAATTTTTTTTACAAAATTATTTAAATTTGAATGCAGAATAAATTAAGGGGCCAAACCAAGATCAAAATGACATTTCGCTTGAAAATCGGTTTATTTTTGGTGAAGTTATGGGAGATCAAAGTTTTTGAAATAGTGTCAAGGGGTAAGTATGGAAAATTGGATCATAGATGGCTTAGAATCGAAAATATATCAAATTTTCCAGATGATAAAAATTTAAATGCAAAATCAATTAAGAGGCCAAGTCACAATTTTTGTCCGATTTGACATGATTTTTTACAGAAAATTTAAAGGTCTCAGAATCAAATTTGCTCGTTAGCTTACATATCGAAATTTAAGTTGATTTGTAAAGCAAAACTTTTATTTTCTTTTACACAATAAAATTTATTACTACAGCTTACACAGGATATTTTTGTTGCAAGTTTCTAGGAAATTTAATTTTTATGCTACTGCCAATTGTAAACTTTATTTTACATGAGTTATTTTAAGTATTTTCACATGAATTGCTAAGCATAGGATATGTTTTCAGTTCCACACTTAAATAAGCTGCTGCAAGGGAATTTTTTTGTGCGAGTTTTCCTGGTATTTTTTTCACTTACAGTTTTAAGCATCTTAAATCTTTTCATTTATTTTTTCTTTCATTTCCTTAATTTTTCCCCACAGTTTTAGGTTGTAAGCCGCCCACTTTTTTTTTCTTTAGACTGTCAGCTAATGGTTTACTTTCTCACGCTGTGGCCCTGTGGCAAGTTCTAGTTCATAATTCGATGCGACAGCCAATTTATGATGCATCCAATGGAATTGGACATGTGCCCACTTTTCCTAAACATTTCCCAAACTGTTTGTAGATTATTTTCTTACTTTACGATGTTTTTGTTTTTTTCTTATCCCCCAAGTGTCTTGTACATACCTTGGGGAATCTGGTTGGGCCACATTACAATGATGACATGCTGACGAGGGGAATTAGGAGCTGCAATTGCTGGGTTTAAAAATAAAATTCCACATACCTGCAAAAGAGAGAGATAAAGATATTTTTTATTTAAAAAAATGTGTAAAGATATGAATTTCAAATACAATTATTTTCATATATATATATGAAGATGTATAATCATGTGTGAGCTCGTCTGACATTGGAGGCGCCTCTACATATGTTGCAGCAACGAATATTTTATACACTGCAATCATGAAAAAGGGTAGCATAGATTCAACAGGCAGTTGGAACGATTATTGTATAATATTATTAATGTATATATTTGATAATTGATATTTTTGTGAGTCTAAAAGTTCGCTTTAAAATCAAATATTTTATCGTTTTTAAAAAATGTATTATATTATATATTGTTAATATTTTCTAAGCATCTAGCTCTCGGATTCTCTATTAAAAAAATTAAAGGAATATTTTAAAAATGTTGGCTACTTTTTAATTTAATCCTTTTTTTATCGTATTCTTATATAAACTATATATATATTTAAAATATTTACTAAGAATCGGATAGCTGGAATTATATTTTTTTAAATAAATCATCATTTTCATAGGGGACTATAAATGAAGTTATTTATTTAAAGAGCTATAATAATATTTCCAAACGTTATTCTTTTCGAAATAAATAAACGAATATTATATTTTTCACTTTTAATTGTAGAAACTGTCTTTTAGGGTATGTCTCAGTCGAATACTCTTAATGTTCTAGCACATTTTACTTACTTCCATATGCTGCATTCTACATTCCCCTCCTAATTCTACACTCTCCTTGCTATCTAAACTCTCAGCTGCGTCTCATTATTTCTGATTTGCGGTGGCTTACGCCTACCAAAAAAAAAAAAAAAAAAATGGGCCGACAATTTGCCGGCTTTTTGCCTGACATTCAAAGCACATCCTCCCTGCATGTTGTATATATACGACACCAGATGCATGTGTGTGTGTTGGTGTGTGTGTGTTGGTGTGTGTGTGGGGATATAACATATATCACACGCATGCCACGCCCCAAGTGAGGCGTATAGTATTTTGTTTAAAATGAAATCCACTCGCAGGCATTGCGGCTCAACAGACAGAGATGGCTGCAGTAAATGTCAGAAAGAGACAGACACATAGAGAGAGATAGAAAGAGAGCACACATTTAAGGCGTTGTAATTTATTTGCACGTTGCAAAAGAATGTCTCGAGAAGAAAAAGAAAAGCCAAGACGAAGATGTTGAAATAGCAGCAAAAGAAGCTGCAACTGACACAAAAGCTGAGCTGAGCTTCTTGTAAATAATAAAAATATTTCACTTTATTTGCTCCGCATCTACTTAAAGTACAAGAGACACTGACTAAAACAGACCCCAAGATATATAGCCAAGGAATAGAATAGAATGGCCTGTCTTGCTATAGCTTTTGTCGGCATATTTCAATCTCAATGCATACCTGCCTTCAACAATTTTTATGCCATGCGGCGTTAAAAAATATCAAATTACCACAAGAATTATTAGGTTTTTGTTGAGTTGTTGCGCAGATAACATCGGTTTTGGAGTGGAGTGGAGTGGATAAGCGGTTGTTTAGTTACCGAAGTCGTAGAAATAAACATTGTTTGTAAGAATTTCATGAGCTGAAGCTTTACAAGTGACCCAAAGAAACCGAAAACCTGAAATGCCAAACAATCTTAACCCCAAGGCTAAACGCGGCACATCAAGAGAATGATTATATGTGCAGTAGGTTGTTATTTTTAATCGTTTGCCATATTTCATAATAGACAACATAAAAACAATTGCAAATTGTGCCTGTTTTTTAAGTGTTTTTTGTATATACAAAATTTCAATTGAATCTATAGTCAGGTTTAGCATAATTACTTTCATTTTAGGTTCTGTCAATTGTCAAATTTCTTAATAGAAAAATTCTTCACCTATGACTTCTATTTACGAAATTTCAGTTAAGTCCATAGTGAGATATAGGAGATATATTTTCAACTTTTTGTACATTATATGTTCTATCATATGTCATATTTCAAAACAATTGAAAAATTGGCTTTAAACATATTCTTAAAATACATTTCTTATACATGTACAAAATTTCAGTTGAATCTATAGTGAGGTTTAGGATCTATAATTTCAGTTTGAGTTAAATTATAGAAAAAAGAATGAATGAATTATAGAATTTAAAAATAAAGTTAAGCTCAAGTTTTAAGCTCCATCAGCAAAGCAAATTGTCAGAGCGTTGCCAGATTGTTAAGTTTAAATGCCAGTCATGTATGTATGGAGAAATTCGTTTTTATTCTCTATTCAGTTAAGTTTATATACACATTGCTCTGTATTTTCCATTAATTTTTCTTTTAAGCCCAGAGCTTTTCCGGAACACCCCCTTCCCCACCCCCGCTGTTTTCCCCTGTTTCCAACGCTTTTTACCCATTTTTCTGAATGCTAACAAACGCAGTCCGTTTAAAAACTCAATAAATATAAATAACGCATATTTGTGTTACAAAAAAAAAAATAAAGAGAAATTAACTGCAATATATAAAAGAGAGCAAGGGAGATAGAGGGAGTGAGCAAGAGAGAGAAAGAGAGAAAATGAGAGAGAGGGAGTTAAAGGGAGAACAAATATAGTACATTGGAATACATTAACACCCAAAAACGTTAGCGTGCCAAAGACCAACTGACAATAACTTGGTCACGCCCCCTCTCTTTCTACTTTCCTGAAAACACACAGTTACCTTTATTTCAGTGCAAAAAAAAAAGAAAAAAAGAAGAAAAAAAAAACTGATGGGGCTGCCTGAGTGTAACTGAAAATGTAACTGTAACTGAAACTGGAGGCCATAAAAAAGCACTTTCGAACGCATAAATTGATAAATTGATAATATAAATTAACCAATTCGATGTGTGTGTGTGTTTGTGTGTGTGTGTGTGTGTGTGGCACAACAAAAGGCGGCAACACAAAAAACAAGCATGAAAAGCGAAATTTTTGTGGAGAGCTGGCCAAACATTCAACGATGACGAGAGAATAACAAGGAGAAGCCCAGCTGGCAGGTGATATTGACCCCCCTTTAACCCCTGTCTACCGTTGCCCCTCTTCAGCACTCTTTAACACACACACACACACACACAGACACACAGAGGTCCTTGGTTTTTCTCCTTTTTTGTATGCCATAGAGCACACTTTGATGTTATATGATGTTGTTATGCTCGTAAAAATACTTGTACACACATATAGTATATACACACATATATGTTGTGTTCGTGTGTGTGTTGCTGACTATCATGACAAGGGGAAAAGGGGGAAATGGAGGGGAAAACGTACGTGAACCACATGCCATGAGCTATTATCGCTGCGGCCACACAACCTCATATTAAACAAGTAAAAATGCTGTGAAATAAAATTATTGCTCGACTTAAAAATATCCGATAAAAAAATTAAAATCAAGAAATTAAAAAGATAATAAAAATACTTAAACATAACTATTTTCTGAAAAAATGTTAAGCTTAATAAATGAAAAAACCATATTAAATAAATTTACTGCTCAACCTTTATATACCCGGTAAAAAATTTATTAAATAATCAAACAAGAAACTAACTTGGTAGTTGTAAGAACTTTAAGCAAAATAAATACCAGTGATAAAACAAGTAAAATTGCTGCTAAGCCAAAATGTTGCTCGACTTTAATTTACCCGGTAAGAAAACTATCGAAATATTTAAGAAAGTGTGTAAGAAATAAGGAAAATGTTTAAAGTAATACTGATAGACTTTTAAAATAATTCACAGACTATAAATGAAGCAAAATAAATTAACAAGTGGACTAAATACAACAAGTAGAGGGTATCTAGTAATTTAATTTGTCATACTCTTAAGTTGTAGAACTCATACTTTTTTTCTCCATTTGTTTTTTACCAGCTTTACAGGGTATTGCGTGTAAAAATGCACCACAAATTACTTAGTCTACGCAATGAAGTGCATGTCGAGGTTTTTTACTATTTTATTTTTTTTTTTGGGTTTAAAGGGAAACAGGAAATGTCAGAGCCTGCAAGCGGACATCGTATATTAATATGTATATATATCGTACATTAATGTGCAATGTAAATGTGTGTGTATTAATTATGTGTATACTTAAAAAATATATGTACATTATAATATTCAGATTTATGAACACGTTGTCATGTAGTTTAATTAGCTGGCGTTGATTTTGTGACCACGACAATGGAAAATGCACAATGCGACAAATGGCCACAGAAGCCACAGGACGAGGTTCACTCACTTTTTAACCACTTAGCCCCACTTCCCCCCTCCCCACATTAATGCGGTAAATTTGCTTGCAATTTTGGCATTGAGTTTCAACTTTAAAAATATGGCAAAAAGCACAAAACAAGTTCAAAAGAACTTTACCAAGAAGTTCATGATTGAATTTAATTATCAAATGCCAAAAATGCAATCAAAAAGTCAAAATTTATAAAACTCTCATAGAAATTTCAATTACAATTAGAAATTGACAAGTTTTTAATAAAAGTGAATTAAATTTTAAACTAAAATCAATTGCCTAAATTGTATAAAGCTAAAGCAATAATGACACCAGTTGAAAATTGATTAGAATTGATGAATCAATTTTTTAATTGCTAAAATAGAATTTTCAAATGCATTTTCAAAACAATTTATATTTATTGGTGATTAATCAATTGTGAAAAGCCAAAATTCAGTGATTATCGCATAACTTTTTAATGCTATTGTCATTTGGTGAGTGCTCTATAAATTTATATTGCTAATTTATTTTAAATATATACTTAATTAAAGTAATTAACTTGACCAGGCGACCATTTTCAATTTGCAACATTGGCTAATCAAATAGAAAACACAACCATAAAACTACTTATATAAAAAGCAAATAAGAAAACGAGCACAAAGCTTGCTCGACGACAAGTTACCCTGGATACATAATTAAAACAAACTAGAGAGAAAAAAGTGTCAATTAAAGAAGCTAATCAAAATGATATGCAACTCATTTAAATAATTATTTACAGGGTATTAGGGCATAAAAAAGAAGAGCTCGTGAATGGAATTTAAAACCGCTAATCAGAGCGCATTCAAATCAGTTAAGCGGCTTAAATGAAGTTTAATTGAAACTGCAATAGAAAAACTGAAAGGAGATGAACACAAAAAAAATGTATGTATATAGTGTGGGAAAACAATTCAAATAATTGAAATTGGGGGGATATAAAATTGTGGGGGTGGGAAGGGGGGATTTAGAACAGTGTTCCATTGTTGCAGTTTAGGTCAGTTTGATGAGACTCTATTTGCATATTATGCACAGGGGTTGCATTTAAAATGACTGAAAAAGGGGATGAAAAGTTTGTCGCATAAAATATGTAAATTAACATATTTTATTTGCACTGCACTATTATATTTAATGGGATTTTAATGCGTCAAGGCACACGACTCTCTCTCTCTCTCTCTTTTTCTCTCTCTCTCGCCCCTGGACACGTGCCATTTAAATATAATGTTTTATAATAAAAAAAAAAAAAATTATATTCCCCTCTCTGACATTTGAGTAAAAAACCAAAAATTGCAATTTTATGAGCTCGAAGCTCATTAACGTGAATGTTCGCGATTTGTTGAGGCGTGTGTTAATTGCTAAATCAAGCCAAAAGTGAACATGGAGGTGGGTAAAATGAGTAACAACAACAACAACAACGAGAAACGACAATTAAATTATGTGACACACGACTCCCTTTTTTCCTCTTTTTTCTCTTTTTTTCTCTTTTTTTCCTACATTTTTCTAGTCGATGGCTCACTTGAGGTTAGGTTGACTGACTCGACCAACGTTTCCCCCTCCTCTCTCTCTTCCCTCTCTTACACTACGCCCATGACTCTACAAACTACGAGTACATGTTGTAGTTTCTTTTTTGCTGCTGCTTCTTTCTCTATTGCTTTTTGTATCCTTTGCTTTGTCATGTACTTTGGCTTGTTGTTACAACTCATTAGTTTCATGTAGCGACCACAGCAAGCAGACTCTCTTCTCCTCCATCCCCCTTTTAGTACCACTCACCCCCCTTTTTGCTCAGTGCATAGTGTAGAAGTAGAGAACACGATGTCAGGTGCCATCGAAATCCTTTGATGCAGTCGTAAACTTTACTGCTCTCTCAAGAGTTTGTGTAGGCAGGCACTTGACGGTGGCGAAGGGGGAGGGAGGAGGGAGGAGGGGGAGGGACAAGGAATAAGGTGCAGGGTACAGTGGAATACGGGGTGGGATAGGTCGTGAAAAACTGCTGGAAAAATGAACAGAAAAAATATAACGAACAAATGTAGATTTTCAAATTCACGAAAGTTTAATACACTTTCCTATTTTTCTTAGGAAAATTCGAGTTATATTAAAATTTAAAAAAAAAATCAAGTTATGCTAAATAAGGGTTTTTAGGCTTCTTAATTTGCGAACCCGAAAATAAAACCCAACCGCTTTTTAAAATAAAATGTTCGCATTGAAAAAAAAAAATATTAACAAAAAAAAACGGTTTTCTAATATTACGCAATTATTTTAGATTCGGAATAAAATTAAATCTTCAAATAAATTAAAATTATCATCAAAATTTGATTTCTTAAAATAAAAATTTAATCGGTTTAAAATGTAGAGAAAAATGTATGCTTAGGGATTAAGTTGAAGATCATTTAATGCATCATTAATTAATGACTTATTTAAAAATATCTTTCAGATACAATTTACCAGGACTAATTTTTTTTTGACAACTTTACAAAGCTTTGTTACATACAAGCCATTTCAAAGCTTCAAGTAACTTAGGACCACAATCTTTTTTTTTTGTGTTGAGTTAGGGTATATGCAAGAACAAGTACAAGTACAACATGTTGTGGCAGAGTTGTCGCTGACTGTGGTTGCAACGTGCTCTTGATGAGAGCGTCTGACTGGCCCAGAAGTTCCCAAAAGGAATACAAGTCAAGGGTCGCCGCCAGACGTGCAAAAGTCACGCCCCAAAACGAAGGGTACAAAGGGGAAGGGGAAGGAAAAGAGAAAGAATTGTGAAGGCAAAACAGGGAATTGGACAGCTCTATGACAGTCACAAGGACACTGAAAGACAGAGAGGGAGAGAGAAAGGGAAAGAGAGAGAGAGAGACACTTTTGTGGTGAGGTTGTTACCTTTAGTTTGAAGTGAGCCCGAAAACTGTCGCTCGGTTTGTCATCGCCTTTAGGTTATGTGACCCATTCTAATTCCTTCTAGTCTACTCCCACTATAACTACCCCCATTATTCCCCACCTCCTTCCACCCCTTTTTGACATTTGCAAGTCTCGTGTGCACAATTTCTAGTTGGTAGAACGCTTAGACAACCCATTTAACAACAGAATTTGCCAGCAAGTGAAGTTATTTGTACATATTTAATGATCTCTCTACCTCTCTTTCTCACTCTCTCTCCCTCACTCTCTCTTCTCACTGGACCAACTCAACCACTTCCGTTTCCTATTCTCATACCTATTCCTATTCCTATTCCCTGCACTTTGCCAAGTTTATACCCAAAGGTGCTGCCCGTCTGTGGTTTGTGTGCTGTTTGTCAAGGACTTCCCCATTGTCATGTCTTCCTCTTCTTCCCTCACAATTAGCTGGAATTTTTCAAGAGCTTTTGCTGCTATAAAGCTTGATTAAGATCAGCTTTCAGCTCCAAAAATGAGCTGTCAGAAATGGCGTTTTAATAACAATGCGCTTTGAATTTTTGATTAGCTTTAAAGCTACATATTTTAAGAATTTTGCATATAATATGGAAAAATATAAGTTAAATAAATGATTTAACAAATAAATGATTTAACAAAAAAGCGCTCAACATTTTTTTAAGCTTTAAAGTTCCGTTACATGAATATTACTAACTATAAGTTACTTTTCATGTTAAAACAAGTGGGCGATTACAGTCGAGCACGCTCGACAGTAGGGTACCCTGAGCCCAGGTACTCTACTCTGAGTTTGATTTTCCACCAATTGTTCCTATGGCAGCTATATGAAATATGGAACCGAAATAAACCCTAAAAGTAGGCAACAATATTTTGACCATCTAAGTAGGCAACAGTAATTTTTGCCCATACAAGTAGGCAACAGTATTTTTGCCCACATAAGTAGGCAACACTTGTTTGCCCATATAAGTAGGCAACACTATTTTTGCCCATATAAGTAGGCCACATTTTTTTACCCATATAAGTAGGCAACACTATTTATGCCCATATAAGTAGGCAACACTGTTTTTGCCCACATAAGTAGGCAACACTTTTTTGCCCACAAAAGTAGGCAACACTATTTATTTTTTATACATTTTTTTATTATTTTTAGTTTCCAAAATCAATTTTTAGCTTAATAAGCTCGAAACAGCTTTAAGTCTTTATCCAAATTTTGCAAAAGCTGATTAACTTAATAAAAAGCTTTTGATAAACACTTGCATCAAATCTGCAGCTTTGAAAGCTCTTTAATTCTTAAAATTTTGTAACGCAGATTACACATGCGCATAGTAGACTATCTTTAACAATTATCTAGAGCTTTAGCCTGATATCATATATAATTTAGTGCATGTGTGCACTTGCATAGCATATATTCTCTCTAAGCCATGAGTGGTTCTATTTTCATTAAGTCATCTGCCAGCTAACGGTGATCTATGCTGCCATCGTTGCCCCCTTGCCCCCTTGCCACTTGCCCCCGGCCAAATGCCCCATGCACCTGCCACACACACAAAGAGTGGAAGGCAACAAGCCATTTATTGTCCAGCCAGGTGTTTTATGAAACTTTTCTTTTTTAAGCCCGTATATGGAGGAGAAGCAGAAGATGAGGATGAAGGAGAGAGAAGAGAGAAACTGGTAACAATTTTGTTTGGCACTTTACGAGGCAAATGCCACATGGCGTGTGTTGTGTGTGTGTTATGTGTGTGTTGTGTGTGTGTTGTGGCAAAATACCCGGGACTCCAAAATCAAATAACTTCACTAAAAATGTAAGCTGTTCCTTGGGGAGCATCGCGAGAAATAAAAGGGAATTGAAGGGTGCATGGATTGACCGGTAGATGGCGTTAATGGCAATGGGTTACCCTGTAGAAAGCCAATAAAAATGCTGGCCAACAATAACATATTACAGCATGCGGCCAATAACAATGAAAATCCCTCCCTTTTATCGTGTTTTTTTTCTTTTCCTTTTAATGCACGTTAAGCGTGGAGTAGAAGGGTATATTGTATACGGATCAATGTTTGTACATTAGAAGAGCTAGAGACTTGGAATTTGTACATTAGAATGTTTGTATATTAGAAGAGCTAAAAACTTGAAATTTTGTGAATTTTTTTAAAATATTGTTCTTATATTGTTCTTTATAAGTCGGAAAAAACTTTACCATTACGAAAATTTTAAAATTAGAGCGCTTGATTTATTGTTAAACGTTTCTATTTCTATAATCCACATCAGATTAGTATTACGAAAGTAATTGGTGTTTTAAGACACGCAAGCGCCCAAAAGTATGCAGCAATTTTTTTTAGACTAATTTAAAAAACTGATATATTGAAACTAATTTGTAAAAATTTGTGAGCTCTGAATTAAAAGAATGTAACATCATTAAAATTAAGTGTCCCTATTCATTAAACTAGGCTTTAATTAAAAAAAAGTTTTTAAAAAGAATAGTTGCAGATAAAAAATTTCAAATAAAAAAAAAGATTGGTCTTTACTTGAGATATCTGTACTTGAATCAAATGCAGATTTCGAGAACAAGTCAAGTTTTGAGCTATATTATTTTGACAGCATTATTCATAGAATAAATATGTTTATTTAAAAAAGTGACGGGAATTTCATAGTCGTGAACTCTACTTCTGTGTTCATATTTTTTTCCCAGCTTTGTTTCTTGAAATGTGCACGCGTGCGTGTCCTGCAGGACACAACACGTGAAAATGTCAATAAAACTAGGCGAAAAATGTAATAAAGGTCGAATGGTAATGGAGTAGAAACCAGCAGAGAGTAAGAGAAAAGAAACTGGGAGAAGAAGCAGCCACAACAAACAAGAGATGCAAGAAAAGAGGAGCAAAGAGAGGGAAGAGAGAGAGAGAGAGAGGGAAAAGAAAACAAAAGCAACGCACAATAAGGACACCTGTGCCAGAAGCCTCAAGCAAAGCAAGGACATAAGTTCTATATGTTCTAGTTGTGTGTGTGTGTTGAGTGTGTGTGGTGTGTGTGTGCTGAGTGTGTGTGGTGTGTGTGATTGTGGCTACAGTTTTATTTATTGCTTTTTTTCACTAATTGACAGCAATTTACCAGCTGAAGAAGTGTTAGGACTTTACTCCCACCCACAAATAAGAAAAGGATCCCAGCGACTTTCTTCTAGATGGAACGTGTAATAGGCCAACAAAAATAACAAAAACAACATTTAGAAGAATAACAATATGGCATAATATAATATGTAAGCCCCATCGCGTGATGTGGCAACATCTTCCTACTCTTCTCCTTCCTTTTCCGCTTCCTACTTCCTTCCATACTCATTCCATTCTACTGGTCATCGATTCCGCCGGGGTCTGTTGCTTTTTCCGTATTTTCTGTTTGTGCTGCGACTTACTTCATAATTGACAGCTAATTTTGCGTCCTTTATTGCCTTTCGCCGTGTAATTCACTTAATTTATTAATATTTATTTATATTTATTTGCCCCGAAAAACAAAAAGGAAGACCACCGAAAAATTGTTGACTTTTTTTTTTTTGGCGTCCATCACACGCAAACAAATGTCAAAAAAGTAATACCCAATCGACAGCTATGAAACTGGACGACTGTAATTATAGCCTGACTCAACTTTTCAGACAGGTCCCATCAATATTAGAAGCTTACCATTTAAGACAGTTAAATTAATCGATATTGTGGAGCAGAGTTCAAAATAATATATACTTTGCAGTATCTGACTGTTTTCTTTTTTTTTTTTTTGACTTTTGACATTAATTATAAATGTTATTTAAGGGAATTTTAAGAAGTGAAAAAGATATTCTTTTTTTTTTATTAATTGGAACCAAGTTATGATAAT